>CM042397.1:42507087-42697251 GCA_023634145.1 Thymallus thymallus | reverse complement strand
AGAGAGAGGAGGAGGATATAGAGAGAGGAGGAGGATATAGAGAGAGGAGGAGGACATAGAGAGAGAGGAGGATATAGAGAGAGGAGGAGGATATAGAGAGAGGAGGAGGATATAGAGAGAGGAGGAGGATATAGAGAGAGGAGGAGGATATAGAGAGAGGAGGATATAGAGAGAGGAGGAGGATATAGAGAGAGGAGGATATAGAGAGAGGAGGAGGATATAGAGAGAGGAGGAGGATATAGAGAGAGGAGGAGGATATAGAGAGAGGAGGAGGATATAGAGAGAGGAGGAGGATATAGAGAGAGGAGGAGGAATATAGAGAGAGGAGGAGGATATAGAGAGAGGAGGAGGATATAGAGAGAGGAGGAGGATATAGAGAGAGGAGGATATAGAGAGAGGAGGAGGATATACAGAGAGGAGGAGGATATAGAGAGAGGAGGAGGATATAGAGAGAGGAGGAGGATATAGAGAGAGGAGGAGGATATAGAGAGAGGAGGAGGATATAGAGAGAGGAGGAGGATATAGAGAGAGGAGGAGGATATAGAGAGAGGAGGAGGATATAGAGAGAGGAGGAGGATATAGAGAGAGGAGGATATAGAGAGAGAGGAGGATATAGAGAGAGGAGGAGGATATAGAGAGAGGAGGAGGATAGAGAGAGGAGGAGGATATAGAGAGAGGAGGAGGATATAGAGAGAGGAGGAGGATATAGAGAGAGGAGGATATAGAGAGAGGAGGAGGATATAGAGAGAGGAGGATATAGAGAGAGGAGGAGGATATAGAGAGAGGAGGAGGATATAGAGAGAGGAGGAGGATATAGAGAGAGGAGGAGGATATAGAGAGAGGAGGAGGATATAGAGAGAGGAGGAGGATATAGAGAGAGGAGGATATAGAGAGAGGAGGATATAGAGAGAGGAGGAGGATATAGAGAGAGGAGGAGGATATAGAGAGAGGAGGAGGATATAGAGAGAGGAGGAGGATATAGAGAGAGGAGGAGGATATAGAGAGAGGGAGGAGGATATAGAGAGAGGAGGAGGATATACAGAGAGGAGGAGGATATAGAGAGAGGAGGAGGATATAGAGAGAGGAGGAGGATATAGAGAGAGGAGGAGGATATAGAGAGAGGAGGATATAGAGAGAGGAGGAGGATATAGAGAGAGGAGGAGGATATACAGAGAGGAGGAGGATATAGAGAGAGGAGGAGGATATACAGAGAGGAGGAGGATATAGAGAGAGGAGGAGGATATAGAGAGAGGAGGAGGATATAGAGAGAGGAGGAGGATATAGAGAGAGGAGGAGGATATAGAGAGAGGAGGAGGATATAGAGAGAGGAGGAGGACATAGAGAGAGGAGGAGGATATAGAGAGAGGAGGAGGATATAGAGAGAGGAGGAGGATATAGAGAGAGGAGGAGGATATAGAGAGAGGAGGAGGATATAGAGAGAGGAGGAGGATATAGAGAGAGGAGGAGGATATAGAGAGAGAGGAGGATATAGAGAGAGGAGGATATAGAGAGAGGAGGAGGATATACAGAGAGGAGGAGGATATAGAGAGAGGAGGAGGATATAGAGAGAGGAGGAGGATATAGAGAGAGGAGGAGGATATAGAGAGAGGAGGATATAGAGAGAGGAGGAGGATATAGAGAGAGAGAGGATATAGAGAGAGGAGGAGGATATAGAGAGAGGAGGAGGATATAGAGAGAGGAGGAGGATATAGAGAGAGGAGGAGGATATAGAGAGAGGAGGAGGACATAGAGAGAGGAGGAGGATATAGAGAGAGGAGGAGGACATAGAGAGAGGAGGATATAGAGAGAGGAGGAGGATATAGAGAGAGGAGGAGGATATACAGAGAGGAGGATATAGAGAGAGGAGGAGGATATAGAGAGAGGAGGAGGATATATAGAGAGGAGGAGGATATAGAGAGAGGAGGAGGATATAGAGAGAGGAGGAGGATATAGAGAGAGGAGGAGGATATAGAGAGAGGAGGAGGATATAGAGAGAGGAGGACATAGAGAGAGGAGGAGGATATAGAGAGAGGAGGAGGATATAGAGAGAGGAGGACATAGAGAGAGGAGGAGGATATAGAGAGAGGAGGAGGATATAGAGAGAGGAGGAGGATATAGAGAGAGGAGGAGGATATAGAGAGAGGAGGATATAGAGAGAGGAGGAGGATATAGAGAGAGGAGGAGGATATAGAGAGAGGAGGAGGATATAGAGAGAGGAGGAGGATATAGAGAGAGGAGGAGGATATAGAGAGAGGAGGAGGATATAGAGAGAGGAGGAGGATATAGAGAGAGGAGGAGGATATAGAGAGAGGAGGACATAGAGAGAGGAGGAGGATATAGAGAGAGGAGGAGGATATAGAGAGAGGAGGAGGACATAGAGAGAGGAGGAGGATATAGAGAGAGGAGGAGGATATAGAGAGAGGAGGAGGATATAGAGAGAGGAGGAGGATATAGAGAGAGGAGGATATAGAGAGAGGAGGAGGATATAGAGAGAGGAGGAGGATATAGAGAGAGGAGGATATAGAGAGGAGGAGGATATAGAGAGAGGGAGGATATAGAGAGGAGGAGGATATAGAGAGAGGAGGAGGATATAGAGAGAGAGGAGGATATAGAGGAGGAGGATATAGAGAGAGGAGGAGGATATACAGAGAGGAGGAGGATATAGAGAGAGGAGGAGGATATAGAGAGAGGAGGAGGATATAGAGAGAGGAGGAGGATATAGAGAGAGGAGGAGGATATAGAGAGAGGAGGAGGACATAGAGAGAGGAGGATATAGAGAGAGGAGGAGGATATAGAGAGAGGAGGAGGATATACAGAGAGGAGGAGGATATACAGAGAGGAGGAGGACATACAGAGAGGAGGAGGATATAGAGAGAGGAGGAGGATATACAGAGAGGAGGAGGATATAGAGAGAGGAGGAGGATATAGAGAGAGGAGGAGGATATAGAGAGAGGAGGAGGATATAGAGAGAGGAGGAGGATATAGAGAGAGGAGGAGGATATAGAGAGAGGAGGAGGATATAGAGAGAGGAGGAGGATATAGAGAGAGGAGGAGGATATAGAGAGAGGAGGAGGACATAGAGAGAGGAGGAGGATATAGAGAGAGGAGGATATAGAGAGAGGAGGAGGATATAGAGAGAGGAGGAGGATATAGAGAGAGGAGGAGGATATAGAGAGAGGAGGAGGATATAGAGAGAGGAGGAGGACATAGAGAGAGGAGGAGGACATAGAGAGAGGAGGAGATAGAGAGAGGAGGATACAGAGAGAGGAGGAGGATATAGAGAGAGGAGGAGGATATAGAGAGAGGAGGAGGATATAGAGAGAGGAGGAGGATATAGAGAGAGGAGGAGGATATAGAGAGAGGAGGAGGATATAGAGAGAGAGGAGGATATAGAGAGAGGAGGGATATAGAGAGAGGAGGAGGACATACAGAGAGGAGGATATAGAGAGAGGAGGAGGATATAGAGAGAGGAGGAGGATATACAGAGAGGAGGATATAGAGAGAGGAGGAGGATATATAGAGAGGAGGAGGATATAGAGAGAGGAGGATATAGAGAGAGGAGGAGGATATACAGAGAGGGAGGATATAGAGAGAGGAGGAGGATATAGAGAGAGGAGGAGGATATACAGAGAGGAGGATATAGAGAGAGGAGGAGGATATACAGAGAGGAGGATATAGAGAGAGGAGGAGGATATATAGAGAGGAGGAGGATATAGAGAGAGGAGGAGGATATAGAGAGAGGAGGATATATAGAGAGAGGAGGAGGATATAGAGAGAGGAGGAGGATATAGAGAGAGGAGGAGGATATAGAGAGAGGAGGAGGATATAGAGAGAGGAGGAGGATATACAGAGAGGAGGAGGATATAGAGAGAGGAGGAGGATATAGAGAGAGGAGGAGGATATAGAGAGAGGAGGAGGATATAGAGAGAGGAGGAGGATATAGAGAGAGGAGGAGGATATACAGAGAGGAGGAGGATATAGAGAGAGGAGGAGGATATACAGAGAGGAGGAGGATATAGAGAGAGAGGAGGACATAGAGAGAGAGGAGGATATAGAGAGAGGAGGAGGATATAGAGAGAGGAGGAGGATATAGAGAGAGGAGGAGGATATAGCAGAGAGGAGGAGGATATACAGAGAGGAGGAGGATATAGAGAGAGGAGGAGGATATAGAGAGAGGAGGAGGATATAGAGAGAGGAGGAGGATATAGAGAGAGGAGGAGGATATAGAGAGAGGAGGAGGATATAGAGAGAGGAGGAGGATATAGAGAGAGGAGGAGGATATAGAGAGAGGAGGAGGATATAGAGAGAGGAGGAGGATATAGAGAGAGGAGGAGGATATAGAGAGAGGAGGAGGATATAGAGAGAGGAGGAGGATATAGAGAGAGGAGGAGGATATAGAGAGAGGAGGAGGATATAGAGAGAGGAGGAGGATATAGAGAGAGGAGGAGGATATAGAGAGAGGAGGAGGATATAGAGAGAGGAGGAGGATATAGAGAGAGGAGGAGGATATACAGAGAGGAGGAGGATATACAGAGAGGAGGAGGATATACAGAGAGGAGGAGGATATAGAGAGAGGAGGAGGATATAGAGAGAGGAGGAGGATATACAGAGAGGAGGAGGATATACAGAGAGGAGGATATAGAGAGAGAGGAGGATATAGAGAGAGAGGAGGATATAGAGAGAGGAGGAGGATATAGAGAGAGGAGGAGGATATAGAGAGAGGAGGAGGATATAGAGAGAGGAGGAGGACATAGAGAGAGGAGGAGGATATAGAGAGAGGAGGAGGATATATAGAGAGGAGGAGGATATAGAGAGAGGAGGAGGATATAGAGAGAGGAGGATATATAGAGAGAGGAGGAGGATATACAGAGAGGAGGAGGATATAGAGAGAGGAGGAGGATATACAGAGAGGAGGAGGATATAGAGAGAGGAGGAGGATATAGAGAGAGGAGGAGGATATACAGAGAGGAGGAGGATATACAGAGAGGAGGAGGATATAGAGAGAGGAGGAGGATATAGAGAGAGGAGGAGGATATACAGAGAGGAGGAGGATATAGAGAGAGGAGGAGGATATAGAGAGAGGAGGAGGATATACAGAGAGGAGGAGGATATACAGAGAGGAGGATATAGAGAGAGAGGAGGATATAGAGAGAGAGGAGGATATAGAGAGAGGAGGAGGATATAGAGAGAGGAGGAGGATATAGAGAGAGGAGGAGGACATAGAGAGAGGAGGAGGATATAGAGAGAGGAGGAAGGATATAGAGAGGAGGAGGATATAGAGAGAGGAGGAGGATATAGAGAGAGGAGGATATATAGAGAGAGGAGGAGGATATAGAGAGAGGAGGAGGATATAGAGAGAGGAGGAGGATATACAGAGAGGAGGAGGATATAGAGAGAGGAGGAGGATATAGAGAGAGGAGGAGGATATACAGAGAGGAGGAGGATATACAGAGAGGAGGAGGATATAGAGAGAGGAGGAGGATATAGAGAGAGGAGGAGGATATAGAGAGAGGAGGAGGATATAGAGAGAGGAGGAGGATATAGAGAGAGGAGGAGGATATAGAGAGAGGAGGAGGATATAGAGAGAGGAGGAGGATATAGAGAGAGGAGGAGGATATAGAGAGAGGAGGAGGATATAGAGAGAGGAGGAGGATATAGAGAGAGGAGGAGGATATAGAGAGAGGAGGAGGATATAGAGAGAGGAGGAGGATATAGAGAGAGGAGGAGGATATAGAGAGAGGAGGAGGATATAGAGAGAGGAGGAGGATATAGAGAGAGGAGGAGGATATAGAGAGAGGAGGAGGATATAGAGAGAGGAGGAGGATATAGAGAGAGGAGGAGGATATAGAGAGAGGAGGAGGATATAGAGAGAGGAGGAGGACATAGAGAGAGGAGGAGGACATAGAGAGAGGAGGAGGACATAGAGAGAGGAGGAGGATATAGAGAGAGGAGGAGGATATAGAGAGAGGAGGAGGATATAGAGAGAGGAGGAGGATATAGAGAGAGGAGGAGGATATAGAGAGAGGAGGAGGATATAGAGAGAGGAGGAGGATATAGAGAGAGGAGGAGGATATAGAGAGAGGAGGAGGATATAGAGAGAGGAGGAGGATATACAGAGAGGAGGAGGATATAGAGAGAGGAGGAGGATATAGAGAGAGGAGGAGGATATAGAGAGAGGAGGAGGATATAGAGAGAGGAGGATATAGAGAGAGGAGGAGGATATACAGAGAGGAGGAGGATATAGAGAGAGGAGGAGGATATAGAGAGAGGAGGAGGATATAGAGAGAGGAGGAGGATATAGAGAGAGGAGGATATAGAGAGAGGAGGAGGATATAGAGAGAGGAGGAGGATATAGAGAGAGGAGGAGGATATAGAGAGAGGAGGAGGATATAGAGAGAGGAGGAGGATATAGAGAGAGGAGGAGGATATAGAGAGAGGAGGAGGATATAGAGAGAGGAGGAGGATATAGAGAGAGGAGGAGGATATAGAGAGAGGAGGAGGATATAGAGAGAGGAGGAGGATATAGAGAGAGGAGGATATAGAGAGAGGAGGAGGATATAGAGAGAGGAGGAGGATATAGAGAGAGGAGGAGGATATAGAGAGAGGAGGAGGATATAGAGAGAGGAGGAGGATATAGAGAGAGTAGGAGGATATAGAGAGAGGAGGAGGATATAGAGAGAGGAGGATATACAGAGAGGAGGAGGATATAGAGAGAGGAGGAGGATATAGAGAGAGGAGGAGGATATAGAGAGAGGAGGAGGATATAGAGAGAGGAGGAGGATATAGAGAGGAGGAGGATATAGAGAGAGGAGGAGGATATAGAGAGAGGAGGAGGATATAGAGAGAGGAGGAGGATATAGAGAGAGGAGATATAGAGAGAGGAGGAGGATATAGAGAGAGGAGGAGGATATAGAGAGAGGAGGAGGATATAGAGAGAGGAGGAGGATATAGAGAGAGGAGGAGGATATAGAGAGAGGAGGAGGATATAGAGAGAGGAGGAGGATATAGAGAGAGGAGGATATAGAGAGAGGAGGAGGATATAGAGAGAGGAGGAGGATATAGAGAGAGGAGGAGGATATAGAGAGAGGAGGAGGATATAGAGAGAGGAGGAGGATATAGAGAGAGGAGGAGGACATAGAGAGGAGGAGGATATAGAGAGAGGAGGAGGATATAAGAGAGGAGGATATAGAGAGAGGAGGAGGATATAGAGAGAGGAGGAGGATATACAGAGAGGAGGAGGATATAGAGAGAGGAGGAGGATATAGAGAGAGGAGGAGGATATAGAGAGAGGAGGATATATAGAGAGAGGAGGAGGATATAGAGAGAGGAGGAGGATATACAGAGAGGAGGAGGATATAGAGAGAGGAGGAGGATATAAGAGAGGAGGAGGATATAGAGAGAGGAGGAGGATATAGAGAGAGGAGGAGGATATAGAGAGAGGAGGAGGATATAGAGAGAGGAGGAGGACATAGAGAGAGGAGGATATAGAGAGAGGAGGAGGATATAGAGAGAGGAGGATATAGAGAGAGGAGGAGGATATAGAGAGAGGAGGAGGATATACAGAGAGGAGGATATAGAGAGAGGAGGAGGATATAGAGAGAGGAGGAGGATATAGAGAGAGGAGGAGGATATAGAGAGAGGAGGATATAGAGAGAGGAGGAGGATATAGAGAGAGGAGGAGGATATAGAGAGAGGAGGAGGATATAGAGAGAGGAGGAGGATATACGAGAGAGGAGGAGGATATAGAGAGAGGAGGAGGATATACAGAGAGGAGGAGGATATAGAGAGAGGAGGAGGATATACAGAGAGGAGGAGGATATAGAGAGAGGAGGAGGATATAGAGAGAGGAGGAGGATATAGAGAGAGGAGGAGGATATACAGAGAGGAGGAGGATATACGAGAGAGGAGGAGGATATAGAGAGAGGAGGAGGATATACAGAGAGGAGGAGGATATACAGAGAGGAGGAGGATATACAGAGAGGAGGAGGATATAGAGAGAGGAGGAGGATATACAGAGAGGAGGAGGATATACAGAGAGGAGGAGGATATAGAGAGAGGAGGAGGATATACAGAGAGGAGGAGGATATACAGAGAGGAGGAGGATATAGAGAGAGGAGGAGGATATAGAGAGAGGAGGAGGATATAGAGAGAGGAGGAGGATATAGAGAGAGGAGGAGGATATACAGAGAGGAGGAGGATATACAGAGAGGAGGAGGATATAGAGAGAGGAGGAGGATATAGAGAGAGAGGAGGATATAGAGAGGAGGAGGATATAGAGAGAGGAGGAGGATATAGAGAGAGAGGAGGATATAGAGAGAGGAGGAGGACATACAGAGAGCCATAGAGGACATAGAGAGAGGAGGAGGATATAGAGAGAGGAGGAGGATATAGAGAGAGGAGGAGGATATAGAGAGAGGAGGAGGATATAGAGAGAGAGGAGGATATAGAGAGGAGGAGGATATAGAGAGAGGAGGAGGACATACAGAGAGCCATAGAGGACATAGAGAGAGAGGAGGATATAGAGAGGAGGAGGATATAGAGAGAGGAGGAGGATATAGAGAGAGGAGGAGGATATAGAGAGAGGAGGAGGATATAGAGAGAGGAGGAGGATATAGAGAGAGGAGGAGGATATAGAGAGAGGAGGAGGATATAGAGAGAGGAGGAGGATATAGAGAGAGGAGGAGGATATAGAGAGAGGAGGAGGATATAGAGAGAGGAGGAGGATATAGAGAGAGGAGGAGGATATAGAGAGAGGAGGAGGATATAGAGAGGAGGAGGATATAGAGAGAGGAGGAGGATATAGAGAGAGGAGGAGGATATAGAGAGAGGAGGATATAGAGAGAGGAGGAGGATATACAGAGAGGAGGAGGATATAGAGAGAGGAGGAGGATATAGAGAGAGGAGGAGGACATAGAGAGGAGGATATAGAGAGAGGAGGAGGATATAGAGAGAGGAGGATATAGAGAGAGGAGGAGGATATACAGAGAGGAGGAGGATATACAGAGAGGAGGAGGATATAGAGAGAGGAGGAGGATATAGAGAGAGGAGGAGGATATACAGAGAGGAGGAGGATATACAGAGAGGAGGAGGATATACAGAGAGGAGGAGGATATAGAGAGAGGAGGAGGATATAGAGAGAGGAGGAGGATATAGAGAGAGGAGGAGGATATAGAGAGAGGAGGAGGATATAGAGAGAGGAGGAGGATATAGAGAGAGGAGGAGGATATAGAGAGAGGAGGAGGATATAGAGAGAGGAGGAGGATATAGAGAGAGGAGGAGGACATAGAGAGAGGAGGATATAGAGAGAGGAGGATATAGAGAGAGGAGGAGGATATAGAGAGAGGAGGAGGATATAGAGAGAGGAGGAGGACATAGAGAGAGGAGGATATAGAGAGAGAGGAGGATATAGAGAGAGGAGGATATAGAGAGAGGAGGATATAGAGAGAGGAGGATATAGAGAGGAGGAGGATATAGAGAGGAGGAGGATATAGAGAGAGGAGGAGGATATAGAGAGAGGAGGAGGATATAGAGAGAGGAGGAGGATATAGAGAGAGGAGGATATAGAGAGAGGAGGATATAGAGAGAGGAGGAGGATATAGAGAGAGGAGGAGGATATAGAGAGAGGAGGAGGATATAGAGAGAGGAGGAGGATATAGAGAGAGGAGGAGGATATAGAGAGAGGAGGAGGATATAGAGAGAGGAGGATATACAGAGAGGAGGAGGATATACAGAGAGGAGGAGGATATAGAGAGAGGAGGAGGATATAGAGAGAGGAGGAGGATATAGAGAGAGGAGGAGGATATAGAGAGAGGAGGAGGATATAGAGAGAGGAGGATATAGAGAGAGGAGGATATAGAGAGAGGAGGAGGATATACAGAGAGGAGGAGGATATAGAGAGAGGAGGAGGATATAGAGAGAGGAGGAGGATATAGAGAGAGGAGGAGGATATAGAGAGAGGAGGAGGATATAGAGAGAGGAGGAGGACATAGAGAGAGGAGGAGGACATAGAGAGAGGAGGATATAGAGAGAGGAGGAGGATATAGAGAGAGGAGGAGGATATAGAGAGAGGAGGAGGATATAGAGAGAGGAGGAGGATATACAGAGAGGAGGAGGATATAGAGAGAGGAGGAGGATATACAGAGAGGAGGAGGATATAGAGAGAGGAGGAGGATATAGAGAGAGGAGGAGGATATAGAGAGAGGAGGAGGATATAGAGAGAGGAGGAGGATATAGAGAGAGGAGGAGGATATAGAGAGAGGAGGACATAGAGAGAGGAGGACATAGAGAGAGGAGGATATAGAGAGAGGAGGATATAGAGAGAGGAGGAGGATATAGAGAGAGGAGGAGGACATAGAGAGAGGAGGAGGACATAGAGAGAGGAGGAGGACATAGAGAGAGGAGGATATAGAGAGAGGAGGATATAGAGAGAGGAGGAGGATATAGAGAGAGGAGGAGGATATAGAGAGAGGAGGAGGATATAGAGAGAGGAGGATATAGAGAGAGGAGGAGGATATACAGAGAGGAGGAGGATATAGAGAGAGGAGGAGGATATACAGAGAGGAGGAGGATATAGAGAGAGGAGGAGGATATAGAGAGAGGAGGAGGATATAGAGAGAGGAGGAGGATATAGAGAGAGGAGGAGGATATAGAGAGAGGAGGAGGATATAGAGAGAGGAGGAGGATATAGAGAGAGGAGGAGGACATAGAGAGAGGAGGACATAGAGAGAGGAGGACATAGAGAGAGGAGGATATAGAGAGAGGAGGATATAGAGAGAGGAGGATATAGAGAGAGGAGGAGGATATAGAGAGAGGAGGAGGATATAGAGAGAGGAGGAGGATATAGAGAGAGGAGGAGGATATAGAGAGAGGAGGAGGATATAGAGAGAGGAGGAGGACATAGAGAGAGGAGGAGGATAGAGAGAGAGGAGGATATAGAGAGAGGAGGAGGATATAGAGAGAGGAGGAGGATATAGAGAGAGGAGGAGGATATAGAGAGAGGAGGAGGATATAGAGAGAGGAGGAGGATATAGAGAGAGGAGGAGGATATAGAGAGAGGAGGAGGACATAGAGAGAGGAGGATATAGAGAGAGGAGGAGGATATACAGAGAGGAGGATATAGAGAGAGGAGGAGGATATAGAGAGAGGAGGAGGATATACAGAGAGGAGGATATAGAGAGAGGAGGAGGATATATAGAGAGGAGGAGGATATAGAGAGAGGAGGAGGATATAGAGAGAGGAGGATATATAGAGAGAGGAGGAGGATATACAGAGAGGAGGAGGATATAGAGAGAGGAGGAGGATATACAGAGAGGAGGAGGATATAGAGAGAGGAGGAGGATATACAGAGAGGAGGAGGATATAGAGAGAGGAGGAGGATATACAGAGAGGAGGAGGATATAGAGAGAGGAGGAGGATATAGAGAGAGGAGGAGGATATACAGAGAGGAGGAGGATATACAGAGAGGAGGAGGATATAGAGAGAGGAGGAGGATATAGAGAGAGGAGGAGGATATAGAGAGAGGAGGAGGATATACAGAGAGGAGGAGGATATAGAGAGAGGAGGAGGATATAGAGAGAGGAGGAGGATATAGAGAGAGGAGGAGGATATAGAGAGAGGAGGAGGATATACAGAGAGGAGGAGGATATACAGAGAGGAGGAGGATATAGAGAGAGGAGGAGGATATAGAGAGAGAGGAGGATATAGAGAGGAGGAGGATATAGAGAGAGGAGGAGGATATAGAGAGAGAGGAGGATATAGAGAGGAGGAGGATATAGAGAGAGGAGGAGGACATACAGAGAGCCATAGAGGACATAGAGAGAGGAGGAGGATATAGAGAGAGGAGGAGGATATAGAGAGAGGAGGAGGATATAGAGAGAGGAGGATAAAGAGAGAGAGGAGGATATAGAGAGGAGGAGGATATAGAGAGAGGAGGAGGACATACAGAGAGCCATAGAGGACATAGAGAGAGAGGAGGATATAGAGAGGAGGAGGATATAGAGAGAGGAGGAGGATATAGAGAGAGGAGGAGGACATAGAGAGAGGAGGATATAGAGAGAGGAGGAGGATATACAGAGAGGAGGATATAGAGAGAGGAGGAGGATATAGAGAGAGGAGGAGGATATACAGAGAGGAGGATATAGAGAGAGGAGGAGGATATATAGAGAGGAGGAGGATATAGAGAGAGGAGGAGGATATAGAGAGAGGAGGATATATAGAGAGAGGAGGAGGATATACAGAGAGGAGGAGGATATAGAGAGAGGAGGAGGATATAGAGAGAGGAGGAGGATATAGAGAGAGGAGGAGGATATACAGAGAGGAGGAGGATATAGAGAGAGGAGGAGGATATAGAGAGAGGAGGAGGATATAGAGAGAGGAGGAGGATATAGAGAGAGGAGGAGGATATACAGAGAGGAGGAGGATATACAGAGAGGAGGAGGATATACAGAGAGGAGGAGGATATAGAGAGAGGAGGAGGATATAGAGAGAGGAGGAGGATATAGAGAGAGGAGGAGGATATACAGAGAGGAGGAGGATATAGAGAGAGGAGGAGGATATAGAGAGAGGAGGAGGATATAGAGAGAGGAGGAGGATATAGAGAGAGGAGGAGGATATACAGAGAGGAGGAGGATATACAGAGAGGAGGAGGATATAGAGAGAGGAGGAGGATATAGAGAGAGAGGAGGATATAGAGAGGAGGAGGATATAGAGAGAGGAGGAGGATATAGAGAGAGAGGAGGATATAGACAGGAGGAGGATATAGAGAGAGGAGGAGGACATACAGAGAGCCATAGAGGACATAGAGAGAGAGGAGGATATAGAGAGGAGGAGGATATAGAGAGAGGAGGAGGATATAGAGAGAGGAGGAGGATATAGAGAGAGGAGGAGGATATAGAGAGAGGAGGAGGATATAGAGAGAGGAGGAGGATATAGAGAGAGGAGGAGGATATAGAGAGAGGAGGAGGATATAGAGAGAGGAGGAGGATATAGAGAGAGGAGGAGGATATAGAGAGAGGAGGAGGATATAGAGAGAGGAGGAGGATATAGAGAGAGAGGAGGATATAGAGAGAGGAGGATATAGAGAGAGGAGGAGGATATAGAGAGAGGAGGAGGATATAGAGAGAGGAGGAGGATATAGAGAGAGGAGGAGGATATACAGAGAGGAGGATATAGAGAGAGGAGGAGGATATAGAGAGAGGAGGAGGATATACAGAGAGGAGGATATAGAGAGAGGAGGAGGATATAGAGAGAGGAGGAGGATATACAGAGAGGAGGATATAGAGAGAGGAGGAGGATATATAGAGAGGAGGAGGATATAGAGAGAGGAGGAGGATATAGAGAGAGGAGGATATATAGAGAGAGGAGGAGGATATACAGAGAGGAGGAGGATATAGAGAGAGGAGGAGGATATACAGAGAGGAGGAGGATATAGAGAGAGGAGGAGGATATACAGAGAGGAGGAGGATATAGAGAGAGGAGGAGGATATACAGAGAGGAGGAGGATATAGAGAGAGGAGGAGGATATAGAGAGAGGAGGAGGATATACAGAGAGGAGGAGGATATACAGAGAGGAGGAGGATATACAGAGAGGAGGAGGATATAGAGAGAGGAGGAGGATATAGAGAGAGGAGGAGGATATAGAGAGAGGAGGAGGATATACAGAGAGGAGGAGGATATAGAGAGAGGAGGAGGATATAGAGAGAGGAGGAGGATATACAGAGAGGAGGAGGATATACAGAGAGGAGGAGGATATAGAGAGAGGAGGAGGATATAGAGAGAGGAGGAGGATATAGAGAGGAGGAGGATATAGAGAGAGGAGGAGGATATAGAGAGAGAGGAGGATATAGAGAGGAGGAGGATATAGAGAGAGGAGGAGGACATACAGAGAGCCATAGAGGACATAGAGAGAGGAGGAGGATATAGAGAGAGAGGAGGATATAGAGAGGAGGAGGATATAGAGAGAGGAGGAGGACATACAGAGAGCCATAGAGGACATAGAGAGAGAGGAGGATATAGAGAGGAGGAGGATATAGAGAGAGGAGGAGGATATAGAGAGGAGGAGGATATAGAGAGAGGAGGAGGATATAGAGAGAGGAGGAGGATATAGAGAGAGGAGGAGGATATAGAGAGAGGAGGAGGATATACAGAGAGGAGGAGGATATACAGAGAGGAGGAGGATATAGAGAGAGGAGGAGGATATAGAGAGGAGGAGGATATAGAGAGGAGGAGGATATAGAGAGAGGAGGAGGATATAGAGAGAGGAGGAGGATATAGAGAGAGGAGGAGGATATAGAGAGAGGAGGAGGATATAGAGAGGAGGAGGATATAGAGAGGAGGAGGATATAGAGAGAGAGGAGGATATAGAGAGAGAGGAGGATATAGAGAGGAGGAGGATATAGAGAGAGGAGGAGGATATAGAGAGAGAGGAGGATATAGAGAGGAGGAGGATATAGAGAGAGGAGGAGGACATACAGAGAGCCATAGAGGACATAGAGAGAGGAGGAGGATATAGAGAGAGGAGGAGGATATAGAGAGAGGAGGAGGATATAGAGAGAGGAGGAGGATATAGAGAGAGGAGGAGGATATAGAGAGGAGGAGGACATACAGAGAGCCATAGAGGACATAGAGAGAGAGGAGGATATAGAGAGAGGAGGAGGATATAGAGAGAGGAGGAGGATATAGAGAGAGGAGGAGGATATAGAGAGAGGAGGAGGATATAGAGAGAGGAGGAGGATATAGAGAGAGGAGGAGGATATAGAGAGAGGAGGAGGATATAGAGAGGAGGAGGATATAGAGAGAGGAGGATATAGAGAGAGGAGGATATAGAGAGAGGAGGATATAGAGAGAGGAGGATATAGAGAGGAGGAGGATATAGAGAGGAGGAGGATATAGAGAGAGGAGGAGGATATAGAGAGAGGAGGAGGATATAGAGAGAGGAGGAGGATATAGAGAGAGGAGGAGGATATAGAGAGAGGAGGAGGATATAGAGAGAGGAGGAGGATATAGAGAGAGGAGGAGGATATAGAGAGAGGAGGAGGATATAGAGAGAGGAGGAGGATATAGAGAGAGGAGGAGGATATAGAGAGGAGGAGGATATAGAGAGAGGAGGAGGATATAGAGAGAGGAGGAGGATATAGAGAGAGGAGGAGGATATAGAGAGAGGAGGAGGATATAGAGAGAGGAGGAGGATATAGAGAGAGGAGGAGGATATAGAGAGAGGAGGAGGATATAGAGAGAGGAGGAGGATATAGAGAGAGGAGGAGGATATAGAGAGAGGAGGAGGATATAGAGAGAGGAGGAGGATATAGAGAGAGGAGGAGGATATAGAGAGAGGAGGAGGATATAGAGAGAGGAGGAGGATATAGAGAGAGGAGGAGGATATAGAGAGAGGAGGAGGATATAGAGAGAGGAGGAGGATATAGAGAGAGGAGGAGGATATAGAGAGAGGAGGAGGATATAGAGAGAGGAGGAGGATATAGAGAGAGGAGGATATAGAGAGAGGAGGAGGATATAGAGAGAGGAGGAGGATATAGAGAGAGGAGGAGGATATAGAGAGAGGAGGATATAGAGAGAGGAGGAGGATATACAGAGAGGAGGAGGATATACAGAGAGGAGGAGGATATACAGAGAGGAGGAGGATATACAGAGAGGAGGAGGATATACAGAGAGGAGGAGGACATACAGAGAGCCATAGAGGACATAGAGAGAGGAGGAGGATATAGAGAGAGGAGGAGGATATAGAGAGAGGAGGAGGATATAGAGAGAGGAGGAGGATATAGAGAGAGGAGGATATACAGAGAGCCATAGAGGACATGTGTAGACGATAAGGTTGCAACCCCATCAATTGGCACCCTATTACCTATATCCTATACATAGAACCTATATACCTAGAACCTATTACCTATACCTAGAACCTATTACCTATACCTAGAACCTATACCTAGAACCTATACCTATACACCTATTCCTATATACCTATACACCTATATACCTATAACCTATTACACCTATATACATATACCTATTACCTATATACCTATATACCTATTACCTATATACCTATTACCTATATAGGCCCTAGTGAAAAGCAGTGCACTAAATGGAGAACAGTGCCATTTAAGGGGAGGTGAGGTCATGTGTATAGAAATCAAATCTACATGTTATTTCTATGGTTATGTTAAAGTACCCGTTAGTAGTGCTGCCAGTCCGGTGGCGTTCCGGGTCAGGGCGCACCCCGGCTGTGTGGAGGACAGCTGCACTGGGGTTCCTAGAGCCACGGGGTCAGCTAGTAGCTAAGGCTCAGGGCTCAGGGCTGGGCACACAGAGGCAGCCTGGGAGAGGGGCTGGAAGCTGGCTGGAACCCTGTTGGCATCGCTGAAGATCCTCGGAGCAGAGTGTGTGTGTGTAGTTGGAGGTTGTTGTTCAGATAGACAGGCCAAGGATCAGGACTCTGCCTGGATTTGAAATGCTCTGACACTGCAGAGGATGGAGGGAGAAAGAGGAGAGGGAGGGAGAGGAGGAAGGAAGAGAGGAAGAGGAGAAAATGGAGTTGGATACTCCTGTGTACTGTGATGTGTGTTTGGCGCCGCCCTGCTGGTCGCCTGTTCAGCAGCTCCCGTTGTTCTGCATTAATTGTTGTTTTAGTTCGGTTTTTTTCGTCTCTTTTCTTTAGTTTTATTTTGCTACAGTTGAACTATAATAGTTCAGGATTATGGATTTTATCGCAGCTGAACGAACCCGTGGGACTTATTCGTGGACAAAGGGTCTATCGAGAAGCGAGCCTAATGCTTTTTACTGAGACTTGGCTGAACGGTAACATCCCCATTGAGAACGTCACTATCGACGGTTTCCAGACCATCAGAGCGGACAGGGATCGCGTCTCTTCCGGTAAGAGTAAGGGTGGTGGGCTGGCTTTATTAGTTAACAACAGATGGTGTCATCCGAACCATATTACTCTTAAGGAACAGTTTTCTAGCCCGGACATTGAGCTGTTAGCCGTTAGCCTGAGACCCTACTATTTGCCGAGGGAATTCACGGCGGCCATTGCTGTTATTGTTTACATCCCGCCCTCCGCGGACGCAAACACAGCGTGTGACGTCATCCACTCTGTTATCGCGAGGTTACAGACAGCGCATCCCAGTGCTTTCTTTGCCATTTCGGGGGATTTTAACCATGCATCTCTCTCTTCAACGCTGCCCACGTTCAAACAGTTCGTGAAGTGCCCAACCAGGAATAATACAACTCTGGACTTGTTATATGCTAATGTGAAGGATGCATACAACTCCACTGCACTCCCTCCCCTCGGTAGATCGGATCACAACCTTGTCCACCTCACCCCACTCTACAGGCCTTTGGTCCAACAGCAGCCTGCAACCACCAGGACTATTAGGAGATGGTCCCCGGAGACGAATGAGGCCCTACAGGACTGCTTTGAAACAACAGACTGGGATGTGCTCTGTGAGGCTCATGGTGAGGACATCGATGGACTTACTGACTGCATAACAGACTATATTAATTTTTGTGTAGACAACACTGTACCCACCAGGAAGGTACGCTGTTTCCCAAACAATAAACTCTGGGTCACCCTGCTGAATGAGAAGAAGAGGGCCTTCAAGGAGAGGGACAAGGACTTCAGCGTCCAGAGGGAGCTGAAGTTGCGGATTGCTGAAGGGAAGAGAGTGTATAAGGAGAAGATGGAGGACAAGCTGAGGCAGAGCCAGGTGAGAGAGGTGTGGAAGGGTATGAGAAATATCACTGGCTTCAAAAAGTCAAACAGTGGGCAGACGGAGGGGACCCAGGACAGAGCCAATGAGCTGAACCAATTTTTTAACAGGTTCGATACTGGCCCTGTCCACCTCCCTTCCAGCTCCCCAGACCACACACCCTCACGGCTGTCCCACACCCACTTTGCTCACAACACCTCTGCTGAGACAGTGACCCCACCTCCGCCCCTGCTCCCCCTGGACTGACCCTCAACACCCCCCTTCCCCCCACCCCCCCACCTGGGCTGGCTTTCACCACCAACCAAGTGAAGAGAGAGCTGGAGAGACTACATCAGTGGAAAGCGGCGGGCCCTGATGGCATCAGCCCAAGGGTGCTTAGGGTCTGTGCTGACCAACTGTGTAGAATACTCCAGCGTCCCTTCAACCTTAGCCTGAGCCTAGAAAGGGTCCCTGTGCTGTGGAAAACATCCTGCCTCGTCCCAGTGCCCAAGAAGGCACACCCCACTGTCCTGAATGACTTCAGACCTGTAGCGCTAACATCCCACATCATGAAGACCCTGGAAAGGTTAGTCCTCGCTCACCTCAGACCCCTGGTGTGTACATCACTGAACCCCCTGCAGTTTCCATACCAGCGCAACATCGGGGTGGATGATGCAATCATCTACCTTCTGCAGAGGGCCTACTCTCACCTGGACAACGCAGGTTGCACTGTGAGGGTTATGTTTTTTGACTTCTCCAGTGCCTTCAATACCATTCAGCCCCTGCTACTGGGTGAGAAGATGAGGAGGATGAAAGTGGAAGCACCCTTAGTCTCCTGGGTCACGGACTACCTGACCGGTAGGCCACAATTTGTGCGACTACAGAGCTGTGTGTCAGAACGGGCAGTTAGCAACACAGGGGCCCCCCAGGGAACGGTCCTGTCCCCCTTCCCCCTACACCTCAGATATAACTCTGAAACATGCCACCTACAGAAGTTCTCGGATGACTCTGCTATTGTAGGGTGCATCAGGGGTGGCAGGAGGAGGAGTACAGGAGCACAATCAGTGACTTTGTGGTGTGAGCAGAACCACCTTCAGCTCAACATCAGCAAAACAAAGGAGATGGTGGTGGACTTCAGGAGAACCAAGGCACAACTGACTGCAGTCCCTATACAGGGGATGGATGTGGAAATGGTTTGGTCATACAAGTTCCTGGGAGTCCATATGGACAACAGGCTGGAATGGGCTGGTAACACCGGGGCCCTGTACAAAAAGGGCCAGAGCCGACTCTACTTTCTGAGGAGGCTCAGGTCCTTCAACGTGTGCAGTAAACTACTGCATACCTTCTACCAGTCTGTGGTGGCCTGTGCCATCTTTTTTGCAGTGATGTGCTGGGGAGCAAACATAAAAGCCGGTGATGCTTCTCAGGTAAATAAGCTGATCAGGAAGGCTAGCTCTGTCCTGGGGATGAGCCTTGACACTCTAGAGGAGGTGGCGGAGAGACGGATCCTGGCCAAACTGCTGGCCATCATGGACAACGTCACCCACCCTCTGCACGCTATGGTTATGACGCAGAGGAGCACTTTCAGTCACAGACTGATCCCACCACGGTGTGCCAGAGGGTCTACAGGAGGTCCTTCCTGCCGGCGGCTATTAGACTATATAATGCCTCACCGGGGTGCCGTGCCGTCGGCAACATAGATCTGGAACTGTTGGGGTGCTAGGACCTAGTTTAACAATTATGCATCCATCCGTGAGTAACTCCGGTCCATCAGCACTCATTCACTCAGGACCTATTTATTCATACAGGTCTGTATATACATACTCATGTACAGTTGTTATATCACGTGCAATATTGCTAGTAATTCTTGGACCTAACTTACGTAGGCATTCACTCAGGAATGCATATTAGTATCCTGTCAGTTGCAGACAGACAGACAGACAGACAGATAGACACTTTATTGATCCCCCAGGGGGGACATTTCTTTGTTAAGCAGCTACAACAAAACACAGGGCAGGTGCAAAATGCCACAACGAAAATACACAAAAGACAGATACACGGTACATGATACATAGAGTGGCAGTATGAAAAAGTATATAAATACAAGATATCTGGAGTGCAAAAAAAGCTATAAAAAGACATAGCATAGTATGGGTGGTTGGCTGAATATGTACACTATTCATTGGTGGATGTTGGATGGTTAACTATACTATACAGGTCGATGGCAGAGAAATACTTCAGTAGCTAAAAATGCGTATGATATGAGCAAGGGTAATAATAGTTTACTTAATAGACAGACTGGCTAAATGAACAGGTAAGTGAATATTTTGCATGGTTACACAAACTGTACAGGTAAATGACAGGAAGAGATACTTTAATAGCTAAATGTGTGTATGATATCATTTGGGGTAATAATAGTAATGATGTGAGTTAGGTTGGATACTCCTGTGATGTGAGTTAGGTTGGATACTCCTGTGATGTGAGTTAGGTTGGATACTCCTGTGATGTGAGTTAGGTTGGATACTCCTGTGATGTGAGTTAGGTTGGATACTCCTGTGATGTGAGTTAGGTTGGATACTCCTGTGATGTGAGTTAGGTTGGATACTCCTGTGATGTGAGTTAGGTTGGATACTCCTGTGATGTGAGTTAGGTTGGATACTCCTGTGATGTGAGTTAGGTTGGATACTCCTGTGATGTGAGTTAGGTTGGATACTCCTGTGATGTGATGTGAGTTAGGTTGGATACTCCTGTGATGTGAGTTAGGTTGGATACTCCTGTGATGTGAGTTAGGTTGGATACTCCTGTGATGTGAGTTAGGTTGGATACTCCTGTGATGTGAGTTAGGTTGGATACTCCTGTGATGTGAGTTAGGTTGGATACTCCTGTGATGTGAGTTAGGTTGGATACTCCTGTGATGTGAGTTAGGTTGGATACTCCTGTGATGTGAGTTAGGTTGGATACTCCTGTGATGTGAGTTAGGTTGGATACTCCTGTGTACTGTGATGTGAGTTAGGTTGGATACTCCTGTGTACTGTGATGTGAGTTAGGTTGGATACTCCTGTGTACTGTGATGTGAGTTAGGTTGGATACTCCTGTGTACTGGGATGTGAGTTAGGTTGGATACTCCTGTGTACTGGGATGTGAGTGTCAGACACCAGAACTACTCCTGCTTCCACTATTATATTTTCTAAAACCTTTCAGCTGCCTGCCTGCCTGCCTGCCTCCACACTACTCCTGATCCAGCCACTGACTAACACAGACACGCTACACACTTTAGTGTCAGTGATCCTCTCCTCTCCTCTCCTCTCCTCTCCTCTCCTCTCCTCCCAGGAGAATATCATGGACACCAGGCAGTGTAGTGTAGCGTCTGTCTGGTAATACAATCAGACAGTGTTGGGATGTGGACTAGGTGTTGGGTTAGGGTTGAGTGTTGGTATGTGGGCTAGGTGTTGGTTAGCGTTAAGTGTTAGTATGTGGACTAGGTGTTGGGTTAGGTGTTGGAATTAAGAGTAGGTGTTGGAATGTGGACTAGGTGAGTCACAATCAGACAGTGTTGGTATGTGGACTAGGTGTTGGGTTAGGGTTAAGTGTTGGTATGTGGGCTAGGTGTTGGTATGTGGACTAGGTGTTGGGTTAGGGTTAAGTGTTGGTATGTGGGCTAAGTGTTGGTTAGGGTTAGGTGTTGGTATGTGGACTAGGTGTTGGTATGTAGACTAGGCGAGTCACAATCAGACAGTGTTGGTATGTGGACTAGGTGTTGGGTTAGGGTTAAGTGTTGGTATGTGGGCTAGGTGTTGGTTAGGTGTTGGTATGTGGACTAGGTGTTGGAATGTGGACTAGGTGAGTCACAATCAGACAGTGTTGGTATGTGGACTAGGTGTTGGGTTAGGGTTAAGTGTTGGTATGTGGGCTAAGTGTTGGTTAGGGTTAGGTGTTGGTATGTGGACTAGGTGTTGGAATGTGGACTAGGCGAGTCACAATCAGACAGTGTTGGTATGTGGACTAGGTGTTGGGTTAGGGTTAAGTGTTGGTATGTGGGCTAGGTGTTGGTTAGGGTTAAGTGTTGGTATGTGGACTAGGTGTTGGGTTAGGTGTTGGAATGTGGACTAGGCGTTGGGTTAGGTGTTGGAATTAAGAGTAGGTGTTGGAATGTGGACTAGGTGAGTCACAATCAGACAGTGTTGGTATGTGGACTAGGTGTTGGGTTAGGGTTAAGTGTTGGTATGTGGGCTAGGTGTTGGTTAGGGTTAGGTGTTGGTATGTGGACTAACTGTTGGTTAGCCGCCAGGTGAAAAAAATCTGTCAATGTGCCTTTGATCAAGGCACT
This sequence comes from Thymallus thymallus, assembly GCA_023634145.1. Taxonomy (NCBI): domain Eukaryota; kingdom Metazoa; phylum Chordata; class Actinopteri; order Salmoniformes; family Salmonidae; genus Thymallus; species Thymallus thymallus. The sequence continues at coordinate 42,675,225 of CM042397.1, read as the reverse complement.
TATCTAGAGCGACTTACAGGGTTAGGGTTAGACTTACAGGGTTAGGGTTAGACTTACAGGGTTAGGGTTAGACTTACAGGGTTAGGGTTAGACTTACAGGGTTAGGGTTAGACTTACAGGGTTAGGGTTAAGAGTGTCTGCTAAATGACTCAAAAGTAAATGGACTAGATGTTCAAATCACCATCTTCAGATACTTTACTCAGTCTATAACTGATCTCAGGGCCTCCCAAGTGGTGCAGCTGTCTAAGGCACTACATCGCAGTGATTGAGGCGTCACTACAACTGCAGGTTCAATGGGAACAGAGGTGGCTAGCAGCTGGAGATGGGAACAGAGGTGGCTAGCAGCTGGAGATGGGAACAGAGGTGACTAGGGGGTGGACATGGCAACAGGGGTGACTAGGGGGCCACAGGCTTTTTGTCTCTGCGTGAACTGTGTGACTACAATGAGCTACACAAACAGCAGTCCACAACAAAAGTGTGACAGTGGTGTTCATTTAGCCATTAAAACAGCAGCGCTTACTCAGCAGCTGGGCCGCTCAGTCACTACATTACAACAAAACTGTATGTGCTTAGACAAGCAGCTGCTCTCAGGGCTCTATAATATCACACAGATTCAGGGCTCTATAATATCACACAGATTCAGGGCTCTATGATATCACACAGATTCAGGGCTCTATAATATCACACAGATTCAGGGCTCTATGATATCACACAGATTCAGGGCTCTATGATATCACACAGATTCAGGGCTCTATAATATCACACAGATTCAGGGCTCTATAAGGCTCCTCGTCAGGACACAGCCAGCGAGGCTCCTTGTCAGGACACAGCCAGCGAGGCTCCTTGTCAGGACACAGCCAGCGAGGCTCCTTGTCAGGACACAGCCAGCGAGGCTCCTTGTCAGGACACAGCCAGCGAGGCTCCTTGTCAGGACACAGCCAGCGAGGCTCCTTGTCAACACAGACACACACTTCTTTCTCGCCACAGAACCAACAGAGAGGAATAGGCTACTAAAAAAGATGTCTCCAGAATGCATTTAGTCATGAATCCTCTCAACCCTCCTGTAGCATGCAAGCTCACACACTAGGTCAATTTTAGCTTGTTGGTTTTGTTTATGTATCCAGGCTGTATCACATCTGGCCGTGATTGGGCGTCCCATAGGGCAGCGCACAATTGGCCCAGCATCGTCTGGGTTTGGCCGGTGTAGGCCGTCATTGGAAATAAGAATTTGTTCTTAACTGACTTGCCTAGTTAAATAAAGGGTAAACAATTTTTTTTTTTTTTATGTATATCTACAGTATATACACTGTATATTTAGTTTTATGGAGTTGTGTTTGATTGGCCAATAGGGGGCGATACCGTCCTATAGGACCATGTTTTATGGGTACGTAGTCACCATAGGATAAAGGTTAACATCACCCAACCCTACTATACAGTCGTGGCCAAAAGATTTGAGAATTACACAAGTATTCGTCTCCACAAAGTTTGCTGCTTCAGTGGTCTTAGATATTTATGTCATTAGTTACTATGGTACACTGAAGTATAATTACAAGTATTCCATAAGGTGTCAAAGGCTTTCATTGACAATGACATTCAGTTTATGCAAAGAGTCAATATTTTCAGTGTTGACCCTTCTTTTTCAAGACCTCTGCAATCCGCCCTGGCATGCTGTCAATTAACTTCTGGGCCACATCCTGATTGATGGCAGGCCATTCTTGCATAATCAATGCTTGGAGTTTGTCAGAAGTTGTGGGATTTTGTTTGTCCACCTGCCTCTTGAGGATCGACCACAAGTTCTCAATGGGATTAAGGTCTGGGGAGTTTCCTGGCCATGGACCCAAAATGTTGATGTTTTGTTCCCCGAGCCACTTAGTTATCACTTTTGCCTTATGGCAAGGTGCTCCATCATGCTGGAAAAGGCATTGGTCGTCGCCAAACTGTTCTTGGATGGTTGGGAGAAGTTGCTCTCGGAGGATGTGTTGGTACCATTCTTTATTCATGGCTGTGTTCTTAGGCAAAATTGTGAGTGAGCCGACTCCCTTGGCTGAGAAGCAACCCCACACATGAATGGTCTCAGGATGCTTTACTGTTGGAATGACACAGGACTGATGGTAGTGCTCACCTTGTCTTCTCCGGACAAGGTGTTTTCCGGATGGCCCAAACAATCGGAAAGGGGATTCATCAGAGAAAATGACTCTACCCCAGTCCTCAGCAGTCCAATCCCTGTACCTTTTGCAGAATATCAGTCTGTCCCTGATGTTTTTCCTGGAGAGAAGTGGCTTCTTTGCTGCCCTTCTTGACACCAGGCCATCCTCCAAAAGTCTTCGCCTCTGTGCGTGCAGATGCACTTACACCTGCCTGCTGCCATTCCGGAGCAAGCTCTGCACTGGTGGTGCCCCGATCCCACAGCTGAATCAACTTTAGGAGACGGTCCTGGCGCTTGCTGAACTTTCTTGGGCACACTGACGCCTTCTTCACAACAATTTAACCTCTCTCCTTGAAGTTCTTGATGATCCAATAAATGGTTGATTTAGGTGCAATCTTAGCAGCAGCAATATCCTTGCCTGTGAAGCCATTTTTGTGCAAAGCAATGATGACGGCACTTGTTTCCTTGCAGGTAACCATGGTTGACAGAGGAAGAACAATGATTTCAAGCACCACCCTCCTTTTAAAGCTTCCAGTCTGTTATTCTGACTCAATCAGCATGACAGTGATCTCCAGCCTTGTCCTCGTCAACACTCCTACCTGTGTTAACGAGACAATCACTGACATGATGGCAGCTGGTCCTTTTGTGGCAGGGCTGAAATGCAGTGGAAATGTTTTGAGGGGATTAAGTTCATTTTCATGGCAAAAAGGGACTTTGCAATTAATTGCAATTCATCTGATCACTCTTCATGACATTATGGAGTATATGCAAATTGCCATCATCAACACTGAGGCAGCAAACTTTTGTGGAGACCAATACTTGTGTCATTCTCAACACTTTTGGCCAAGACTGTATATAAAGGGAGTACAAGTATCCTATTAACATGAAGGCAGGGTAAAGTGACTAGACATCAGGATAGATAATAATAAGGTATTTGAGGTAGATATGTACATGAAGGCAGGGTAAAGTGACTAGGCATCAGGATAGATAATAATAAGGTATTTGAGGTAGATATGTACATGAAGGCAGGGTAAAGTGACTAGGCATCAGGATAGATAATAATAAGGTATTTGAGGTAGATATGTACATGAAGGCAGGGTAAAGTGACTAGGCATCAGGATAGATAATAATAAGGTATTTGAGGTAGATATGTACATGAAGGCAGGGTAAAGTGACTAGGCATCAGGATAGATAATAATAAGGTATTTGAGGTAGATATGTACATGAAGGCAGGGTAAAGTGACTAGGCATCAGGATAGATAATAATAAGGTATTTGAGGTAGATATGTACATGAAGGCAGGGTAAAGTGACTAGGCATCAGGATAGATAATAATAAGGTATTTGAGGTAGATATGTACATGAAGGCAGGGTAAAGTGACTAGGCATCAGGATAGATAATAATAAGGTATTTGAGGTAGATATGTACATGAAGGCAGGGTAAAGTGACTAGGCATCAGGATAGATAATAATAAGGTATTTGAGGTAGATATGTACATGAAGGCAGGGTAAAGTGACTAGGCATCAGGATAGATAATAATAAGGTATTTGAGGTAGATATATACATGAAGGCAGGGTAAAGTGACTAGTCATCAGGATAGATAATAATAAGGTATTTGAGGTAGATATGTACATGAAGGCAGGGTAAAGTGACTAGGCATCAGGATAGATAACAATAAGGTATTTGAGGTAGATATGTACATGAAGGCAGGGTAAAGTGACTAGGCATCAGGATAGATAATAATAAGGTAGTTGAGGTAGATATGTACATGAAGGCAGGGTAAAGTAAGATTAGGGAGGTAAGACAATAAATAGACCATAGTGGCGAAAATAATTACAAATTAGCATTAACACTGGAATGATGGAATGTGCAAATAGAGATACTGGAGTGCAGATTAGCAAAAATAACAATATGGGGATGAGGTAGTAGGGTGGCCTATTTACAGATGGGCTGTGTACAGGTGTAGTGATCGGTAAGCTGCTCTGACAGCTGATGCTTAAAGTTATTGAGGGAGATGGTAGTTTCCAGCTTCAATGATTTCTGCAATTCGTTCCAGTCATTGGCAGCAGAGAACTGGAAGGAATGGCGGCCAAAGGAGGTGTTGGCTTTGGGGATGACCAGTGAAATATACCTGCTGGAGCGCATGCTACGGGTGGGCGTTGCTAAGGTGACCAGTGAGCTGAGATAAGGCAGGGACTTACCTAGTAAAGACTTATAGATTACCTGGAGCCAGTGGGTTTGTCGACGAATATGTAGTGAGGGCCAGCCAACGAGAGAATACAGGTCTCAGTGGTGGGTAGTATATGGGGCTTTGGTAACAAAACGGATGGCACTGTGATAGACTACATCCAATTTGCTGAGTAGAATGTTGGAGGTTATTTTAAAAATGACATCACCGAAGTCAAGGATCGGTAGGATAGTCAGTTTTACAAGGGCATGTTTGGCAGAATGAGTGAAGGAGGTTTTGTTGCGAAATAGGAAGCCCATTACAGATTTCAATTTGGATTGGAGATGCTTGATGTGAGTCTGGAAGGAGAGTTTACATTCTAACCAGACGCCTAGGTATTTGTAGTTGTCCACGTATTCTAAGTCAGACCCGTCGAGAGTAGTGATGATAGTCCGGTGGGCGGGTGCGGGCAGCGTTCGATAGAAAAGCATGTATTTAGTTTTACTAGCATTTAAGAGCAGTTGGAGGCAACGGAAGGAGTGTTGTATGGCATTGAAGCTTGATTGGAGGTTAGTAAACACAGTGTCCAAAGAGGGGCCAGATGTATACAGAATGGTGTCATCTGCGTAGAGATGGATCAGAGAGTCACCAGCAGCGAGAGCGACATCGTTGATGTATATAGAGAAAAGGGTTGGCCCAAGAATTGAACCCTGTGGCACCCCCATAGAAACTGCCAGAGGATCGGACAACAGGCCCGCCGATTTGACACACTGAACTCTATCTGAGAAGTAGTTGGAGAACCAGGCAAGGCAGTCACTTGAGAAACCAAGGCTGTTGAGCCTGCAATAAGAATGCGGTGATTGACAGAGTCGAAAGCCTTGGCCAGGTCGATGAAGACGGCTGCACAGTACTGTCTTTTATCTATGACGGTTATGATATCGTTTAGTACCTTGAGCGTAGCTGAGGTGCACCCATGACCAGCTCGGAAACCAGATTACATAACAGAGAAGGTACGGTGGGATTCGAAGTGGTCAGTGATCTGTTTGTTAACTTGGCTTTCGAAGACTTTAGAAAGGCAGGGCAGGATGGATATAGGTCTGTAACAGTTTGGGTCTAGAGTGTCTCCCCCTTTGAAGAGCTGTAGCTAGCTGCGATGATCCGGTGTGATGGTCCTGTAATTTCGGCAGAAATCCGGTGAAGTGGAAGGGAACGTAATACGATATGCGCAGGGTTGGTAGCGTGCTGTGCAGACTGGCCGATATTGTCTGAACTAAAGCTGGCTCATGCAGGAAGAGCAGTGGTGAGGACCGCTAGCAGTGGCTAGTAATGGCTAGTAGCTAGTTAGCAAGCTAGCTAGCAGGCTGTCGGCGGTTCAGTCAAATCATAAAGAAAAATAAAATAGTAGATCCATTCCACGTTGGGTGAGGCGGGTTGCAGGAAAGGTATATGAGGAATAAGAAAAATATAAGGAAAGACAGACTAATTACACGGAACATGAGACAGGACAAAAAACATGTCCACACTGTTACGCCATCATGGATTCATTTAGTTTGGTTAAAAGACTCAGGTCACAAAAAATTAAATTAAATCGTTTTTTTATGTTTGGCTGGTAGATTTTTTTATTTTTACTTTGAAATTACCCTGCCTACTACATGTAACCCGCCTCCTGCTAGCACAGGGGTTTATTAACATTAGCTAGCTAGCAGCTTAACATGGCCACTGACTGGCTCTGCGCAGGGGTTTATTAACATTAGCTAGCAGCTTAACATGGCCACTGACTGGCTCTGTGCAGGTGTTTATTAACATTAGCTAGCTAGCAGCTTAACATGGCCACTGACTGGCTCTGCGCAGGGGTTTATTAACATTAGCTAGCAGCTTAACATGGCCACTGACTGGCTCTGCGCAGGGGTTTATTAACATTAGCTAGCAGCTTAACATGGCCACTGACTGGCTCTGTGCAGGTGTTTATTAACATTAGCTAGCAGCTTAACATGGCCACTGACTGGCTCTGCGCAGGGGTTTATTAACATTAGCTAGCAGCTTAACATGGCCACTGACTGGCTCTGTGCAGGTGTTTATTAACATTAGCTAGCTAGCAGCTTAACATGGCCACTGACTGGCTCTGCGCAGGGGTTTATTAACATTAGCTAGCAGCTTAACATGGCCACTGACTGGCTCTGCGCAGGGGTTTATTAACATTAGCTAGCAGCTTAACATGGCCACTGACTGGCTCTGTGCAGGTGTTTATTAACATTAGCTAGCAGCTTAACATGGCCACTGACTGGCTCTGCACAGGGGTTTATTAACATTAGCTAGCTAGCAGCTTAACATGGCCACTGACTGGCTCTGCGCAGGGGTTTATTAACATTAGCTAGCAGCTTAACATGGCCACTGACTGGCTCTGTGCAGGTGTTTATTAACATTAGCTAGCTAGCAGCTTAACATGGCCACTGACTGGCTCTGCGCAGGGGTTTATTAACATTAGCTAGCAGCTTAACATGGCCACTGACTGGCTCTGCGCAGGGGTTTATTAACATTAGCTAGCAGCTTAACATGGCCACTGACTGGCTCTGTGCAGGTGTTTATTAACATTAGCTAGCAGCTTAACATGGCCACTGACTGGCTCTGCGCAGGGGTTTATTAACATTAGCTAGCAGCTTAACATGGCCACTGACTGGCTCTGTGCAGGTGTTTATTAACATTAGCTAGCTAGCAGCTTAACATGGCCACTGACTGGCTCTGCGCAGGGGTTTATTAACATTAGCTAGCTAGCAAACATCTCCAATGTTGAAAATGCATGTAAGTTATTACTTTAGGAAGCACTTGCTTGGTTTGATAAAGTGCAGTGTAACTAACGCTAACTAACTACTCCTGTGCATAAAGCCCCGGCCGTTATCTGACTAGTTATCTAAAATAGTCTGGAACAGATGGATAATAGCTGGCTGGCTCAACCAACCCAAGGACAAATGTTTCCCACTAAAGTGATGTATTGTTAAAACCCTGCCTTGGTCTGTGAGGACATTCTGGATTTCACTGTTTCTGCACCAGCGTACCAAGACACAACTTGGTTGGGTTTATGCTAACTAGTAGTTAGTCCAACTAACGTATTCTCTTAACTAGAACTTCGATCAAACAGTTAAGCAGATATCTTAACATGTGTTGGCAGTATTCATGAAACTACGTTCTGGAGGATTTGACGCCCTTGTATTCTGCAAGCAGCCTAGCCAACATTGAGTTATGTAGCTAACGTTAGCTAACACCGTGTCAGACGGTCATATTCCATATCAGATGTCACTCAGTGTTTCTAACAGCGGGTCGCCATGTTGTTCATGGAAACACTGCCGTGGAGCATGTTCATACAGCGGCCTCGACGGTAACAAGCTAGCGGGCCAACAGCGGGCTCGACGGTAACAAGCTAGCGGGCTAACAGCGGGCTCGACGGTAACAAGCTAGCGGGCTAACAGCGGCCTCGACGGTAACAAGCTAGCGGGCTAACAGCGGGCTCGACGGTAACAAGCTAGCGGGCTAACAGCGGCCTCGACGGTAACAAGCTAGCGGGCTAACAGCGGGCTCGACGGTAACAAGCTAGCGGGCTAACAGCGGGCTCGACGGTAACAAGCTAGCGGGCCAACAGCGGGCTCGACGGTAACAAGCTAGCGGGCTAACAGCGGGCTCGACGGTAACAAGCTAGCGGGCTAACAGCGGCCTCGACGGTAACAAGCTAGCGGGCCAACAGCGGGCTCGACGGTAACAAGCTAGCGGGCTAACAGCGGGCTCGACGGTAACAAGCTAGCGGGCCAACAGCGGGCTCGACGGTAACAAGCTAGCGGGCTAACAGCGGGCTCGACGGTAACAAGCTAGCGGGCTAACAGCGGGCTCGACGGTAACAAGCTAGCGGGCCAACTGGACGACGACAGGCTTTCCCCGGTGAGCTGCGGAACACCGCTACTGGACAAAAGCACGACTTCACAATCTGGAAAACGTCTTAAAAAGAGCCTTACCTCATAAAATGTCAAGTGGAAATTAAAGCCAACTAAGACTTTAAGAATTAAACGCATTTGCCGCTTTTACGAGGGGGGCATTCGTCCTGTATGGTCGCCATTTTCTTCACTAGCTAACCTTTTTTTGCTTTCCCCTCCTTCTTCATTCAGGATCTGCAGGAAACTAGTTCTTCATTCAGGAGCTGCAGGAAACTAGTTCTTCATCCAGGAGCTGCAGGAAACTAGTTCTTCATCCAGGAGCTGCGGGAAACTAGTTCTTCATTCAGGAGCTGCAGGAAACTAGTTCTTCATTCAGGAGCTGCAGGAAACTAGTTCTTCATTCAGGAGCTGCAGGAAACTAGTTCTTCATTCAGGAGCTGCAGGAAACTAGTTCTTCATCCAGGAGCTGCAGGAAACTAGTTCTTCATCCAGGAGCTGCGGGAAACTAGTTCTTCATTCAGGAGCTGCAGGAAACTAGTTCTTCATTCAGGAGCTGCAGGAAACTAGTTCTTCATTCGGGAGCTGCAGGAAACTAGTTCTTCATTCAGGAGCTGCAGGAAACTAGTTCTTCATTCGGGAGCTGCAGGAGACGAGTTCTTTATTCGGGATCTGCAGGAGACAAGTTCTTCATTCGTAAGGCTGCAGGAAACTAGTTCTTCATTCAGGAGCTGCAGGAAACTAGTTCTTCATTCAGGAGCTGCAGGAAACTAGTTCTTCTTTCGCGGGCTGCAGGAAACTAGTTCTTCTTTCGCGGGCTGCAGGAAACTAGTTCTTCTTTCGCGGGCTGCAGGAAACTAGTTCTTCTTTCGCGGGCTGCAGGAAACTAGTTGTTCATTCAGGATCTGCAGGAAACTAGTTGTTCATTCAGGATCTGCAGGAAACTAGTTGTTCATTCAGGATCTGCAGGAAACTAGTTCTTCATTCAGGATCTGCAGGAAACTAGTTCTTCATTCAGGATCTGCAGGAAACTAGTTCTTCATTCAGGATCTGCAGGAAACTAGTTCTTCATTCAGGATCTGCAGGAAACTAGTTCTTCATTCAGGAGCTGCAGGAAACTAGTTCTTCATTCAGGAGCTGCAGGAAACTAGTTCTTCATTCAGGAGCTGCAGGAAACTAGTTCTTCATTCGGGAGCTGCAGGAGACGAGTTCTTCATTTTGAAGGCTGCAGGAAACTAGTTCTTCATTCGTAAGGCTGCAGGAAACTAGTTCTTCATTCAGGAGCTGCAGGAAACTAGTTCTTCTTTCGCGGGCTGCAGGAAACTAGTTCTTCTTTCGCGGGCTGCAGGAAACTAGTTCTTCTTTCGCGGGCTGCAGGAAACTAGTTCTTCTTTCGCGGGCTGCAGGAAACTAGTTCTTCTTTCGCGGGCTGCAGGAAACTAGTTCTTCTTTCGCGGGCTGCAGGAAACTAGTTCTTCTTTCGCGGGCTGCAGGAAACTAGTTCTTCTTTCGCGGGCTGCAGGAAACTAGTTCTTCATTCGGGAGCTGCAGGAGACAAGTTCTTCATTCGGGAGCTGCAGGAGACAAGTTCTTCATTCGTAAGGCTGCAGGAAACTAGTTCTTCTTTCGCGGGCTGCAGGAAACTAGTTCTTCTTTCGCGGGCTGCAGGAAACTAGTTCTTCTTTCGCGGGCTGCAGGAAACTAGTTCTTCTTTCGCGGGCTGCAGGAAACTAGTTCTTCATTCAGGATCTGCAGGAAACTAGTTCTTCATTCAGGATCTGCAGGAAACTAGTTCTTCATTCAGGATCTGCAGGAAACTAGTTCTTCATTCGGGAGCTGCAGGAAACTAGTTCTTCATTCAGGAGCTGCAGGAGACGAGTTCTTCATTCAGGAGCTGCAGGAAACTAGTTCTTCTTTCGCGGGCAGCAGGAAACTAGTTCTTCTTTCGCGGGCTGCAGGAAACTAGTTCTTCTTTCGCGGGCTGCAGGAAACTAGTTCTTCTTTCGCGGGCTGCAGGAAACTAGTTCTTCTTTCGCGGGCTGCAGGAAACTAGTTGTTCATTCAGGAGGTGCAGGAAACTAGTTCTTCATTCGGGAGCTGCAGGAGACGAGTTCTTCATTTTGAAGGCTGCAGGAAACTAGTTCTTCATTCGTAAGGCTGCAGGAAACTAGTTCTTCATTCAGGAGCTGCAGGAAACTAGTTCTTCTTTCGCGGGCTGCAGGAAACTAGTTCTTCTTTCGCGGGCTGCAGGAAACTAGTTCTTCTTTCGCGGGCTGCAGGAAACTAGTTCTTCTTTCGCGGGCTGCAGGAAACTAGTTCTTCATTCGGGAGCTGCAGGAAACTAGTTCTTCATTCGGGAGCTGCAGGAAACTAGTTCTTCATTCGGGGGCTGCAGGAAGCTAGTTCTTCATTCGGGGGCTGCAGGAAACTAGTTCTTCATTCGGGAGCTGCAGGAAACTAGTTCTTCATTCGGGAGCTGCAGGAAACTAGTTGTTCATTCGGGGGCTGCAGGAAACTAGTTGCTAGAGCACCACTTCCTCTCGAAGGGGCACACAGACCCAAAATGGTTGCTTTGGAGTGGAGAAATGGGAGTGCCAAAAGTCTAGCTTCTCTGGAGTTATAGTAGCTAGCTACAGTTTTACTGGTAGCTAGTCTTGAGTGAAGAAATACATTGTGGTTTGTTTACAGTAACATGCACACAACTTAGGTCCAGTGTTACCGAAGTCAAAGAGCTGAAAATAGTAAGTTCTTATCAGCAAGTTATTGACAACAAACAAACACACATTTCATCTTTATCTATTATTCCATTTCCTCTTTTTATAAACTCTCCACCCAGATCACCTGCAGGCTGCTCTCCATGTTATTGGGAAATACCCTAAAACTAGTGTGCAGTTCAGTCTTCAGGAGGGTGTCGGACAGAGATGGTGACATTCTGTCAATACAAGATAATACTCCAGTCATAGGTGAGGGGAGAGAGAGATGACATCCTGGTGTAGCTCCTACAGTATGAGCCAATGTAGCACACATATCTACTAGCATGCTAGCAGATACATCATCTTTGCTGAGGCTGGTCGTCTAATCTCACTGCAACCCCCTCCAGGTCTCGGATCACCACTTTGTTTCCTTTTTGGCAATGAGGCCTGGACTTTGTCTACTTCCCGAGAGTCAGATGACCTCATGGATACCGTTTCTATGTCTCTACATGAGGTTTGAAGAAAGTTGCTAACATTGACTGGACTTTATGGGTATCTGCTAGTAGATATGAAAGATATGTTCCTGATGTTTCCAGAACTGTAACGTGAAGTGTGTTAACGTTGAGAGCAAAACTCCCCGGTCAGAAGATACTATCGTTAATAAGCGCTAAAGGTAGTTAGTGTCTATGAATGGGGTAACTCAGACCCGTGTGTGTGACAGAACACAATGAAGTGACCCTTGACCTGCCTGCAACAAAAACAACTCCTAACCCTCTTATCTCACTGTCTCTTCATTAACTCCACTCAGAGTGTGTCACATATAGACCGACAGAGAGGGAGAAAGACCGACAGAGAGGGAGAAAGACCGACAGAGAGGGAGAAAGACCGACAGAGAGGGAGAAAGACCGACAGAGAGGGAGAAAGACCGACAGAGAGGGAGAAAGACCGACAGAGAGGGAGAAAGACCGACAGAGAGAGAGAGATGGACAGAGAGAGAGAGAGATGGACAGAGAGGGAGAAAGATGGACAGAGAGGGAGAAAGACCGACAGAGAGAGAGAGAGATGGACAGAGAGAGAGAGAGATGGACAGAGAGGGAGAAAGACCGACAGAGAGGGAGAAAGACCGACAGAGAGGGAGAAAGACCGACAGAGAGGGAGAAAGACCGACAGAGAGGGAGAAAGACCGACAGAGAGAGAGAGATGGACAGAGAGAGAGAGAGATGGACAGAGAGGGAGAGAGATGGACAGAGAGGGAGAGAGATGGACAGAGAGGGAGAGAGATGGACAGAGAGGGAGAGAGATGGACAGAGAGGGAGAGAGATGGACAGAGAGGGAGGTGACAGGTTCTTGAGTAGGGCTGAGCTACATTGTTGACTTCTCTGAAATGCAGAGACCTTAACAGCATCATCTCATTTAGACACTGAACCCTACAACTATGAACTGGTCTTAGACTCTGAACCCTACAACTATGAACTGGTCTTAGACTCTGAACCCTACAACTATGAACTGGTCTTAGACTCTGAACCCTACAACTATGAACTGGTCTTAGACTCTGAACCCTACAACTATGAACTGGTCTTAGACTCTGAACCCTACAACTATGAACTGGTCTTAGACTCTGAACCCTACAACTATGAACTGGTCTTAGACTCTGAACCCTACAACTATGAACTGGTCTTAGACTCTGAACCCTACAACTATGAACTGGTCTTAGACTCTGAACCCTATAACTATGAACTGGTCTTAGACTCTGAACCCTACAACTATGAACTGGTCTTAGACTCTGAACCCTATAACTATGAACTGGTCTTAGACTCTGAACCCTATAACTATGAACTGGTCTTAGACTCTGAACCCTACAATTATGAACTGGTCTTAGACTCTGAACCCTACAACTATGAACTGGTCTTAGACTCTGAACCCTACAACTATGAACTGGTCTTAGACACTGAACCCTACAACTATGAACTGGTCTTAGACTCTGAACCCTACAACTATGAACTGGTCTTAGACACTGAACCCTATAACTATGAACTGGTCTTAGACACTGAACCCTATAACTATGAACTGGTCATACAGACAGAAAAAACGAACACTCATAAACTATAATCTGAAAATACACTATCCAAAAATAGCACCACAACATCACCTGCTATGTCAGATAAGGTCTCATTTCCTTGTGTCGGGATTCTGCGATCGTAAATGGTTTTTTTCAAATCAACATTTGGAAAAACATCCACGAAAATCCTGGAGGGACTGGTCTTTCCTATAACTGAAGATCAGATGAGTTAGGGTTAGAGTGGCGGAGTATTGTGTTGATTGAATATAGATCAGATCCCATCTTCTAGACTAACAGTGGAATGCTTATTCACAGCTCTCTTTCCAACAATGCAGATTTGAAGAGAACAATATAAAACATAAAGTGAGGAATGTGAATAACAGTGAATAACAAGTCAGAATAAACACAGTCTCCTGAGTGGCGCAGCGCTAGAGGCATCACTGCAGACCCTGGTTTGAATCCAGGCTGTATCACATCCCGTCGTGATCGGGACTCCCATAGGGCGGTGCACAATTGTTCCAGCGTCGACCAGGTTTGGCAGGGATAGGCCGCCACTGTAAATAAGAATTAGTTCTTAACTGACTTGCCTAGTTAAATAAAGGTTAAATAACATTTAAACAAAAAAAAAATATATATATATACAGTGGGGAGAACAAGTATTTGATACACTGCCGATTTTGCAGGTTTTCCTACTTACAAAGCATGCAGAGGTCTGTAGTTTTTATCATAGGTACACTTCAACTGTGAGAGACGGAATCTAAAACAAAAATCCAGAAAATCACATTGTATGATTTTTAAATAATTAATTAGCATTTTATTGCATGACATAAGTATTTGATACATCAGAAAAGCAGAACTTAATATTTGGTAGAGAAACCTTTGTTTGCAATTACTGAGATCATAAGTTTCCTGTAGTTCTTGACCAGGTTTGCACACACTGCAGCAGGGATTTTGGCCCACTCCTCCATCCAGATCCTTCAGGTTTCGGGGCTGTCGCTGGGCAATACAGACTTTCAGCTCCCTCCAAAGATTTTCTATTGGGTTCAGGTCTGGAGACTGGCTAGGCCACTCCAGGACCTTGAGATGCTTCTTACGGAGCCACTCCTTAGTTGCCCTGGCTGTGTGTTTCGGGTCGTTGTCATGCTGGAAGACCCAGCCACGACCCATCTTCAATGCTCTTACTGAGGGAAGGAGGTTGTTGGCCAAGATCTTGCGATACATGGCCCCAACCATCCTCCCCTCAATACGGTGCAGTCGTCCTGTCCCCTTTGCAGAAAAGCATCCCCAAAGAATGATGTTTCCACCTCCATGCTTCACGGTTGGGATGGTGTTCTTGGGGTTGTACTCATCCTTCTTCTTACTCCAAACACGGCGAGTGGAGTTTAGACCAAAAAGCTCTATTTTTGTCTCATCAGACCACATGACCTTCTCCCATTCCTCCTCTGGATCATCCAGATGGTCATTGGCAAACTTCAGACGGGCCTGGACATGCGCTGGCTTGAGCAGGGGAACCTTGTGTGCGCTGCAGGATTTTAATCCATGACAGCGTAGTGTGTTACTAATGGTTTTCTTTGAGACTGTGGTCCCAGCTCTCTTCAGGTCATTGACCAGGTCCTGCCGTGTAGTTCTGGGCTGATCCCTCACCTTCCTCATGATCATTGATGCCCCACGAGGTGAGATTGTCCTGTAGTCCATCCCAGCCTTGTGCAGGTCTACAATTTTATCCCTGATGTCCTTACACAGCTCTCTGGTCTTGGCCATTGTGGAGAGGTTGGAGTCTGTTTGATTGAGTGTGTGGACAGGTGTCTTTTATACAGGTAACGAGTTCAAACAGGTGCAGTTAATACAGGTAATGAGTGGAGAACAGGTGGGCTTCTTAAAGAAAAACTAACAGGTCTGTGAAAGCCGGAATTCTTACTGGTTGGTAGGTGATCAAATACTTATGTGATGCAATAAAATGCAAATTAATTATTAAAAAAATCATACAATGTGATTTTCTGGATTTTTGTTTTAGATTCCGTCTCTCACAGTTGAAGAGTACCTATGATAAAAATTACAGACCTCTACATGCTTTGTAAGTAGGAAAACCTGCAAAATCGGCAGTGTATCAAATACTTGTTCTCCCCACTGTATATATAGTACCATTCAAAAGTTTGGTGTCACTTAGAAATGTCCTTGTTTTTGAAAGAAAAGCAATTTTTGGTCCATTAAAATAACATGAAATTGATCAGAAATACAGTGTAGACATTGTTAATGTTGTAAATGACTATTGTAGCTGGAAACGGCAGATTTTTAATGGAATATCTACATAGGCGTACAGAGGCCCATTATCAGCAACCATCACTACTGTGTTCCAATGGCACGTTGTGTTAGCTAATCCAAGTTTATCATTTTAAAAGGCTAATTAATCATTAGAAAACCTTTGGCAATTATGTTAGCACAGCTGAAAACTGTTGTGCTGATTAAAGAAGCAATAAAACTAGCCTTCTTTAGACTAGTTGAGTATCTGGAGCATCAGCATAAGGCTATTCCATGCGATAAATATATACACACACAGTACCAGTACTGAGTGGATGTGCAGGGGTACCAGGTAATAACCTGACTATATACAGATAGTACCAGTACTGAGTGGATGTACAGGGGTACCAGGTAATAACATGACTATATACAGATAGTACCAGTAGTGAGTGGATGTACAGGGTACCAGGTAATAACATTACTATATACAGATAGTACCAGTACTGAGTGGATGTACAGGGGTACCAGGTAATAACATGACTATATACAGATAGTACCAGTACTGAGTGGATGTACAGGGGTACTAGGTAATAACCTGACTATATACAGATAGTACCAGTACTGAGTGGATGTACAGGGGTACTAGGTAATAACCTGACTATATACAGATAGTACCAGTACTGAGTGGATGTACAGGGGTACCATGTAATAACATTACTATATACAGATAGTACCAGTACTGAGTGGATGTACAGGGGTACCAGGTAATAACATGACTATATACAGATAGTACCAGTACTGAGTGGATGTACAGGGGTACCAGGTAATAACATGACTATATACAGATAGTACCAGTACTGAGTGGATGTACAGGGTACCAGGTAATAACCTGACTATATACAGATAGTACCATACCATTTGATATTCATATTGCTCATCCAATAGCATTTCTGCTCTCCTATCACCGTAGCGACGTGTGCAAAGATTGTTCAAAGGCCACACCTACTACGCTGGCTATTTTTGCCATTCATATATGCTGTCATATTCTACATATCTTGTAGGGAGAGGTTGCAGCCAGCCAGGACAAATATACTCACTCTCACACTCACACTCACACTCACACTCACACTCACACTCACACTCACACTCAATTCAGAATCCTCCTTCCTTCAACGAACTATACAAATGATTACCATATCAGAGCCCATCACCCTCCTCAATAGTTAACTTCCTCCTAGCCTTGTCTTTCACCTCCCAAGTGGTTCAGTGGTCTAAGACACTGCATCTCAGTACTAGAGGTGTCACTACAGACAACCTGGTTCAGTGGTCTAAGACACTGCATCTCAGTGCTAGAGGAGTCACTACAGACAACCTGGTTCAGTGGTCTAAGACACTGCATCTCAGTGTTAGAGGAGTCACTACAGACAACCTGGTTCAGTGGTCTAAGACACTGCATCTCAGTACTAGAGGAGTCACTACAGACAACCTGGTTCAGTGGTCTAAGACACGGCATCTCAGTGTTAGAGGAGTCACTACAGACAACCTGGTTCAGTGGTCTAAGACACTGCATCTCAGTGCTAGAGGAGTCACTACAGACAACCTGGTTCAGTGGTCTAAGACACTGCATCTCAGTGTTAGAGGAGTCACTACAGACAACCTGGTTCAGTGGTCTAAGACACTGCATCTCAGTGTTAGAGGAGTCACTACAGACAACCTGGTTCAGTGGTCTAAGACACTGCATCTCAGTGCTAGAGGAGTCACTACAGACAACCTGGTTCAGTGGTCTAAGACACTGCATCTCAGTGCTAGAGGAGTCACTACAGACAACCTGGTTCAGTGGTCTAAGACACTGCATCTCAGTGCTAGAGGAGTCACTACAGACAACCTGGTTCAGTGGTCTAAGACACTGTATCTCAGTGCTAGAGGAGTCACTACAGACAACCTGGTTCAGTGGTCTAAGACACTGCATCTCAGTGTTAGAGGAGTCACTACAGACAACCTGGTTCAGTGGTCTAAGACACTGCATCTCAGTGCTAGAGGAGTCACTACAGACAACCTGGTTCAGTGGTCTAAGACACGGCATCTCAGTGTTAGAGGAGTCACTACAGACAACCTGGTTCAGTGGTCTAAGACACTGCATCTCAGTGCTAGAGGAGTCACTACAGACAACCTGGTTCAGTGGTCTAAGACACTGCATCTCAGTACTAGAGGAGTCACTACAGACAACCTGGTTCAGTGGTCTAAGACACTGCATCTCAGTACTAGAGGAGTCACTACAGACAACCTGGTTCAGTGGTCTAAGACACTGTATCTCAGTGGTAGAGGAGTCACTACAGACAACCTGGTTCAGTGGTCTAAGACACTGCATCTCAGTGCTAGAGGAGTCACTACAGACAACCTGGTTCAGTGATCTAAGACACTGTATCTCAGTGGTAGAGGAGTCACTACAGACAACCTGGTTCAGTGGTCTAAGACACTGCATCTCAGTGCGAGAGGAGTCACTACAGACAACCTGGTTCAGTGGTCTAAGACACTGCATCTCAGTACTAGAGGAGTCACTACAGACAACCTGGTTCAGTGGTCTAAGACACTGTATCTCAGTGGTAGAGGAGTCACTACAGACAACCTGGTTCAGTGGTCTAAGACACTGCATCTCAGTGCTAGAGGAGTCACTACAGACAACCTGGTTCAGTGATCTAAGACACTGTATCTCAGTGGTAGAGGAGTCACTACAGACAACCTGGTTCAGTGGTCTAAGACACTGCATCTCAGTGCGAGAGGAGTCACTACAGACAACCTGGTTCAGTGGTCTAAGACACTGCATCTCAGTGCTAGAGGAGTCACTACAGACAACCTGGTTCAGTGGTCTAAGACACTGCATCTCAGTGCTAGAGGAGTCACTACAGACAACCTGGTTCAGTGATCTAAGACACTGTATCTCAGTGGTAGAGGAGTCACTACAGACAACCTGGTTCAGTGGTCTAAGACACTGCATCTCAGTGCTAGAGGAGTCACTACAGACAACCTGGTTCAGTGGTCTAAGACACTGCATCTCAGTGGTAGAGGAGTCACTACAGACAACCTGGTTCAGTGGTCTAAGACACTGCATCTCAGTGCTAGAGGAGTCACTACAGACAACCTGGTTCAGTGGTCTAAGACACTGCATCTCAGTGCTAGAGGAGTCACTACAGACACCCTGTATCACAACTGGCTGTGATTGGGAGTCCCATAGGGCGGCGCAGCATCGTCCAGGTTTAGCCGGTGTCGGCCGTCATTGTAAATAAGAATATGTTCTTAACTGACTTAGTTAAATAAAGGTACATTTTTATTGTTTACTATCTACTTCACTTGCTTTGACAAGGTTAACATATGTTTCCCATGAAAATAAAGCCCTTAAATTGACATTGAATTGACTAGTTGAAGGGGCGAGGGGGAGGTAAAGGGGGAGTGGAGGAGGGAAAGGGGGAGTGGTGGAGGGAAAGGGAGAGTGGTGGAGGGAAAGGGGGAGTGGGGGAGGGAAAGGGGGAGTGGGGGAGGGAAAGGGGGAGTGGGGGAGGGAAAGGGGGAGTAGGGGAGGGGCCAGAGAGTTCAAGCTGAACTGTGAAGTGTAGTGATGTCCATGTGAAACTGTCTGTTGTTGTGTCACTCAAACTTCAAACAGACTCAACCAGACAGCTAAGCAGCCAGGATCACCCGATAGCAGACCGACTCAACCAGACAGCTAAGCAGCCAGGATCACCCGATAGCAGACCGACTCAACCAGACAGCTAAGCAGCCAGGATCACCCGATAGCAGACCGACTCAACCAGACAGCTAAGCAGCCAGGATCACCCGATAGCAGACCGACTCAACCAGACAGCTAAGCAGCCAGGATCACCCGATAGCAGACCGACTCAACCAGACAGCTAAGCAGCCAGGATCACCCGATAGCAGACCGACTCAACCAGACAGCTAAGCAGCCAGGATCACCCGATAGCAGACCGACTCAACCAGACAGCTAAGCAGCCAGGATCACCCGATAGCAGACCGACTCAACCAGACAGCTAAGCAGCCAGGATCACTTGATAGTAAACAGACTGTATATTCTAATCTGAATTTCGTGCAGGTCATGTTGTTCTTCACATTACCGTCTCTGGTAAACACACACTATATCATACATCACTATACCATGTAATCATCTGGTGAAGTGGAGTATTTTGTTTAGACATGTAGCTAGCTAGCTAAACAATGAACCATAATCCCAACTCATACAGTACTACTAGCAATTCAAACATAATGTCATAGCTAGCCACCAGGCAGGAAATGCTGTAGTATGAATCTGCAGGTAGCTAAAGCTAACCAACTAGGTTCAATGTTAGCTAGCTAGGTAACATTAGGCTATAACTAGCAATGCAAATGGCTTTCTGAGGATACGAATAATATGTCTACACAGATCATACACGTAATGTTAGCTAGCGAGTCAGCAAGCAAGCTAATGTTCACTAGCTAGCTAACAGTACACTTTAACTTGCAATGAAAACAACTAACAACATTTTAAAAGCATAATATCTGAAAATGTAGCTAGACTTACCCGTATACAGTACATGATGAATGCTTCATAGCAGACTGGAAACCCTTTAACTAAGTCCTGTGTCGTTTCCGTCCTGTTTGTACAGCTTGTTTGGCCCGTTGTGTCAAGTCACTCCAGTTCACACTGACCGTGTGCAGAAAGTAGTCCATCACAACTTTTTCCTACTGATCTTTGTGGATAACGCCTGTTAAATTCAGGGCAGCAATGTTGTTGAGAGCAGTAGCAACATCTTTGCAGTTCTCCATGGCTAATATTATACCTTTAAAAAAAGCTGCTGTAGTAAGGACACATACTGAGCAGCTCATGTTATAGACAGAAGCACGCTATATGGCAGACCAATCCCAACTCATCTCTCGGCATGTCCAGCCCATCCATTATCTCAGCCAATCATGGCTAGCGGGAAGGTTCCTGTCTTTTTCGGTGGCTAAACCAACTAGGCTCGTAATTTAACAATTGTATTCGTATTTACATATGGCATACACGTTTGTTATTAAGACACATGTTCCAGAAGGCATTTCTGTAAAAAGAAAAAGTATACAAAATAAATTAAAAAAAGGTTACGTTCAAATGCTTCTCCAGTGAAGTAGTGGCGTGCGACATATGCTTAGCTTCCTAAAACGGGTCACATATTGCTAGCTAGCTAACAGCTAACTTATTAGTTTGTAATTTGCCCTCCTGAGTCCTGGTCCTCCTTATCTAGGCTGCCGCCGCTATTCTTTTTCTCACCGTCTCAACTCCTCTTTACTGTATAGGCCTCTATTTTCCTGTGTAACAGAACATCAAAAATAATTTGAGTCAACCTAGATATCCTGCAATCTCTTGGCACAGTGGTTCCCAAAAGTTTTATAGTTCCGTACCCCTTTCAAACATTGAACCTCCAGCTGTGTACCCCCTCTAGCACCAGGGTCAGAACACTCTCAAATGTTGTTTTTTGCCACCATTGTAAGCCTGCCACACACACACTATACCATACATTTATTAAACATGAGAATGAGTGAGTTTTTGTCACAACCGGCTCGTGGGAAGAGACAGATCTTATAGGACCAGGACACCAATAATAATATTATAATAACCAATAATGTTGCTCTTTATTTAACTCAACTGTGAATAATTCACCCCAGGTTAATGAGAAGGGTGTGTTTGAAAGGATGCACATAACTCTAATGTTGGGTTGTATTGGAGAGAGTCAGTCTTAAATCATCTTCCACACAGTCTGTTCCTGTATTTAGTTGTCATGCTAGTGAGGGCTGAGAATCCACTCTCACATACAGTAGGTACGTGGTTACAAAGGGCATCAGTGTCTTAACAGCGTGATTTGCCAAGGCAGGATACTCTGAACGCAGCCCTATCCAGACATCTGGCAGTGGCTTCTGATTAAAATTACATTTTCACAGAACCACTTGTTGCAATTTCGATGAAGCTCTCTTGTTCAGATATCAGTAAGTGGACTGGAGGCGGGGCATGAAAGGGATAACGGATCCAGTTGTGTTATGTTTCGTAAATTGCACTCAGGTGTGTCACTAGATCACATTGTCTGTAAGCTTGAGTTCATTTGCACACAAAAAAATAATCATACAATGTGTTGTCCTTAAATCATTGGATCTAGTTCCTGTAAAGCTAGATTCAGATCCTTCACCCTGATAGGCCAGTCGTGGGAGAAACTCGTCATCATTCAAGCGGTCAGACAAGTGAAAATTATGGTCAGTAAAGAAAACTAAGCTAGTCTCAATTTAAAAACAAAATGTTAATACTTTGTCCCTTGATAACCAGCGCACTTCTGTATGTCGTAAAAGCGTTACATGGTTACTGCCCATATCATTGCATAATGCAGAAAATACACAAGAGTTCAAGGGCCTTGCTTTAACAAAATTAACCATTTTCACTGTAGTGTCCAAAATGTCTTTCAAGCTGTCAGGCATTCCCTTGGCAGTACCCAAGTGGCGTCCGGAGCAACTGCTTGCACGCACGTTACCACTCCACTGTCATGGCTTTTGCGCCATCAAAAATGTGTTTGTATCTGTACTGACCACCAAAGTCCATTTGATGTCACAAAGCTGTCCAGTACTTTAAAAATATCCTCTCCTATTGTCCTGGTTTTCAGAAGGATGTCTTCCTTAATTGACCCCCCCATAAATGTAACGGACGTATACCAACAAGCTGTGCCAGACCCGCCACGTCTGTTGACTCATCCAGCTGTAACGCATAGAATTCACTGTCTTGTATGCGAAGCAGTAATTGTTTCAAAACATCTCCTTCCATGTCACTGACGCGTCGTGAAAGTGTTGTTTGATGAAGGCATTGTCTGTACAGTTTCTGGCCTTTTCCCCCAGCATTGTCCCAGCCATATCCACGGCAGCAGGAAGAATTAAGGCAGGGCATGAAAGGGATAACGAATCCAGTTGTTTGTGTCATCCATTTCGGGGAAAGTACCTGCATAATTGCGCACCCTGCTCACTCAGGTGCTTGGCTATATCACATTTGACATTGTCTGTAAGCTTATATTGATAAACGTCACCTTGTCCGAGAGAGATTTACATGGTTATCAAAACGTCACGACAGAGTGAGCCTACACCAAACACAGCCCTTATTTTAAGTGTTTCTAAAATTCCCTATGGGAAAAATTAATGGTGGAAAAACGATTGGAACCATTTCCCTGTTTGACCGCTAGGTTTTATGGGTATTATGACACCTCCACTGTGGGGCTCTATGGAGCATGATCTATTTTCCTGTGTGCATGTAGCTGTTAGTCGGAGCACCTCTCCAGAGCATGTATTAATCCTGCTGTAGAATTCATTGCAGCAATCCAGCATGTCAAACGTTTGGGAACCCCTGTCTTAGAGAGCTATTTATAACTTTTCAGAAATGTCCACATCAACTAGCCCATGTCAGCTAACATCTTTAAGCCCAAAGATTTTGTAGTATTGTTCAAGTCACTCAAATATCACATGAATACAAATTAGACATGGCAAAAAGTATAGAATTGAAGGAAAATTTGCTTTAAAACGGCAAATGTTTATCTACGCCAACAAGAGGGTGGTAACAGTTTGAGTCATGAACAGCAAAGATGTTATAGATAGATAGATAGATACTTTATTGATCCCCGAGGGGAAATGTCTTCGTTAAGCAGCTACAACAACGAAACACAGGGCAGGTGCAAAATGCCACAACGAAAATACACAAAAGACAGATACACGATACATAGAGCGGCAGTATGAAGAAGTATAGAAATACAAGATATCTGGAGTGCAAAAAAGCTATAAAAAGACATTGCATAGTATGGGTGAATGATTGAATATGTACACTATACATTGTTACAGAGTGTTATGTGGAGAAAAAAGATACAAATATTGCAAGTTGATATAGATAAATAAGGAATATTTGCATGGTTAACTATACTATACAGGTCGATGGCAGAGAAATACTTCAGTAGCTAAAAATGCGTATGATATGAGCGAGGGTAATAATAGTTTACTTAATAGACAGACTGGTTAAATGAACAGGTAAGTTAATATTTTGCATGGTTAAATTAGCTGTACAGGTAAATATACAGTTATATTTACAGATAAGTGAATATTTGTCAGAAGTTTACATACACCTACAGCCAAATAATGTATATCCACAGCAAAACGAGTTCTATATCGATATATATATATTGCGTACTGTTGTTTGTACAGATGAACGTGATACCTTAAGGCGTTTGAAAATTGCTCCCAAGGATGAACCAGATTTGTGGAGGTCTACAATTTTTCTTCTGTGGCTGATTTCTTTGGATTTTCCCATGATGTCGAGCAAAGAGGCACTGAGTTTGAAGGTAGGCCTTGAAATACATCCACAGGTACACCTCCAATTGACACAAATGATGAAGCTTATAAAGCCATGAAATCCTTTTCTGGAATTTTCCAAGCTCTTTAAAGGCACAGTCAACTTAGTGTATGTAAACTTCTGACCCACTGGAATTGTGATATAGTGAATTATAAGTGAGCAGGGGCTAAATGGTATTGAAGGCACTGGAGAAGTCATAAAACATAACCCTCACAGTGCAACCTGTGTTGTCCAGGTGAGAGTAGGCCCTCTGCAGAAGGTAGATGATTGCATCATCCACCCCGATGTTGTGCTGGTATGCAAACTGCAGGGGGTTCAGTGATGTACACACCAGGGGTCTGAGGTGAGCGAGGACTAACATTTCCATGGTCTTCATGATGTGGGATGTTAGCGCTACAGGTCTGAAGTCATTCAGGACAGTGGGGTGTGCCTTCTTGGGCACTGGGACGAGGCAGGATGTTTTCCACAGCACAGGGCCCCTTTCTAGGCTCAGGCTAAGGTTGAAGGGACGCTGGAGTATTCCACACAGTTGGTCAGCACAGACCCTAAGCACCCTTGGGCTGATGCCATCAGGGCCTGCCGCTTTCCACTGATGTAGTCTCTCCAGCTCTCTCTTCACTTGGTTGGTGGTGAAAGCCAGCCCAGGTGGGGAGGTGGGGGAAGGGGGGTGTTGAGGGTCAGTCCAGGGGGAGCAGGAGCGGAGGTGGGGTCACTGATTGTCTCAGCAGAGGTGTTGTGAGCAAAGTGGGGGTGGGACAGCCGTGAGGGTGTGTGGCCTGGGGAGCTGGAAGGGAGGTGGACAGGGCCAGTAACGAACTTGTTAAAATATTGGTTCAGCTCATTGGCTCTGTCCTGGGTCCCCTCCGTCTGCCCACTGTTTGACTTTTTGAAGCCAGTCATCTATCTGTGTGAACAGTGCCTGTAACCATATAAATAAATACGGGGCGTGCAGGATGTTCCCTCTGCTGGAAGGGGGGCCTGCCCTACAGTATATTATATACACGTAGCTTCTAGCCAGCCTAACGGTATAATGCCTGTAGCCAGATCACCTGTTAATAGACAGCCTACACAGTAGAATACAGTACATTTCGATCCGGACCTAGGCCTTCCTCGTGATTGAGAACGTAAAGGTTATTCTTACACACATGATAAATTAACCTGCCGTTTTAAAACCTGTTAGGTCAATACTTTTGCCTTTTCCTCTGGTGGGACCTTTTCCTCTGGTGGGACCTTTTCCTCTGGTGGGACCTTTTCCTCTGGTGGGACCGCCCTATTGTCGTTGAGTGGTGCTCCATATTTTCCAAACGGGTATATCATCGGGCGGCAGGTAGCCCAGTGGTTAGAGTGTTGGGCCCGTAACCGAAAGGTTGCTGGATCGAATCCCCGAGCTGACAAGGTACAAATCTGTCGTTCTGCCCCTGAACAAGGCAGTTAACCCACTGTTCCTAGGCCGTCATTGAAAATAAGAATTTGTTCTTAACTGACTTGCCTAGTAAAATAAAGGTAAAAAAAAAAATAAAAAAAAAAAAAAAAATAAAAAAAATAATTGAAACTCATGTTTGTCACTTTGGTCAATGGTCAACTAATTTAACATTTACCTAACTATTTAGAAAACATATTTCCGCTACTAGCTTAGCTAGAGTATTTTGTTAGCCTAGATCCCAAACTCATTCTTTTGCCAGTTGACATTTTCAATAAGGTGCCTGAGGCCTGAAAACCTCGCCTTGACTAGTAGGCTACGTCAATTAAAGTTCCAAAACCTATGTAGCCTAGCCTAGCCTAGCCTAGCCATAGTTCATCCTACAGTAAAATAGATCAAGTTTAACACTTTATTTTAAGGTCCATAATAAACCATTTAATCATCATTAATCCCACATTTAAACCATTGACTAATTATTGGTATTTATAAACTATTTAGTAATCATTAGTAATCCCTAATCTAAAGTGAGCGTGATTGATACTTTATACATGTTTTGAGTGACTAGTGTAATTAGATGGGCATGCTGTTGGCAGACATTCAGCAGTACCTGGCACAAGCACACAACACAGGATGTTTAAGGAAATATACATTTGTGACTTGCTTACTAACATTAACTAATGTGGAAGTAATGATTAATACATGGTGAGCAAACTGTTTGTAAATGCCTTTAGAAATGGTTTATTACAGACCCTTAAAATAAAGTTATCCACATTTGAAGCGCTTTCATTTCTGAAGAGTCAAAGCAAAGATGAAGAACAAGGAAATGGAGATCAACATTTTTTTTTATTATCTTCAAAACAAGAGAAAAAATGTCCTTCCGGTTTTCATTCAGCTGGTAGTTTAAATTAAACAGAGGTCATTGCAAAACCCAGAAGGAACAGATAGATGGATCTTCACAGTGCAATGCATGGAACCCTTCAATCCAATGAGGCCCTTAACTCCCTCCAGTCCAGCTCAACTAGCAACAATATTCACATATTGTCATAATTATGTAAATATAATTCAGGTACCATAAGTCGTGGGACCCACTACTACCACTAGGGTTGAACAACTCTGGAATCCCCAGATTCCTGAAATAAAGAGGGAACCAGCAGGGAATCCAGGAATCCTCCAACCGGGATTCATTTGCATCTCATGTGCTTTTCCTCCTACACGTTTCCACTCAAGAATGCATATCTGATATGAAAGATGGTATTTCGTGTGTTCCTAATGGTACACTATTCTGTATAGTGTGTCCCTAATGGTACACTATTCTGTATATAGTCCACTACATCGGGAACTGGTTGCCATTTGGGACACATCCTAGGTCGTACAACCCCTTCAAAAGGCCCTGGGAAACAAATCAACGTTTTGCAATTAGATCCTTTTTGAAACAAAAAAAAATAAAAGTTCTAACCATCATTCAAGTAAACCACTCGTCCAAGTTAGAACAGTAAACCACTCGTCCAAGTTAGAACAGTAAACCACTCGTCCATGTTAGAACAGTAAACCACTCGTCCAAGTTAGAACAGTAAACCACTCGTCCATGTTAGAACAGTAAACCACTCGTCCATGTTAGAACAGTAAACCACTCGTCCAAGTTAGAACAGTAAACCACTCGTCCAAGTTAGAACAGTAAACCACTCGTCCAAGTTAGAACAGTAAACTACTCGTCCATATTAGAACAGTAAACCACTCGTCCAAGTTAGAACAGTAAACCACTCGTCCATGTTAGAACAGTAAACCACTCGTCCAAGTTAGAACAGTAAACCACTCGTCCAAGTTAGAACAGTAAACCACTGGTCCAAGTTAGAACAGTAAACCACTCGTCCATGTTAGAACAGTAAACCACTGGTCCAAGTTAGAACAGTAAACCACTCGTCCAAGTTAGAACAGTAAACCACTCGTCCAAGTTAGAACAGTAAACCACTCGTCCATGTTAGAACAGTAAACCACTGGTCCAAGTTAGAACAGTAAACCACTGGTCCATGTTAGAACAGTAAACCACTCGTCCATGTTAGAACAGTAAACCACTGGTCCAAGTTAGAACAGTAAACCACTGGTCCAAGTTAGAACAGTAAACCACTCGTCCATGTTAGAACAGTAAACCACTCGTCCAAGTTAGAACAGTAAACCACTGGTCCATGTTAGAACAGTAAACCACTCGTCCATGTTAGAACAGTAAACCACTCGTCCATGTTAGAACAGTAAACCACTCGTCCATGTTAGAACAGTAAACCACTCGTCCATGTTAGAACAGTAAACCACTCGTCCAAGTTAGAACAGTAAACCACTGGTCCAAGTTAGAACAGTAAACCACTGGTCCAAGTTAGAACAGTAAACCACTGGTCCAAGTTAGAACAGTAAACCACTGGTCCAAGTTAGAACAGTAAACCACTGGTCCAAGTTAGAACAGTAAACCACTGGTCCAAGTTAGAACAGTAAACCACTGGTCCAAGTTAGAACAGTAAACCACTCGTCCAAGTTAGAACAGTAAACCACTCGTCCAAGTTAGAACAGTAAACCACTCGTCCATGTTAGAACAGTAAACCACTCGTCCATGTTAGAACAGTAAACCACTCGTCCAAGTTAGAACAGTAAACCACTCGTCCATGTTAGAACAGTAAACCACTCGTCCATGTTAGAACAGTAAACCACTCGTCCAAGTTAGAACAGTAAACCACTCGTCCATGTTAGAACAGTAAACCACTCGTCCAAGTTAGAACAGTAAACCACTCGTCCATGTTAGAACAGTAAACCACTCGTCCATGTTAGAACAGTAAACCACTCGTCCATGTTAGAACAGTAAACCACTCGTCCATGTTAGAACAGTAAACCACTCGTCCAAGTTAGAACAGTAAACCACTCGTCCAAGTTAGAACAGTAAACCACTCGTCCAAGTTAGAACAGTAAACCACTCGT
The DNA here is from genome assembly GCA_023634145.1 of Thymallus thymallus. Classification (NCBI taxonomy): domain Eukaryota; kingdom Metazoa; phylum Chordata; class Actinopteri; order Salmoniformes; family Salmonidae; genus Thymallus; species Thymallus thymallus. The sequence goes on along the minus strand of CM042397.1, from coordinate 42,647,233 downwards.
CCATGTTAGAACAGTAAACCACTGGTCCAAGTTAGAACAGTAAACCACTCGTCCAAGTTAGAACAGTAAACCACTCGTCCATGTTAGAACAGTAAACCACTGGTCCAAGTTAGAACAGTAAACCACTCTTCCATGTTAGAACAGTAAACCACTCGTCCATGTTAGAACAGTAAACCACTGGTCCATGTTAGAACAGTAAACCACTCGTCCAAGTTAGAACAGTAAACCACTGGTCCATGTTAGAACAGTAAACCACTGGTCCAAGTTAGAACAGTAAACCACTCGTCCATGTTAGAACAGTAAACCACTCGTCCATGTTAGAACAGTAAACCACTGGTCCATGTTAGAACAGTAAACCACTCGTCCAAGTTAGAACAGTAAACCACTGGTCCATGTTAGAACAGTAAACCACTCGTCCATGTTAGAACAGTAAACCACTGGTCCATGTTAGAACAGTAAACCACTCGTCCATGTTAGAACAGTAAACCACTCGTCCATGTTAGAACAGTAAACCACTGGTCCATGTTAGAACAGTAAACCACTCGTCCATGTTAGAACAGTAAACCACTCGTCCATGTTAGAACAGTAAACCACTCGTCCATGTTAGAACAGTAAACCACTCGTCCATGCAGCAGCCATGTTAGAACAGTAAACCACTCGTCCATGCAGCAGCCAAGTTAGAACAGTCCAAATGTATATTTATAAATGATTTCAATTAATTCAAACCCCCAGCAAAACCAGCTAAAGTGTTGAAGTAAGGTGAACAGCTTACAGAGCAGAAACCCTTGTCTGATCTACACTATGGGCCTGTCACCAGTGGCACTATATAGGGCATATGGGCCCTCATCAAAAGTTGTGCCCTATATAGGGAATAGTATGGTATTTGGGTGATCCCCAGAGACCTTACAGTTCACTGACAGAGGCTAGGAAACCAATTTCCTTCCTCCAAATGGCACCCTACTCGCTACCTAGTGCACTACTTTGTCCAGAGCCTTAAGTAGTGTACTAGATAGGGAATAGGGTTTGGGCCACAGACTTGGGCTGAAACGTGTCGAACACTTGAAATGTCTCATAAGGCTACGCTAGCCATTTGGTCTCCCCTCTCTCCTCTCTCCTCTCCTCTCCTCTCCTCTCCTCTCTCCTCTCCTCCCTCCTTCTCCTCCTCTCCTCCTCCTCCTCCTCTCTCCTCCTTCTCCTCCTCTCCTCTTTCCTCCTCCTCTCCCCTCCTCCTCTCCTCTTTCCTCCTCCTCTCCTCTTTCCTCCTCCTCCTCTCCTCTCCTCTCTCCTCCTCCTCCTCTCCTCTCTGTGTTTGTCTCTCAGTCCTGTGATCTCTCCCTCCTCAGCCTCCAGGCTCCCTGTCTCCTCTTCTTCTTCTTCTTCTTCTTTTTCTTCTTCTTCTTCTGGTCTTCCTTGTTGCCCAGGCAACAGACAGAGCTGGTGCTGCTGCCTCCATCCACCTCTCTCTGTCTGGACACTTTTTTCTCACCCTCCTCTCTCTTCTCCTCCCTGTCATCCCCCTCTGAGATCTCTCCCTCGCTGTAGTCAGGTTCAAAGGCTGCCTCATCAGTCTCTCTGACCAGGTCAGTAGGAGGTCTGGAAGAAGGGACCGAGGGAGGAGGTCTGGAAGAAGGGACCGAGAGAGGAGGTCTGGAAGAAGGGACCGAGGGAGGAGGTCTGACTTTAGGGAGCTCTCGCTCTCTTTCCTTCTGTGCCCCTCTCTCCTTCTCCATCTTCTCTCTCATCTTTTGCATCTCTCGTTCCTTCTTTCTTTCTCTCTCTCTGACAGCTCGGGGTACCCCTGCCCTGTTGTCAGTCCTGGGGGGATGTATGGGGGACTTCTCTAGGGTTCCTAGGCTGGCCTGCTGGCTCTCTCTCCCCGCTGAGGAGCGCTCTGCTCTGGGCTCCTCTCCCTCAACCTCCCCCCTCCTAGGCTGGTTCTCCATGGAGCTGGAGACCGGAGGAGAGGGGTATATGTCCTGCGTGGTGTCCCTGCCAGGGTTGCTCTCGCTGGGCCTGGTTGGCTCAGACCCTCCCTGAGCTCTTTGGGTGCTGGAGGAGGGGTCAGGTGGGGGTGGGTCTCTCTTGGAAGGGGGAGAGGCACTGCCTGGCTCTCTGTGGTTTGGTTGTCTGCAGTCAGTGACGGTTGTGTTGTGATCTCTACGGTCTTTGTGTTTGGGGTCGTCTCTCTGCTCTCTGGTGGTCTCTTGGTCATCTGGTGGTTTGCGGTCGGTAGACTTTGTGTTATGGTCAATGGTGGAGGAGTTCTGGTCTTGGCTGTCTTTATGTTTGTGGTTGAGGTGGTCTCTCTGCCTGCGGTCAGTAGCGGTTGTGTTATTGTGTTTGTGGTCGAGGTGGTCTCTCTGCCGGCGGTCGCTGTGCTCTCTGGCTCTGGGGTCCGGTGGTCTGCGGTCAGAGGTTGCGTTGTGGTCCCTGGAAGAAGAGGAGGGTTTACGGTCGTGTGACAAAGAGTATGAGGAGGAAGAGGAGCTCTTTTCACTGCTGTGGTCGCTCCCTCTCGCTCTCCTCTCTCCTGCTCTCTCTCTCCTCTCTCGATCCGGCCGCTGAGAGGAAGAGGAGGAGGAAGAGGGAAGCTTTCTCGGTCTGTCCATCTCTTTGTCAGAAGCGCGGCAGTGTTCCCTCTCTCTTTCTCTCTCTTTCCCCCGCTCTCTGTCCCGTTCTTTATCCCTCTCTCTCTCCCTCTCCTTTTCCTTTAACTGCTCCCTCTCTCTCTCCATCTCTCGGTCTTTCTCAGTAGGTGTTTGGTCTTTGGAGTGTTTTCCATCCTGCAGGCGGTCTTCTCTGTCTCTGCCACTAGAGGGGGATAGAGTTCTCTCTGGCTTGGGAAAGGTACAGTCCCTCTCTTTTTCTTTCGCTCGCCCTGCCGCGGTCTCTGTTGTCACGATGATGTGGGGTCCAGGGGGGGTGAGCAGGGGGTGGAGTTGAACCCTGACCCCTCCTTCCTCTTCCTCTGATTCGTAGTCCTCCTTCTCCCACTTGGAGCGAGGGACCTGGAGGTAGAGAACAGAACATCTCATCATCTATCTGTTCAGGGTCCGGGACCTGGAGGTAGAGAGAACAGAACATCTGATCATCTATCTGTTCAGGGTCCGGGACCTGGAGGTAGAGAGAACAGAACATCTGATCATCTATCTGTTCAGGGTCCGGGACCTGGAGGTAGAGAGAACAGAACATCTGATCATCTATCTGTTCAGGGTCCGGGACCTGGAGGTAGAGAACAGAACATCTCATCATCTATCTGTTCAGGGTCCGGGACCTGGAGGTGGAGAGAACAGAACATCTGATCATCTTTATCTGTTCAGGGTCCGGGACCTGGAGGTAGAGAGAACAGAACATCTCATCATCTATCTGTTCAGGGTCCGGGACCTGGAGGTGGAGAGAACAGAACATCTGATCATCTTTATCCGTTCAGGGTCCGGGACCTGGAGGTGGAGAGAACAGAACATCTGATCATCTATCTGTTCAGGGTCCGGGACCTGGAGGTGGAGAGAACAGAACATCTGATCATCTATCTGTTCAGGGTCCGGGACCTGGAGGTGGAGAGAACAGAACATCTCATCATCTTTATCTGTTCAGGGTCCGGAGCGTGTGTGTGTACTATCTGGTCTAACAGGTGTAGATCTGTGTGAGTACTATCTGGTCTAACAGGTGTAGATCTGTGTGAGTACTATCTGGTCTAACAGGTGTAGACCTGTGTGAGTACTATCTGGTCTAACAGGTGTAGACCTGTGTGAGTACTATCTGGTCTAACAGGTGTAGATCTGTGTGAGTACTATCTGGTCTAACAGGTGTAGATCTGTGTGAGTACTATCTGGTCTAACAGGTGTAGATCTGTGTGAGTACTATCTGGTCTAACAGGTGTAGATCTGTGTGAGTACTATCTGGTCTAACAGGTGTAGATCTGTGTGAGTACTATCTGGTCTAACAGGTGTAGACCTGTGTGAGTACTATCTGGTCTAACAGGTGTAGATCTGTGTGAGTACTATCTGGTCTAACAGGTGTAGACCTGTGTGAGTACTATCTGGTCTAACAGGTGTAGACCTGTGTGAGTACTATCTGGTCTAACAGGTGTAGATCTGTGTGAGTACTATCTGGTCTAACAGGTGTAGACCTGTGTGAGTACTATCTGGTCTAACAGGTGTAGACCTGTGTGAGTACTATCTGGTCTAACAGGTGTAGATCTGTGTGAGTACTATCTGGTCTAACAGGTGTAGACCTGTGTGAGTACTATCTGGTCTAACAGGTGTAGATCTGTGTGAGTACTATCTGGTCTAACAGGTGTAGATCTGTGTGAGTACTATCTGGTCTAACAGGTGTAGACCTGTGTGAGTACTATCTGGTCTAACAGGTGTAGATCTGTGTGAGTACTATCTGGTCTAACAGGTGTAGATCTGTGTGAGTACTATCTGGTCTAACAGGTGTAGACCTGTGTGAGTACTATCTGGTCTAACAGGTGTAGATCTGTGTGAGTACTATCTGGTCTAACAGGTGTAGATCTGTGTGAGTACTATCTGGTCTAACAGGTGTAGATCTGTGTGAGTACTATCTGGTCTAACAGGTGTAGATCTGTGTGAGTACTATCTGGTCTAACAGGTGTAGATCTGTGTGAGTACTATCTGGTCTAACAGGTGTAGACCTGTGTGAGTACTATCTGGTCTAACAGGTGTAGACCTGTGTGAGTACTATCTGGTCTAACAGGTGTAGACCTGTGTGAGTACTATCTGGTCTAACAGGTGTAGACCTGTGTGAGTACTATCTGGTCTAACAGGTGTAGATCTGTGTGAGTACTATCTGGTCTAACAGGTGTAGATCTGTGTGAGTACTATCTGGTCTAACAGGTGTAGATCTGTGTGAGTACTATCTGGTCTAACAGGTGTAGACCTGTGTGAGTACTATCTGGTCTAACAGGTGTAGATCTGTGTGAGTACTATCTGGTCTAACAGGTGTAGACCTGTGTGAGTACTATCTGGTCTAACAGGTGTAGATCTGTGTGAGTACTATCTGGTCTAACAGGTGTAGATCTGTGTGAGTACTATCTGGTCTAACAGGTGTAGACCTGTGTGAGTACTATCTGGTCTAACAGGTGTAGATCTGTGTGAGTACTATCTGGTCTAACAGGTGTAGATCTGTGTGAGTACTATCTGGTCTAACAGGTGTAGATCTGTGTGAGTACTATCTGGTCTAACAGGTGTAGACCTGTGTGAGTACTATCTGGTCTAACAGGTGTAGAGCTGTGTGTGTCAGACCTGTATGAGTACTATCTGGTCTAACAGGTGTAGAGCTGTGTGTGTCAGACCTGTATGAGTACTATCTGGTCTAACAGGTGTAGAGCTGTGTGTGTCAGACCTGTATGAGTACTATATGGCCGTCAGCAGGTGTAGAGCTGTCGTTGGTGTATTCCTCCAGTGTTTTAACGACAGTCTTCTTCTGCTCTGCTCTGCCCTCTGCTCCACCACACACAGGACTACTGCCCCCTGGGGAGCTGGTGCTGCTGTACACAACAACACATATCAGTTAATATAGACAGCACCTCCACCACACAGGACTACTGCCCCCTGGGGAGCTGGTGCTGCTGTACACAACAACACATATCAGATAAAATATAGACAGCACCTCCACCACACAGGACTACTGCCCCCTGGGGAGCTGGTGCTGCTGTACACAACAACACATATCAGATAAAATATAGACAGCACCTCCACCACACAGGACTACTGCCCCCTGGGGAGTTGGTGCTGATGTACACAACAACACATATCAGTTAATATAGACAGCACCTCCACCACACAGGACTACTGCCCCCTGGGGAGCTGGTGCTGATGTACACAACAACACATATCAGTTAATATAGACAGCACCTCCACCACACAGGACTACTGCCCCCTGGGGAGCTGGTGCTGATGTACACAACAACACATATCAGTTAATATAGACAGCACCTCCACCACACAGGACTACTGCCCCCTGGGGAGCTGGTGCTGCTGTACACAACAACACATTATTTCAGAGTAGGACTATCATGTGTTATGACTTTACATTGACATGTGAGTCTTATCCAGAGAGACGTCCAGTCATAGACAATAGTTATTATAATTTTGCAGACAACATTTCTTAATCTCTTATTTTTTATTTATTTATTTAACTAGGCAAGTCAGTTAAGAACAAATTCGTATTTACAATGACAGACTACCTACAGGGCGCCCCTGGAGCAAATTAGGGTTAAGTGCCTTGCTCAAGGACACATCGACAGGTTGTCACCTTGTCGGATTCGATCCTACAACCTTTACTGGCTCAACACTCTGACCACTAGGCTACCTGCCACCCTTATCCAGAGAGACGTCCAGACATTCCACTAAGGTAGACACTAGTTATTATTAGACACACCCCTATGTGTTAGTCTCACCTGGTGTACTCCACTATGGCTCCTGACCAGTCGGGCGCTAGGACCTTACGGCTCCTCTTGGCTTTGCTCCCTTCTACACTTCCCTTCATATAGCTGCTCTGATTGGCTGCCTCTGTTCCAGCCACACCCACAACAGCTCCAGCCCTCCTCCCCTCTTCTCTGTTGGTCTCTTTCTTCATCCCTCTCTCCATCAAAGGTCTTATGGAACCCCTCTCCCTCTCCCTCTCCACCCTCTCCCTTTCTGTCTCTTTCTCTACGTCACGTTTGGGGTTGCAGGGTTTTGGGGTCTCAGTGGGCTCCACACTGGGAGGTTTGATTTGGGGCACCTCCATCTCCTTATCAGACAAACTCCTCTGCTCCTTTCTCGCCTTCCTCAGTTTCTTCTCCTCCTCCTCCTCCTCCTCCTTCCTCCTCCTCTTCTCGGGCTTGGTGTCTGGAGCTTTGCCAGGGGCTCTCTCCTGCTCTCTACCCACCCTGTCAGCCTCTCTCCTGGACTTCTCCTCTCTCCCGGAGACCCTGTCCTGCCGAATCTCTGGATCGCTCTTCCCTCTCTGGTCCTCCTTGGCTGGTCTGGAATGATCCGGGTCAGTTCTAACCTGTTTAAACTGGTCCAGGTCAGTTCTAACCTGTTTAAACTGGTCCAGGTCAGTTCTAACCTGTTTAAACTGGTCTGAGTTGGTTCTAACCGTGTTGATTGGGCCTGGGTCGGTTCTAACCGGCATGAGCTGGTCTGGGTGGAGTTTAGAAGGAGGTGGTATGGGAGATGATGTTAGGGGAGCAGGAGTTTGAGGTTGCACCTCTCTCTGGGGGGAGGTGGCTTTGGAAGAGTCTGGTTGGAGGAGAGTAGATTCATATTTGACCCGTTTGACTGATGGTTCTGATAGAGAGGTCTCCTGGTAGTCTGTACCGGCTGGGGTGGTCTTGTGACGGTCTTTACCGGCTGGGGTGGTCTTGTCCCGGTCTGTATTGGCTGGGGAGGTCTTGTCCCAGTCTGTACCGGCTGGGGTGGTCTTGTCCCGGTCTGTACCGGCTGGGGTGGTCTTGTCCCGGTCCGTACCGGCTGGGGTGGTCTTGTGACGGTCCGTACCGGCTGGGGTGGTCTTGTGACGGTCTGTACCGGCTGGGGTAGTCTTGTGACGGTCTGTACCGGCTAGGGTGGTTTTGTCCCGGTCTGTACCGGCTGGGGTGGTCTTGTGACGGTCTGTACCGGCTGGGGTGGTCTTGTGACGGTCTGTACCGGCTGGGGTGGTCTTGTCCTGGTCTGTACCGGCTGGGGTGGTCTTGTGACGGTCTGTACCGGCTGGGGTGGTCTTGTGACGGTCTGTACCGGCTGGGGTGGTCTTGTGACGGTCTGTACCGGCTGGGGTGGTCTTGTGACGGTCTGTACCGGCTGGGGTGATCTTGTGACGGTCTGTACCGGCTGGGGTGATCTTGTGACGGTCTGTACCGGCTGGGGTGGTCTTGTCCCGGTCTATACCAGTCTGGTCCCGGTCTGTCTCTGCATCTCTCTCTCTGGCAGTCTTCCAGCTCTTGGACGATGAGTCTTTCCTAGCTGCGCTGGAGTCCGGTCTGCGCTTGGACACACTGTCACCCTTTCCCCTCTCTCCCTTCTCCTTACTGTCCCTGGTCCACCTATCAGCTTTGTCCGGGACTAAGTCTGAGGCATCGCTGTCCATTGGCTCGTCCCGTACGGGGGTGGAGTCATCGTGGCTTGACGAACCAATGGGAGTACTCCTCCTCTTCTTGTCTTCTTTCCGAGCGTGCTCCGTAGAGTCAGATGCACTGAAGGACTCTCCTCCCTCTCTCCTCTCCTCAGTCTTCCTCCTCTTCCGCTTCCTGTGCTTCTGCTCTTTCAGGTCGGAGGTCACAGTGGCACTGGCGACGCTCGACGACGGATCTCTGTCACCCTTAGCGACCTTTAGTGGCATCTGAGGATCCTGATTGGCTGGCCAGGGCAGCGGCAGATGTCCAAACTGCTCAGCACATTTCTCCTGGTAAGTCATTGGTTGGTTCCTGCACCTGGGGGATGGGTGATAGTCTTCACCCCGCCTTCTCCCTCGGCTGAAGGGGGAGGATTCACGGTCAATGCGTTGTCGGGGGGAGGTGTAGAAGTCCGAGCGGGGAGGAGGGCTGTAGGGGTCTCTGTCTCGTCCGCCTGGGGGTGGCACAGGGGCGGGGGCGGAGCTAAGGGTGAGTCGGCTCCTGTAGGGAGGGGGGATATTGGGAGGGGGGTTGTGGGAGCTGTAGGTTTTGAAGTATTTCTCGTACCACTCCCTGTACTCTCTCTCCCACTCCCGGTACCTCTCCCTCTCGTACGGGTGGTTGTGGTCTGGGCCCCGGCCGTACAACGCCGGCTCCCTCTCCCCGGTCCGGCCCGGGTATTTCCTCTCTCCCTCCGGTGGCGGCACAGCAGCGGCAGGCTTCCTGGAGCTTGGGGGTGGAGGTGTGTGGGTCCGGTAGCCCCCTTGGTCTGGTGATCTAGAGCGTGACCGGTACTCCCCTCCTGGTCCCCGTCCTCTCCCCCGTCCCGACACATCTCGGCCCCGGTAAGGCGGCGGAGAGCGTGATTTGCAGTAGCCACGGGAATGGGAGCAGTAGCTGCGAGGTCGTCTGTGGCGGCGGGAGTACGGAGAGGAGCGGGAGTAAGACCTTGGACGGGATCTGGAACGGGATCTGGAACGACTGGAGGAACGGGAGTATGAACGAGAACTGGAACGGGATTTGGAGTAGGAGGAGCTACTGTAGGACGACCTAGACCTGGAGAGAGAGAAAGAAAGAAGGAAAGATTAAGTGTGAGTAGTATACAATACTATTGTGAGTATAGACTACTATTATGCCAGTAGAGAATACTATTATACAAGTATAGAATACTATGATGCAGGTATAAAATAATAGTATGCAAGTATAGAATACTTTGATGCAGGTACAGAATACTATGATGAAAGTATAGAATACTATTATGAAGGAAAATAATACTATGATGGAGGTATAGAATACTATGATGAAGGTATAGAATACTATGATGCAGGTATAGAATACTATGATGCAGGTATAGAATACTATGATGCAGGTATAGAATACTATGATGCAGGTATAGAATACTATGATGCAGGTATAGAATACTATGATGCAGGTATAGAATACTATTATGAAGGTAAAGAATAAAATGATGAAGGTATAGAATACTATTCTGCAGGTATAGAATACTATGATGCAGGTATAGAATACTATGATGCAGGTATAGAATAAAATTATGCAGGTATAGAATACAATGATGCAGGTATAGAATACTATGATGCAGGTATAGAATACTATAATGAAGGTATATAGAATACTACGATGCAGGTATAGAATACTACGATGCAGGTATAGAATACTATGATGCAGGTATAGAATACTATTATGAAGGTATAGAATAAAATGATGCAGGTATAGAATACTATGATGCAGGTATAGAATACTACGATGCAGGTATAGAATACTATGATGCAGGTATAGAATACTACGATGCAGGTATAGAATACTACGATGCAGGTATAGAATACTATTGTACGAGTATTGTAGGAGTATTTTATTACAGTTACGTGAATATTGTATGAGTATAATACCTGGAGTAAGAGTGTCTCCTCTCCTTCTGGATCTTTCTGTATTGTATGAGTATAATACCTGGAGTAAGAGCGTCTCCTCTCCTTCTGGATCTTTCTGTATTGTATGAGTATAATACCTGGAGTAAGAGCGTCTCCTCTCCTTCTGGATCTTTCTGTATTGTATGAGTATAATACCTGGAGTAAGAGCGTCTCCTCTCCTTCTGGATCTTTCTGTATTGTATGAGTATAATACCTGGAGTAAGAGCGTCTCCTCTCCTTCTGGATCTTTCTGTATTCTAGCAGCTCCTTGGCAAAGTCGTTAGTGAACTCATCCAGCTTGGACTTTTCCCGGTTACCGTAGCGACAGTGGGAGCTGGGGAGGACAGGAGTGAGAGGAAGATATTTGATAACACTAGGAGAGGAAGAGGAGAGAAGGAACACTGTTGAATGAGAGTTCAAGGTTTCTGTCATAGTTAAACCATAAACTATAGCGATTGAAACAGAAGTAGTTCTGGGAACTACACTTTGCATGAGGCTTTAGTTCAGTGGGCTAACAGTGTCGTAGTGGGCACGAGACCCAGTCGCTCACACAATACATGTTAGCAGAGAACAACATAACAAACAAGTGTCAAACTCATTCCATGGAGGGCAGAGTGTCTGAGTTTTCACTCCTTCATTGTACTTGATTGATCTATTGAGGTAATTGATTGGTTAGGAACTCACCTGGTTGTCTAGGTCTTAGAAACTGATTGGAGGAAATAACTAAACCAGCAGGCAGCCGGCTCTCCATGGAATGAGTTAGAAACCCTGACCTGACAGAAGAACTGCTCAGTCTACTAGAGGTAACTAACTACTCAACAGTAAGAAGGACAGTCAGTCCATCAGAACAGAGGAAGACTAACTACTCAACAGTAAGAAGGATAGTCAGTCCATCAGAACAGAGGAAGACTAACTACTCAACAGTAAGAAGGACAGTCAGTCCATCAGAACAGAGGAAGACTAACTACTCAACAGTAAGAAGGATAGTCAGTCCATCAGAACAGAGGAAGACTAACTACTCAACAGTAAGAAGGACAGTCAGTCCATCAGAACAGAGGAAGACTAACTACTCAACAGTAAGAAGGACAGTCAGTCCATCAGAACAGAGGAAGACTAACTACTCAACAGTAAGAAGGACAGTCAGTCCACTCACTTTTCCTTCAGCCTCTTCTGTTGTCTGTAGAAATCATCCTTGGAGAGGGAGGAGGAGGAGGAGGAGGGGATGGGCTTGCCGGTGAGGGGGGGCTGGGTGTTGGTGGGTGCCCAGGGGGGGTTGGTGACTCCTGGGGTGGGGGCGTAGCCAGGAGGGGGCAGTGAGTAGCTGGAGGGGGGCTGTTGCCCTGGGGGGAAGTGGGGAGGGGGGTAGTGGGGTGGTATGACACCTGGGGGATAGGGGAGGGGAGAGGAGAAAAGGGAGGGAGGGGTGTAGAGAGGGGGTGGAACGTTGGCAGGTGGGGGCTGGGAGCGAGGGGCGTGGTCACTATGGTTCCTGCCACCACTGGCGGGGCTGGAGAGAGACAGGAACAGGAAGAGGACGTGACATCATTAGTCAGGTGTGAACCAGATAATAGCATGTCAAATGTTGAACTTCATAACAAGGCAAGAACATAGACAAGATTACTGAGCCAGGCAGGAACACAGACATGAACACACACCTGTACCTGTCCCAATGGGGTGGTCCTTCAGAGTGTCTAGGGGGGTTGGACCTGGGTGGAGGACCTGTTGGTTAGGAGGAGAAGAGCACTTTGAAATACTACAGTCAGTTGTAAGACAAGGTCTCTGGGTTGGTAGTGGAGGTGTTACCTGTCCTCTGCAGGAAGTGACTGACAGACTGGGGTTGACCCAGCACTGGAACATGGTAGCCCTACAGACAACACACAAACACAAACTAGACACTCTTTTTTATCAACAACAATATCTTTATCGGAATTGACAATAAAGCCAGATACATTTGGAGGTGTGTGTGTTCACCTTGGCCATGAGGGGAGTGGCTAGAGGGGAGTCGGCTGAGACCACCACAGGCTGAGCACCCGCACTCTCTGGCTCTCTGGAAAACAAACAGGTATCACCATTACTTAACATCCTGAACCTTACAGGCAGCTCTGTTTCACTGGCCCAGGACACATGACTGTGCCTATGAAAGAGAGAGAGAGAAAGAGGGAGAAAGAGAGAGCGAGAGAGAGAAACTTACTTTGGCATAAGCGTGTTGTTGTGATTGGTTGGGTGCTGGGGGGAGAGGCCTGCTGAGTTATAGGAGGAGCCAGCAGCCATGTGGGAGGAGTTATGGTTCCCGACCCTAGGGTAAACATAACATAATAAATGTGATAAAATGTCAGTCAGACACGGTTGGTTATTGTGCGTTTGTCTTCTATCTTACCTGAAGGGCGTGTCAACCTGCTGCTGCTGAGCCAATGGTGGCGTGTCTAAGGCTGGAGGGCGGGGCATGAGAGGGTCCTGTTGGCTCCTGATAGGCTGGAGTGGGCAGTGAGGGCGGAACTGAGGCTGAAGAGGAGGGGTGGGGACAAAGGGGGGCTGGGCTACTTCCATTATCATGCGTTTGGTGTAACCTGTCTCATTCTTAAAGTTATTTACCGCCTGGGGAGAGAGGAGAGGAGAGGAGAGGAGAGGAGAGGAGAGGAGAGGAGAGGAGAGGAGAGGAGAGGAGAGGAGAGGAGAGGAGAGGAGAGGAGAGGAGAGGAGAGGAGAGGAGAGGATTCAACATATTCTAACAGTGTGTTACATGAACAGTAGGTTCAACACAAATAGTATTCAGACCCTTTGACTTTTCCCACATTTTGTTACATTACAGCCTCATTAATCACATGTAATCCTGGTAATAATTCCCTGTTTTAGGTCAGTTAGGATCAATACTTTATTTTAAGAATGTGAAATGTCAGAATAATAGTAGAGAGAATGATTTATTTCACTTTTTATTTCTTTCATCACATTCCCAGTGGGTCAGAAGTTTACATAAATCTGTACACAATACTCCAGAATGACAAAGTGAAAACAGATTTTTAGAAATGTTTGCAAATGTATAACATTTTATTAACAGAAATACCTTATTTACATAAATATTCAGACCCTTGGCTATGAGACTCTAAATTGAGCTCAGGTGCGTCCTGTTTCCATTGATCATCCTTGAGATGTTTCTACAACTTGATTGGAGTCCAACTGTGGTGAATTCAATTGATTGGACATGATTTAGAAAGACTCACACCTGTCTATATAAGGTCCCACAGTTAACAGTGCATGTCAGAAGGACAACCATCTCTGCAGCACTCCACCAATCATGCCTTTATGGTAGAGTGGCCAGACTGAAGCCACTCCTCAGTAAAAGACACATGACAGCCTGCTTGGATTTTGCCAAAAGGCACCTAAAGACTCAGACCATGAGAAACAAGATTTTCTGGTCTGATGAAACCAAGATTGAACTCTTTGGCCTGAATGCCAAGCGTCACATCTGGAGGAAACCTGGCACCATCCCTACAGTGAAGCATGGTGGTGGCAGTATCATGCAGTGGGGATGTTTTTCAGCAGCAGGGACTGGGAGACCAGTCAGGATCGAGGGAAAGATGAACGGAGCAAAGTACAGAGAGATCCTTGATGAAACCTGCTCCAGAGTGCTCAGGACCTCAGACTGGGGTGAAGGTTCACCTTCCAACAGGACAACGACCCTAAGCACACAGCCAAGACAACGCAGGAGTGGCTTCAGGACTCTCTGAATGTCCTTGAGTGGCCCAGCCAGAGCCCAGACATGAACCCGACCGAACATCTCTGAAGAGACCTGAAAATAGCTGTGCAGCAACGCTCCCCATCCAACCTGACAGAGCTTGAGAGGATCTGCAGAGAAGAATGGGAGAAACTCCCCAAATACAGGTGTGCCAAGCTTGTAGCTTCATACCCAAGAAGACTTGGCTGTAATCGCTGTCAAACGTGCTTCAACAACATACTGAGTAAAGGGTCTGAATATTTATGTAAATGTGATATTTCAATTTTTTATTTTTAATACATTTGCCAACATTTCTAAAAACCTGTTTTAGTTTTTTCATTCTGGGGTATTGTGTCATTATGGGGTATTGTGTCATTATGGGGTATTGTGTCATTCTGGGGTATTGTGTCATTATGGGGTATTGTGTCATTATGGTGTATTGTGTCATTCTGGTGTATTGTGTCATTCTGGTGTATTGTGTCATTCTGGGGTATTGTATCATTATGGGGTATTGTGTCATTCTGGGGTATTGTGTCATTATGGGGTATTGGGTCATTATGGGGTATTGTGTCATTATGGGGTATTGTGTCATTATGGGGTATTGGTTCATTATGGGGTATTAGGTCATTATGGGGTATTGTGTCATTCTGGGGTATTGTGTCATTATGGGGTATTGGTTCATTATGGGGTATTGGTTCATTATGGGGTATTGGTTCATTCTGGTGTATTGTCTCATTCTGGGGTATTGGGTCATTATGGGGTATTGTGTCATTATGGGGTATTGTGTCATTATGGGGTATTGGTTCATTATGGGGTATTGTGTCATTCTGGGGTATTGTGTCATTATGGGGTATTGGTTCATTATGGGGTATTGGTTCATTATGGGGTATTGGTTCATTCTGGTGTATTGTCTCATTCTGGGGTATTGTGTCATTATGGGGTATTGTGTCATTATGGGGTATTGTCTCATTCTGGGGTATTGTGTCATTATGGGGTATTGTGTCATTATGGGGTATTGTATCATTATGGGGTATTGTGTCATTATGGGGTATTGTGTCATTATGGGGTATTGTGTCATTCTGGGGTATTGGTTCATTATGAGGTATTGTGTCATTATGGGGTATTAAGTCATTATGGGGTATTGTGTCATTATGGGGTATTGGGTCATTATGGGGTATTGTGTCATTATGGGTTATTGGGTCATTATGGGGTATTGTGTCATTATGGGGTATTGGTTCATTCTGGGGTATTGGTTCATTCTGGTGTATTGTCTCATTCTGGGGTATTGTGTCATTATGGGGTATTGTGTCATTATGGGGTATTGTCTCATTCTGGGGTATTGTGTCATTATGGGGTATTGTGTCATTATGGGGTATTGTGTCATTATGGGGTATTGTATCATTATGGGGTATTGTGTCATTATGGGGTATTGTGTCATTCTGGGGTATTGTGTCATTCTGGGGTATTGGTTCATTATGAGGTATTGTGTCATTATGGGGTATTAGGTAATTATGGGGTATTGTGTCATTATGGGGTATTGGGTCATTATGGGGTATTGTGTCATTATGGGTTATTGGGTCATTATGGGGTATTGTGTCATTATGGGGTATTGTGTCATTCTGGGGTATTGTGTCATTATGGGGTATTGTGTCATTCTGGTGTATTGTGTCATTATGGGGTATTGTGTCATTATGGGGTATTGTGTCATTATGGGGTATTGTGTCATTATGGGGTATTGTGTGTAGATTAATGAGGAAAAAAAAGATGTAATCTATTTTAGAATAAAGCTGTAACGTAACAACGTGGAAAAAGTCAAGGGGTCTGAATACTTTCCCAATGCACTGTATATTGTAGAACAGATATCATACACTTTACCTCACTAAATAAAGCCAAGAGTTGAGTAGTTGGAGCCTGAGAGAGTTTTACCTGGCGCAGGAATTTATTGGATATGAGGGCGTCAGGGGAGACATCCGATTGGCTACAGGTGGGACACACATGTTCTTCTGACTCCAGCAGGGACGTACGGATACCTGAGGAGAGGAGACAGCATCAGGGATACCTGAGGGGAGGAGACATCATCAGGGATACCTGAGGAGAGGAGACAGCATCAGGGATACCTGAGGGGAGGAGACATCATCAGGGATACCTGAGGAGAGGAGACATCATCAGGGATACCTGAGGAGAGGAGACAGCATCAGGGATACCTGAGGGGAGGAGACATCATCAGGGATACCTGAGGAGAGGAGACATCATCAGGGATACCTGAGGAGAGGAGACATCATCAGGGATACCTGAGGAGAGGAGACATCATCAGGGATACCTGAGGAGAGGAGACATCATCAGGGATACCTGAGGAGAGGAGACATCATCAGGGATACCTGAGGAGAGGAGACATCATCAGGGATACCTGAGGAGAGGAGACATCATCAGGGATACCTGAGGAGAGGAGACATCATCAGGGATACCTGAGGAGAGGAGACATCATCAGGGATACCTGAGGAGAGGAGACATCATCAGGGATACCTGAGAAGAGGAGACATCATCAGGGATACCTGAGGAGAGGAGACATCATCAGGGATACCTGAGGAGAGGAGACATCATCAGGGATACCTGAGGAGAGGAGACAGCATCAGGGATACCTGAGGAGAGGAGACATCATCAGGGATACCTGAGGAGAGGAGACATCATCAGGGATACCTGAGGAGAGGAGACATCATCAGGGATACCTGAGGAGAGGAGACATCATCAGGGATACCTGAGGAGAGGAGACATCATCAGGGATACCTGAGGAGAGGAGACATCATCAGGGATACCTGAGGAGAGGAGACATCATCAGGGATACCTGAGGAGAGGAGACATCATCAGGGATACCTGAGGAGAGGAGACATCATCAGGGATACCTGAGGAGAGGAGACATCATCAGTCATCAGGTCTTTACAGGTGTGTTTCAACTCACAGTCATCGCAGTAGGAGTTGCCACAGCAGGGTATGACCACAGCATCAGTCATCAGGTCTTTACAGAGCAGACATAGCAGCTCATCAGGGACAGGATCCTGGTCCTCTTCAGAACTGGACTGGTCTCTGGGGACGAACGGAGGCTTCTCCTTCTTACCTATAGCGTAGGCCTCACTGTGGACGAGAGGAGCGGGACACACAGGTTTACAGGTTAGACATCAGGGGTCAGGAGTTAAAGGTCAGGGGTTAGAGGTCAGAGGTAACTCACGCATCTATAGTAGGGATGGCGTAGCGGCCAGTGTTGGTCAGCATGGCCCCCTTTATAGACGGGTCGTCCACCTCCGTCATGAAGGAACGAGGGATGCCTGTACTCTTCTTAATCCTCTGGGGCGGCTCAAACCCTTTATCCTTCTAACACACACACACACACACACACACGCACACACACACACACACACACACACACACACACACACACACACACACACACACACACTTACTGGGTTGCTCTGGACAGCGATAACATACACACAAACCAAGGATGTCTTCTTACCCCGTTAGTAGGACAGTTCCTGATGTGGTGTCCATTCTTGCCACAGCGATAACAGATGTAGTTGGCTGGAGGGGGACCAGTCAACTTCTTCATATAACTAATAACATTAAAACAACACATTACTGATAGTCCATACAGCTGTTAACATTAACACATGATAGAGCTGCTGCTACCTCCTCTACCGGTTCAGTTACATGATAGAGCTGCTGCTACCTCCTCTACCGGTTCAGTTACATGATAGAGCTGCTGCTACCTCCTCTACCGGTTCAGTTACATGATAGAGCTGCTGCTACCTCCTCTACCGGTTCAGTTACATGATAGAGCTGCTGCTACCTCCTCTACCGGTTCAGTTACATGATAGAGCTGCTGCTACCTCCTCTACCGGTTCAGTTACATGATAGAGCTGCTGCTACCTCCTCTACCGGTTCAGTAACAGGATAGAGCTGCTGCTACCTCCTCTACCGGTTCAGTTACATGATAGAGCTGCTGCTACCTCCTCTACCGGTTCAGTTACATGATAGAGCTGCTGCTACCTCCTCTACCGGTTCAGTTACATGATAGAGCTGATGCTACCTCCTCTACCGGTTCAGTTACATGATAGAGCTGCTGCTACCTCCTCTACCGGTTGAGTTACAGGATAGAGCTGCTGCTACCTCCTCTACTGGTTGAGTTACAGGATAGAGCTGCTGCTACCTCCTCTACCGGTTCAGTTACATGGTAGAGCTGCTGCTACCTCCTCTACCGGTTCAGTTACAGGATAGAGCTGCTGCTACCTCCTCTACCGGTTCAGTAACAGGATAGAGCTGCTGCTACCTCCTCTACCGGTTTAGTTACATGATAGAGCTGCTGCTACCTCCTCTACCGGTTCAGTTACATGATAGAGCTGCTGCTACCTCCTCTACCGGTTCAGTTACAGGATAGAGCTGCTGCTACCTCCTCTACCGGTTCAGTTACAGGATAGAGCTGCTGCTACCTCCTCTACCGGTTCAGTTACATGATAGAGCTGCTGCTACCTCCTCTACCGGTTCAGTTACATGATAGAGCTGCTGCTACCTCCTCTACCGGTTCAGTTACATGATAGAGCTGCTGCTACCTCCTCTACCGGTTCAGTTACATGATAGAGCTGCTGCTACCTCCTCTACCGGTTCAGTTACATGATAGAGCTGCTGCTACCTCCTCTACCGGTTCAGTTACATGATAGAGCTGCTGCTACCTCCTCTACCGGTTCAGTTACATGATAGAGCTGCTGCTACCTCCTCTACCGGTTCAGTTACAGGATAGAGCTGCTGCTACCTCCTCTACCGGTTCAGTTACATGATAGAGCTGCTGCTACCTCCTCTACCGGTTCAGTTACAGGATAGAGCTGCTGCTACCTCCTCTACCGGTTCAGTTACAGGATAGAGCTGCTGCTACCTCCTCTACCGGTTCAGTTACATGATAGAGCTGCTGCTACCTCCTCTACCGGTTCAGTTACATGATAGAGCTGCTGCTACCTCCTCTACCGGTTCAGTTACATGATAGAGCTGCTGCTACCTCCTCTACCGGTTCAGTTACAGGATAGAGCTGCTGCTACCTCCTCTACCGGTTCAGTTACAGGATAGAGCTGCTGCTACCTCCTCTACCGGTTCAGTTACAGGATAGAGCTGCTGCTACCTCCTCTACCGGTTCAGTTACAGGATAGAGCTGCTGCTACCTCCTCTACCGGTTCAGTTACAGGATAGAGCTGCTGCTACCTCCTCTACCGGTTCAGTTACAGGATAGAGCTGCTGCTACCTCCTCTACCGGTTCAGTTACAGGATAGAGCTGCTGCTACATATATAGTCGTAGTTGGACTGTGTGTGTTAATGCTCACTGTATGGGGTCGTAGTCGTGGTTGGACTGTGACATCATGGCTCTGATCTTGTCGTCCTCTGATGCATTGGCCTCCGCCAGGTTAGCCGTCTGTTGGCAGGAAGGTGTTGCCAGGATATGAAAAAGTTAGACAGAGGTCAGGGGTGAAAGATGCCTGACACCTCACCACACAGACAGACAGACACACACCCTGGGGCCGTGTTCAGCAGGGAACAACGTTATGGCACTTTCAGATAGAAATGTACCATATAGAACAGACATGGCTCTCTGACATGTAGAACAAGACGTCATCATAGCAGCTCTACCCGTGGTATTTCTATATGCAACACTGAATACGCTGCACCCTGCTAAACACAGCCCATGTCCTGTAAAGAGTTAGCTGCTGCTGCAGCAGCCTGTGTCTGGGCCTCCTGGGTGGTACTGGTCAATGGGAGGCCTGACAGGAACACCAGCAGCCTGTGTCTGGGCCTCCTGGGTGGTACTGGTAAATGGGAGGCCTGACAGGAACACCAGCAGCCTGTGTCTGGGCCTCCTGGGTGGTACTGGTAAATGGGAGGCCTGACAGGAACACCAGCCAAATGCTGAGAACAAGTCTTGTGGTTGGTGCCAGCCACACTATGGTGGATGGCATGGAACATTTCTTAGGCTGGTAAAACATTTTTGGCTCTGTTGCTCATCTAAAGCTTTGGAAATTATCTTCCATAAAGTACACACAACCTAGGCTTCTAGACATTGGCCAATGCCACAAGGAATCCTCCTCCAGGAAATGGAGAAAGTCAACTAGTGTATAGACAGAGGGGAGGAGAAAGTCAACTAGTGTATAGACAGAGGGGAGGAGAAAGTCAACTAGTGTATAGACAGAGGGGAGGAGAAAGTCAACTAGTGTATAGACAGAGGGGAGGAGAAAGTCAACTAGTGTATAGACAGAGGGGAGGAGAAAGTCAACTAGTGTATAGACAGAGGGGAGGAGAAAGTCAACTAGTGTATAGACAGAGGGGAGGAGAAAGTCAACTAGTGTATAGACAGAGGGGAGGAGAAAGTCAACTAGTGTATAGACAGAGGGGAGGAGAAAGTCAACTAGTGTATAGACAGAGGGGAGGAGAAAGTCAACTAGTGTATAGACAGAGGGGAGGAGAAAGTCAACTAGTGTATAGACAGAGGGGAGGAGAAAGTCAACTAGTGTATAGACAGAGGGGAGGAGAAAGTCAACTAGTGTATAGACAGAGGGGAGGAGAAAGTCAACTAGTGTATAGACAGAGGGGAGGAGAAAGTCAACTAGTGTATAGACAGAGGGGAGGAGAAAGTCAACTAGTGTATAGACAGAGGGGAGGAGAAAGTCAACTAGTGTATAGACAGAGGGGAGGAGAAAGTCAACTAGTGTATAGACAGAGGGGAGGAGAAAGTCAACTAGTGTATAGACAGAGGGGAGGAGAAAGTCAACTAGTGTATAGACAGAGGGGAGGAGAAAGTCAACTAGTGTATAGACAGAGGGGAGGAGAAGGCACCATCAGCATGTTCAAGGAGATCTGTCTGACACCAAGTCACTCCATAGAACCACTGATCTACAAATGATCCTGATAGATCTGTGTCTAACCTAGTCAGGTCTGTTAGGTCCTGATAGATCTGTGTCTAACCTAGTCAGGTCTGTTAGATCCTGATAGATCTGTGTCTAACCTAGTCAGGTCTGTTAGATCCTGATAGATCTGTGTCTAACCTAGTCAGGTCTGTTAGGTCCTGATAGATCTGTGTCTAACCTAGTCAGGTCTGTTAGGTCCTGATAGATCTGTGTCTAACCTAGTCAGGTCTGTTAGATCCTGATAGATCTGTGTCTAACCTAGTCAGGTCTGTTAGGTCCTGATAGATCTGTGTCTAACCTAGTCAGGTCTGTTAGATCCTGATAGATCTGTCAAACCTAGTCAGGTCTGATAGATCTGTATCTAACCTTGTCAGGTCTGATAGATCTGTGTCTAACCTAGTCAGGTCTGTTAGGTCCTGATAGATCTGTGTCTAACCTTGTCAGGTCTGATAGATCTGTATCTAACCTTGTCAGGTCTGATAGATCTGTGTCTAACCTAGTCAGGTCTGATACATCTGTGTCTAACCTAGTTAGATCTGATAGATCTGTGTCTAACCTAGTCAGGTCTGATAGATCTGTGTCTAACCTAGTCAGGTCTGATAGATCTGTGTCTAACCTAGTCAGGTCTGATAGATCTGTGTCTAACCTAGTCAGGTCTGATAGATCTGTGTCTAACCTAGTCAGGTCTGATAGATCTGTGTCTAACCTAGTCAGGTCTGATAGATCTGTGTCTAACCTAGTCAGGTCTGATAGATCTGTGTCTAACCTAGTCAGGTCTGATAGATCTGTGTCTAACCTAGTCAGGTCTGATAGATCTGTGTCTAACCTAGTCAGGTCTGATAGATATGTGTCTAACCTAGTCAGGTCTGATAGATCTGTGTCTAACCTAGTCAGGTCTGATAGATCTGTGTCTAACCTAGTTAGGTCTGATAGATCTGTGTCTAACCTAGTCAGGTCTGATAGATCTGTGTCTAACCTAGTCAGGTCTGATAGATCTGTGTCTAACCTAGTTAGGTCTGATAGATATGTGTCTAACCTAGTCAGGTCTGATAGATCTGTGTCTAACCTAGTCAGGTCTGATAGATCTGTGTCTAACCTAGTTAGGTCTGATAGATCTGTGTCTAACCTACAGTGGGGAGAACAAGTATTTGATACACTGCCGATTTTGCAGGTTTTCCTACTTACAAAGCATGTAGAAGTCTGTAATTTTTATCATAGGGACTCTTCAACTGTGAGTGACGGAATCTAAAACAAAAATCCAGAAAATCACATTGTATGATTTTTAAGTAATTAATTTGCATTTTATTGCATGACATAAGTATTTGATACATCAGAAAAGCAGAACTTAATATTTGGTACAGAAACATTTGTTTGCAATTACAGAGATCATACGTTTCCTGTCATTCTTGACCAGGTTTGCACACACTGCAGCAGGGATTTTGGCCCACTCCTCCATACAGACCTTCTCCAGATCCTTCAGGTTTCGGGGCTGTCGCTGGGCAATACAGACTTTCAGCTCCCTCCAAAGATTTTCTATTGGGTTCAGGTCTGGAGACTGGCTAGGCCACTCCAGGACCATGAGATGCTTCTTACGGAGCCACTCCTTAGTTGCCCTGGCTGTGTGTTTCGGGTCGTTGTCATGCTAGAAGACCCAGCCACGACCCATCTTCAATGCTCTTACTGAGGGAAGGAGGTTTTTGGCTAAGATCTCCCGATACATGGCCCCATCCATCCTCCTCTCAATACGGTGCAGTCGTCCTGTCCCCTTTGCAGAAAAGCATCCCCAAAGAATGATGTTTCCACCTCCATGCTTCACGGTTGGGATGGTGTTCTTGGGGTTGTACTCATCCTTCTTCTTCCTCCAAACACGGCGAGTGGAGTTTAGACCAAAAAGCTCTATTTTTGTCTCATCAGACCACATGACCTTCTCCCATTCCTCCTCTGGATCATCCAGATGGTCATTGGCAAACTTCAGACGGGCCTGGAAATGCGCTGGCTTGAGCAGGGGGACCTTGCGTGCGCTGCAGGATTTTAATCCATGACAGCATAGTGTGTTAATGGTTTTCTTTGAGACTGTGGTCCCAGCTCTCTTCAGGTCATTGACCAGGTCCTGCCATGTAGTTCTGGGCTGATCCCTCACCTTCCTCATGATCATTGATGCCCCACGAGGTGAGATCTTGCATGGTGCCCCAGACCGAGGGAGATTGACCGTCATCTTGAACTTCTTCCATTTTCTAATAATTGCGCCAACAGTTGTTGCCTTCTCACCAAGCTGATTGCCTATTGTCCTGTAGCCCATCCCAGCCTTGTGCAGGTCTACAATTTTATCCCTGATGTCCTTACACAGCTCTCTGGTCTTGGCCATTGTGGAGAGGTTGGAGTCTGTTTGATTGAGTGTGTGGACAGGTGGCTTTTATACAGGTAACGAGTTCAAACAGGTGCAGTTAATACAGGTAATGAGTGGAGAACAGGAGGGCTTCTTAAAGAAAAACTAACAGGTCTGTGAGAGCCGGAATTCTTACTGGTTGGTAGGTGATCAAATACTTATGTCATGCAATAAAATGCAAATTAATTATTTAAAATTCATACAATGTGATTTTCTGGATTTTTGTTTTAGATTCCGTCTCTCACAGTTGACGTGTACCTATGATAAAAATTACAGACCTCTACATTCTTTGTAAGTAGGAAAACCTGCAAAATCGGCAGTGTATCAAATACTTGTTCTCCCCACTATAGTTAGGTCTGATAGATCTGTGTCTAACCTAGTTAGGTCTGATAGATCTGTGTCTAACCTAGTTAGGTCTGATTGATCTGTGTCTAACCTAGTCAGGTCTGATAGATCTGTGTCTAACCTAGTCAGGTCTGATAGATCTGTGTCTAACCTAGTCAGGTCTGATAGATCTGTGTCTAACCTAGTTAGGTCTGCTTATATTGACTCTGGTCTTGCTTATAAAACTTATTTATCACAAGAAAATAATTTCCTTTTCTAAAAGACAGTAAGTGTAAATACACTGGGAAGAAATCTAATGTTTTCCTGCAAGAATCCATGAGTACATGAGTAGGCCAGGGTGTTAGAGATGTTTGAATCCCTGAGTACATGAGTAGGTCAGGGTGTTAGAGATGTTTGAATCCATGAGTACATGAGTAGGTCAGGGTGTTAGAGATGTTTGAATCCCTGAGTACATGAGTAGGTCAGGGTGTTAGAGATGTTTGAATCCATGAGTACATGAGTAGGTCAGGGTGTTAGAGATGTTTGAATCCCTGAGTACATGAGTAGGTCAGGGTGTTAGAGATGTTTGAATCCATGAGTACATGAGTAGGTCAGGGTGTTAGAGATGTTTGAATCCCTGAGTACATGAGTAGGTCAAGGTGTTAGAGATGTTTGAATCCCTGAGTACATGAGTAGGTCAGGGTGTTAGAGATGTTTGAATCCATGAGTACATGAGTAGGTCAGGGTGTTAGAGATGTTTGAATCCCTGAGTACATGAGTAGGTCAGGGTGTTAGAGATGTTTGAATCCATGAGTACATGAGTAGGTCAGGGTGTTAGAGATGTTTGAATCCATGAGTACATGAGTAGGTCAGGGTGTTAGAGATGTTAGCAAAGTTTTATTGATCAAAATAGAAAATTCATATTCAGCTACCCAGTCAAACACAGCCCTTTATTAGCTCACTGTCATACAGCCTTTTATCATTAAGTAGTAATGTTGTTTTTGGTTCAATGACCATTACAATCAGTGACTTTCAATCACAACATAAAGGTTCAACCAAGAAGCATGTCATTGTTTTATACTGTAGGTCTGTCTGTCTTCAGCAACTACATTTGAGATATAATGTGTGTCATTTAGAAGATATACAGTTGTAACTTCTGTACTCTTCAAACACAGTGTGGTTACAGAGCACGGTGCAGTAGAGGACTTGGATTTACACAACATGTCAACTTAATAAATGTTAACTTGTACATTGCTTCAATAAGTTTGAAATCAAGAGTGATAACTGGTATGTTTTAATTCGTGTCATGGGGTGAAAGGTCATGGATGATCAAAATACCGTTGAGTCTTCATTTAGAAAACAACTGAAGCGAGAGCTTCGTTCTTCAGGACTGTATTGTGGTACGGTCCGGATACGTGTGTATGCGTGCGTGTATGAGTGTATACACGTGTGTGTGTGTATGAGAGTGTGTGTAGTGTATGAGAGTGTGTGTAGTGTATGAGAGTGTGTGTAGTGTATGAGAGTGTGTGTGTAGTGTATGAGAGTGTGTGTGTAGTGTATGAGAGTGTGTGTAGTGTATGAGAGTGTGTGTAGTGTATGAGAGTGTGTGTAGTGTATGAGTGTGTGTGTAGTGTATGAGAGTGTGTGTAGTGTATGAGAGTGTGTGTAGTGTATGAGAGTGTGTGTAGTGTATGAGTGTGTGTGTAGTGTATGAGAGTGTGTGTAGTGTATGAGAGTGTGTGTAGTGTATGAGAGTGTGTGTAGTGTATGAGTGTGTGTGTAGTGTATGAGAGTGTGTGTAGTGTATGAGAGTGTGTGTAGTGTATGAGAGTGTGTGTAGTGTATGAGAGTGTGTGTAGTGTATGAGAGTGTGTGTAGTGTATGAGAGTGTGTGTAGTGTATGAGAGTGTGTGTAGTGTATGAGAGTGTGTGTAGTGTATGAGAGTGTGTGTAGTGTATGAGTGTGTGTGTAGTGTATGAGAGTGTGTGTAGTGTATGAGAGTGTGTGTAGTGTATGGGTGTGTGTAGTGTATGGGTGTGTGTAGTGTATGGGTGTGTGTAGTGTATGAGTGTGTGTGTAGTGTATGAGAGTGTGTGTAGTGTATGAGAGTGTGTGTAGTGTATGAGAGTGTGTGTAGTGTATGAGAGTGTGTGTAGTGTATGAGAGTGTGTGTAGTGTATGAGAGTGTGTGTAGTGTATGAGAGTGTGTGTAGTGTATGAGAGTGTGTGTAGTGTATGAGAGTGTGTGTAGTGTATGAGAGTGTGTGTAGTGTATGAGAGTGTGTGTAGTGTATGAGAGTGTGTGTAGTGTATGAGAGTGTGTGTAGTGTATGAGAGTGTGTGTAGTGTATGAGAGTGTGTGTAGTGTATGAGAGTGTGTGTAGTGTATGAGAGTGTGTGTAGTGTATGGGTGTGTGTAGTGTATGAGAGTGTGTGTAGTGTATGAGAGTGTGTGTAGTGTATGAGAGTGTGTGTAGTGTATGAGTGTGTGTGTAGTGTATGAGAGTGTGTGTAGTGTATGGGTGTGTGTAGTGTATGAGAGTGTGTGTAGTGTATGAGAGTGTGTGTAGTGTATGAGAGTGTGTGTAGTGTATGAGAGTGTGTGTAGTGTATGGGTGTGTGTGTAGTGTATGAGAGTGTGTGTAGTGTATGAGAGTGTGTGTAGTGTATGAGAGTGTGTGTAGTGTATGAGAGTGTGTGTAGTGTATGAGAGTGTGTGTAGTGTATGAGAGTGTGTGTAGTGTATGAGAGTGTGTGTATGAGAGTGGCGTAAACAGCAGCTGGTGTCCCTTCAGACTCAGACACAGGGCTGAGCAGAGATATCTCTTTACATGACCAGGGACAGTAAACATCACATCAATGATCATCAATACAACAACCAATCAAGATCATTATAACCAGCAATTAATTGTCTAAAAGGTTAACATAGTCTTAATCACTAGTGGGATTATCAATATACTGTACAATATCTATCTAGAGTTGATATGATTGACTAATATCCTGTTACAATTTGGTTTAAATGAAATAAAAGGCATTAAACTGGGTAAAACAATGATGGATGACATGGCTATATATGTCCAGTATTGTTATTAAGACTGAGTTACACCCTTCCTTGGATACTCTAAATATATGACAGCTATTAACACCACACAGGAATAAACAGACAGAATGAAGGCATCATAAAAACATTTATAAACACTGGACATAACCAACCAAGTACAAGTCAGTCACTATAGCTTTGTGAAAACAGTTTCACGCTTGGATCAACTCAACTGTGATTAGAGGAGAGAGGAGAGAGTATACCTTTGAGAGTTGGGCCAGTGATATAGAAGCAGCATGATCATCAATCTGTTTGAATTAGAGACAAGATCAGTTTACTGCTCCATAGAACACACACCATGAAGACAGAGACATTCTGTAGAGTAACATGAGCTAGATATCTACTGTCAAATCAGTCAGTTATAACCCTGGAACAGACATCAGCTTGGCTATTGAATATGAGATACGCCCCGCCACGCCCCGCCACGCACCGCACACACCACCCCCCGAACGAAACGCACACACCACCCCCGAACGAAACGCACACACCACCCCCCGAACGAAACGCACACACCACCCCCCGAACGAAACGCACACACAATCCCCCGAACGCACCGCACACACAACCCCCCGAACGCACCGCACACACCCCCCGAACGCACCGCACACAACCCCCCGAACGCACCGCACACACACACCACATTGCCCCCCCCCCCCCCCTAATCAGATAGTGGTAGATGCCTAGTCTCACATTGCCCCCCCCCCCCCCCCCTAATCAGATAGTGGTAGATGCCTAGTCTCACATTGCCCCCCCCCCCCCTAATCAGATAGTGGTAGATGCCTAGTCTCACATTGCCCCCCCCCCCCTAATCAGATAGTGGTAGATGCCTAGTCTCACATTGCCCCCCCCCCCCTAATCAGATAGTGGTAGATGCCTAGTCTCCGTTATGGCTCAGATCAGGTGCCTACATACACCAACGACAGACAAACACACACCAGCTCAGGCAGATCTAGCTCAGACAGATCCAACTCAGACAGATCCAGCTCAGACAGATCCAACTCAGACAGATCCAACTCAGACAGATCCAACTCAGACAGATCCAACTCAGACAGATCCAGCTCAGACAGATCCAACTCAGACAGATCCAACTCAGACAGATCCAGCTCAGACAGATCCAACTCAGACAGATCCAGCTCAGACAGATCCAGCTCAGACAGATCCAGCTCAGACAGATCCAGCTCAGACAGATCCAACTCAGACAGATCCAACTCAGACAGATCCAGCTCAGACAGATCCAACTCAGACAGATCCAACTCAGACAGATCCAACTCAGACAGATCCAACTCAGACAGATCCAACTCAGACAGATCCAACAGACAGATCCAGCTCAGACAGATCCAACAGACAGATCCAGCTCAGACAGATCCAGCTCAGACAGATCCAACTCAGACAGATCCAACAGACAGATCCAGCTCAGACAGATCCAGCTCAGACAGATCCAACTCAGAGATCCAGCTCATGTTATGCAACAAATGTTAGTGCATCGAATCGTATAGCATGGATTTGTTCTCCATGTTTTTTACATTAATTTTTTTCTTTACTAGGCAAGTCAGTTATTGTTATTTACATGACGGCCTACACCGGCCAAACTCACCACGCTGGGCCAGTTATTGTTATTTACATGACGGCCTACACCGGCCAAACTCACCACGCTGGGACAGTTATTGTTATTTACATGACGACCTACACCGGCCAAACTCACCACGCTGGGACAGTTATTGTTATTTACATGACGGCCTACACCGGCCAAACTCACCACGCTGGGCCAGTTATTGTTATTTACATGACGGCCTACACCGGCCAAACTCACCACGCTGGGCCAGTTATTGTTATTTACATGACGGCCTACACCGGCCAAACTCACCACGCTGGGCCAGTTATTGTTATTTACATGACGGCCTACACCGGCCAAACTCACCACGCTGGGCCAGTTATTGTTATTTACATGACGGCCTACACCGGCCAAACTCACCACGCTGGGCCAGTTATTGTTATTTACATGACGGCCTACACCGGCCAAACTCACCACGCTGGGCCAGTTATTGTTATTTACATGACGGCCTACACCGGCCAAACTCACCACGCTGGGCCAGTTATTGTTATTTACATGACGGCCTACACCGGCCAAACTCACCACGCTGGGCCAGTTATTGTTATTTACATGACGGCCTACACCGGCCAAACTCACCACGCTGGGCCAGTTATTGTTATTTACATGACGGCCTACACCGGCCAAACTCACCACGCTGGGCCAGTTATTGTTATTTACATGACGGCCTACACCGGCCAAACTCACCACGCTGGGCCAGTTATTGTTATTTACATGACGGCCTACACCGGCCAAACTCACCACGCTGGGCCAGTTATTGTTATTTACATGACGGCCTACACCGGCCAAACTCACCACGCTGGGCCAGTTATTGTTATTTACATGACGGCCTACACCGGCCAAACTCACCACGCTGGGCCAGTTATTGTTATTTACATGACGGCCTACACCGGCCAAACTCACCACGCTGGGCCAGTTATTGTTATTTACATGACGGCCTACACCGGCCAAACTCACCACGCTGGGCCAGTTATTGTTATTTACATGACGGCCTACACCGGCCAAACTCACCACGCTGGGCCAGTTATTGTTATTTACATGACGGCCTACACCGGCCAAACTCACCACGCTGGGCCAGTTATTGTTATTTACATGACGGCCTACACCGGCCAAACTCACCACGCTGGGCCAGTTATTGTTATTTACATGACGGCCTACACCGGCCAAACTCACCACGCTGGGCCAGTTATTGTTATTTACATGACGGCCTACACCGGCCAAACTCACCACGCTGGGCCAGTTATTGTTATTTACATGACGGCCTACACCGGCCAAACTCACCACGCTGGGCCAGTTATTGTTATTTACATGACGGCCTACACCGGCCAAACTCACCACGCTGGGCCAGTTATTGTTATTTACATGACGGCCTACACCGGCCAAACTCACCACGCTGGGCCAGTTATTGTTATTTACATGACGGCCTACACCGGCCAAACTCACCACGCTGGGCCAGTTATTGTTATTTACATGACGGCCTACACCGGCCAAACTCACCACGCTGGGCCAGTTATTGTTATTTACATGACGGCCTACACCGGCCAAACTCACCACGCTGGGCCAGTTATTGTTATTTACATGACGGCCTACACCGGCCAAACTCACCACGCTGGGCCAGTTATTGTTATTTACATGACGGCCTACACCGGCCAAACTCACCACGCTGGGCCAGTTATTGTTATTTACATGACGGCCTACACCGGCCAAACTCACCACGCTGGGCCAGTTATTGTTATTTACATGACGGCCTACACCGGCCAAACTCACCACGCTGGGCCAGTTATTGTTATTTACATGACGGCCTACACCGGCCAAACTCACCACGCTGGGCCAGTTATTGTTATTTACATGACGGCCTACACCGGCCAAACTCACCACGCTGGGCCAGTTATTGTTATTTACATGACGGCCTACACCGGCCAAACTCACCACGCTGGGCCAGTTATTGTTATTTACATGACGGCCTACACCGGCCAAACTCACCACGCTGGGCCAGTTATTGTTATTTACATGACGGCCTACACCGGCCAAACTCACCACGCTGGGCCAGTTATTGTTATTTACATGACGGCCTACACCGGCCAAACTCACCACGCTGGGCCAGTTATTGTTATTTACATGACGGCCTACACCGGCCAAACTCACCACGCTGGGCCAGTTATTGTTATTTACATGACGGCCTACACCGGCCAAACTCACCACGCTGGGCCAGTTATTGTTATTTACATGACGGCCTACACCGGCCAAACTCACCACGCTGGGCCAGTTATTGTTATTTACATGACGGCCTACACCGGCCAAACTCACCACGCTGGGCCAGTTATTGTTATTTACATGACGGCCTACACCGGCCAAACTCACCACGCTGGGCCAGTTATTGTTATTTACATGACGGCCTACACCGGCCAAACTCACCACGCTGGGCCAGTTATTGTTATTTACATGACGGCCTACACCGGCCAAACTCACCACGCTGGGCCAGTTATTGTTATTTACATGACGGCCTACACCGGCCAAACTCACCACGCTGGGCCAGTTATTGTTATTTACATGACGGCCTACACCGGCCAAACTCACCACGCTGGGCCAGTTATTGTTATTTACATGACGGCCTACACCGGCCAAACTCACCACGCTGGGCCAGTTATTGTTATTTACATGACGGCCTACACCGGCCAAACTCACCACGCTGGGCCAGTTATTGTTATTTACATGACGGCCTACACCGGCCAAACTCACCACGCTGGGCCAGTTATTGTTATTTACATGACGGCCTACACCGGCCAAACTCACCACGCTGGGCCAGTTATTGTTATTTACATGACGGCCTACACCGGCCAAACTCACCACGCTGGGCCAGTTATTGTTATTTACATGACGGCCTACACCGACCAAACTCACCACGCTGGGCCAGTTATTGTTATTTACATGACGGCCTACACCGGCCAAACTCACCACGCTGGGCCAGTTATTGTTATTTACATGACGGCCTACACCGGCCAAACTCACCACGCTGGGCCAGTTGTGCGCCGCCCTATGGGACTCCCAATCACGGTCAGATGAGTCTGGATTCGAAACAGGTTAACAAACCGAATCATTTGAAACTACCGTTCCTGCATCCTGTTTCCCAGAGTGCCGTCTTGTGGCTTTTACTCAGGAGATGCTTCCGTCTGGCCACTGCCATAAAGCCCAGATTGGTGAAGAGCTGTAGAGACTGTTGTTCTCCTATCTCAGCCAAGGAACTCTGTAGTTCTCTGAGTAGTCATTGGGTTCTTGGTCACCTCCCTCACCCTTTGATTGGTAGGCCAGCTCTAGACAATCTGGGTAGTTCCATATCTTTTCCATTTCCCAATGATGGAGACCACTGTGCTCTAGAAATTTTTTATACCCTGCCCCGGATACAGAGCCTTCAGAAAGTATTCACACCCCTTGACTTATTCCACATTATGTTGTTACAGCATCAAATATTTTGTTTTCCTCACCCATCTACAAACAATACCCCAAAATGACAAAGTGAAAACCTGTTTTAAAATGTATTGAAAATTAAATACAGATCTAATTTAAGTAAGTATTCATAGCCCTTTGCTATTGATGGGTTAGCTGACATTGTCAGGAAAACGACATGCTTCAATGGGGCAGAAGTCCGGGAGTTGTTGTGTTTCTGAATGGCAAGATAGTTTAAAAAGAAACATTAAAAACATGAGGTTACTACAACCAGAAGCCGACTGCAACTTAGTATAGTACATGGGGATGTGGAACCTACTCCTCAACTTAGTATAGTACATGGGGATGTGGAACCTACTCCTCAACTTAGTATAGTACATGGGGATGTGGAACCTACTCCTCAACTTAGTATAGTACATGGGGATGTGGAACCTACTCCTCAACTTAGTATAGTACATGGGGATGTGGAACCTACTCCTCAACTTAGTATAGTACATGGGGATGTGGAACCTACTCAACTTAGTATAGTACATGGGGATGTGGAACCTACTCCTCAACTTAGTATAGTACATGGGGATGTGGAACCTACTCCTCAACTTAGTATAGTACATGGGGATGTGGAACCTACTCCTCAACTTAGTATAGCACATGGGGATGTGGAACCTACTCCTCAACTTAGTATAGTACATGGGGATGTGGAACCTACTCCTCAACTTAGTATAGTACATGGAGATGTGGAAGTGGCCCCAAACCGATAGCCAAGACACTTCAGGAGGGCGGTCACGTGTGCTAGCAAGGCATAGGTCCTGGGTTGGAGCCTTGGTGTGAGCCCAATCAGGAGGAAGTGGTACTCTCTATGCAAGCAGCGTAACATCCTTTACATCAGCATATAGTTTAAAACAGGACAACACTAGAATGGTATGACAAGATACATAGCACACGTGATGTGGTGTGTGTGTGTGAGAGAGAGGTGGGGGTGTTTGTTACATACTGCTCTGGAAGGTCCGACGGGGTAGTGGTGGTGGTCTGAAGAATGCTCACTGGAACAGAGAGATACAGAGAGAGAGAGAGAGACAGAGGGTAAATTCATGCTTGTCATTCAGATGCTCTTCTCCAGACAGACACACACTAAATTAACTTCCAAGTTAACTAGTCAGTCTAGAAAAAGACAGGATTCAGAACTTGTTTGTCTGTTACAAATGTCAAGTCTGAAACTGTCAGGCCGTCTGTCTGTTAGAAATGTCATGTCTGAAACTGTCAGGCCGTCTGTCTGTTAGAAATGTCATGTCTGAAACTGTCAGGCCGCCTGTCTGTGTTAGAAATGTCAGGTCTGAAACTGTTAGGCCGTCTGTCTGTTAGAAATGACACGTCTGAAACTGTCAGGCCGCCTGTCTGTGTTAGAAATGTCACGTCTGAAACTGTTCGGCCGTCTGTCTGTTAGACAGTATATATATATATATGTGTGTGTGTGTGTGTGTGTGTGTGTGTGTGTGTGTGTGTGTGTGTGTGTATATATATGTGTATAAGGAGGCACACCCCACTGTCCTGAATGACTTCAGACCTGTAGCGCTAACATCCCACATCATGAAGACCCTGGAAAGGTTAGTCCTCGCTCACCTCAGACCCCTGGTGTGTACATCACTGGACCCCCTGCAGTTTGCATACCAGCGCAACATCGGGGTGGATGATGCAATCATCTACCTTCTGCAGAGGGCCTACTCTCACCTGGACAACGCAGGTTGCACTGTGAGGGTTATGTTTTTTTGACTTCTCCAGTGCCTTCAATACCATTCAGCCCCTGCTACTGGGTGAGAAGATGAGGAGGATGAAAGTGGAAGCACCCTTAGTCTCCTGGGTCACGGACTACCTGACCGGTAGGCCACAATTTGTGCGACTACAGAGCTGTGTGTCAGAACGGGCAGTTAGCAACACAGGGGCCCCCCAGGGAACGGTCCTGTCCCCCTTCCTGTTCACCCTCTACACCTCAGACTTCAGATATAACTCTGAAACATGCCACCTACAGACGTTCTCGGATGACTCTGCTATTGTAGGGTGCATCAGGGGTGGGCAGGAGGAGGAGTACAGGAGCACAATCAGTGACTTTGTGTTGTGGTGTGAGCAGAACCACCTTCAGCTCAACATCAGCAAAACAAAGGAGATGGTGGTGGACTTCAGGAGAACCAAGGCACAACTGACTGCAGTCCCTATACAGGGGATGGATGTGGAAATGGTTGGGTCATACAAGTTCCTGGGAGTCCATATGGACAACAGGCTGGAATGGGCTGGTAACACCGGGGCCCTGTACAAAAAGGGCCGACTCTACTTTCTGAGGAGGCTCAGGTCCTTCAACGTGTGCAGTAAACTACTGCATACCTTCTACCAGTCGGTGATGCTTCTCGGGTAAATAAGCTGATCAGGAAGGCTAGCTCTGTCCTGGGGATGAGCCTTGACACTCTAGAGGAGGTGGCGGAGAGACGGATCCTGGCCAAACTGCTGGCCATCATGGACAACGTCACCCACCCTCTACACGCTATGGTTATGACGCAAAGGAGCACTTTCAGTCACAGACTGATCCCACCACCGTGTGCCAGAGAGCGCTACAGGAGGTCCTTCCTGCCGGCGGCTATTAGACTATATAATGCCTCACCGGGGTGCCGTGCCGTCGGCAACATAGATCTGGAACTGTTGGGGTGCTAGGACCTAGTTTAACAATTATGCATCCATCCGTGAGTAACTCTGGTCCGTCAGCACTCATTCACTCAGGACCTATTTATTTATTCAGGTCTGTATATACATACTCATGTACAGTTGTTATATCATATCACGTGCAATATTGCTAGTAATTCTTGGACCTAACTTACGTAGGC
The DNA here is from genome assembly GCA_023634145.1 of Thymallus thymallus. Taxonomy (NCBI): domain Eukaryota; kingdom Metazoa; phylum Chordata; class Actinopteri; order Salmoniformes; family Salmonidae; genus Thymallus; species Thymallus thymallus. The sequence goes on along the minus strand of CM042397.1, from coordinate 42,612,808 downwards.
ATTCACTCAGAAATGCATATTAGTATCCAGTCAGTTGCACCTTTTCTCATTGCTTTTAGTATATCGAATGTGCAATACGTGCAGTTATCTGTAATTATACCCTGCGCACTAAGGACTGTATTTTAAGGGAATTACTATTATTACCCCAAATTATATCATACACACATTTAGCTATTAAAGTATCTCTTCCTGTCATTTACCTGTACAGTTAATGTAACCATGCAAGTATTCACTTATCTGTAAATATAACTGTATATTTACCTGTATAGTTAATTTAACCATTTAAAATTTTCACTTACCTGTTCATTTAGCCAGTCTGTCTATTAAGTAAACTATTATTACCCTCACTCATATCATACGCATTTTTAGCTACTGAAGTATTTCTCTGCCATTAATTAAATTAATTATTTAAAAATCATACAATGTGATTTTCTGGATTTTTTGTTTCATAAATCAAATCACCATTTCTGTTGTATGGCTCTATGTATGTATGTATGGCTCTATGTATGTATGTATGTATGTATGTATGTATGTATGTATGTATGTATGTATGTATGTATGTATGTATGTATGTATGTATGTATGTATATACATAGAGCCATACAACAGAAATGGTGATTTGATTTATGAAACAAAAATTCCAGAAAATCACATAGTATGATTTTAAATAATTAATTTGCATTTTATTACATGACATAAGTATTTGATCACCTACCAACCAATAAGAATTCCGGCTCTCACAGACCTGTTAAGAAGCCCTCCTGTTCTCCACTCATTACCTGTATTAACTGCACTTATTTGAACTTGTTACCTGTATAAAAGACACCTGGTCCACACACTCAATCAAACAGACTCCAACCTCTCCACAATGGCCAAGACCAGAGAGCTGTGTAAGGACATCAGGGATAAAATTGTAGACCTGCACAAGGCTGGGAGGGGCTACAGGACAATAGGCAAGCAGCTTGGTGAGAAGGCAACAACTGTTGGCGCAATTATTATGTCATGCAATAAAATGCAAATTAATTATTTAAAAATCATACAATGTGATTTTCTGGATTTTTGTTTTAGATTCCGTCTCTCACAGTTGAAGAGTACCTATGATAAAAATTACAGACCTCTACATGCTTTGTAAGTAGGAAAACCTGCAAAATCGGCAGTGTATCAAATACTTGTTCTCCCCACTGTGTATATTATATATGTATGTGTGTGTGTGTGTGTGTGTATATATCTATATATATATGATGGGATGTATAAACATTATGGACAGTATGTGGATAGAAAATGTAGTTTATCTATAGAATAGTATATGTACAGCAATAGTTGAATAGGATGGACTTGACTAGAATACATTATAGACATATGAAATGCGTAAAACAGTATGTAACCATTATTAAAGTGAAAAGTGATTTCATGTCTATGTACATAGGGCAGCAGTCTCTAAGGTGCAGGGTTGAGTAACAGGGTGGAAGCCGACTAGTGACAGTGACTAAGTTCAGGGCAGGGTGGAGGCCGGCTATTCAACAGTCTAATGGCCTTGCGATAGTAGCTGTTTTTCAGTCTCTCTGTCCCAGCTTTGATGCACCTGTACTAGCCTTGCCTTCTGTATAATAGCAGGGTGAGAAGACCGTGGTTCTGGTGGCTTCTTGGCCTTCTTGTGACACCGGGTGCTGTAGGTGTCCTAGAGGGCAGGTAGTTTGTCCCCGGTGATGTGTTGGGCAGACCACACCACCCTCTGGAGAGCCCTGCGGGTGCATCTGTAAATGTGGGAGGGTCTTTCGGGCCAAGCCCAATATTTTCAGCCTCCTGAGGATGAAGAGGCTCTGTTGCGCCTTCTTCACCACACTGTCTGTGTGGGTGGACCATTTCAGATTGTCAGTGATGAGTACGCCGAAGAACTTGAAGCTTTTCACCTTCACTGCGGCCCTGTCGATGTGGGCGTGCTCCCTCTGCCGTCTCCTGAAGTCCACAATCAACTCCTTTCTTTTGTTGAGGGAGAGGTTATTTTCCTGGCACCACTCCGCCAGGGCCTTCACCACCTCTCTGTAGGATGTCTCGTCGCTGTTGGTAATGAGGCCTACCACTTTCGTGTTGTATGCAAACTTGATGATTGAGTTGGAGGCGTGCGTGACCATGCAGTCATGGGTGAACAGGGAGTACAGGAGTGGGCTGAGTACGCACCCTTGTGGGGCCCCAGTGTTGAGGATCAGCGAGGAGGAGGTGTTGTTTCCTACCTTCACCACCTGGGGGCGGCCCATCAGGAAGTCCAGGACCCAGTTGCACAGTGCGGGGTTCAAACCCAGGGCCTCGAGCTTGATGATCTTAGATGGTACTACGGTGTCGTACCATTACCTCATACCCCTTGACTTATTCCTCATGAGATGATAGAGAGCCTTCAGAAAGTATTCATACCCCTTGACTTATTCCTAATCATTATCTTGCAGCCTGAACAATAGATGTTGTTTTCACCCATCTACACACAATACCCCATCATGACAAAAAGAGAACATGTTTTTACAAAATGATGCACATTTATTGAAAATAAAACACATAAATCTTATTTACATAATTACTCACACCCCTGAGTAAATACATGTTAAAATCCCTGTTGGGAGCGAATACAGCTGTGAGTCTCTGCGTAAGTCGAAGAGCTTTGCACACCTGGATTGTAAAATATTTGCACATACTTAAAAAATGTTTTGCTAGACAGTCATTTTTGGCATAGCTTTTCAAGAAGATTCAAGCCAAAACTGTAACTAGGATCATTCAATGTTGTCTTAGTAAGCAGCTCCAGAGTATATTTGGCCTTGTGTTTATTGTCCTACTGAAAGGTGAATTTGTCTCCCAGTGTCTGTTGGAAAGTAGACAACCAGGTTTTCCTACAGGATTTTTCCTGTGATTAGCTCTATTCCGTTACTTTTAAATTCTTAAAAACGAGTCCTTGCCAATGACAAGCATGCCCATAACATGATGCAGCCACCACCATGCTTGGAAATATTAAGAGTGGTTCTCAGTGATGTGTTGTGATTGCTCCAAATGCTTTGTATTCGGGACATAAGTTAATAAGTTAATTTATTTGCCACATTATTTGTAGTATTACTTTAGTGCCTTGTTGCAAACAGGATGTATGTTTAGGAATATTATTATTCTGTAAAGACTTCCTTCTTTTCACTCTGTCAGTTAGGTTAGTATTGTGGAGTTACTACCATGTTGTTGATCCATCCTCAGTTAGGTTAGTATTGTGGAGTTACTACCATGTTGTTGATCCATCCTCAGTTAGGTTAGTATTGTAGAGTTACTACCATGTTGTTGATCCATCCTCAGTTAGGTTAGTATTGTGGAGTTACTACCATGTTGTTGATCCATCCTCAGTTAGGTTAGTATTGTAGAGTTACTACCATGTTGTTGATCCATCCTCAGTTGTTTTCTCCTCTCACAGCCATTAAACTGTAACTGTTTTAAAGTCACCATTGGCCTCATGGTAAAATCCCTGAGTGGTTTCCTTCCTCTCCGGCAACTGAGTTAAGGAGGCCTGTATCTTTGTAGTGACTGGGTGTATTGATACACCATCCAACGTGTAATTAATAACTTCACCATGCTCTAAGGGATATTCAATGTCTGCTTTTTTTATTTTTACCCATCTACCAATAGAATCTGTGTTTGAAATGCACTGCTCAACAGAGACTTTACAGATAATTGTGTGTGTGTGGGGTACAGAGAAATTGTTAAACACTTATTTCACACAGAGTCCATGCAACTTATTAAACACATTTTTACTACTAAACTTATTTAGGCTTGTGATAAAGAAATGTGTTTAAAGTATTCCACCCTGAAACTATGTGAAATGTATTAGAATGATAAGATTATAATTCTAATAATGTGTGTGAATAGACAAGTCAAGACTAGGACAGTATGTTACCATTTGGTAAAATAGTCAGGATGTAGTTAAGACAACAAAGGAGAAGACAGACTATTTGTGAAAGCTGTAAAAACTAGATAACAGGAGGAAGGGGTCTCCTTCCCAGGGAGGAGGAGGCTGTTAGGCTTGAAGATTAGGCAGACCTGAGAACTCTCAGCCCCCATCAAGGAGGGTTCTGTTTCTGACTGAGGTGTGTGTATAAAAGATGGACCCTGCACTTAGAGCTCTCTGAATAAAATACTGACCATTGCAAGACAGAGGCCGAGTCTTGCAATGGTCAGTATTTTATTCTTTTTTATGCCAAAACAAAGGGGTTGAATACTTATTGAATGAAGACATGTTTATTTAACTAGGCAAGTCAGTTAAGAACAAATTCTTATTTACAATGACGGCCTACACCGGCCAAACTCTGACCCATTGTGTGCCGCCCTATGGGACTCCCAATCACGACCGGTTGTGATACAGCCTGGAATTGAACAAGGGTGTCAGATAGATAGATAGATAGATAGATAGATAGATAGATAGATAGATAGATAGATAGATAGATACTTTATTGCTCCCCCGGGGGGGAAATTTCATTGTCAAGAAGCTACAACAAAACACAGGGCAGGTGCAAAATGCCACAACGAAAGTACACAAAAGACAGATACACGGTACATGATACATAGAACGGCAGTATGAAAAAGTATAGAAATACAAGATATCTGAAGTGCAAAAAAAATTAAAAAAAAATATATATAAAAAGACATTGCATAGTATGGGTGGTTGGCTGAATATGTACACTATACATTGGTGGATGTTGGATGGTTAACTATACTATACAGGTCGATGGCAGAGAAATACTTCAGTAGCTAAAAATGCGTATGATATGAGCGAGGGTAATAATAGTTTACTTAATAGACAGACTGGCTAAATGAACAGGTAAGTGAATATTTTGCATGGTTAAATTAGCTGTACAGTTAGGTATACAGTTATATTTACAGATAAGTGAATACTTGCATGGTTACATTAACTGTACAGGTAAATGACAGGAAGAGATACTTTAATAGCTAAATGTGTGTATGATATCATTTGGGGTAATAATAGTAATTCCCTTAAAATACAGTCCTTAGTGCGCAGGGTTTAATTACAGATAACTGCACGTATTGCACATTCGATATACTAAAAGCAATGAGAAAAGGTGCAACTGACAGGATACTAATATGCATTCCTGAGTGAATGCCTACGTAAGTTAAGTCCAAGAATTACGCCTCTAGCACTGAGATGCCGTGCCTTAGACCACTGCGCCACTTGGAAGCCCATATTTCAGCTGTTCATTTTTTATTAATGTGTGTTCTAAAAACATAATTCCACTTTGACATTAGGGGCTATTGTGTGGGCCAGTGACAACATCTCAACTTCATCCATTCTAAATTCAAGCTGTAACAACAAAATGTGGAATAAATCAAGGGGTGTGAATACTTGCCTTACAGAGCACTGGGAAAGTATTCAGACCCCTTCCTTTTTTCGTTACAGCCTTATTCTAAAATAGATTACATTTGTTTTCCTCATCAATTTACATACAATACCTCATAACGGTGCCACCACCATGCTTCACCGTAGGGATGCTGCCACCACCATGCTTCACCGTAGGGATGCTGCCACCACCATGCTTCACCGTAGGGATGCTGCCACCACCATGCTTCACCGTAGGGATGCTGCCAGGTTTCCTCCAGACGTGATGCTTGGAATTCAGGCCAAAGAGTTCAGTCTTGGTTTCATCAGACCAGAGAATCTTGTTTTTCATGGTATGAAAGTCTTTAGGTGCCTTTTGGCAAACTCCAAGCGGCGTATCATGTGCCTTTTACTGAGGAGTGACTTCTGTCTTGCCACTCTACCATGAAGGCCTGAGTGCTGCAGAGATGGTTGTATTTCTGGAAGGTTCTCCCATATCCACAGAGGAACTCTGGAGCTCTGTCAGTGACCATCGGGTTCTTGGTCACCTCCCTGACCAAGGCCCTTCTCCCCCGGTTGCTCATTTTGGCCAGGCATCCAGCTCTAGGAAGAGTCTTGGTGGTTTCAAACTTCTTCCATTTAAGAACGATGGAGGCCACTGTGTTCTTGGGGACCTTCAATGCTGCAGACATGTTTTAGTACCCTTCCCCAGATCTGTTCCTCGACACAATCCTGTCTCAGAGCTCTACGGACAATTCCTTCAACCTCAATTTCGAGTCTTATAGCAAAGGGTCTGAATATTTATGTAAATAAGGTATTTCAGTTTTTTATACATTTGCAAAAATGTCTAAAAACCTGTTTTAGCTTTGTCATTATGGGGTATTGTGTCATTATGGGGTATTGTGGGTAGATTGATGTCATTATGGGGTATTGTGGGTAGATTGATGTCATTATGGGGTATTGTGGGTAGATTGATGTCATTATGGGGCATTGTATGTAGATTGATGTCATTATGGGGTATTGTGTGTAGATTGATGTCATTATGGGGTATTGTGTGTAGATTGATGTCATTATGGGGTATTGTGTGTAGATTGATGTCATTATGGGGTATTGTGTGTAGATTGATGTCATTATGGGGTATTGTGTGTAGATTGATGTCATTATGGGGTATTGTGTGTAGATTGATGTCATTATGGGGTTTTGTGTGTAGATTGATGTCATTATGGGGTATTGTGGGTAGATTGATGTCATTATGGGGTATTGTGTGTAGATTGATGTCATTATGGGGTATTGTGTGTAGATTGATGTCATTATGGGGTATTGTGTGTAGATTGATGTCATTATGGGGTATTGTGTGTAGATTGATGTCATTATGGGGTTTTGTGTGTAGATTGATGTCATTATGGGGTATTGTGTGTAGATTGATGTCATTATTGGGTATTGTGTGTAGATTGATGTCATTATGGGGTATTGTGTGTAGATTGATGTCATTATGGGGTATTGTGTGTATATTGATGTCATTATGGGGTATTGTGTGTATATTGATGTCATTATGGGGTATTGTGTGTAGATTGATGTCATTATGGGGTATTGTGTGTAGATTGATGTCATTATGGGGTATTGTGTGTAGATTGATGTCATTATGGGGTATTGCGTGTAGATTGATGTCATTATGGGGTATTGCGTGTAGATTGATGTCATTATGGGGTATTGCGTGTAGATTGATGTCATTATGGGGTATTGCGGGTAGATTGATGTCATTATGGGGTATTGTGTGTAGATTGATGTCATTATGGGGTATTGTGTGTATATTGATGTCATTATGGGGTATTGTGTGTATATTGATGTCATTATGGGGTATTGTGTGTAGATTGATGTCATTATGGGGTATTGTGTGTAGATTGATGTCATTATGGGGTATTGTGGGTAGATTGATGTCATTATGGGGTTTTGTGTGTAGATTGATGTCATTATGGGGTATTGTGTGTAGATTGATGTCATTATGGGGTATTGTGTGTAGATTGATGTCATTATGGGGTATTGTGTGTAGATTGATGTCATTATGGGGTTTTGTGTGTAGATTGATGTCATTATGGGGTATTGTGTGTAGATTGATGTCATTATGGGGTATTGTGTGTAGATTGATGTCATTATGGGGTATTGTGTGTAGATTGATGTCATTATGGGGTATTGTGTGTAGATTGATGTCATTATGGGGTATTGTGTGTAGATTGATGTCATTATGGGGTTTTGTGTGTAGATTGATGTCATTATGGGGTATTGTGTGTAGATTGATGTCATTATGGGGTATTGTGTGTAGATTGATGTCATTATGGGGTATTGTGTGTAGATTGATGTCATTATGGGGTATTGTGTGTATATTGATGTCATTATGGGGTATTGTGTGTATATTGATGTCATTATGGGGTATTGTGTGTAGATTGATGTCATTATGGGGTATTGTGTGTAGATTGATGTCATTATGGGGTATTGTGTGTAGATTGATGTCATTATGGGGTATTGTGTGTAGATTGATGTCATTATGGGGTATTGCGTGTAGATTGATGTCATTATGGGGTATTGCGTGTAGATTGATGTCATTATGGGGTATTGTGGGTAGATTGATGTCATTATGGGGTATTGTGTGTAGATTGATGTCATTATGGGGTATTGTGTGTATATTGATGTCATTATGGGGTATTGTGTGTATATTGATGTCATTATGGGGTATTGTGTGTAGATTGATGTCATTATGGGGTATTGTGTGTAGATTGATGTCATTATGGGGTATTGTGGGTAGATTGATGTCATTATGGGGTTTTGTGTGTAGATTGATGTCATTATGGGGTATTGTGTGTAGATTGATGTCATTATGGGGTATTGTGTGTAGATTGATGTCATTATGGGGTATTGTGTGTAGATTGATGTCATTATGGGGTATTGTGTGTAGATTGATGTCATTATGGGGTATTGTGTGTAGATTGATGTCATTATGGGGTATTGTGTGTAGATTGATGTCATTATGGGGTATTGTGTGTAGATTGATGTCATTATGGGGTATTGCGTGTAGATTGATGTCATTATGGGGTATTGTGGGTAGATTGATGTCATTATGGGGTATTGTGTGTAGATTGATGTCATTATGGGGTATTGTGTGTATATTGATGTCATTATGGGGTATTGTGTGTAGATTGATGTCATTATGGGGTATTGTGGGTAGATTGATGTCATTATGGGGTATTGTGGGTAGATTGATGTCATTATGGGGTTTTGTGTGTAGATTGATGTCATTATGGGGTATTGTGTGTAGATTGATGTCATTATGGGGTATTGTGTGTAGATTGATGTCATTATGGGGTATTGTGTGTAGATTGATGTCATTATGGGGTATTGTGTGTATATTGATGTCATTATGGGGTATTGTGTGTAGATTGATGTCATTATGGGGTATTGTGTGTAGATTGATGTCATTATGGGGTATTGTGTGTATATTGATGTCATTATGGGGTATTGTGTGTAGATTGATGAGGGGAAAAAAATATGTAATACATTTTAGAATAAGGCTGGAACGTAACAAAATGTGGAAAAAGGAAGGGGTCTGAATACTTTCCGAATGCACTATATATGTACTTACATGTTATATATCTTGCTTGTAGCCTTGACTCCTCCAATTGGTATTCTTCTGATGATGACAGAGGAGTTCTTGGAGATGAGGGCCTCATCTTCTTTGTATTCTACAGATCAGAGACAAGGGAAATATTAGTGTGTCTGTTGATAGGCCTGGATTTCTAGTTCCCTGGGTACTATCCTATAGGCCTAGAGTCACGTCTTCCTGTATAGTTGACGTGGAAATATAAATAAATAAATCCATCTTTCAAATCAATTTACATATCACTTTTTACATCCATGGTTGTACCCTGGCCTCGACCCCAAAGATCAAGCAGTTCATACATTGGCAAGAAACAACTCCCTAGAAGGAAGAAACCTTAAAGAGGAACCAGACTCCCTGACTGTTCTGGCATGGTGGGGATGGGCCTAATAGCCAACCACCTGGGCTGAAATTGGGGTTTTGTGGTTGATGGAAACTTACAGGTAGGCCGATACGTTCAGCTTCCCGAGGGTTCAGCATCAGTAAACCGCACGTAACGCCCTGGACTTCAGCTATAGGGTGTTCTCGAGAGGCTAGATGTTCTTTACCATTCAACCATCAGATTTACCACCAATACTCCTTATAGGACACATCACTGCACTCTATACTCCTCTGTAAACTGGTCATCTCTGTTTACCCGTCACAAGACCCACTGGTTGATGCTTATTTATAAAACCCTCTTAGGCCTCACTCCACCCTATCTGAGATATCTACTGCAGCCCTCATCCTCCACATACAACACCCGTTCTGCCAGTCACATTCTGTTAAAGGTCCCCAAAGCACACACATCCCTGGGTCGCTCGTCTTTTCAGTTCGCTGCAGCTAGCGTCTGGAACGAGCTGCAAACAACACTCAAACTGGACAGTTTTATCTCCATCTCTTCATTCAAAGACTCCATCATGGACACTCTTACTGACAGTTGTGGCTGCTTTGTGTGATGTATTGTCATCTCTACCTTCTTGCCCTTTGTGCTGTTGTCTGTACCCAATAATGTTTGTACCATGTTGTGTTGCTACCATGTTGTTGTTGTCATGTTGTGTTGCTACCATGTTGTTGTTGTCATGTTGTGTTGCTACCATGTTGTTGTTGTCATGTTGTGTTGCTACCATGTTGTTGTTGTCATGTTGTGTTGCTACCATGTTGTTGTTGTCATGTTGTGTTGCTACCATGTTGTTGTTGTCATGTTGTGTTGCTACCATGTTGTTGTTGTCATGTTGCTACCATGTTGTTGTCGTCATGTTGCTACCATGTTGTTGTCATGTGTTGCTACTATGTTGTCGTCATGTTGTGTTGTTGTCATGTTGTGTTGTTGTCATGTTATGTTGCTACCATGTTGTTGTCATGTTATGTTGCTACCATGTTGTTGTCATGTGTTTCTACCATGTTGTTGTCATGTGTTTCTACCATGTTGTTGTCATGTTGTGTTTCTACCATGTTGTCGTCAAGTTGTGTTGCTACCATGTTGTCGTCAAGTTGTGTTGCTACCATGTTGTCGTCATGTTGTGTTGCTACCATGTTGTCATGTTACCATGTTGTTGTCATGTTGTTTCTACCATGTTGTTGTCATGTTGTGTTTCTACCATGTTGTCGTCAAGTTGTGTTGCTACCATGTTGTCGTCAAGTTGTGTTTCTACCATGTTGTCGTCAAGTTGTGTTGCTACCATGTTGTTGTCATGTTGTGTTGTTGTCATGTTGTGTTGTTGTCATGTTATGTTGCTACCATGTTGTTGTCATGTTATGTTGCTACCATGTTGTTGTCATGTGTTTCTACCATGTTGTTGTCATGTGTTTCTACCATGTTGTTGTCATGTTGTGTTTCTACCATGTTGTCGTCATGTTGTTTCTACCATGTTGTCGTCAAGTTGTGTTGCTACCATGTTGTCGTCATGTTGTGTTTCTACCATGTTGTTGTCATGTTGTGTTGCTACCATGTTGTTGTCATGTTGTTTCTACCATGTTGTTGTCATGTTGTTGCTACCATGTTGTCGTCAAGTTGTGTTGCTACCATGTTGTCGTCAAGTTGTGTTGCTACCATGTTGTCGTCAAGTTGTGTTGCTACCATGTTGTCGTCATGTTATGTTGCTACCATGTTGTTGTCATGTTGTGTTGCTACCATGTTGTGTTGCTACCATGTTGTGTTGCTACCATGTTGTCGTCATGTTGTGTTGCTACCATGTTGTTGTCAAGTTGTGTTGCTACCATGTTGTTGTCAAGTTGTGTTGCTACCATGTTGTCGTCATGTTGTGTTGCTACCATGTTGTCGTCATGTTGTGTTTCTACCATGTTGTCGTCATGTTGTGTTGCTACCATGTTGTCATCATGTTGTGTTTCTACCATGTTGTCGTCATGTTGTGTTTCTACCATGTTGTTGTCATGTTGTGTTGCTACCATGTTGTTGTCAAGTTGTGTTGCTACCATGTTGTTGTCATGTTGTGTTGCTACCATGTTGTTGTCAAGTTGTGTTGCTACCATGTTGTTGTCAAGTTGTGTTGCTACCATGTTGTTGTCATGTTGTGTTGCTACCATGTTGTTGTCAAGTTGTGTTGCTACCATGTTGTTGTCAAGTTGTGTTGCTACCATGTTGTCGTCAAGTTGTGTTGCTACCATGTTGTCGTCATGTTATGTTGCTACCATGTTGTTGTCATGTTGTGTTGCTACCATGTTGTGTTGCTACCATGTTGTGTTGCTACCATGTTGTCGTCATGTTGTGTTGCTACCATGTTGTTGTCAAGTTGTGTTGCTACCATGTTGTCGTCATGTTGTGTTGCTACCATCTTGTCGTCATGTTGTGTTTCTACCATGTTGTCATGTTGTGTTGCTACCATGTTGTCGTCATGTTGTGTTTCTACCATGTTGTCGTCATGTTGTGTTGCTACCATGTTGTCGTCATGTTGTGTTTCTACCATGTTGTCGTCATGTTGTGTTTCTACCATGTTGTTGTCATGTTGTGTTGCTACCATGTTGTCGTCATGTTGTGTTGCTACCATGTTGTTGTCAAGTTGTGTTGCTACCATGTTGTTGTCATGTTGTGTTGCTACCATGTTGTTGTCAAGTTGTGTTGCTACCATGTTGTTGTCAAGTTGTGTTGCTACCATGTTGTTGTCATGTTGTGTTGCTACCATGTTGTTGTCAAGTTGTGTTGCTACCATGTTGTTGTCAAGTTGTGTTGCTACCATGTTGTCGTCAAGTTGTGTTGCTACCATGTTGTTGTCATGTTGTGTTGCTACCATGTTGTCGTCAAGTTGTGTTGCTACCATGTTGTGTTGCTACCATGTTGTCGTCAAGTTGTGTTGCTACCATGTTGTTGTCATGTTGTGTTGCTACCATGTTGTCGTCAAGTTGTGTTGCTACCATGTTGTTGTCAAGTTGTGTTGCTACCATGTTGTTGTCATGTTACCATGTTACATTGCTACCATGTTGTCGTCAAGTTGTGTTGCTACCATGTTGTTGTCATGTGTTGCTACCATGTTGTTGTCATGTTGTGTTGTTGTCATGTTACCATGTTATGTTGCTACCATGTTGTCGTCATGTTGTGTTGCTACCATGTTGTTGTCAAGTTGTGTTGCTACCATGTTGTTGTCAAGTTGTGTTGCTACCATGTTGTTGTCATGTTGTGTTGCTACCATGTTGTCGTCAAGTTGTGTTGCTACCATGTTGTTGTCATGTTGTGTTGCTACCATGTTGTCGTCAAGTTGTGTTGCTACCATGTTGTCGTCAAGTTGTGTTGCTACCATGTTGTTGTCATGTTGTGTTGCTACCATGTTGTGTTGCTACCATGTTGTCGTCAAGTTGTGTTGCTACCATGTTGTTGTCATGTTGTGTTGCTACCATGTTGTCGTCAAGTTGTGTTGCTACCATGTTATTGTCAAGTTGTGTTGCTACCATGTTGTTGTCATGTTACCATGTTACATTGCTACCATGTTGTCGTCAAGTTGTGTTGCTACCATGTTGTTGTCATGTTGTGTTGCTACCATGTTGTTGTCATGTTGTGTTGCTACCATGTTGTTGTCATGTTGTGTTGCTACCATGTTGTTGTCATGTTGTGTTGTTGTCATGTTACCATGTTACGTTGCTACCATGTTGTTGTCATGTTGTGTTGTTGTCATGTTACCATGTTACGTTGCTACCATGTTGTTGTCATGTTGTGTTGCTACCATGTTGTCGTCATGTGTTGCTACCATGTTGTTGTCATGTTGTGTTGCTACCATGTTGTTGTCATGTTACCATGTTACGTTGCTACCATGTTGTTGTCAAGTTGTGTTGCTACCATGTTGTTGTCATGTTGTGTTGTTGTCATGTTACCATGTTACGTTGCTACCATGTTGTTGTCATGTTGTGTTGTTGTCATGTTACCATGTTACGTTGCTACCATGCTGTGTTGTTGTCTTAGGTCCCTCTTTATGTAGTGTTGTCTCTCTTGTCGTGATGTGTGTTTGATCCTATATTTATATATTATTTATTTGTATTTAATTGTACTCCCGTCCCCAGCAGGAGGTCTTTTGTCTTTTGGTAGACCGTCATTGTAAATAACAATTTGTTCTTAACTGACTTGCCTAGTTAAATTAAGGTTAAATTAAATAACAAATATAACTCGTCAACCAACTTGCCAACTAGTTAAGCTACAAAGCTAGTTATCCGTCATCAAGTTTGACTCTGTCCTCTGGTCAGTAAGTAAGTAGCTAGTTATCCGTCATCAAGTTTGACTCTGTCCTCTGGTCAGTAAGTAAGTAGTTAGTTATCCGTCATCAAGTTTGACTCTGTCCTCTGGTCAGTAAGTAGCTAGTTATCCGTCATCAAGTTTGACTCTGTCCTCTGGTCAGTAAGTAAGTAGTTAGTTATCCGTCATCAAGTTTGACTCTGTCCTCTGGTCAGTAAGTAAGTAGCTAGTTATCCGTCATCAAGTTTGACTCTGTCCTCTGGTCAGTAAGTAAGTAGCTAGTTATCCGTCATCAAGTTTGACTCTGTCCTCTGGTCAGTAAGTAAGTAGTTAGTTATCCGTCATCAAGTTTGACTCTGTCCTCTGGTCAGTAAGTAAGTAGTTAGTTATCCGTCATCAAGTTTGACTCTGTCCTCTGGTCAGTAAGTAAGTAGCTAGTTATCCGTCATCAAGTTTGACTCTGTCCTCTGGTCAGTAAGTAAGTAGCTAGTTATCCGTCATCAAGTTTGACTCTGTCCTCTGGTCAGTAAGTAAGTAGCTAGTTATCCGTCATCAAGTTTGACTCTGTCCTCTGGTCAGTAAGTAAGTAGTTAGTTATCCGTCATCAAGTTTGACTCTGTCCTCTGGTCAGTAAGTAAGTAGTTAGTTATCCGTCATCAAGTTTGACTCTGTCCTCTGGTCAGTAAGTAAGTAGTTAGTTATCCGTCATCAAGTTTGACTCTGTCCTCTGGTCAGTAAGTAAGTAGCTAGTTATCCGTCATCAAGTTTGACTCTGTCCTCTGGTCAGTAAGTAAGTAGTTAGTTATCCGTCATCAAGTTTGACTCTGTCCTCTGGTCAGTAAGTAGCTAGTTATCCGTCATCAAGTTTGACTCTGTCCTCTGGTCAGTAAGTAAGTAGCTAGTTATCCGTCATCAAGTTTGACTCTGTCCTCTGGTCAGTAAGTAAGTAGTTAGTTATCCGTCATCAAGTTTGACTCTGTCCTCTGGTCAGTAAGTAAGTAGCTAGTTATCCGTCATCAAGTTTGACTCTGTCCTCTGGTCAGTAAGTAAGTAGCTAGTTATCCGTCATCAAGTTTGACTCTGTCCTCTGGTCAGTAAGTAAGTAGCTAGTTATCCGTCATCAAGTTTGACTCTGTCCTCTGGTCAGTAAGTAAGTAGCTAGTTATCCGTCATCAAGTTTGACTCTGTCCTCTGGTCAGTAAGTAAGTAGCTAGTTATCCGTCATCAAGTTTGACTCTGTCCTCTGGTCAGTAAGTAAGTAGTTAGTTATCCGTCATCAAGTTTGACTCTGTCCTCTGGTCAGTAAGTAAGTAGCTAGTTATCCGTCATCAAGTTTGACTCTGTCCTCTGGTCAGTAAGTAAGTAGCTAGTTATCCGTCATCAAGTTTGACTCTGTCCTCTGGTCAGTAAGTAAGTAGTTAGTTATCCGTCATCAAGTTTGACTCTGTCCTCTGGTCAGTAAGTAAGTAGCTAGTTATCCGTCATCAAGTTTGACTCTGTCCTCTGGTCAGTAAGTAAGTAGCTAGTTATCCGTCATCAAGTTTGACTCTGTCCTCTGGTCAGTAAGTAAGTAGTTAGTTATCCGTCATCAAGTTTGACTCTGTCCTCTGGTCAGTAAGTAAGTAGCTAGTTATCCGTCATCAAGTTTGACTCTGTCCTCTGGTCAGTAAGTAAGTAGCTAGTTATCCGTCATCAAGTTTGACTCTGTCCTCTGGTCAGTAAGTAAGTAGTTAGTTATCCGTCATCAAGTTTGACTCTGTCCTCTGGTCAGTAAGTAAGTAGCTAGTTATCCGTCATCAAGTTTGACTCTGTCCTCTGGTCAGTAAGTAAGTAGCTAGTTATCCGTCATCAAGTTTGACTCTGTCCTCTGGTCAGTAAGTAAGTAGCTAGTTATCCGTCATCAAGTTTGACTCTGTCCTCTGGTCAGTAAGTAAGTAGCTAGTTATCCGTCATCAAGTTTGACTCTGTCCTCTGGTCAGTAAGTAAGTAGCTAGTTATCCGTCATCAAGTTTGACTCTGTCCTCTGGTCAGTAAGTAAGTAGCTAGTTATCCGTCATCAAGTTTGACTCTGTCCTCTGGTCAGTAAGTAAGTAGCTAGTTATCCGTCATCAAGTTTGACTCTGTCCTCTGGTCAGTAAGTAAGTAGCTAGTTATCCGTCATCAAGTTTGACTCTGTCCTCTGGTCAGTAAGTAAGTAGTTAGTTATCCGTCATCAAGTTTGACTCTGTCCTCTGGTCAGTAAGTAAGTAGCTAGTTATCCGTCATCAAGTTTGACTCTGTCCTCTGGTCAGTAAGTAAGTAGCTAGTTATCCGTCATCAAGTTTGACTCTGTCCTCTGGTCAGTAAGTAAGTAGTTAGTTATCCGTCATCAAGTTTGACTCTGTCCTCTGGTCAGTAAGTAAGTAGTTAGTTATCCGTCATCAAGTTTGACTCTGTCCTCTGGTCAGTAAGTAAGTAGCTAGTTATCCGTCATCAAGTTTGACTCTGTCCTCTGGTCAGTAAGTAAGTAGCTAGTTATCCGTCATCAAGTTTGACTCTGTCCTCTGGTCAGTAAGTAAGTAGCTAGCTAGCTGTCATTTAGCAGTAACCGGACAGTCAAACACACGTGTTGTTCTGATAAAGTGACGATGGATCGGGACTATGGCGTTATTCAACACGAACAACTCAGTAACATCACACGTTACATACATTTAATCAATGTTAATGCCTGATTCTGGACTCATTTGTTCTAGCGACAAACTGGCTAACATGAGCTAATAGGTAGTTAGCAAGCTACTGGTAACTAGCAGCGGTTAGATAGATGTCTTCTTCAACCAGAGATCATAAAGTACTTCTTACCTTCTTTAGTTTGTGCGTTGGTGATTTGTAGCCCGCAGTCCACAGCTTTGAGTCTCTCCCGTCCCATGATCTGTCGCTTCAGATCGGCTACAGTGATGTTCAGACCATCGAAAGTCACCGTGTCGTAGTTGAGTTTAGATGAGAACTTATAATGCACACAAGACATGGTGGAAAGGAAAGGCACAACGATAGCTAGATGTCCCCTGCAGAAACGTGACCATATGGGCCTGACCTGGCCGAGAAACAGGCTGCCAACCGGTATCAGTCGGTGGAAGGAAGGATCTGTCCGGTACTTAACGTTAGTTTCCAACGCAACGCTTCGAGGGAAACAGATGATGTGTCGTCAGTTGACTGAAATCTCTTGTTTTTACAGTCTTGGCCCGTGGCAACACACCGCCTTCAGGAGGCATGGTAGAAAACGTTCCCTTCCCTTTGACAGGTACTTGAAGACATAGAATAAGATAAACACAAGGTGTCCGAAGTCAAGGTAGGAAATTAACTACAGTACTTGTCTTTATTGTCCAAAACAAAATAAATGAGATCACTCAAAACAATGAATGAGTTTGAAAATACACAAGTCTAAACGAACAGAGCAAGCACGACGATATGTATACCTAATTTATTCACAGTATGAAAGGTAGCTAACTAGTTAATGCGAATTATGACAGCAAATGAAAAACCTCTGGCCTCTTCGTAATGCTAACAGTTAGCCTGCTACTGTACTAGTAACTGGGCTAGCGTTTAACACAACAAAAAGCTACCTAAACACGCTGTCAACCCATATTACATGACGACATTACCAGGATACTACAACAAAAAATAATTTCTAGAAAATATTGTCATTTAATCCCATGCAAATATCTAGGTAATGTTTTATTCCTTTCCATTTTGAAGGTGTTAGCCGGGTCGGTCCGTCGACTTCCACACAGCTGTGGTTTGGTCGGACTTTCTACGCATGCGCAAAGGAAGGGCCACGCTCAGAACGTCAGTGGCGTTGACTGCGCAGGCGCAAAGGAAGGGCCACGTTCAGAACGTCAGTGGCGTTGACTGCGCAGGCACAAAGGAAGGGCCACGTTCAGAACGTCAGTGGCGTTGACTGCGCAGGCGACTGATGATGCAATCCCACATTTCCAGACTTGTTCCATGGACAGGTGCAAGAATATCAATTTGCTACGGAGAAAATATGATGCTATATCATTTTGGCCCAGTAGTATGATAATTTGTGTAGATTTTGTGTAGCACAAGCTGTTGATATTGTAGGTCATATTAACAATTCATCAACACAAGAACGTCTTTAACATATTAGCTAAATATTATAGTGGTGATTGTACAGCCTGCGATAAGAAATTTGTCATGTTGCAGTAATCTAAATTCACCAGTAGAGAGCGCTCTAAAACCATCTATGATCAAGGTTCTAAACGAGGTTCGTCCTCAATTTAACGTCTATTATTTCCTCTTGTGGAAATTGTATCATTGTATCTCTTATCAGGTGGGCATATCTACAGTAAAACACCTGCGCAGCACACGTCTTATGATGGGCCTATTATAGGCCTTCTAATGATGCTTGCTGAGGAGAGAAGTTTGCACCTTTTCAGTGTGTGTGGTGTAACCACGAGAAAATGACATAATTTGGGCGTTTTACATCTTTGTGACACATTTTTTAGTAGGCAGGTTATGCCTTTAACATTTATTATCCTTCTCCTCCTCATTTATTATCCTTCTCCTCCTCATTTATTATCCTTCTCCTCCTCATTTATTATCCTTCTCCTCCTCATTTATTATCCTCCTCATTTATTATCCACCTCATCATCATCCTCCTCATTTATTATCCACCTCATTTATTATCATCCTCCTCTTCATTTATTATTATCCTCCTCCTCATTTATTATCCTCCTCATTTATTATCATCCTCCTCCTCATTTATTATCATCCTCATTTATTATCATCCTCATTTGTTATCATCCTCCTCCTCATTTATTATCCTCCTCATTAATTATCCTTCTCCTCCTCATTTATTATCCTTCTCCTCCTCATTTATTATCCTTCTCATTTATTATCCACCTCCTCCTCATTTATTATCCTTCTCCTCCTCATTTATTATCCACCTCCTCCTCATTTATTATCCATCTCATTTATTATCATCCACCTCCTCATTTATTATCCTCCTCCTCCTCCTCATTTATTATCCTCCTCCTCCTCCTCATTTATCCTCCAACTCATTTATTATCATCCTCCTCCTCATTTATTATCCATCTCATTTATTATCATCTTCTTCCTCATTTATTATCCTCCTCATTTATTATCATCCACCTCATTTATTATCCTCCTCCTCCTCATTTATCCTCCACCTCATTTATTATCATCCTCCTCCTCATTTATTATCCTCCTCCTCATTTATTATCATCCTCCTCCTAATTTATTATCCTCCTCCTCATGTATTATCATTCTCCTCCTCATTTATTATCCTCCTCCTCATTTATTATCATCCTCCTCCTCATTTATTATCATCCTCCTCCTCATTTATTATCCTCCTCCTCATTTATTATCATCCTCCTCCTCATTTATTATCCCCCTCCTCCTCATATATTATTATCATCATCTTCCTCCTCCTCATTTATTATCATCCTCTTCCTCATTTATTATCATCCTTCTCATTTATTATCCTCCTCATTTATTATCATCTTCCTCATTTATTATCCTCCTCATTTATTATCATCCTCCTCATTTATTATCATCCTCCTCATTTATTATCCTCCTCATTTATTATCCACCTCATTTGTTATCATCCTCCTCCTCATTTATTATCCATCTCATTTATTATCCTCCTCCTCCTCATTTATTATCATCCTCCTCCTCATTTATTATCATCCTCCTCCTCATTTATTATCCTCCTCATTTATTATCCTCATCATTTATTATCATCCTCCTCCTCATTTATTATCCTCCTCATTTATTATCATCCTCATTTATTATCATCCTCATTTATTATCCTCCTCCTCATTTATTATTATCATCATCTTCCTCCTCCTCATTTATTATCATCCTCATCCTCATTTATTATCATCCTTCTCATTTATTATCCTCCTCATTTATTATCCTCCTCATTTATTATCATCTTCCTCCTCATTTATTATCCTCCTCATTTATTATCCTCCTCATTTATTATCCTCCTCATTTATTATCATCCACCTCCTCATTTATTATCCTCCTCCTCATTTATCCTCCTCCTCATTTATTATCATCCTTCTCATTTATTATCCTCCTCATTTATTATCCTCCTCCTCATTTATTATCATCCTCCTCCTCATTTATTATCCTCCTCCTCCTCATATATTATTATCATCATCTTCCTCCTCCTCATTTATTATCATCCTCTTCCTCATTTATTATCATCCTTCTCATTTATTATCCTCCTCATTTATTATCATCTTCCTCCTCATTTATTATCCTCCTCATTTATTATCATCCTCCTCATTTATTATTATCCTCCTCATTTATTATCATCCTCCTCATTTATTATCATCCTCCTCATTTGTTATTATCCTCCTCATTTATTATCCACCTCATTTGTTATCATCCTCCTCCTCATTTATTATCATCCTCCTCCTCATTTATTATCATCCTCCTCCTCATTTATTATCCTCCTCATTTATTATCCTCATCATTTATTATCATCCTCCTCCTCATTTATTATCCTCCTCATTTATTATCATCCTCATTTATTATCATCCTCATTTATTATCCTCCTCCTCATTTATTATTATCATCATCTTCCTCCTCCTCATTTATTATCATCCTCATCCTCATTTATTATCATCCTTCTCATTTATTATCCTCCTCATTTATTATCCTCCTCATTTATTATCATCTTCCTCCTCATTTATTATCCTCCTCATTTATTATCCTCCTCATTTATTATCCATCTCATTTATTATCATCCACCTCCTCATTTATTATCCTCCTCCTCATTTATCCTCCAACTCATTTATTATCATCCTCTTCCTCATTTATTATCCATCTCATTTATTATCATCTTCTTCCTCATTTATTATCCTCCTCATTTATTATCATCCACCTCATTTATTATCCTCCTCCTCCTCATTTATTATCCATCTCATTTATTATCATCCACCTCCTCATTTATTATCCTCCTCCTCATTTATCCTCCAACTCATTTATTATCATCCTCCTCCTCATTTATTATCCATCTCATTTATTATCATCTTCTTCCTCATTTATTATCCTCCTCATTTATTATCATCCACCTCATTTATTATCCTCCTCCTCCTCATTTATCCTCCACCTCATTTATTATCATCCTCCTCCTCATTTATTATCATCCTCCTCCTAATTTATTATCCTCCTCATTTATTATCATCCTCTTCCTCATTTATTATCATTCTCCTCCTCATTTATTATCCTCCTCATTTATTATCTTCCTCATTTATTATCATCCTCCTCCTCATTTATTATCTTCCTCATTTATTATCCTCCTCATTTATTATCCTCATTTATTATCATCCTCCTCCTCATTTATTATCCTCCCCATTTATTATCTTCCTCATTTATTATCATCCTCCTCATTTATCATCCTCCTCATTTATTATCCTCCTCATTTATTATCCTCCTCATTTATTATCATCCTCTTTTATTATCCTCATTTATTATCTTCCTCATTTATTATCATCCTCCTCCTCATTTAATATCCTCCTCATTTATTATCATCCTCTTCCTAATTTATTATCATTCTCCTCCTCATTTATTATCCTCCTCATTTATTATCCTCCTCATTTATTATCCTCCTCATTTATTATCATCCTCTTTTATTATCCTCATTTATTATCTTCCTCATGTATTATCATCCTCCTCCTAATTTATTATCCTCCTCATTTATTATCATCCTCTTCCTCATTTATTATCATTCTCCTCCTCATTTATTATCTTCCTCATTTATTATCATCCTCCTCCTCATTTATTATCTTCCTCATTTATTATCATCCTCCTCATTTATTATCTTCCTCCTCCTCATTTATTATCCTCCTCATTTATTATCTTCCTCATTTATTATCATCCTCCTCCTCATTTATTATCTTCCTCCTCCTCATTTATTATCCTCCCCATTTATTATCTTCCTCATTTATTATCATCCTCCTCATTTATCATCCTCCTCATTTATTATCCTCCTCATTTATTATCCTCCTCATTTATTATCATCCTCCTCCTCATTTATTATCTTCCTCATTTATTATCTTCCTCATTTATTATCATCCTCCTCATTTATTATCCTCCTCATTTATTATCATCCTCCTCCTCATTTATTATCTTCCTCCTTTATTATCCTCCTCATTTATTATCCTCCTCATTTATTATCCTCCTCATTTATTATCATCCTCCTCCTCATTTATTATCCTCCTCATTTATTATCCTCCTCATTTATTATCTTCCTCCTTTATTATCCTCCTCATTTATTACCCTCCTCATTTATTATCATCCTCCTCCTCATTTATTATCCTCCTCATTTATTATCATCCTCCTCCTCATTTATTATCTTCCTCATTTATTATCCTCCTCATTTATTATCATCCTCCTCATTTATTATCTTCCTCATTTATTATCATCCTCCTCCTCATTTATTATCTTCCTCCTCCTCATTTATTATCCTCCTCATTTATTATCTTCCTCATTTATTATCATCCTCCTCCTCATTTATTATCTTCCTCCTCCTCATTTATTATCCTCCCCATTTATTATCTTCCTCATTTATTATCATCCTCCTCATTTATTATCCTCCTCATTTATTATACTCCTCATTGTCATCCTCCTCCTCATTTATTATCTTCCTCATTTATTATCCTCCCCATTTATTATCTTCCTCATTAATTATCATCCTCCTCCTCATTTATTATCCTCCTAATTTATTATCTTCCTCATTTATTATCATCCTCCTCCTCATTTATTATCTTCCTCATTTATTATATTCCTCATTAATTATTATCCTCATTTATTATCCTCCTCATTTATTATCTCCCTCATTTATTATCATCCTTCTCATTTATTATCATCCTCCTCATTTATTATCCTCCTCATTTGACACTCTAGAGGAGGTGGCGGAGAGACAGATCAGTTGTTATATTATATCACATGCAATATTGTAAGTAATTATTGGACTTAACTTACGTAGGCATTCACTCAGGAATGCATATTAGTATCCTGTCAGTTGCACCTTTTCTCATTGCTTTTAGTATATTGAATGTGCAATACGTGCAGTTATCTGTAATTAAACCCTGCGCACTAAGGACTGTATTTTAAGGGAATTACTATTATTACCCCAAATGATATCATACACACATTTAGCTATTAAAGTATCTCTTCCTGTCATTTACCTGTACAGTTTGTGTAACCATGCAAGTATTCACTTATCTGTAAATATAACTGTATACCTAACTGTACAGCTAATTTAACCATGCAAAATATTCACTTACCTGTTCATTTAGCCAGTCTGTCTATTAAGTAAACTTTTATTACCCTCGCTCATATCATACGCATTTTTAGCTACTGAAGTATTTCTCTGCCATCGACCTGTATAGTATAGTTAACCATCCAACATCCACCAATGTATAGTGTACATATTCAGCCAACCACCCATACTATGCAATGTCTTTTTATAGCTTTTTTTTGCACTCCAGATATCTTGTATTTCTATACTTTTTCATACTGCCGCTCTACAGTGGGGAGAACAAGTATTTGATACACTGCCGATTTTGCAGTTTTTCCCACTTACAAAGCATGTAGAAGTCTGTAATTTTTATCATAGGTACTCTTCAACTGTGAGTGACGGAATCTAAAACAAAAATCCAGAAAATCACATTGTATGATTTTTAAATAATTAATTAGCATTTTATTGCATGACATAAGTATTTGATACATCAGAAAAGCAGAACTTAATATTTGGTACAGAAACCTTTGTTTGCAATTACAGAGATCATACGTTTCCTGTAGTTCTTGACCAGGTTTGCACACACTGCAGCAGGGATTTTGGCCCACTCCTCCATACAGACCTTCTCCAGATCCTTCAGGTTTCGGGGCTGTCGCTGGGCAATACGGACTTTCAGCTCCCTCCAAAGATTTTCCATTGGGTTCAGGCCTGGAGACTGGCTAGGCCACTCCAGGACCTGCTTCTTACGGAGCCACTCCTCAGTTGCCCTGGCTGTGTGTTTCGGGTCGTTGTCATGCTGGAAGACCCAGCCACGACCCATCTTCAATGCTCTTACTGAGGGAAGGAGGTTGTTGGCCAAGATCTCGCGATACATGGCCCCATCCATCCTCCTCTCAATACGGTGCAGTCGTCCTGTCCCCTTTGCAGAAAAGCATCCCCAAAGAATGATGTTTCCACCTCCATGCTTCATGGTTGGGATGGTGTTCTTGGGGTTGTACTCATCCTTCTTCTTCCTCCAAACACGGCGAGTGGAGTTTAGACCAAAAAGCTCTTTTTTTGTCTCATCAGACCACATGACCTTCTCCCATTCCTCCTCTGGATCATCCAGATGGTCATTGGCAAACTTCAGATGGGCCTGGACATGCGCTGGCTTGAGCAGGGGGACCTTGCGTGAGCTGCAGGATTTTAATCCATGACGGCGTAGTGTGTTACTAATGGTTTTCTTTGAGACTGTGGTCCCAGCTCTCTTCAGGTCATTGACCAGGTCCTGCCGTGTAGTTCTGGGCTGATCCCTCACCTTCCTCATGATCATTGATGACCCACGAGGTGAGATCTTGCATGGTGCCCCAGACCGAGGGAGATTGACCGTCATCTTGAACTTCTTCCATTTTCTAATAATTGCGCCAACAGTTGTTGCCTTCTCACCAAGCTGCTTGCCTATTGTCCTGTAGCCCATCCCAGCCTTGTTCAGGTCTACAATTTTATCCCTGATGTCCTTACACAGCTCTCTGGTCTTGGCCATTGTGGAGAGGTTGGAGTCTGTTTGATTGAGTGTGTGGACAGGTGTCTTTTATACAGGTAACGAGTTCAAACAGGTGCAGTTAATACAGGTAATGAGTGGAGAACAGGAGGGCTTCTTAAAGAAAAACTAACAGGTCTGTGAGAGCCGGAATTCTTACTGGTTGGTAGGTGATAAAATACTTATGTCATGCAATAAAATGCATATTAATTATTTAAAAATCATACAATGTGATTTTCAGGATTTTTGTTTTAGATTCCGTCACTCACAGTTGAATTGTACCCATGATAAAAATTACAGACGTCTACATGCTTTGTAAGTAGGAAAACCTGCAAAATCGGCAGTGTATCAAATACTTGTTCTCCCCACTGTATGTATCATGTACCGTGTATCTGTCTTTTGTGTACTTTCGTTGTGGCATTTTGCACCTGCCCTGTGTTTTGTTGTAGCTGCTTGACAATGAAATTTCCCCCCTGGGGGATCAATAAAGTATCTATCTATCTATCTATCTATCTATCTATCTATCTATCTATCTATCTATCTATCTATCTATCTATCTATCTATCTATCTATCTATCTATCTATCTATCTATCTATCTATCTATCTATCTATCTATTATCATCCTCATTTATTATCATCCTTCTCATTTATTATCCTCCTCATTTATTATCCTCCTCATTTATCATCCTTCTCATTTATTATCCTCATTTATTATCCTCCTCATTTATCATCCTTCTCATTTATTATCCTCCTCATTTATTATCCTCGTCATTTATTATCCTCGTCATTTATTATCCTCCTCATTTATTATCCTCCTCATTTATTATCTCCCTCATTTATTATCCTCCTCATTTATTATCCTCCTCATTTATTATCCTCCTCCTCCTACATTTTTATGACATATTTATCAGTATCATTCTTCTGTGGGCCTGGGATGTGTGTGTGTGTGTGTGTGTTGTAATGTATGCATGATGTTACATGCATGAAAGCAGCTTAGCTTGCAGTCTCCTAGGCATCGGCCTTTGATGTTTCCAGATGATACAGAAGGTTGTCATCTAGAAGGCTTTCATACTTTCATAGGGGGCTGCAAGACTGGTGTGTGTGTACATGTCCTGTGTGTGTGTGTGTGTGTGTGTGTGTGTGTGTGTGTGTGTGTGTGTGTGTGTGTGTGTGTGTGTGTGTGTGTGTGTGTGTGTGTGTGTGCGCGGCTGTGTACCAATAATGTCCTTCTCCTTTCATTCCTTCTTCCTGATCTGGACCTACTCAGTCCTTTATTATCTCTCAGTGGTTTTGAAGAAGCAGGGAAGGAAAGTAACAAGAGAAGAAAGAGAAGGAAGGAAAGGAGAGCAGGTTAGAGAGTATTGAGATGCAGCCGTTCTGTGCAGTCTCTGTTCAGGGTTGTTCTTCAGAGGCTGTGTCACTGCAGGTTTGTGGGGACAATGCCACAGGCACTCACTATATCTCCTGTGTGTATGTGTGTGTGTGTGTGTTTCGGGAGGGTTCTGTGTGTATGCGTGGGACTGCATCAGCGAGTGTGTGTGTGTGAGTGTGTGAGTGAGCATCTGTGTGTGTACATCCTCTATTTCTGTAGAAAAGATGATGTCACAGGGAAGTTTGAGGATGTTTACTGTAGGAAAATATCTCATTGGATGCAGAGAGAGAGAGGGATGTAGACAGAGAGACAGACAGAGAGAGAGGAGGGGAGGAGAGAGAGAGAACAGAGGGATGTAGAGAGAGAGAGACAGAGGGGGGGAGAGAGAGGGATGTAGAGAGAGAGACAGAGGGAGAGAGAGAGGAGGGGAGGAGAGAGAGAGGAGGAGGGGAGGAGAGAGAGAGAGGGATGTAGACAGAGAGAGGAGGGGAGAAGAGAGAGAGAGAGGAGGGGAGCAGAGAGAGGGATGTAGACAAACAGAGAGAGAGAGAGAGAGAGAGGAAAGTTTGGAAAGACTCTGTGCACCCCCCTCTCTCTACACCTCTCCCCCCCTCTCGCTACACCTCTCTCCCCCAGAGAGAGAAAAAGAGAGGAGTGTGTTAGTATCATGATCTGATACAGTATACTGACTACTGAATCATCACTCTACCAATCACAAGGTAAAACTCTGGACCTTATACGATAACTCCTGGCCATGGGGAGGAGGAAAACCCTGTCAAACTGCTGCAAGCTTGTACGTTCATATGAGTTATATTAAGGACTAGGGGGTTGAGTTATATTAATATGAGTTATATTAAGGACTAGGGGGTTGAGTTATATTAATATGAGTTATATTAAGGACTAGGGGGTTGAGTTATATTAATATGAGTTATATTAAGGACTAGGGGGTTGAGTTATATTAATATGAGTTATATTAAGGACTAGGGGGTTGAGTTATATTAATATGAGTTATATTAAGGACTAGGGGGTTGAGTTATATTAATATGAGTTATATTAAGGACTAGGGGGTTGAGTTATATTAATATGAGTTATATTAAGGACTAGGGGGTTCCTATACACATTATTGGACAATAAAACGTGCTTTATGCAGGTTTGCATCATGCAGTCCTACAACTGTAGGCCGAATTAAACATTTACTGAGTCTATATATACTATTGTGTTTGATTCATTCCAGTTAATAATTTTGGATTGAAAAAGTCTAGGTAGGCTAGTCTGGCCAATTTGATCCCATTCACGTTCTCACAAACAAATGGGTTAAAGGTTACTACACAAATACACAATGGGACTACAACAACAACGTGTGCTGTGATGGGTACTGGAGGACCGGAGTTTGGAAACACTGGGCTAGTGAAGGGAAAACAAGGCTTTCTGAAGGCTTTGGGAAAACAAGGCTTTCTGAAGGCTTTGGGAAAACAAGGCTTTCTGAAGGCTTTGGGAAAACAAGGCTTTCTGAAGGCTTTGGGAAAACAAGGCTTTCACCAAATTGTGGCTAAAAACTGTTCATTACCCTGAGCTTCATTATCTGTTCACAATGCACGTTAGTGACATCTGCTGGTCAGCAGTAAATAGCAGCGTGTGATTATCAGATAACGTTTTTTTCTCTACATACATTATTGTTTCTATCAACATTCCTTGGCGCAGCGGTAAATCGTCTTTAGTAGCCTATAATCAGTTGGAATATCAGGCTCGTATCTTACGTCATTCACATAAATAGTGTGAATTTGACCTCATACCCTCAACGCCCCTGAATGTTCCATAGTTCCCTACTCTACCAGCTAAGCTACCGGTCAAGTGAAACGTTATGTACAAAATCCTAACTATATTTGTAAGTACAGTGTCCAGTAGAGGTCGGTGTTTGAAAGCTGCTTGGAATCGAAGAAAGCACCGGAAACGGCGAAATGAGTGGAATATCGCATTTTGCGTCTCGCGGGTTTAAAAAGCACGAGATCAAACGAAGGGTTGGACTGCAATTGATGACGTCAGACTCACACACTGCTTAGTAATGATGAATAGTAAAACCAGTAGGTAGATATTGTGTAGTAATGATGAGTAGTAAAACCAGTAGGTAGATGTTGTGTAGTAATGATGAATAGTAAAACCAGTAGGTAGATATTGTGTAGTAATGATGAGTAGTAAAACCAGTAGGTAGATATTGTGTAGTAATGATGAGTAGTAAAACCAGTAGGTAGATGTTGTGTAGTAATGATGAGTAGTAAAACCAGTAGGTAGATGTTGTGTAGTAATGATGAGTAGTAAAACCAGTAGGTAGATATTGTGTAGTAATGATGAGTAGTAAAACCAGTAGGTAGATGTTGTGTAGTAATGATGAGTAGTAAAACCAGTAGGTAGATATTGTGTAGTAATGATGAGTAGTAAAACCAGTAGGTAGATATTGTGTAGTAATGATGAGTAGTAAAACCAGTAGGTAGATGTTGTGTAGTAATGATGAGTAGTAAAACCAGTTGGTAGATATTGTGTAGTAATGATGAGTAGTAAAACCAGTAGGTAGATATTGTGTAGTAATGATGAGTAGTAAAACCAGTAGGTAGATATTGTGTAGTAATGATGAGTAGTAAAACCAGTAGGTAGATATTGTGTAGTAATGATGAGTAGTAAAACCAGTAGGTAGATGTTGTGTAGTAATGATGAGTAGTAAAACCAGTAGGTAGATATTTAGTAATGATGAGTAGTAAAACCAGTAGGTAGATATTGTGTAGTAATGATGAGTAGTAAAACCAGTTGGTAGATATTGTGTAGTAATGATGAGTAGTAAAACCAGTAGGTAGATGTTGTGTAGTAATGATGAGTAGTAAAACCAGTAGGTAGATATTGTGTAGTAATGATGAGTAGTAAAACCAGTAGGTAGATGTTGTGTAGTAATGATGAGTAGTAAAACCAGTAGGTAGATATTGTGTAGTAATGATGAGTAGTAAAACCAGTAGGTAGATATTGTGTAGTAATGATGAGTAGTAAAACCAGTAGGTAGATGTTGTGTAGTAATGATGAGTAGTAAAACCAGTAGGTAGATATTGTGTAGTAATGATGAGTAGTAAAACCAGTAGGTAGATGTTGTGTAGTAATGATGAGTAGTAAAACCAGTAGGTAGATGTTGTGTAGTAATGATGAGTAGTAAAACCAGTAGGTAGATATTGTGTAGTAATGATGAGTAGTAAAACCAGTAGGTAGATGTTGTGTAGTAATGATGAGTAGTAAAACCAGTAGGTAGATGTTGTGTAGTAATGATGAGTAGTAAAACCAGTAGGTAGATATTGTGTAGTAATGATGAGTAGTAAAACCAGTAGGTAGATATTGTGTAGTAATGATGAGTAGTAAAACCAGTAGGTAGATGTTGTGTAGTAATGATGAGTAGTAAAACCAGTAGGTAGATGTTGTGTAGTAATGATGAGTAGTAAAACCAATAGTACTTTTGCATGCAATGGGCTTTAATAAATACTGTCAGGGCCACCGCTGGCTGGGCTGAGGCTGGGCCACCACTGGGCTGGGAGTGCTGCTGCAGGCTCTTTGCATTTCACGCGGGCCGGCCCAAAGCTCAAGGCTCTCCACTTTCCTCCGATATTTATTTAGTAATTTAAGTAGTAATGAGGGATACATTGGGACGTTTCACTATTTGTGAACACTAAATATGTCCTACTCAAATCTCGTCCTTAAAGGAAAATTCCACTGAGCTGCTAGCTCCTGGCTGTCTGACCCAAGTACACTGATCTGCTAGCTCCTGGCTGTCTGACCCAAGTACACTGAGCTGTTAGATGCTGGCTGTCTGACCCAAGTACACTGAGCTGTTAGATGCTGGCTGTCTGACCCAAGTACACTGAGCTATTAGATGCTGGCTGTCTGACCCAAGTCCACTGAGCTGTTAGATGCTGGCTGTCTGACCCAAGTACACTGAGCTATTAGATGCTGGCTGTCTGACCCAAGTACACTGAGCTATTAGATGCTGGCTGTCTGACCCAAGTCCACTGAGCTGTTAGATGCTGGCTGTCTGACCCAAGTACACTGAGCTATTAGATGCTGGCTGTCTGACCCAAGTACACTGAGCTGTTAGATGCTGGCTGTCTGACCCAAGTACACTGAGCTATTAGATGCTGGCTGTCTGACCCAAGTACACTGAGCTATTAGATGCTGGCTGACTGACCCAAGTACACTGAGCTGTTAGATGCTGGCTGTCTGACCCAAGTACACTGAGCTATTAGATGCTGGCTGTCTGACCCAAGTCCACTGAGCTGTTAGATGCTGGCTGTCTGACCCAAGTTCACTGATCTGCTAGTTATTAGCTGTCTGACCCAAGTACACTGATCTGCTACTTATTGGTTGTCTGACATAAGTACACTGATCTGCTAGCTCCTGGCTGGCTGACCCAAGTACACTGATCTGCTAGCTCCTGGCTGGCTGACCCAAGTACACTGAGCAGCCAGCTCTCTGATGCTGCACTAACAGAGCCTTCCACTGGCATATGGATGAACACACACACACACACACACATACACGCGCACACATGCACACACATATTAACATGTCCAGTGAATTGCCTGAGACCTAATAAATGGTGTTAATTCCCAAAGCTAATAATGATATGCCTTCAGCTCAGTGTACTTGAGTCAGACAGCCAAGAGCTAGCAGCTCATTGTACTTGGGTCAGACAGCCAATAACTAGCAGCTCATTGTACTTGGGTCAATCAGCCAAAGTAACAGCTCATTGTACTTGGGTCAGACAGCTAGGAGCTAGCAGCTCAGTGTACTTGGGTCAAATAGCCAGGAGCTAGCAGTTGAACTGTGTGCGTTGTTCCCCTGTAGAGGACTGTAGTTATCTGGCATGGGAATGGATGCTCTTCCCAACAGATACCCCGTAGCGCCACACACACACCCTGTGGGGCTGGGCGAAGGGCATCCATGTGGCAGTGCCAAGCCTGGAGGGGGCAGATACTCTGCCAGCTGACTCCACATACACACACACACACACACTTCTGCGCCGCAGACTGAGCCACAGACCCTAAGGACAACACCTGCGTCCCCAGATCCCCCCCCCCCCCTCCCTCACCAGACCCCTCACCCTCCTCCTGAGACCCAGTCCCAGAAGACCCCTCTCCCTCCCTCCTGAGACCCAGTCCCAGAAGACCCCTCTCCCTCCCTCCTGAGACCCAGTCCCAGAAGACCCCTCACCCTCCTCCTGAGACCCAGTCCCAGAAGACCCCTCACCCTCCTCCTGAGACCCAGTCCCAGAAGACCCCTCTCCCTCCCTCCTGAGACCCAGTCCCAGAAGACCCCTCTCCCTCCCTCCTGAGACCCAGTCCCAGAAGACCCCTCACCCTCCTCCTGAGACCCAGTCCCAGAAGACCCCTCTCCCTCCCTACTGAGATCCAGTCCCAGAAGACCCCTCTCCCTCCCTCCTGAGACCCAGTCCCAGAAGACCCCTCACCCTCCTCCTGAGACCCAGTCCCAGAAGACCCCTCACCCTCCTCCTGAGACCCAGTCCCAGAAGACCCCTCACCCTCCCTCCTGAGACCCAGTCCCAGAAGACCCCTCTCCCTCCCTCCTGAGACCCAGTCCCAGAAGACCCCTCTCCCTCCCTCCTGAGACCCAGTCCCAGAAGACCCCTCACCCTCCTCCTGAGATCCAGTCCCAGAAGATCCCTCACCCTCCTCCTGAGACCCAGTCCCAGAATACCCCTCACCCTCCTCCTGAGATCCAGTCCCAGAAGACCCCCTACCTATCCTCCTGAGATCCAGTCTCAGAAGACCCCCTACCCTCCTCCTGAGATCCAGTCCCAGAAGACCCCCTACCCTCCTCCTGAGATCCAGTCCCAGAAGACCCCCTACCCTCCTCCTGAGATCCAGTCCCAGAAGACCCCCTACCCTCCTCCTGAGATCCAGTTCCAGAAGACCCCCTACCCTCCTCCTGAGATCCAGTCTCAGAAGACCCCCTACCCTCCTCCTGAGATCCAGTCTCAGAAGACCCCCTACCCCCCTCCTGAGATCTAGTCCCAGAAGACCCTCTACCCTCCTCCTGAGATCCAGTCCCAGAAGACCCCCTACCCTCCTCCTGAGATCCAGTCCCAGAAGACCCCCTACCCTCCTCCTGAGATCCAGTCCCAGAAGACCCCCTACCCCCCTCCTGAGATCCAGTCCCAGAAGACCCCCTACCCTCCTCCTGAGATCCAGTCCCAGAAGACCCCCTACCCTCCTCCTGAGATCCAGTCCCAGAAGACCCCCTACCCTCCTCCTGAGATCCAGTCCCAGAAGACCCCCTACCCTCCTCCTGAGATCCAGTCCCAGAAGACCCCCTACCCATGTCCACTCCAAAATACACTCTCGATGTCCTTCAGTTCAATTCAGTGAGCTTTGTTGGCATGATTATCTCTCTATGGGAAACATATGTTTACATTGTCAAAGCAAGTGGAATAGACAATAAACAAAAGATGATATACAGTTGAAGTCAGAAGTTTACATACACCTTAACCAATACATTTAAACTCAGTTTACATACACCTTAACCAATACATTTAAACTCAGTTTACATACACCTTAACCAATACATTTAAACTCAGTTTACATACACCTTAACCAAATACATTTAAACTCAGTTTTTCACAATTCCTGACATTTAATCCTAGTAATAATTCCCTGTTTTAGGTCAGTTAGGATCACCACTTTATTTTAAGAATGTGAATGTCAGTATAATAGTAGAGAGAATTATTTATTTAAGCTTTTATTTCTTTCATCACATTCCCAGTACGATCTTTGTCCCCATGTGCAGTTGCAAACCGTAGTCTGGATTTTTTATGGCGGTTTTGGGGCAGTGGCTTCTTCCTTGCTGAGCGGCTTTTCAGGTTATGTCGATATAGGACTCGTTTTACTGTGGATAAAGATACTTTTGTACCTGTTTCATCCAGCATCTTCACAAGGTCCTTTGCTGTTGTTCTGGGATTGATTTGCACTTTTCGCACCAAAGTACGTTAATCTCTAGGAGACAGAACGCGTCTCCTTCCTGAGCGGTATGACGGCTGCGTGGTCCCATGGTGTTTATACTTGCATACTATTGTTTGTACAGATGAACGTGGTACCTTCAGGCGTTTGGAAATTGCTCCCAAGGACAAACCAGACTTGTGGAGGTCTACAATTTTGAGGTCTTGGCTGATTTCTTTTGATTTTCCCATGATGTCGAGCAAATAGGCACTGAGTTAGGCCTTGAAATACATCCACAGGTATACCTCCAATTGACTCAAATGATGTCAATTAGCCTATCAGAAGCTTCTAAAGCCATGACATCATTTTCTGGAATTTTCCAAGCTGTTTAAAGGCACAGTCAACTTAGTGTATGTAAACTTCTGACCCACTGGAATTGTGATATAGTGAATTATAAGTGAAATAATCTGTCAGTAAACAATTGTTGAAAGAATTACTTGTGTCATGCACAAAGTAGATGTCCTAACCAACTTGACAAAACTATAGTTTGTTAACATGAAATCTGTGGAGTGGTTGAAACATGAGTTTTAATGACTTCAACCTAAGTGTATGTAAACTTCCGACTTCAACTGTAGGTTGGTTCTCTTGAGAGCCAGGTCTGCCTACGACAACCTTTCTCAATAGCAAGGCTATGCTCACTGAGTCTGTACATAGTCAAAGCTTTCCTTAAATTTGGGTCAGTCACAGTGGTCAGGTATTCTGCCACTGTGGACTCTCTGTTTAGGGACAAATAGCTTTCTAGTTTGCTCTGTTTTTTTGTTAATTCTTTCCAATGTGTCAACTAATTCTCTTTTAGTTTTCTCATGATTTGGTTGGGTCTAATTGTGTTGTTGTCCTGTTGCTCTGTGGGGTCTGGTTGTGTTTGTGAACAAAGCCCCAGGACCAGCTTCCTTAGGGGACTCTTCTCCGGGTTCATCTCTCTGTAGGTGATGGCTTTGTTATGGAAGGTTCGGGAATCGCTTCCTTTTGGTGGTTGTAGAATTCAACGGATTTTGATAATTAGCGGGTATCAGCCTAATTCTGCTCTGCATGCATTATTTGGTGTTTCACGTTGTACACAGAGGATATTGTTGCAGAATTCTGCATGTAGAGTCTCAATTTGGTGTTTGTCCCATTTTGTGAATTCTTGGTTGGTGAGCGGACCCCAGACCTCACTACCATGAAGGACAATGGGTTCTATAACTGATTCAAGTATTTTTAGCCAGATCCTAATTTATATGTCGAATTTTATGTTCCTTTATGATGGCATAGAAGGCTCTTCTTGCCTTGTCTCTCAGATTGTTCACAGCTTTGTGGAAGTTTCCTGTGGCGCTGATGTTTAGGACTAGGTATGTATAGTTATTTGTGTGCTCTAGAGCAACGGTGTCTAGATGGAATTTGTATTTGTGGTCCTGGCAACTGGACCTTTTTTGGAACACCATTATTTATGTCTTACTGAGATTTACTGTCTGGGTCCAGTTCTGACAGAATCTGTGCAGAAGATCTAGGTGCTGCTGTAGGCCCTCCTTGGTTGGGGACAGAGGCACCAGATCATCAGCAAACAGTAGATATTGGACTTCAGATTCTAGTAGGGTGAGGCCGGGTGCTGCAGACTGTTCTAGTGCCCTCACCAATTTGTTTATATATATGTTGAAGAGGGTGGAGCATAAACTGCATCCCTGTCTCACCCCACGGCCCTGTGGAAAGAAATGTGTGTATTTTTTGCCAATTTTAACAGCACATTTTGTCCTCTCACTGTCTCTCTCTACCTATCTCTCTTTACCTCTCTCTATGGGAAGGGCCTGACAGCGACCCCCACTGAGGGTCAAATGTCAGGCTAACAGTCTCTCCAGAGAGAGATAGTATCCTGAGTCTGCACACACACACCAGAGGGTTATTGTGAGTTGTAGTAGTTATTTGATTGCAGGTGAAGCCTGAGTTGCAGAAGTTATTTGATTGCAGGTGAAGTCTGAGTTGCAGAAGTTATTTGATTGCAGGTGAAGTCTGAGTTGCAGAAGTTATCTGATTGCAGGTGAAGTCTGAGTTGCAGAAGTTATTTGATTGCAGGTGAAGCCTGAGTTGCAGAAGTTATTTGATTGCAGGTGAAGTCTGAGTTGCAGAAGTTATTTGATTGCAGGTGAAGTCTGAGTTGCAGAAGTTATTTGATTGCAGGTGAAGTCTGAGTTGCAGAAGTTATCTGATTGCAGGTGAAGTCTGAGTTGCAGAAGTTATTTGATTGCAGGTGAAGTCTGAGTTGCAGGGTATATATTGTCGGGTAGTTAGATAGATATAGTGATGATTTAAACCCTCATAGAGAACCAGACAGATGTTACAGCACTGTCCTGGGACACACACCTGGCAGGATACTGTGGGGTTTCATTCCTATTCATTCACACATACAGACTGACTACAGGGAGGGGGAGAGAGGTGGGGGAGGGAGATGAGAGAGGGGGGAGGGGGAAGCGGACGAAGGGGGAGAGATGGAGAGGTGGGAGAGGAGAGAGGCTTAACAAATAAAGACTACAGAGTTTTTTTTAAATGTTTGTTTTATTTCTAAGTATTATACTGTACATAATATTATTTCTGTCTTTATATATACAGTTGAAGTCAGAGGTTTACATACACCTTAGCCAAATACATTTAAACTCAGTTTTTCACAATTCCTGACATTTAATCCTAGTAAAAATTCCCTGTCTTAGGTCAGTTAGGATCAACACTTTATTTTAAGAATGTGAAATGTCAGAATAATAGTAGAGAGAATCATTTATTTCAGCTTTTATTTCTTTAAATAGTTTACATACTTCAACAAGCTTCCCACAATACGTTGGGTGAATTTTGGCCCATTCCTCCTGACAGAACTGGTGTAACTGAGTCAGGTTTGTAGGCCTCCTTGCTCGCACACGCTTTTTCAGTTCTGCCCACAAATGTTCTATAGGATTGAGGTCAGGGCTTTGTGACGGCCACTCCAATACCTTGACTTTGTTGTCCTTAAGCCATTTTGACACAACTTTGGAAGTATGCTTGGGGTCATTGTCCATTTGGAAGACCCATTTGTGACCAACTTGAATTTCCTGACTGATGTCTTGAGATGTTGCTTCAATATATCCACATCATTTTCCTTCCTCATGATGCCATCTATTTTGTGAAGTGCACCAGTCCCTCCTGCAGCAAAGCACCCCCACAACATGATGCTGCCACCCCCGTGCTTCACGGTTGGGATGGTGTTCTTCGGCTTGCAAGCCTCCCCCTTTTTTCTTTGAGGTCTTGGCTGATTTCTTTAGAGTTTGAAGGTAGGCCTTGAAAGACATCCACAGGTACACCTCTAATTGAATCAAATTATGTCAATTAGCCTATCAGAAGCTTCAAAAGCCATGACATCATTTTCTGGAATTTTCCAAGCTGTTTAAAGGCACTGTCAACTTAATGTATGTAAACTTCTGACCCACTGGAATTGTGATATAGTGAATTATAAGTAAAACAATTGTTGGAAGAATTACTTGTGTCATGCACAAAGTAGATGTCCTAACCAACTTGACAAAACTATAGTTTGTTAACATGAAATCTGTGGAGTGGTTGAAAAATGACTTTTAATAAATTCAACATAAGTAAACTTACGACTTCAACTGTATATACAGTATATGTACATGTAACAGTATTTATATGTTTGACTAAGTAAAATATGTGCTTTATCACAGGTTAGTGTTGGCTCACACTGGCCGGCTGGAGGTGTGTGTGTGTGTGTGTGTGTGTGTGTGTGTGTGTGTGTGTGTGAGTGTGAAATTGGGTCTTGGTGCCACATTAAATATTGAGAATGAAGTTGCCTGTGAATTGTGGTTAAGGTTAGTATTGGGAAAGGGTATCCTGGTCGGGCTGATTCTAGATCTGTGTCTAAAGGCCTATTCTCCTCATAGCCAACAGCATGTTTGTTTACTAACAGTCCTCAGTTCAGTTATAACATCTAGGCTTTAGAGGCTTCACATTCTAATCTGGACCTGGAAGCCTGTTCCACTGCCTTCTGTAATTATTCCAGGTGGGTGATTCTCCTCTAATCAGACTGATTTAGACCTGGAACACTAGGTGGGTGATTCTCCTCTAATCAGACTGATTTAGACCTGGAACACTAGGTGGGTGATTCTCCTCTAATCAGACTGATTTAGACCTGGAACACTAGGTGGGTGATTCTCCTCTATTCAGGGACTGATTTAGACCTGGGACACTAGGTGGGTGATTCTCATCTAATCAGACTGATTTAGACCTGGAACACAAGGTGGGTGATTCTCCTCTAATCAGACTGATTTAGACCTGGAACACTAGGTGGGTGATTCTCCTCTAATCAGACTGATTTAGACCTGGGACACTAGGTGGGTGATTCTCCTCTAATCAGGGACTGATTTAGACCTTGAACACTAGGTGGGTGATTCTCCTCTAAACAGACTGATTTAGACCTGGAACACTAGGTGGGTGATTCTCCTCTAATCAGGGACTGATTTAGACCTGGAACACAAGGTGGGTGATTCTCCTCTAATCAGACTGATTTAGACCTGGAACACTAGGTGGGTGATTCTCCTCTATTCAGGGACTGATTTAGACCTGGGACACTAGGTGGGTGATTCTCATCTAATCAGACTGATTTAGACCTGGAACACAAGGTGGGTGATTCTCCTCTAATCAGACTGATTTAGACCTGGAACACTAGGTGGGTGATTCTCCTCTAATCAGACTGATTTAGACCTGGGACACTAGGTGGGTGATTCTCCTCTAATCAGGGACTGATTTAGACCTTGAACACTAGGTGGGTGATTCTCCTCTAAACAGACTGATTTAGACCTGGAACACTAGGTGGGTGATTCTCCTCTAATCAGGGACTGATTTAGACCTGGAACACAAGGTGGGTGATTCTCCTCTAATCAGACTGATTTAGACCTGGAACACTAGGTGGGTGATTCTCCTCTAATCAGACTGATTTAGACCTGGAACACTAGGTGGGTGATTCTCCTCTAATCAGACTGATTTAGACCTGGAACACTAGGTGGGTGATTCTCCTCTATTCAGGGACTGATTTAGACCTGGGACACTAGGTGGGTGATTCTCATCTAATCAGACTGATTTAGACCTGGAACACTAGGTGGGTGATTCTCCTCTAATCAGACTGATTTAGACCTGGGACACTAGGTGGGTGATTCTCCTCTAATCAGACTGATTTAGACCTGGAACACTAGGTGGGTGATTCTCCTCTAATCAGACTGATTTAGACCTGGGACACTAGGTGGGTGATTCTCCTCTAATCAGGGACTGATTTAGACCTTGAACACTAGGTGGGTGATTCTCCTCTAAACAGACTGATTTAGACCTGGAACACTAGGTGGGTGATTCTCCTCTAATCAGGGACTGATTTAGACCTGGAACACAAGGTGGGTGATTCTCCTCTAATCAGACTGATTTAGACCTGGAACACTAGGTGGGTGATTCTCCTCTAATCAGACTGATTTAGACCTGGAACACTAGGTGAGTGATTCTCCTCTATTCAGGGACTGATTTAGAACTGGAACACTAGGTGGGTGATTCTCCTCTATTCAGGGACTGATTTAGACCTGGAACACTAGGTGGGTGATTCTCTTCTATTCAGGGACTGATTTAGACCTGGAACACTAGGTGGGTGATTCTCCTCTATTCAGGGACTGATTTAGACCTGGAACACTAGGTGGAAGATTCTTCTCTAATCACAGACTGATTTAGACCTGGAACACTAGGTGGGTGATTCTCCTCTATTCAGGGACTGATTTAGACCTGGAACACTAGGTGGGTGATTCTCCTCTAATCAGACTGATTTAGACCTGGGACACTAGGTGGGTGATTCTCCTCTAATCAGACTGATTTAGACCTGGGACACTAGGTGGGTGATTCTCCTCTAATCAGACTGATTTAGACCTGGAACACTAGGTGGGTGATTCTCCTCTAATCAGGGACTGATTTAGACCTGAAACACTAGGTGGGGGATTCTCCTCTAATCAGACTGATTTAGACCTGGGACACCAGGTGGGTGATTCTCCTCTAATCATACTGATTTAGACCTGGAACACTAGGTGGGTGATTCTCCTCTAATCAGACTGATTTAGACCTGGAACACTAGGCGGGTGATTCTCCTCTAATCAGACTGATTTAGACCTGGAACACTAGGTGGGTGATTCTCCTCTATTCAGGGACTGATTTAGACCTGGAACACTAGGTGGGTGATTCTCTTCTATTCAGGGACTGATTTAGACCTGGAACACTAGATGGGTGATTCTCCTCTATTCAGGGACTGATTTAGACCTGGAACACTAGGTGGGTGATTCTCTTCTATTCAGGGACTGATTTAGACCTGGAACACTAGGTGGGTGATTCTCCTCTAATCAGACTAATTTAGACCTGGGACACTAGGTGGGTGATTCTCCTCTAATCAGACTGATTTAGACCTGGAACACTAGGTGGGTGATTCTCCTCTATTCAGGGACTGATTTAGACCTGGGACACCAGGTGGGTGATTCTCCTCTAATCAGACTGATTTAGACCTGGAACACTAGGTGGGTGATTCTCCTCTATTCAGGGACTGATTTAGACCTGGGACACTAGGTGGGTGATTCTCCTCTAATCAGACTGATTTAGACCTGGAACACTAGGTGGGTGATTCTCCTCTAATCAGACTGATTTAGACCTGGGACACTAGGTGGTTGATTCTCCTCTAATCAGGGACTGATTTAGACCTCGAACACTAGGTGGGTGATTCTCCTCTAATCAGACTGATTTAGACCTGGAACACTAGGTGGGTGATTCTCCTCTAATCAGACTGATTTAGACCTTGGACACCAGGTGGGTGATTCTCCTCTAATCAGACAGATTTTGACCTGGAACACTAGGTGGGTGACTCTCCTCTATTCAGGGACTGATTTAGACCTGGAACACTAGGTGGGTGATTCTCCTCTAATCAGACTGATTTAGACCATGAACACTAGGTGGGTGATTCTCCTCTAATCAGACTGATTTAGACCTGGGACACTAGGTGGGTGATTCTCCTCTAATCAGGGAATGATTTAGACCTGGAACACTAGGTGGGTGATTCTCCTCTAATCATACTGATTTAGACCTGGAACACTAGGTGGGTGATTCTCCTCTAATAAGACTGATTTAGACCTGGGACACTAGGCGGGTGATTCTCCTCTAATCAGACTGATTTAGACCTGGAAGACTAGGTGGGTGATTCTCCTCTATTCAGGGACTGATTTAGACCTGGAACACTAGGTGGGTGATTCTCTTCTATTCAGGGACTGATTTAGACCTGGAACACTAGGTGGGTGATTCTCTTCTAATCAGACTGATTTAGACCTGGGACACTAGGTGGGTGATTCTCCTCTAATCAGACTGATTTAGAACTGGAACACTAGGTGGATGATTCTCCTCTAATCAGACTGATTTAGACCTTGGACACCAGGTGGGTGATTCTCCTCTAATCAGATAGATTTGGACCTGGAACACTAGGTGGGTGACTCTCCTCTATTCAGGGACTGATTTAGACCTGGAACACTAGGTGGGTGATTCTCCTCTAATCACAGACTGATTTAGATCTGGGACACTAGGTGGGTGATTCTCCTCTAATCAGACTGATTTAGACCTGGAACACTAGTTGGGTGATTCTCCTCTATTCAGGGACTGATTTAGACCTGGAACACTAGGTGGGTGATTCTCCTCTAATCAGACTGATTTAGACCTGGGACACTAGGTCGGTGATTCTCCTCTAATCAGACTGATTTAGACCTGGAACACTAGGTGGGTGATTCTCCTCTAATCAGACTGATTTAGACCTGGAACACTAGGTGGGTGATTCTCCTCTATTCAGGGACTGATTTAGACCTGGGACACTAGGTGGGTGATTCTCCTCTAATCAGACTGATTTAGACCTGGAACACCAGGTGGGTGATTCTCCTCTAATCAGACTGATTTAGACCTGGAACACTAGGTGGGTGATTCTCCTCTATTCAGGGACTGATTTAGACCTGGAACACCAGGTGGGTGATTCTCCTCTAATCAGACTGATTTAGACCTGGGACACTAGGTGGGTGATTCTCCTCTAAACAGACTGATTTAGACCTGAAACACTAGGTGGGTGATTCTCTTCTAATCAGACTGATTTAGACCTGGGACACTAGGTGGGTGATTGTCCTCTAATCAGACTGATTTAGACCTGGAACACTAGGTGAGTGATTCTCCTCTATTCAGGGACTGATTTAGACCTGGGACACTAGGTGGGTGATTCTCCTCTAATCAGACTGATTTAGACCTGGAACACTAGTTGGGTGATTCTCCTCTATTCAGGGACTGATTTAGATCTTGAACACTAGGTGGGTTATTCTCCTCTAATCAGACTGATTTAGACATGGAACACTAGGTGGGTGATTCTCCTCTAATCAGGGACTGATTTAGACCTGGAACACTAGGTGGGTGATTCTCCTCTAATCAGACTGATTTAGACCTGGAACACTAGGTGGGTGATTCTCCTCTAATCAGACTGATTTAGACCTTGGACACCAGGTGGGTGATTCTCCTCTAATCAGACTGATTTAGACCTGGAACACTAGGTGGGTGATTCTCCTCTAATCAGACTGATTTAGACCTGGAACACTAGGTGAGTGATTCACCTCTATTCAGGGACTGATTTAGAACTGGAACACTAGGTGGGTGATTCTCCTCTATTCAGGGACTGATTTAGACCTGGAACACTAGGTGGGTGATTCTCTTCTATTCAGGGACTGATTTAGACCTGGAACACTAGGTGGGTGATTCTCCTCTATTCAGGGACTGATTTAGACCTGGAACACTAGGTGGAAGATTCTTCTCTAATCACAGACTGATTTAGACCTGGAACACTAGGTGGGTGATTCTCCTCTATTCAGGGACTGATTTAGACCTGGAACACTAGGTGGGTGATTCTCCTCTAATCAGACTGATTTAGACCTGGGACACTAGGTGGGTGATTCTCCTCTAATCAGACTGATTTAGACCTGGGACACTAGGTGGGTGATTCTCCTCTAATCAGACTGATTTAGACCTGGAACACTAGGTGGGTGATTCTCCTCTAATCAGGGACTGATTTAGACCTGAAACACTAGGTGGGGGATTCTCCTCTAATCAGACTGATTTAGACCTGGGACACCAGGTGGGTGATTCTCCTCTAATCATACTGATTTAGACCTGGAACACTAGGTGGGTGATTCTCCTCTAATCAGACTGATTTAGACCTGGAACACTAGGCGGGTGATTCTCCTCTAATCAGACTGATTTAGACCTGGAACACTAGGTGGGTGATT
This sequence comes from Thymallus thymallus, assembly GCA_023634145.1. NCBI lineage: Eukaryota > Metazoa > Chordata > Actinopteri > Salmoniformes > Salmonidae > Thymallus > Thymallus thymallus. The sequence goes on along the minus strand of CM042397.1, from coordinate 42,570,626 downwards.
CTCCTCTATTCAGGGACTGATTTAGACCTGGAACACTAGGTGGGTGATTCTCTTCTATTCAGGGACTGATTTAGACCTGGAACACTAGGTGGGTGATTCTCCTCTATTCAGGGACTGATTTAGACCTGGAACACTAGGTGGGTGATTCTCTTCTATTCAGGGACTGATTTAGACCTGGAACACTAGGTGGGTGATTCTCCTCTAATCAGACTGATTTAGACCTGGGACACTAGGTGGGTGATTCTCCTCTAATCAGACTGATTTAGACCTGGAACACTAGGTGGGTGATTCTCCTCTATTCAGGGACTGATTTAGACCTGGGACACCAGGTGGGTGATTCTCCTCTAATCAGACTGATTTAGACCTGGAACACTAGGTGGGTGATTCTCCTCTATTCAGGGACTGATTTAGACCTGGGACACTAGGTGGGTGATTCTCCTCTAATCAGACTGATTTAGACCTGGAACACTAGGTGGGTGATTCTCCTCTAATCAGACTGATTTAGACCTGGGACACTAGGTGGTTGATTCTCCTCTAATCAGGGACTGATTTAGACCTCGAACACTAGGTGGGTGATTCTCCTCTAATCAGACTGATTTAGACCTGGAACACTAGGTGGGTGATTCTCCTCTAATCAGACTGATTTAGACCTTGGACACCAGGTGGGTGATTCTCCTCTAATCAGACAGATTTTGACCTGGAACACTAGGTGGGTGACTCTCCTCTATTCAGGGACTGATTTAGACCTGGAACACTAGGTGGGTGATTCTCCTCTAATCAGACTGATTTAGACCATGAACACTAGGTGGGTGATTCTCCTCTAATCAGACTGATTTAGACCTGGGACACTAGGTGGGTGATTCTCCTCTAATCAGGGAATGATTTAGACCTGGAACACTAGGTGGGTGATTCTCCTCTAATCATACTGATTTAGACCTGGAACACTAGGTGGGTGATTCTCCTCTAATAAGACTGATTTAGACCTGGAACACTAGGTGGATGATTCTCCTCTAATCAGACTGATTTAGACCTTGGACACCAGGTGGGTGATTCTCCTCTAATCAGATAGATTTTGACCTGGAACACTAGGTGGGTGACTCTCCTCTATTCAGGGACTGATTTAGACCTGGAACACTAGGTGGGTGATTCTCCTCTAATCAGGGACTGATTTAGATCTGGGACACTAGGTGGGTGATTCTCCTCTAATCAGACTGATTTAGACCTGGAACACTAGTTGGGTGATTCTCCTCTATTCAGGGACTGATTTAGACCTGGAACACTAGGTGGGTGATTCTCCTCTAATCAGACTGATTTAGACCTGGGACACTAGGTCGGTGATTCTCCTCTAATCAGACTGATTTAGACCTGGAACACTAGGTGGGTGATTCTCCTCTAATCAGACTGATTTAGACCTGGAACACTAGGTGGGTGATTCTCCTCTATTCAGGGACTGATTTAGACCTGGGACACTAGGTGGGTGATTCTCCTCTAATCAGACTGATTTAGACCTGGAACACCAGGTGGGTGATTCTCCTCTAATCAGACTGATTTAGACCTGGAACACTAGGTGGGTGATTCTCCTCTCTTCAGGGAATGATTTAGACCTGGAACACCAGGTGGGTGATTCTCCTCTAATCAGACTGATTTAGACCTGGGACACTAGGTGGGTGATTCTCCTCTAAACAGACTGATTTAGACCTGAAACACTAGGTGGGTGATTCTCTTCTAATCAGACTGATTTAGACCTGGGACACTAGGTGGGTGATTGTCCTCTAATCAGACTGATTTAGACCTGGAACACTAGGTGAGTGATTCTCCTCTATTCAGGGACTGATTTAGAACTGGGACACTAGGTGGGTGATTCTCCTCTAATCAGACTGATTTAGACCTGGAACACTAGGTGAGTGATTCTCCTCTATTCAGGGACTGATTTAGAACTGGAACACTAGGTGGGTGATTCTCCTCTAATCAGACTGATTTAGACCTGGGACACTAGGTGGGTGATTCTCCTCTAATCAGACTGATTCAGACCTGGAACACTAGGTGGGTGATTCTCCTCTAATCAGGGACTGATTTAGACCTGAAACACTAGGTGGGGGATTCTCCTCTAATCAGACTGATTTAGACCTGGGACACTAGGTGGGTGATTCTCCTCTTTTCAGGGACTGATTTAGACCTGGAACACTAGGTGGGTGATTCCCCTCTATTCAGGGACTGATTTAGACCTGGGACACAAGGTAGGTGATTCTCCTCTATTCAGGGACTGATTTAGACCTGGAAAACTAGGTGGGTGATTCTCCTCTATTCAGGGACTGATTTAGACCTGGAACACTAGGTGGGTGATTCTCTATTCAGGGACTGATTTAGACCTGGGACACTAGGTGGGTGATTCTCCTCTAATCAGACTGATTTAGACCTGGGACACTAGGTGGGTGATTCTCCTCTATTCAGGGACTTATTTAGACCTGCGACACCTAGGTGGATGATTGTCCTCTCTTCAGGGACTGATTTAGACCTGGAACACCAGGTGGGTGATTCTCCTCTAATTAGACTGATTTAGACCTGGAACACTAGGTGGGTGATTCTCCTCTATTCAGGGACTGATTTAGACCTGGAACACCAGGTGGGTGATTCTCCTCTAATCAGACTGATTTAGACCTGGAACACTAGGTGGGTGATTCTCCTCTAATCAGACTGATTTAGACCTGGAACACTAGGTGGGTGATTCTCCTCTATTCAGGGACTGATTTAGACCTGGGACACCAGGTGCGTGATTCTCCTCTAATCAGACTGATTTAGACATGGAACACTAGGTGGGTGATTCTCCTCTATTCAGGGACTGATTTAGACCTGGGACACTAGGTGGGTGATTCTCCTCTAATCAGACTGATTTAGACCTGGAACACTAGGTGGGTGATTCTCCTCTAATCAGACTGATTTAGACCTGGGACACTAGGTGGTTGATTCTCCTCTAATCAGGGACTGATTTAGACCTTGAACACTAGGTGGGTGACTCTCCTCTAATCAGACTGATTTAGACATGAAACACTAGGTGGGTGATTCTCCTCTAATCAGGGACTGATTTAGACCTGGAACACTAGGTGGGTTATTCTCCTCTAATCAGACTGATTTAGACATGAAACACTAGGTGGGTGATTCTCCTCTAATCAGACTGATTTAGACCTGGAACACTAGGTGGGTGATTCTCCTCTAATCAGACTGATTTAGACCTTGGACACCAGGTGGGTGATTCTCCTCTAATCAGACAGATTTTGACCTGGAACACTAGGTGGGTGACTCTCCTCTATTCAGGGACTGATTTAGACCTGGAACACTAGGTGGGTGATTCTCCTCTAATCAGACTGATTTAGACCTGGAACACTAGGTGGGTGATTGTCCTCTAATCAGACTGATTTAGACCTGGAACACTAAGTGAGTGATTCTCCTCTATTCAGGGACTGATTTAGAACTGGAACACTAGGTGGGTGATTCTCCTCTAATCAGACTGATTTAGACCTGGGACACTAGGTGGGTGATTCTCCTCTAATCAGACTGATTTAGACCTGGAACACTAGGTGGGTGATTCTCCTCTAATCAGGGACTGATTTAGACCATGAACACTAGGTGGGTGATTCTCCTCTAATCAGACTGATTTAGACCTGGAACACTAGGTGGGTGATTCTCCTCTAATCAGACTGATTTAGACCTGGGACACTATGCGGGTGATTCTCCTCTAATCAGACTGATTTAGACCTGGAACACTAGGTGGGTGATTCTCCTCTATTTGGGGACTGATTTAGACCTGGAACACTAGGTGGGTGATTCTCTTCTATTCAGGGACTGATTTAGACCTGGAACACTAGGTGGGTGATTCTCTTCTAATCAGACTGATTTAGACCTGGGACACTAGGTGGGTGATTCTCCTCTAATCAGACTGATTTAGACCTGGAACACTAGGTGGGTGATTCTCCTCTAATCAGACTGATTTAGACCTTGGACACTAGGTGGGTGATTCTCCTCTAATCAGATAGATTTTGACCTGGAACACTAGGTGGGTGACTCTCCTCTATTCAGGGACTGATTTAGACCTGGAACACTAGGTGGGTGATTCTCCTCTATTCAGGGACTGATTTAGACCTGGAACACTAGGTGGGTGACTCTCCTCTATTCAGGGACTGATTTAGACCTGGAACACTAGGTGGGTGACTCTCCTCTATTCAGGGACTGATTTAGACCTGGAACACTAGGTGGGTGATTCTCCTCTATTCAGGGACTGATTTAGAACTGGAACACTAGGTGGGTGATTCTCCTCTAATCAGACTGATTTAGACATGGGACACTAGGTGGGTGATTCTCCTCTAATCAGACTGATTTAGACCTGGAACACTAGGTGGGTGATTCTCCTCTAATAAGGGACTGATTTAGACCATGAACACTAGGTGGGTGATTCTCCTCTAATCAGACTGATTTAGACCTGGAACACTAGGTGGGTGATTCTCCTCTAATCAGACTGATTTAGACCTGGGACACTAGGTGGGTGATTCTCTTCTAATCAGACTGATTTAGACCTGGGACACTATGCGGGTGATTCTCCTCTAATCAGACTGATTTAGACCTGGAACACTAGGTGGGTGATTCTCCTCTATTCGGGGACTGATTTAGACCTGGAACACTAGGTGGGTGATTCTCTTCTATTCAGGGACTGATTTAGACCTGGAACACTAGGTGGGTGATTCTCTTCTAATCAGACTGATTTAGACCTGGGACACTAGGTGGGTGATTCTCCTCTAATCAGACTGATTTAGACCTGGAACACTAGGTGGGTGATTCTCCTCTAATCAGACTGATTTAGACCTTGGACACTAGGTGGGTGATTCTCCTCTAATCAGATAGATTTTGACCTGGAACACTAGGTGGGTGACTCTCCTCTATTCAGGGACTGATTTAGACCTGGAACACTAGGTGGGTGATTCTCCTCTATTCAGGGACTGATTTAGAACTGGAACACTAGGTGGGTGATTCTCCTCTAATCAGACTGATTTAGACATGGGACACTAGGTGGGTGATTCTCCTCTAATCAGACTGATTTAGACCTGGAACACTAGGTGGGTGATTCTCCTCTAATAAGGGACTGATTTAGACCATGAACACTAGGTGGGTGATTCTCCTCTAATCAGACTGATTTAGACCTGGAACACTAGGTGGGTGATTCTCCTCTAATCAGACTGATTTAGACCTTGGACACTAGGTGGGTGATTCTCCTCGAATCAGGGACTGATTTAGACCTGGAACACTAGGTGGGTGATTCTCCTCTAATCATACTGATTTAGACCTGGAACACTAGGTGGGTGATTCTCCTCTAATCAGACTGATTTAGACCTGGGACACTAGGTGGGTGATTCTCCTCTAATCAGACTGATTTAGACCTGGGACACTAGGTGGGTGATTCTCCTCTAATCAGACTGATTTAGACCTGGAACACTAGGTGGGTTATTCTCCTCTAATCAGGGACTGATTTAGACCTGAAACACTAGGTGGGGGATTCTCCTCTAATCAGACTGATTTAGACCTGGGACACCAGGTGGGTGATTCTCCTCTAATCAGACTGATTTAGACCTGGGACACTAGGTGGGTGATTCTCCTCTTTTCAGGGACTGATTTAGACCTGGAACACTAGGTGGGTGATTCCCCTCTATTCAGGGACTGATTTAGACCTGGGACACAAGGTGTGTGATTCTCCTCTATTCAGGGACTGATTTAGACCTGGGACACAAGGTGGGTGATTCTCCTCTATTCAGGGACTGATTTAGACCTGGGACACAAGGTGGGTGATTCTCCTCTATTCAGGGACTGATTTAGACCTGGAACACTAGGTGGGTGATTCTCTATTCAGGGACTGATTTAGACCTGGGACACTAGGTGGGTGATTCTCCTCTAATCAGACTGATTTAGACCTGGGACACTAGGTGGGTGATTCTCCTCTATTCAGGGACTTATTTAGACCTGCGACACCTAGGTGGATGATTGTCCTCTATTCAGGGACTGATTTAGACCTGGAACACCAGGTGGGTGATTCTCCTCTAATTAGACTGATTTAGACCTGGAACACTAGGTGGGTGATTCTCCTCTATTCAGGGACTGATTTAGACCTGGGACACTAGGTGGGTGATTCTTCTCTAATCAGACTGATTTAGACCTGGGACACTAGGTGGGTGATTCTCCTCTATTCAGGGACTTATTTAGACCTGCGACACCTAGGTGGATGATTGTCCTCTATTCAGGGACTGATTTAGACCTGGAACACCAGGTGGGTGATTCTCCTCTAATTTGACTGATTTAGACCTGGAACACTAGGTGGGTGATTCTCCTGTATTCAGGGACTGATTTAGACCTGGAACACCAGGTGGGTGATTCTCCTCTAATCAGACTGATTTAGACCTGGAACACTAGGTGGGTGATTCTCCTCTAATCAGACTGATTTAGACCTGGAACACTAGGTGGGTGATTCTCCTCTATTCAGGGACTGATTTAGACCTGGGACACCAGGTGGGTGATTCTCCTCTAATTAAACTGATTTAGACCTGGAACACTAAGTGGGTGATTCTCCTCTATTCAGGGACTGATTTAGACCTGGGACAGTAGGTGGGTGATTCTCCTCTAATCAGACTGATTTAGACCTGGAACACTAGGTGGGTTATTCTCCTCTAATCAGACTGATTTAGACCTGGGACACTAGGTGGTTGATTCTCCTCTAATCAGGGACTGATTTAGACCTTGAACACTAGGTGGGTTATTCTCCTCTAATCAGACTGATTTAGACATGGAACACTAGGTGGGTGACTCTCCTCTATTCAGGGACTGATTTAGACCTGGAACACTAGGTGGGTGATTCTCCTCTAATCAGACTGATTTAGACCTGGAACACTAGGTGGGTGATTCTCCTCTAATCAGACTGATTTAGACCTGGAACACTAGGTGAGTGATTCTCCTCTATTCAGGGACTGATTTAGAACTGGAACACTAGGTGGGTGATTCTCCTCTAATCAGACTGATTTAGACCTGGGACACTAGGTGGGTGATTCTCCTCTAATCAGACTGATTTAGACCTGGGACAATAGGTGGGTGATTCTCCTCTAATCAGGGACTGATTTAGACCATGAAGACTAGGTGGGTGATTCTCCTCTAATCAGACTGATTTAGACCTGGAACACTAGGTGGGTGATTCTCCTCTAATCAGACTGATTTAGACCTGGAACACTAGGTGGGTGATTCTCCTCTATTCAGGGACTGATTTAGACCTGGAACACTAGGTGGGTGATTCTCTTCTATTCAGGGACTGATTTAGACCTGGAACACTAGGTGGGTGATTCTCTTCTAATCAGACTGATTTAGACCTGGGACACTAGGTGGGTGATTCTCCTCTAATCAGACTGATTTAGACCTGGAACACTAGGTGTGTGATTCTTCTCTAATCAGACTGATTTAGACCTTGGACACCAGGTGGGTGATTCTCCTCTAATCAGATAGATTTTGACCTGGAACACTAGGTGGGTGACTCTCCTTTATTCAGGGACTGATTTAGACCTGGAACACTAGGTGGGTGATTCTCCTCTATTCAGGGACTGATTTAGAACTGGAACACTAGGTGGGTGATTCTCCTCTAATCAGACTGATTTAGACCTGGGACACTAGGTGGGTGATTCTCCTCTAATCAGACTGATTTAGACCTGGAACACTAGGTGGGTGATTCTCCTCTAATCAGGGACTGATTTAGACCATGAACACTAGGTGGGTGATTCTCCTCTAATCAGACTGATTTAGACCTGGAACACTAGGTGGGTGATTCTCCTGTAATCAGACTGATTTAGACCTGGGACACTAGGTGGGTGATTCTCCTCTAATTAGGGACTGATTTAGACCTGGAACACTAGGTGGGTGATTCTCCTCTAATCATACTGATTTAGACCTGGAACACTAGGTGGGTGATTCTCCTCTAATCAGACTGATTTAGACCTGGGACACTAGGTGGGTGATTCTCCTCTAATAAGACTGATTTAGACCTGGGACACTAGGTGGGTGATTCTCTTCTATTCAGGGACTGATTTAGACCTGGAACACTAGGTGGGTGATTCTCTTCTAATCAGACTGATTTAGACCTGGGACACTAGGTGGGTGATTCTCCTCTAATCAGACTGATTTAGACCTGGAACACTAGGTGGGTGATTCTCCTCTAATCAGACTGATTTAGACCTGGGACACTAGGTGGGTGATTCTCCTCTAATCAGACTGATTTAGACCTGGAACACTAGGTGGGTGATTCTCCTCTAATCAGACTGATTTAGACCTGGAACACTAGGTGGGTGATTCTCCTCTAATCAGACTGATTTAGACCTGGAACACTAGGTGGGTGATTCTCCTCTATTCAGGGACTGATTTAGACCTGGGACACTAGGTGGGTGATTCTCCTCTAATCAGACTGATTTAGACCTGGAACACTAGGTGGGTGATTCTCCTCTATTCAGGGACTGATTTAGACCTGGAACACTAGGTGGGTGATTCTCCTCTAATCAGACTGATTTAGACCTGGAACACTAGGTGGGTGATTCTCCTCTATTCAGGGACTGATTTAGACCTGGGACACTAGGTGGGTGATTCTCCTCTAATCAGACTGATTTAGACCTGGAACACCAGGTGGGTGATTCTCCTCTAATCAGACTGATTTAGACCTGGAACACTAGGTGGGTGATTCTCCTCTATTCAGGGACTGATTTAGACCTGGAACAGCAGGTGGGTGATTCTCCTCTAATCAGGGACTGATTTAGACCTGAAACACTAGGTGGGTGATTCTCTTCTAATCAGACTGATTTAGACCTGGGACACTAGGTGGGTGATTCTCCTCTATTCAGGGACTGATTTAGACCTGGAACATTAGGTGGGTGATTCTACTATATTCAGGGACTGATTTAGACCTGGAACACTAGGTGGGTGATTCTTCTCTAATCAGGGACTGATTTAGACCTGGAACACTAGGTGGGTGTTTCTTCTCTAATCAGGGACTGATTTAGACCTGGGACACTAGGTGGGTGATTCTCCTCTATTCAGGGACTGATTTAGACCTGAAACACTAGGTGGGTGATTCTCTTCTAATCAGACTGATTTAGACCTGGGACACTAGGTGGGTGATTCTCCTCTATTAAGGGACTGATTTAGACCTGGAACATTAGGTGGGTGATTCTACTCTATTCAGGGACTGATTTAGACCTGGAACACTAGGTGGGTGATTCTTCTCTAATCAGGGACTGATTTAGACCTGGAACACTAGGTGGGTGTTTCTTCTCTAATCAGGGACTGATTTAGACCTGGGACACTAGGTGGGTGATTCTCCTCTATTCAGGGACTGATTTAGACCTGGAACACTAGGTGGGTGATTCTCCTCTAATCAGACTGATTTAGACCTGGAACACTAGGTGGGTGATTCTCCTCTAAACAGGGACTGATTTAGACCTGGAACACTAGGTGGGTGATTCTCATCTATTCAGGGACTGATTTAGACCTGGGACACTAGGTGGGTGATTCTCCTCTAATCACACTGATTTAGACCTGGAACACTAGGTGGGTGATTCTCCTCTAATCAGACTGATTTAGACCTGGGACACCAGTTGGGTGATTCTCCTCTAATCAGACTGATTTAGACCTGGGACACTAGGTGGGTGATTCTACTCTATTCAGGGACTGATTTAGACCTGGAACACTAGGTGGGTGATTCTTCTCTAATCAGGGACTGATTTAGACCTGGAACACTAGGTGGGTGTTTCTTCTCTAATCAGGGACTGATTTAGACCTGGGACACTAGGTGGGTGATTCTCCTCTATTCAGGGACTGATTTAGACCTGGAACACTAGGTGGGTGATTCTCCTCTAATCAGACTGATTTAGACCTGGAACACTAGGTGGGTGATTCTCCTCTAAACAGGGACTGATTTAGACCTGGAACACTAGGTGGGTGATTCTCATCTATTCAGGGACTGATTTAGACCTGGGACACTAGGTGGGTGATTCTCCTCTAATTACACTGATTTAGACCTGGAACACTAGGTGGGTGATTCTCCTCTAATCAGACTGATTTAGACCTGGAACACTAGGTGGGTGATTCTCCTCTATTCAGGGACTGATTTAGACCTGGAACACCAGGTGGGTGATTCTCCTCTAATCAGACTGATTTAGACCTGAAACACTAGGTGGGTGATTCTCTTCTAATCAGACTGATTTAGACCTGGGACACTAGGTGGGTGATTCTCCTCTATTCAGGGACTGATTTAGACCTGGAACATTAGGTGGGTGATTCTACTCTATTCAGGGACTGATTTAGACCTGGAACACTAGGTGGGTGATTCTCCTCTAATCAGACTGATTTAGACCTGGAACACTAGGTGGGTGATTCTCCTCTAAACAGGGACTGATTTAGACCTGGAACACTAGGTGGGTGATTCTCATCTATTCAGGGACTGATTTAGACCTGGGACACTAGGTGGGTGATTCTCCTCTAATCACACTGATTTAGACCTGGAACACTAGGTGGGTGATTCTCCTCTAATCAGACTGATTTAGACCTGGGACACCAGTTGGGTGATTCTCCTCTAATCAGACTGATTTAGACCTGGGACACTAGGTGGGTGATTCTACTCTATTCAGGGACTGATTTAGACCTGGAACACTAGGTGGGTGATTCTTCTCTAATCAGGGACTGATTTAGACCTGGAACACTAGGTGGGTGTTTCTTCTCTAATCAGGGACTGATTTAGACCTGGGACACTAGGTGGGTGATTCTCCTCTATTCAGGGACTGATTTAGACCTGGAACACTAGGTGGGTGATTCTCCTCTAATCAGACTGATTTAGACCTGGAACACTAGGTGGGTGATTCTCCTCTAAACAGGGACTGATTTAGACCTGGAACACTAGGTGGGTGATTCTCATCTATTCAGGGACTGATTTAGACCTGGGACACTAGGTGGGTGATTCTCCTCTAATCACACTGATTTAGACCTGGAACACTAGGTGGGTGATTCTCCTCTAATCAGACTGATTTAGACCTGGAACACTAGGTGGGTGATTCTCCTCTATTCAGGGACTGATTTAGACCTGGAACACCAGGTGGGTGATTCTCCTCTAATCAGACTGATTTAGACCTGAAACACTAGGTGGGTGATTCTCTTCTAATCAGACTGATTTAGACCTGGGACACTAGGTCGGTGATTCTCCTCTATTCAGGGACTGATTTAGACCTGGAACATTAGGTGGGTGATTCTACTCTATTCAGGGAATGATTTAGACCTGGAACACTAGGTGGGTGATTCTTCTCTAATCAGGGACTGATTTAGACCTGGAACACTAGGTGGGTGTTTCTTCTCTAATCAGGGACTGATTTAGACCTGGGACACTAGGTGGGTGATTCTCCTCTATTCAGGGACTGATTTAGACCTGAAACACTAGGTGGGTGATTCTCCTCTAATCAGACTGATTTAGACCTGGAACACTAGGTGGGTGATTCTCCTCTAAACAGGGACTGATTTAGACCTGGAACACTAGGTGGGTGATTCTCATCTATTCAGGGACTGATTTAGACCTGGGACACTAGGTGGGTGATTCTCCTCTAATCACACTGATTTAGACCTGGAACACTAGGTGGGTGATTCTACTCTATTCAGGGACTGATTTAGACCTGGAACACTAGGTGGGTGATTCTTCTCTAATCAGGGACTGATTTAGACCTGGAACACTAGGTGGGTGTTTCTTCTCTAATCAGGGACTGATTTAGACCTGGGACACTAGGTGGGTGATTCTCCTCTAATCAGACTGATTTAGACCTGGAACACTAGGTGGGTGATTCTCCTCTAAACAGGGACTGATTTAGACCTGGAACACTAGGTGGGTGATTCTCATCTATTCAGGGACTGATTTAGACCTGGGACACTAGGTGGGTGATTCTCCTCTAATCACACTGATTTAGACCTGGAACACTAGGTGGGTGATTCTCCTCTAATCAGACTGATTTAGACCTGGAACACTAGGTGGGTGATTCTCCTCTATTCAGGGACTGATTTAGACCTGGAACACTAGGTGGGTGATTCTCCTCTATTCAGGGACTGATTTAGACCTGGGACACTAGGTGGGTGATTCTCCTCTAATCAGACTGATTTAGACCTGGAACACTAGGTGGGTGATTCTCCTCTAATCAGACTGATTTAGACCTGGGACACTAGGTGGTTGATTCTCCTCTAATCAGGGACTGATTTAGACCTGGAACACTAGGTGGGTGATTCTCCTCTAATCAGACTGATTTAGACCTGGAACACTAGGTGGGTGATTCTCCTCTAATCAGACTGATTTAGACCTTGGACACCAGGTGGGTGATTCTCCTCTAATCAGACAGATTTTGACCTGGAACACTAGGTGGGTGACTCTCCTCTATTCAGGGACTGATTTAGACCTGGAACACTAGGTGGGTGATTCTCCTCTAATCAGACTGATTTAGACCATGAACACTAGGTGGGTGATTCTCCTCTAATCAGACTGATTTAGACCTGGGACACTAGGTGCGTGATTCTCTTCTAATCAGACTGATTTAGACCTGGGACACTATGCGGGTGATTCTCCTCTAATCAGACTGATTTAGACCTGGAACACTAGGTGGGTGATTCTCATCTATTCAGGGACTGATTTAGACCTGGGACACTAGGTGGGTGATTCTCCTCTAATCACACTGATTTAGACCTGGAACACTAGGTGGGTGATTCTCCTCTAATCAGACTGATTTAGACCTGGAACACTAGGTGGGTGATTCTCCTCTATTCAGGGACTGATTTAGACCTGGAACACCAGGTGGGTGATTCTCCTCTAATCAGACTGATTTAGACCTGAAACACTAGGTGGGTGATTCTCTTCTAATCAGACTGATTTAGACCTGGGACACTAGGTGGGTGATTCTCCTCTATTCAGGGACTGATTTAGACCTGGAACATTAGGTGGGTGATTCTACTCTATTCAGGGACTGATTTAGACCTGGAACACTAGGTGGGTGATTCTCCTCTAATCAGACTGATTTAGACCTGGAACACTAGGTGGGTGATTCTCCTCTAAACAGGGACTGATTTAGACCTGGAACACTAGGTGGGTGATTCTCATCTATTCAGGGACTGATTTAGACCTGGGACACTAGGTGGGTGATTCTCCTCTAATCACACTGATTTAGACCTGGAACACTAGGTGGGTGATTCTCCTCTAATCAGACTGATTTAGACCTGGGACACCAGTTGGGTGATTCTCCTCTAATCAGACTGATTTAGACCTGGGACACTAGGTGGGTGATTCTACTCTATTCAGGGACTGATTTAGACCTGGAACACTAGGTGGGTGATTCTCCTCTAATCAGGGACTGATTTAGACCATGAACACTAGGTGGGTGATTCTCCTCTAATCAGACTGATTTAGACCTGGAACACTAGGTGGGTGATTCTCCTCTAATCAGACTGATTTAGACCTGGGACACTATGCGGGTGATTCTCCTCTAATCAGACTGATTTAGACCTGGAACACTAGGTGGGTGATTCTCCTCTATTCGGGGACTGATTTAGACCTGGAACACTAGGTGGGTGATTCTCTTCTATTCAGGGACTGATTTAGACCTGGAACACTAGGTGGGTGATTCTCTTCTAATCAGACTGATTTAGACCTGGGACACTAGGTGGGTGATTCTCCTCTAATCAGACTGATTTAGACCTGGAAAACTAGGTGGGTGATTCTCCTCTAATCAGACTGATTTAGACCTTGGACACTAGGTGGGTGATTCTCCTCTAATCAGATAGATTTTGACCTGGAACACTAGGTGGGTGACTCTCCTCTATTCAGGGACTGATTTAGACCTGGAACACTAGGTGGGTGATTCTCCTCTATTCAGGGACTGATTTAGACCTGGAACACTAGGTGGGTGACTCTCCTCTATTCAGGGACTGATTTAGACCTGGAACACTAGGTGGGTGACTCTCCTCTATTCAGGGACTGATTTAGACCTGGAACACTAGGTGGGTGATTCTCCTCTATTCAGGGACTGATTTAGAACTGGAACACTAGGTGGGTGATTCTCCTCTAATCAGACTGATTTAGACATGGGACACTAGGTGGGTGATTCTCCTCTAATCAGACTGATTTAGACCTGGAACACTAGGTGGGTGATTCTCCTCTAATAAGGGACTGATTTAGACCATGAACACTAGGTGGGTGATTCTCCTCTAATCAGACTGATTTAGACCTGGAACACTAGGTGGGTGATTCTCCTCTAATCAGACTGATTTAGACCTGGGACACTAGGTGGGTGATTCTCTTCTAATCAGACTGATTTAGACCTGGGACACTATGCGGGTGATTCTCCTCTAATCAGACTGATTTAGACCTGGAACACTAGGTGGGTGATTCTCCTCTATTCGGGGACTGATTTAGACCTGGAACACTAGGTGGGTGATTCTCTTCTATTCAGGGACTGATTTAGACCTGGAACACTAGGTGGGTGATTCTCTTCTAATCAGACTGATTTAGACCTGGGACACTAGGTGGGTGATTCTCCTCTAATCAGACTGATATAAACCTGGAACACTAGGTGGGTGATTCTCCTCTAATCAGACTGATTTAGACCTTGGACACTAGGTGGGTGATTCTCCTCTAATCAGATAGATTTTGACCTGGAACACTAGGTGGGTGACTCTCCTCTATTCAGGGACTGATTTAGACCTGGAACACTAGGTGGGTGATTCTCCTCTATTCAGGGACTGATTTAGAACTGGAACACTAGGTGGGTGATTCTCCTCTAATCAGACTGATTTAGACATGGGACACTAGGTGGGTGATTCTCCTCTAATCAGACTGATTTAGACCTGGAACACTAGGTGGGTGATTCTCCTCTAATAAGGGACTGATTTAGACCATGAACACTAGGTGGGTGATTCTCCTCTAATCAGACTGATTTAGACCTGGAACACTAGGTGGGTGATTCTCCTCTAATCAGACTGATTTAGACCTTGGACACTAGGTGGGTGATTCTCCTCGAATCAGGGACTGATTTAGACCTGGAACACTAGGTGGGTGATTCTCCTCTAATCATACTGATTTAGACCTGGAACACTAGGTGGGTGATTCTCCTCTAATCAGACTGATTTAGACCTGGGACACTAGGTGGGTGATTCTCCTCTAATCAGACTGATTTAGACCTGGGACACTAGGTGGGTGATTCTCCTCTAATCAGACTGATTTAGACCTGGAACACTAGGTGGGTTATTCTCCTCTAATCAGGGACTGATTTAGACCTGAAACACTAGGTGGGGGATTCTCCTCTAATCAGACTGATTTAGACCTGGGACACCAGGTGGGTGATTCTCCTCTAATCAGACTGATTTAGACCTGGGACACTAGGTGGGTGATTCTCCTCTTTTCAGGGACTGAGTTAGACCTGGAACACTAGGTGGGTGACTCTCCTCTATTCAGGGACTGATTTAGACCTGGAACACTAGGTGGGTGATTCCCCTCTATTCAGGGACTGATTTAGACCTGGGACACAAGGTGGGTGATTCTCCTCTATTCAGGGACTGATTTAGACCTGGGACACAAGGTGGGTGATTCTCCTCTATTCAGGGACTGATTTAGACCTGGGACACAAGGTGGGTGATTCTCCTCTATTCAGGGACTGATTTAGACCTGGAACACTAGGTGGGTGATTCTCTATTCAGGGACTGATTTAGACCTGGGACACTAGGTGGGTGATTCTCCTCTAATCAGACTGATTTAGACCTGGGACACTAGGTGGGTGATTCTCCTCTATTCAGGGACTTATTTAGACCTGTGACACCTAGGTGGATGATTGTCCTCTATTCAGGGACTGATTTAGACCTGGAACACCAGGTGGGTGATTCTCCTCTAATTAGACTGATTTAGACCTGGAACACTAGGTGGGTGATTCTCCTCTATTCAGGGACTGATTTAGACCTGGGACACTAGGTGGGTGATTCTTCTCTAATCAGACTGATTTAGACCTGGGACACTAGGTGGGTGATTCTCCTCTATTCAGGGACTTATTTAGACCTGCGACACCTAGGTGGATGATTGTCCTCTATTCAGGGACTGATTTAGACCTGGAACACCAGGTGGGTGATTCTCCTCTAATTTGACTGATTTAGACCTGGAACACTAGGTGGGTGATTCTCCTGTATTCAGGGACTGATTTAGACCTGGAACACCAGGTGGGTGATTCTCCTCTAATCAGACTGATTTAGACCTGGAACACTAGGTGGGTGATTCTCCTCTAATCAGACTGATTTAGACCTGGAACACTAGGTGGGTGATTCTCCTCTATTCAGGGACTGATTTAGACCTGGGACACCAGGTGGGTGATTCTCCTCTAATTAAACTGATTTAGACCTGGAACACTAGGTGGGTGATTCTCCTCTATTCAGGGACTGATTTAGACCTGGGACACTAGGTGGGTGATTCTCCTCTAATCAGACTGATTTAGACCTGGAACACTAGGTGGGTTATTCTCCTCTAATCAGACTGATTTAGACCTGGGACACTAGGTGGTTGATTCTCCTCTAATCAGACTGATTTAGACCTGGGACACTAGGTGGGTGATTCTCCTCTAATCAGACTGATTTAGACCTTGAACACTAGGTGGGTTATTCTCCTCTAATCAGACTGATTTAGACATGGAACACTAGGTGGGTGACTCTCCTCTATTCAGGGACTGATTTAGACCTGGAACACTAGGTGGGTGATTCTCCTCTAATCAGACTGATTTAGACCTGGAACACTAGGTGGGTGATTCTCCTCTAATCAGACTGATTTAGACCTGGAACACTAGGTGAGTGATTCTCCTCTATTCAGGGACTGATTTAGAACTGGAACACTAGGTGGGTGATTCTCCTCTAATCAGACTGATTTAGACCTGGGACACTAGGTGGGTGATTCTCCTCTAATCAGACTGATTTAGACCTGGGACAATAGGTGGGTGATTCTCCTCTAATCAGGGACTGATTTAGACCATGAAGACTAGGTGGGTGATTCTCCTCTAATCAGACTGATTTAGACCTGGAACACTAGGTGGGTGATTCTCCTCTAATCAGACTGATTTAGACCTGGAACACTAGGTGGGTGATTCTCCTCTATTCAGGGACTGATTTAGACCTGGAACACTAGGTGGGTGATTCTCTTCTATTCAGGGACTGATTTAGACCTGGAACACTAGGTGGGTGATTCTCTTCTAATCAGACTGATTTAGACCTGGGACACTAGGTGGGTGATTCTCCTCTAATCAGACTGATTTAGACCTGGAACACTAGGTGGGTGATTCTCCTCTAATCAGACTGATTTAGACCTTGGACACTAGGTGGGTGATTCTCCTCTAATCAGATAGATTTTGACCTGGAACACTAGGTGGGTGACTCTCCTCTATTCAGGGACTGATTTAGACCTGGAACACTAGGTGGGTGATTCTCCTCTATTCAGGGACTGATTTAGAACTGGAACACTAGGTGGGTGATTCTCCTCTAATCAGACTGATTTAGACATGGGACACTAGGTGGGTGATTCTCCTCTAATCAGACTGATTTAGACCTGGAACACTAGGTGGGTGATTCTCCTCTAATAAGGGACTGATTTAGACCATGAACACTAGGTGGGTGATTCTCCTCTAATCAGACTGATTTAGACCTGGAACACTAGGTGGGTGATTCTCCTCTAATCAGACTGATTTAGACCTTGGACACTAGGTGGGTGATTCTCCTCGAATCAGGGACTGATTTAGACCTGGAACACTAGGTGGGTGATTCTCCTCTAATCATACTGATTTAGACCTGGAACACTAGGTGGGTGATTCTCCTCTAATCAGACTGATTTAGACCTGGGACACTAGGTGGGTGATTCTCCTCTAATCAGACTGATTTAGACCTGGGACACTAGGTGGGTGATTCTCCTCTAATCAGACTGATTTAGACCTGGAACACTAGGTGGGTTATTCTCCTCTAATCAGGGACTGATTTAGACCTGAAACACTAGGTGGGGGATTCTCTTCTAATCAGACTGATTTAGACCTGGGACACCAGGTGGGTGATTCTCCTCTAATCAGACTGATTTAGACCTGGGACACTAGGTGGGTGATTCTCCTCTTTTCAGGGACTGATTTAGACCATGAAGACTAGGTGGGTGATTCTCCTCTAATCAGACTGATTTAGACCTGGAACACTAGGTGGGTGATTCTCCTCTAATCAGACTGATTTAGACCTGGAACACTAGGTGGGTGATTCTCCTCTATTCAGGGACTGATTTAGACCTGGAACACTAGGTGGGTGATTCTCTTCTATTCAGGGACTGATTTAGACCTGGAACACTAGGTGGGTGATTCTCTTCTAATCAGACTGATTTAGACCTGGGACACTAGGTGGGTGATTCTCCTCTAATCAGACTGATTTAGACCTGGAACACTAGGTGTGTGATTCTTCTCTAATCAGACTGATTTAGACCTTGGACACCAGGTGGGTGATTCTCCTCTAATCAGATAGATTTTGACCTGGAACACTAGGTGGGTGACTCTCCTCTATTCAGGGACTGATTTAGACCTGGAACACTAGGTGGGTTATTCTCCTCTATTCAGGGACTGATTTAGAACTGGAACACTAGGTGGGTGATTCTCCTCTAATCAGACTGATTTAGACCTGGGACACTAGGTGGGTGATTCTCCTCTAATCAGACTGATTTAGACCTGGAACACTAGGTGGGTGATTCTCCTCTAATCAGGGACTGATTTAGACCATGAACACTAGGTGGGTGATTCTCCTTTAATCAGACTGATTTAGACCTGGAACACTAGGTGGGTGATTCTCCTGTAATCAGACTGATTTAGACCTGGGACACTAGGTGGGTGATTCTCCTCTAATTAGGGACTGATTTAGACCTGGAACACTAGGTGGGTGATTCTCCTCTAATCATACTGATTTAGACCTGGAACACTAGGTGGGTGATTCTCCTCTAATCAGACTGATTTAGACCTGGGACACTATGCGGGTGATTCTCCTCTAATAAGACTGATTTAGACCTGGAACACTAGGTGGGTGATTCTCCTCTATTCAGGGACTGAGTTAGACCTGGAACACTAGGTGGGTGATTCTCTTCTATTCAGGGACTGATTTAGACCTGGAACACTAGGTGGGTGATTCTCTTCTAATCAGACTGATTTAGACCTGGGACACTAGGTGGGTGATTCTCCTCTAATCAGACTGATTTAGACCTGGAACACTAGGTGGGTGATTCTCCTCTAATCAGACTGATTTAGACCTTGGACACCAGGTGGGTGATTCTCCTCTAATCAGATAGATTTTGACCTGGAACACTAGGTGGGTGACTCTCCTCTATTCAGGGACTGATTTAGACCTGGAACACTAGGTGGGTGATTCTCCTCTATTTAGGGACTGATTTAGATCTGGGACACTAGGTGGGTGATTCTCCTCTAATCAGACTGATTTAGACCTGGAACACTAGTTGGGTGATTCTCCTCTATTCAGGTACTGATTTAGACCTGGAACACTAGGTGGGTGATTCTCCTCTAATCAGACTGATTTAGACCTGGGACACTAGGTGGGTGATTCTCCTCTAATCAGACTGATTTAGACCTGGAACACTAGGTGGGTGATTCTCCTCTAATCAGACTGATTTAGACCTGGAACACTAGGTGGGTGATTCTCCTCTAATCAGACTGATTTAGACCTGGAACACTAGGTGGGTGATTCTCCTCTATTCAGGGACTGATTTAGACCTGGAACACTAGGTGGGTGATTCTCCTCTAATCAGACTGATTTAGACCTGGAACACTAGGTGGGTGATTCTCCTCTATTCAGGGACTGATTTAGACCTGGGACACTAGGTGGGTGATTCTCCTCTAATCAGACTGATTTAGACCTGGAACACCAGGTGGGTGATTCTCCTCTAATCAGACTGATTTAGACCTGGAACACTAGGTGGGTGATTCTCCTCTATTCAGGGACTGATTTAGACCTGGAACAGCAGGTGGGTGATTCTCCTCTAATCAGGGACTGATTTAGACCTGAAACACTAGGTGGGTGATTCTCTTCTAATCAGACTGATTTAGACCTGGGACACTAGGTGGGTGATTCTCCTCTATTCAGGGACTGATTTAGACCTGGAACATTAGGTGGGTGATTCTACTCTATTCAGGGACTGATTTAGACCTGGAACACTAGGTGGGTGATTCTTCTCTAATCAGGGACTGATTTAGACCTGGAACACTAGGTGGGTGTTTCTTCTCTAATCAGGGACTGATTTAGACCTGGGACACTAGGTGGGTGATTCTCCTCTATTCAGGGACTGATTTAGACCTGAAACACTAGGTGGGTGATTCTCTTCTAATCAGACTGATTTAGACCTGGGACACTAGGTGGGTGATTCTCCTCTATTAAGGGACTGATTTAGACCTGGAACATTAGGTGGGTGATTCTACTCTATTCAGGGACTGATTTAGACCTGGAACACTAGGTGGGTGATTCTTCTCTAATCAGGGACTGATTTAGACCTGGAACACTAGGTGGGTGTTTCTTCTCTAATCAGGGACTGATTTAGACCTGGGACACTAGGTGGGTGATTCTCCTCTATTCAGGGACTGATTTAGACCTGGAACACTAGGTGGGTGATTCTCCTCTAATCAGACTGATTTAGACCTGGAACACTAGGTGGGTGATTCTCCTCTAAACAGGGACTGATTTAGACCTGGAACACTAGGTGGGTGATTCTCATCTATTCAGGGACTGATTTAGACCTGGGACACTAGGTGGGTGATTCTCCTCTAATCACACTGATTTAGACCTGGAACACTAGGTGGGTGATTCTCCTCTAATCAGACTGATTTAGACCTGGGACACCAGTTGGGTGATTCTCCTCTAATCAGACTGATTTAGACCTGGGACACTAGGTGGATGATTCTACTCTATTCAGGGACTGATTTAGACCTGGAACACTAGGTGGGTGATTCTCCTCTAATCAGGGACTGATTTAGACCATGAACACTAGGTGGGTGATTCTCCTCTAATCAGACTGATTTAGACCTGGAACACTAGGTGGGTGATTCTCCTCTAATCAGACTGATTTAGACCTGGGACACTATGCGGGTGATTCTCCTCTAATCAGACTGATTTAGACCTGGAACACTAGGTGGGTGATTCTCCTCTATTCGGGGACTGATTTAGACCTGGAACACTAGGTGGGTGATTCTCTTCTATTCAGGGACTGATTTAGACCTGGAACACTAGGTGGGTGATTCTCTTCTAATCAGACTGATTTAGACCTGGGACACTAGGTGGGTGATTCTCCTCTAATCAGACTGATTTAGACCTGGAACACTAGGTGGGTGATTCTCCTCTAATCAGACTGATTTAGACCTTGAACACTAGGTGGGTGATTCTCCTCTATTCGGGGACTGATTTAGACCTGGAACACTAGGTGGGTGATTCTCCTCTATTCAGGGACTGATTTAGACCTGGAACACTAGGTGGGTGACTCTCCTCTATTCAGGGACTGATTTAGACCTGGAACACTAGGTGGGTGACTCTCCTCTATTCAGGGACTGATTTAGACCTGGAACACTAGGTGGGTGATTCTCCTCTATTCAGGGACTGATTTAGAACTGGAACACTAGGTGGGTGATTCTCCTCTAATCAGACTGATTTAGACATGGGACACTAGGTGGGTGATTCTCCTCTAATCAGACTGATTTAGACCTGGAACACTAGGTGGGTGATTCTCCTCTAATAAGGGACTGATTTAGACCATGAACACTAGGTGGGTGATTCTCCTCTAATCAGACTGATTTAGACCTGGAACACTAGGTGGGTGATTCTCCTCTAATCAGACTGATTTAGACCTGGGACACTAGGTGGGTGATTCTCTTCTAATCAGACTGATTTAGACCTGGGACACTATGCGGGTGATTCTCCTCTAATCAGACTGATTTAGACCTGGAACACTAGGTGGGTGATTCTCCTCTATTCGGGGACTGATTTAGACCTGGAACACTAGGTGGGTGATTCTCTTCTATTCAGGGACTGTATTAGACCTGGAACACTAGGTGGGTGATTCTCTTCTAATCAGACTGATTTAGACCTGGGACACTAGGTGGGTGATTCTCCTCTAATCAGACTGATTTAGACCTGGAACACTAGGTGGGTGATTCTCCTCTAATCAGACTGATTTAGACCTTGGACACTAGGTGGGTGATTCTCCTCTAATCAGATAGATTTTGACCTGGAACACTAGGTGGGTGACTCTCCTCTATTCAGGGACTGATTTAGACCTGGAACACTAGGTGGGTGATTCTCCTCTATTCAGGGACTGATTTAGAACTGGAACACTAGGTGGGTGATTCTCCTCTAATCAGACTGATTTAGACATGGGACACTAGGTGGGTGATTCTCCTCTAATCAGACTGATTTAGACCTGGAACACTAGGTGGGTGATTCTCCTCTAATAAGGGACTGATTTAGACCATGAACACTAGGTGGGTGATTCTCCTCTAATCAGACTGATTTAGACCTGGAACACTAGGTGGGTGATTCTCCTCTAATCAGACTGATTTAGACCTTGGACACTAGGTGGGTGATTCTCCTCGAATCAGGGACTGATTTAGACCTGGAACACTAGGTGGGTGATTCTCCTCTAATCATACTGATTTAGACCTGGAACACTAGGTGGGTGATTCTCCTCTAATCAGACTGATTTAGACCTGGGACACTAGGTGGGTGATTCTCCTCTAATCAGACTGATTTAGACCTGGGACACTAGGTGGGTGATTCTCCTCTAATCAGACTGATTTAGACCTGGAACACTAGGTGGGTTATTCTCCTCTAATCAGGGACTGATTTAGACCTGAAACACTAGGTGGGGGATTCTCCTCTAATCAGACTGATTTAGACCTGGGACACCAGGTGGGTGATTCTCCTCTAATCAGACTGATTTAGACCTGGGACACTAGGTGGGTGATTCTCCTCTTTTCAGGGACTGATTTAGACCTGGAACACTAGGTGGGTGATTCCCCTCTATTCAGGGACTGATTTAGACCTGGGACACAAGGTGGGTGATTCTCCTCTATTCAGGGACTGATTTAGACCTGGGACACAAGGTGGGTGATTCTCCTCTATTCAGGGACTGATTTAGACCTGGGACACAAGGTGGGTGATTCTCCTCTATTCAGGGACTGATTTAGACCTGGAACACTAGGTGGGTGATTCTCTATTCAGGGACTGATTTAGACCTGGGACACTAGGTGGGTGATTCTCCTCTAATCAGACTGATTTAGACCTGGGACACTAGGTGGGTGATTCTCCTCTATTCAGGGACTTATTTAGACCTGCGACACCTAGGTGGATGATTGTCCTCTATTCAGGGACTGATTTAGACCTGGAACACCAGGTGGGTGATTCTCCTCTAATTAGACTGATTTAGACCTGGAACACTAGGTGGGTGATTCTCCTCTATTCAGGGACTGATTTAGACCTGGGACACTAGGTGGGTGATTCTTCTCTAATCAGACTGATTTAGACCTGGGACACTAGGTGGGTGATTCTCCTCTATTCAGGGACTTATTTAGACCTGTGACACCTAGGTGGATGATTGTCCTCTATTCAGGGACTGATTTAGACCTGGAACACCAGGTGGGTGATTCTCCTCTAATTTGACTGATTTAGACCTGGAACACTAGGTGGGTGATTCTCCTGTATTCAGGGACTGATTTAGACCTGGAACACCAGGTGGGTGATTCTCCTCTAATCAGACTGATTTAGACCTGGAACACTAGGTGGGTGATTCTCCTCTAATCAGACTGATTTAGACCTGGAACACTAGGTGGGTGATTCTCCTCTATTCAGGGACTGATTTAGACCTGGGACACCAGGTGGGTGATTCTCCTCTAATTAAACTGATTTAGACCTGGAACACTAGGTGGGTGATTCTCCTCTATTCAGGGACTGATTTAGACCTGGGACACTAGGTGGGTGATTCTCCTCTAATCAGACTGATTTAGACCTGGAACACTAGGTGGGTTATTCTCCTCTAATCAGACTGATTTAGACCTGGGACACTAGGTGGTTGATTCTCCTCTAATCAGGGACTGATTTAGACCTTGAACACTAGGTGGGTTATTCTCCTCTAATCAGACTGATTTAGACATGGAACACTAGGTGGGTGACTCTCCTCTATTCAGGGACTGATTTAGACCTGGAACACTAGGTGGGTGATTCTCCTCTAATCAGACTGATTTAGACCTGGAACACTAGGTGGGTGATTCTCCTCTAATCAGACTGATTTAGACCTGGAACACTAGGTGAGTGATTCTCCTCTATTCAGGGACTGATTTAGAACTGGAACACTAGGTGGGTGATTCTCCTCTAATCAGACTGATTTAGACCTGGGACACTAGGTGGGTGATTCTCCTCTAATCAGACTGATTTAGACCTGGGACAATAGGTGGGTGATTCTCCTCTAATCAGGGACTGATTTAGACCATGAAGACTAGGTGGGTGATTCTCCTCTAATCAGACTGATTTAGACCTGGAACACTAGGTGGGTGATTCTCCTCTAATCAGACTGATTTAGACCTGGAACACTAGGTGGGTGATTCTCCTCTATTCAGGGACTGATTTAGACCTGGAACACTAGGTGGGTGATTCTCTTCTATTCAGGGACTGATTTAGACCTGGAACACTAGGTGGGTGATTCTCTTCTAATCAGACTGATTTAGACCTGGGACACTAGGTGGGTGATTCTCCTCTAATCAGACTGATTTAGACCTGGAACACTAGGTGGGTGATTCTCCTCTAATCAGGGACTGATTTAGACCATGAACACTAGGTGGGTGATTCTCCTCTAATCAGACTGATTTAGACCTGGAACACTAGGTGGGTGATTCTCCTGTAATCAGACTGATTTAGACCTGGGACACTAGGTGGGTGATTCTCCTCTAATTAGGGACTGATTTAGACCTGGAACACTAGGTGGGTGATTCTCCTCTAATCATACTGATTTAGACCTGGAACACTAGGTGGGTGATTCTCCTCTAATCAGACTGATTTAGACCTGGGACACTATGCGGGTGATTCTCCTCTAATAAGACTGATTTAGACCTGGAACACTAGGTGGGTGATTCTCCTCTATTCAGGGACTGAGTTAGACCTGGAACACTAGGTGGGTGATTCTCTTCTATTCAGGGACTGATTTAGACCTGGAACACTAGGTGGGTGATTCTCTTCTAATCAGACTGATTTAGACCTGGGACACTAGGTGGGTGATTCTCCTCTAATCAGACTGATTTAGACCTGGAACACTAGGTGGGTGATTCTCCTCTAATCAGACTGATTTAGACCTTGGACACCAGGTGGGTGATTCTCCTCTAATCAGATAGATTTTGACCTGGAACACTAGGTGGGTGACTCTCCTCTATTCAGGGACTGATTTAGACCTGGAACACTAGGTGGGTGATTCTCCTCTATTCAGGGACTGATTTAGATCTGGGACACTAGGTGGGTGATTCTCCTCTAATCAGACTGATTTAGACCTGGAACACTAGTTGGGTGATTCTCCTCTATTCAGGTACTGATTTAGACCTGGAACACTAGGTGGGTGATTCTCCTCTAATCAGACTGATTTAGACCTGGGACACTAGGTGGGTGATTCTCCTCTAATCAGACTGATTTAGACCTGGAACACTAGGTGGGTGATTCTCCTCTAATCAGACTGATTTAGACCTGGAACACTAGGTGGGTGATTCTCCTCTAATCAGACTGATTTAGACCTGGAACACTAGGTGGGTGATTCTCCTCTATTCAGGGACTGATTTAGACCTGGGACACTAGGTGGGTGATTCTCCTCTAATCAGACTGATTTAGACCTGGAACACCAGGTGGGTGATTCTCCTATAATCAGACTGATTTAGACCTGGAACACTAGGTGGGTGATTCTCCTCTATTCAGGGACTGATTTAGACCTGGAACACTAGGTGGGTGATTCTCCTCTAATCAGACTGATTTAGACCTGGAACACTAGGTGGGTGATTCTCCTCTATTCAGGGACTGATTTAGACCTGGGACACTAGGTGGGTGATTCTCCTCTAATCAGACTGATTTAGACCTGGAACACCAGGTGGGTGATTCTCCTCTAATCAGACTGATTTAGACCTGGAACACTAGGTGGGTGATTCTCCTCTATTCAGGGACTGATTTAGACCTGGAACAGCAGGTGGGTGATTCTCCTCTAATCAGGGACTGATTTAGACCTGGAACACTAGGTGGGTGATTCTCTTCTAATCAGACTGATTTAGACCTGGGACACTAGGTGGGTGATTCTCCTCTATTCAGGGACTGATTTAGACCTGGAACATTAGGTGGGTGATTCTACTCTATTCAGGGACTGATTTAGACCTGGAACACTAGGTGGGTGATTCTTCTCTAATCAGGGACTGATTTAGACCTGGAACACTAGGTGGGTGTTTCTTCTCTAATCAGGGACTGATTTAGACCTGGGACACTAGGTGGGTGATTCTCCTCTATTCAGGGACTGATTTAGACCTGAAACACTAGGTGGGTGATTCTCTTCTAATCAGACTGATTTAGACCTGGGACACTAGGTGGGTGATTCTCCTCTATTAAGGGACTGATTTAGACCTGGAACATTAGGTGGGTGATTCTACTCTATTCAGGGACTGATTTAGACCTGGAACACTAGGTGGGTGATTCTCCTCTATTCAGGGACTGATTTAGACCTGGAACACTAGGTGGGTGATTCTCCTCTAATCAGACTGATTTAGACCTGGAACACTAGGTGGGTGATTCTCCTCTATTCAGGGACTGATTTAGACCTGGGACACTAGGTGGGTGATTCTCCTCTAATCAGACTGATTTAGACCTGGAACACCAGGTGGGTGATTCTCCTCTAATCAGACTGATTTAGACCTGGAACACTAGGTGGGTGATTCTCCTCTATTCAGGGACTGATTTAGACCTGGAACAGCAGGTGGGTGATTCTCCTCTAATCAGGGACTGATTTAGACCTGAAACACTAGGTGGGTGATTCTCTTCTAATCAGACTGATTTAGACCTGGGACACTAGGTGGGTGATTCTCCTCTATTCAGGGACTGATTTAGACCTGGAACATTAGGTGGGTGATTCTACTCTATTCAGGGACTGATTTAGACCTGGAACACTAGGTGGGTGATTCTTCTCTAATCAGGGACTGATTTAGACCTGGAACACTAGGTGGGTGTTTCTTCTCTAATCAGGGACTGATTTAGACCTGGGACACTAGGTGGGTGATTCTCCTCTATTCAGGGACTGATTTAGACCTGAAACACTAGGTGGGTGATTCTCTTCTAATCAGACTGATTTAGACCTGGGACACTAGGTGGGTGATTCTCCTCTATTAAGGGACTGATTTAGACCTGGAACATTAGGTGGGTGATTCTACTCTATTCAGGGACTGATTTAGACCTGGAACACTAGGTGGGTGATTCTTCTCTAATCAGGGACTGATTTAGACCTGGAACACTAGGTGGGTGTTTCTTCTCTAATCAGGGACTGATTTAGACCTGGGACACTAGGTGGGTGATTCTCCTCTATTCAGG
This sequence comes from Thymallus thymallus, assembly GCA_023634145.1. NCBI lineage: Eukaryota > Metazoa > Chordata > Actinopteri > Salmoniformes > Salmonidae > Thymallus > Thymallus thymallus. Next base: position 42,542,915 of record CM042397.1, on the reverse strand, counting down.
GACTGATTTAGACCTGGAACACTAGGTGGGTGATTCTCCTCTAATCAGACTGATTTAGACCTGGAACACTAGGTGGGTGATTCTCCTCTAAACAGGGACTGATTTAGACCTGGAACACTAGGTGGGTGATTCTCATCTATTCAGGGACTGATTTAGACCTGGGACACTAGGTGGGTGATTCTCCTCTAATCACACTGATTTAGACCTGGAACACTAGGTGGGTGATTCTCATCTATTCAGGGACTGATTTAGACCTGGGACACTAGGTGGGTGATTCTCCTCTAATCACACTGATTTAGACCTGGAACACTAGGTGGGTGATTCTCCTCTAATCAGACTGATTTAGACCTGGGACACTAGGTGGGTGATTCTACTCTATTCAGGGACTGATTTAGACCTGGAACACTAGGTGGGTGATTCTCCTCTAATCAGGGACTGATTTAGACCATGAACACTAGGTGGGTGATTCTCCTCTAATCAGACTGATTTAGACCTGGAACACTAGGTGGGTGATTCTCCTCTAATCAGACTGATTTAGACCTGGGACACTATGCGGGTGATTCTCCTCTAATCAGACTGATTTAGACCTGGAACACTAGGTGGGTGATTCTCCTCTTTTCGGGGACTGATTTAGACCTGGAACACTAGGTGGGTGATTCTCTTCTATTCAGGGACTGATTTAGACCTGGAACACTAGGTGGGTGATTCTCTTCTAATCAGACTGATTTAGACCTGGGACACTAGGTGGGTGATTCTCCTCTAATCAGACTGATTTAGACCTGGAACACTAGGTGGGTGATTCTCCTCTAATCAGACTGATTTAGACCTTGGACACTAGGTGGGTGATTCTCCTCTAATCAGATAGATTTTGACCTGGAACACTAGGTGGGTGACTCTCCTCTATTCAGGGACTGATTTAGACCTGGAACACTAGGTGGGTGATTCTCCTCTATTCAGGGACTGATTTAGATCTGGGACACTAGGTGGGTGATTCTCCTCTAATCAGACTGATTTAGACCTGGAACACTAGTTGGGTGATTCTCCTCTATTCAGGTACTGATTTAGACCTGGAACACTAGGTGGGTGATTCTCCTCTAATCAGACTGATTTAGACCTGGGACACTAGGTGGGTGATTCTCCTCTAATCAGACTGATTTAGACCTGGAACACTAGGTGGGTGATTCTCCTCTAATCAGACTGATTTAGACCTGGAACACTAGGTGGGTGATTCTCCTCTAATCAGACTGATTTAGACCTGGAACACTAGGTGGGTGATTCTCCTCTATTCAGGGACTGATTTAGACCTGGGACACTAGGTGGGTGATTCTCCTCTAATCAGACTGATTTAGACCTGGAACACCAGGTGGGTGATTCTCCTATAATCAGACTGATTTAGACCTGGAACACTAGGTGGGTGATTCTCCTCTATTCAGGGACTGATTTAGACCTGGAACACTAGGTGGGTGATTCTCCTCTAATCAGACTGATTTAGACCTGGAACACTAGGTGGGTGATTCTCCTCTATTCAGGGACTGATTTAGACCTGGGACACTAGGTGGGTGATTCTCCTCTAATCAGACTGATTTAGACCTGGAACACCAGGTGGGTGATTCTCCTCTAATCAGACTGATTTAGACCTGGAACACTAGGTGGGTGATTCTCCTCTATTCAGGGACTGATTTAGACCTGGAACAGCAGGTGGGTGATTCTCCTCTAATCAGGGACTGATTTAGACCTGAAACACTAGGTGGGTGATTCTCTTCTAATCAGACTGATTTAGACCTGGGACACTAGGTGGGTGATTCTCCTCTATTCAGGGACTGATTTAGACCTGGAACATTAGGTGGGTGATTCTACTCTATTCAGGGACTGATTTAGACCTGGAACACTAGGTGGGTGATTCTTCTCTAATCAGGGACTGATTTAGACCTGGAACACTAGGTGGGTGTTTCTTCTCTAATCAGGGACTGATTTAGACCTGGGACACTAGGTGGGTGATTCTCCTCTATTCAGGGACTGATTTAGACCTGAAACACTAGGTGGGTGATTCTCTTCTAATCAGACTGATTTAGACCTGGGACACTAGGTGGGTGATTCTCCTCTATTAAGGGACTGATTTAGACCTGGAACATTAGGTGGGTGATTCTACTCTATTCAGGGACTGATTTAGACCTGGAACACTAGGTGGGTGATTCTTCTCTAATCAGGGACTGATTTAGACCTGGAACACTAGGTGGGTGTTTCTTCTCTAATCAGGGACTGATTTAGACCTGGGACACTAGGTGGGTGATTCTCCTCTATTCAGGGACTGATTTAGACCTGGAACACTAGGTGGGTGATTCTCCTCTAATCAGACTGATTTAGACCTGGAACACTAGGTGGGTGATTCTCCTCTAAACAGGGACTGATTTAGACCTGGAACACTAGGTGGGTGATTCTCATCTATTCAGGGACTGATTTAGACCTGGGACACTAGGTGGGTGATTCTCCTCTAATCACACTGATTTAGACCTGAAACACTAGGTGGGTGATTCTCTTCTAATCAGACTGATTTAGACCTGGGACACTAGGTCGGTGATTCTCCTCTATTCAGGGACTGATTTAGACCTGGAACATTAGGTGGGTGATTCTACTCTATTCAGGGACTGATTTAGACCTGGAACACTAGGTGGGTGATTCTTCTCTAATCAGACTGATTTAGACCTGGGACACTAGGTGGGTGATTCTCCTCTAATCAGACTGATTTAGACCTGGAACACTAGGTGGGTTATTCTCCTCTAATCAGGGACTGATTTAGACCTGAAACACTAGGTGGGTGATTCTCCTCTAATCATACTGATTTAGACCTGGAACACTAGGTGGGTGATTCTCCTCTAATCAGACTGATTTAGACCTGGGACACTAGGTGGGTGATTCTCCTCTAATCAGACTGATTTAGACCTGGGACACTAGGTGGGTGATTCTCATCTATTCAGGGACTGATTTAGACCTGGGACACTAGGTGGGTGATTCTCCTCTAATCAGACTGATTTAGACCTGAAACACTAGGTGGGTGATTCTCTTCTAATCAGACTGATTTAGACCTGGGACACTAGGTCGGTGATTCTCCTCTATTCAGGGACTGATTTAGACCTGGAACATTAGGTGGGTGATTCTACTCTATTCAGGGACTGATTTAGACCTGGAACACTAGGTGGGTGATTCTTCTCTAATCAGACTGATTTAGACCTGGGACACTAGGTGGGTGATTCTCCTCTAATCAGACTGATTTAGACCTGGAACACTAGGTGGGTTATTCTCCTCTAATCAGGGACTGATTTAGACCTGAAACACTAGGTGGGTGATTCTCCTCTAATCATACTGATTTAGACCTGGAACACTAGGTGGGTGATTCTCCTCTAATCAGACTGATTTAGACCTGGGACACTAGGTGGGTGATTCTCCTCTAATCAGACTGATTTAGACCTGGGACACTAGGTGGGTGATTCTCCTCTAATCAGACTGATTTAGACCTGGAACACTAGGTGGGTTATTCTCCTCTAATCAGGGACTGATTTAGACCTGAAACACTAGGTGGGGGATTCTCCTCTAATCAGACTGATTTAGACCTGGGACACCAGGTGGGTGATTCTCCTCTAATCAGACTGATTTAGACCTGGGACACTAGGTGGGTGATTCTCCTCTTTTCAGGGACTGATTTAGACCTGGAACACTAGGTGGGTGATTCCCCTCTATTCAGGGACTGATTTAGACCTGGGACACAAGGTGGGTGATTCTCCTCTATTCAGGGACTGATTTAGACCTGGGACACAAGGTGGGTGATTCTCCTCTATTCAGGGACTGATTTAGACCTGGGACACAAGGTGGGTGATTCTCCTCTATTCAGGGACTGATTTAGACCTGGAACACTAGGTGGGTGATTCTCTATTCAGGGACTGATTTAGACCTGGGACACTAGGTGGGTGATTCTCCTCTAATCAGACTGATTTAGACCTGGGACACTAGGTGGGTGATTCTCCTCTATTCAGGGACTTATTTAGACCTGCGACACCTAGGTGGATGATTGTCCTCTATTCAGGGACTGATTTAGACCTGGAACACCAGGTGGGTGATTCTCCTCTAATTAGACTGATTTAGACCTGGAACACTAGGTGGGTGATTCTCCTCTATTCAGGGACTGATTTAGACCTGGGACACTAGGTGGGTGATTCTTCTCTAATCAGACTGATTTAGACCTGGGACACTAGGTGGGTGATTCTCCTCTATTCAGGGACTTATTTAGACCTGTGACACCTAGGTGGATGATTGTCCTCTATTCAGGGACTGATTTAGACCTGGAACACCAGGTGGGTGATTCTCCTCTAATTTGACTGATTTAGACCTGGAACACTAGGTGGGTGATTCTCCTGTATTCAGGGACTGATTTAGACCTGGAACACCAGGTGGGTGATTCTCCTCTAATCAGACTGATTTAGACCTGGAACACTAGGTGGGTGATTCTCCTCTAATCAGACTGATTTAGACCTGGAACACTAGGTGGGTGATTCTCCTCTATTCAGGGACTGATTTAGACCTGGGACACCAGGTGGGTGATTCTCCTCTAATTAAACTGATTTAGACCTGGAACACTAGGTGGGTGATTCTCCTCTATTCAGGGACTGATTTAGACCTGGGACACTAGGTGGGTGATTCTCCTCTAATCAGACTGATTTAGACCTGGAACACTAGGTGGGTTATTCTCCTCTAATCAGACTGATTTAGACCTGGGACACTAGGTGGTTGATTCTCCTCTAATCAGGGACTGATTTAGACCTTGAACACTAGGTGGGTTATTCTCCTCTAATCAGACTGATTTAGACATGGAACACTAGGTGGGTGACTCTCCTCTATTCAGGGACTGATTTAGACCTGGAACACTAGGTGGGTGATTCTCCTCTAATCAGACTGATTTAGACCTGGAACACTAGGTGGGTGATTCTCCTCTAATCAGACTGATTTAGACCTGGAACACTAGGTGAGTGATTCTCCTCTATTCAGGGACTGATTTAGAACTGGAACACTAGGTGGGTGATTCTCCTCTAATCAGACTGATTTAGACCTGGGACACTAGGTGGGTGATTCTCCTCTAATCAGACTGATTTAGACCTGGGACAATAGGTGGGTGATTCTCCTCTAATCAGGGACTGATTTAGACCATGAAGACTAGGTGGGTGATTCTCCTCTAATCAGACTGATTTAGACCTGGAACACTAGGTGGGTGATTCTCCTCTAATCAGACTGATTTAGACCTGGAACACTAGGTGGGTGATTCTCCTCTATTCAGGGACTGATTTAGACCTGGAACACTAGGTGGGTGATTCTCTTCTATTCAGGGACTGATTTAGACCTGGAACACTAGGTGGGTGATTCTCTTCTAATCAGACTGATTTAGACCTGGGACACTAGGTGGGTGATTCTCCTCTAATCAGACTGATTTAGACCTGGAACACTAGGTGGGTGATTCTCCTCTAATCAGGGACTGATTTAGACCATGAACACTAGGTGGGTGATTCTCCTCTAATCAGACTGATTTAGACCTGGAACACTAGGTGGGTGATTCTCCTGTAATCAGACTGATTTAGACCTGGGACACTAGGTGGGTGATTCTCCTCTAATTAGGGACTGATTTAGACCTGGAACACTAGGTGGGTGATTCTCCTCTAATCATACTGATTTAGACCTGGAACACTAGGTGGGTGATTCTCCTCTAATCAGACTGATTTAGACCTGGGACACTATGCGGGTGATTCTCCTCTAATAAGACTGATTTAGACCTGGAACACTAGGTGGGTGATTCTCCTCTATTCAGGGACTGAGTTAGACCTGGAACACTAGGTGGGTGATTCTCTTCTATTCAGGGACTGATTTAGACCTGGAACACTAGGTGGGTGATTCTCTTCTAATCAGACTGATTTAGACCTGGGACACTAGGTGGGTGATTCTCCTCTAATCAGACTGATTTAGACCTGGAACACTAGGTGGGTGATTATCCTCTAATCAGACTGATTTAGACCTTGGACACCAGGTGGGTGATTCTCCTCTAATCAGATAGATTTTGACCTGGAACACTAGGTGGGTGACTCTCCTCTATTCAGGGACTGATTTAGACCTGGAACACTAGGTGGGTGATTCTCCTCTATTCAGGGACTGATTTAGATCTGGGACACTAGGTGGGTGATTCTCCTCTAATCAGACTGATTTAGACCTGGAACACTAGTTGGGTGATTCTCCTCTATTCAGGTACTGATTTAGACCTGGAACACTAGGTGGGTGATTCTCCTCTAATCAGACTGATTTAGACCTGGGACACTAGGTGGGTGATTCTCCTCTAATCAGACTGATTTAGACCTGGAACACTAGGTGGGTGATTCTCCTCTAATCAGACTGATTTAGACCTGGAACACTAGGTGGGTGATTCTCCTCTAATCAGACTGATTTAGACCTGGAACACTAGGTGGGTGATTCTCCTCTATTCAGGGACTGATTTAGACCTGGGACACTAGGTGGGTGATTCTCCTCTAATCAGACTGATTTAGACCTGGAACACCAGGTGGGTGATTCTCCTATAATCAGACTGATTTAGACCTGGAACACTAGGTGGGTGATTCTCCTCTATTCAGGGACTGATTTAGACCTGGAACACTAGGTGGGTGATTCTCCTCTAATCAGACTGATTTAGACCTGGAACACTAGGTGGGTGATTCTCCTCTATTCAGGGACTGATTTAGACCTGGGACACTAGGTGGGTGATTCTCCTCTAATCAGACTGATTTAGACCTGGAACACCAGGTGGGTGATTCTCCTCTAATCAGACTGATTTAGACCTGGAACACTAGGTGGGTGATTCTCCTCTATTCAGGGACTGATTTAGACCTGGAACAGCAGGTGGGTGATTCTCCTCTAATCAGGGACTGATTTAGACCTGAAACACTAGGTGGGTGATTCTCTTCTAATCAGACTGATTTAGACCTGGGACACTAGGTGGGTGATTCTCCTCTATTCAGGGACTGATTTAGACCTGGAACATTAGGTGGGTGATTCTACTCTATTCAGGGACTGATTTAGACCTGGAACACTAGGTGGGTGATTCTTCTCTAATCAGGGACTGATTTAGACCTGGAACACTAGGTGGGTGTTTCTTCTCTAATCAGGGACTGATTTAGACCTGGGACACTAGGTGGGTGATTCTCCTCTATTCAGGGACTGATTTAGACCTGAAACACTAGGTGGGTGATTCTCTTCTAATCAGACTGATTTAGACCTGGGACACTAGGTGGGTGATTCTCCTCTATTAAGGGACTGATTTAGACCTGGAACATTAGGTGGGTGATTCTACTCTATTCAGGGACTGATTTAGACCTGGAACACTAGGTGGGTGATTCTCCTCTATTCAGGGACTGATTTAGACCTGGAACACTAGGTGGGTGATTCTCCTCTAATCAGACTGATTTAGACCTGGAACACTAGGTGGGTGATTCTCCTCTATTCAGGGACTGATTTAGACCTGGGACACTAGGTGGGTGATTCTCCTCTAATCAGACTGATTTAGACCTGGAACACCAGGTGGGTGATTCTCCTCTAATCAGACTGATTTAGACCTGGAACACTAGGTGGGTGATTCTCCTCTATTCAGGGACTGATTTAGACCTGGAACAGCAGGTGGGTGATTCTCCTCTAATCAGGGACTGATTTAGACCTGAAACACTAGGTGGGTGATTCTCTTCTAATCAGACTGATTTAGACCTGGGACACTAGGTGGGTGATTCTCCTCTATTCAGGGACTGATTTAGACCTGGAACATTAGGTGGGTGATTCTACTCTATTCAGGGACTGATTTAGACCTGGAACACTAGGTGGGTGATTCTTCTCTAATCAGGGACTGATTTAGACCTGGAACACTAGGTGGGTGTTTCTTCTCTAATCAGGGACTGATTTAGACCTGGGACACTAGGTGGGTGATTCTCCTCTATTCAGGGACTGATTTAGACCTGAAACACTAGGTGGGTGATTCTCTTCTAATCAGACTGATTTAGACCTGGGACACTAGGTGGGTGATTCTCCTCTATTAAGGGACTGATTTAGACCTGGAACATTAGGTGGGTGATTCTACTCTATTCAGGGACTGATTTAGACCTGGAACACTAGGTGGGTGATTCTTCTCTAATCAGGGACTGATTTAGACCTGGAACACTAGGTGGGTGTTTCTTCTCTAATCAGGGACTGATTTAGACCTGGGACACTAGGTGGGTGATTCTCCTCTATTCAGGGACTGATTTAGACCTGGAACACTAGGTGGGTGATTCTCCTCTAATCAGACTGATTTAGACCTGGAACACTAGGTGGGTGATTCTCCTCTAAACAGGGACTGATTTAGACCTGGAACACTAGGTGGGTGATTCTCATCTATTCAGGGACTGATTTAGACCTGGGACACTAGGTGGGTGATTCTCCTCTAATCACACTGATTTAGACCTGGAACACTAGGTGGGTGATTCTCCTCTAATCAGACTGATTTAGACCTGGGACACCAGTTGGGTGATTCTCCTCTAATCAGACTGATTTAGACCTGGGACACTAGGTGGGTGATTCTACTCTATTCAGGGACTGATTTAGACCTGGAACACTAGGTGGGTGATTCTTCTCTAATCAGGGACTGATTTAGACCTGGAACACTAGGTGGGTGTTTCTTCTCTAATCAGGGACTGATTTAGACCTGGGACACTAGGTGGGTGATTCTCCTCTATTCAGGGACTGATTTAGACCTGGAACACTAGGTGGGTGATTCTCCTCTAATCAGACTGATTTAGACCTGGAACACTAGGTGGGTGATTCTCCTCTAAACAGGGACTGATTTAGACCTGGAACACTAGGTGGGTGATTCTCATCTATTCAGGGACTGATTTAGACCTGGGACACTAGGTGGGTGATTCTCCTCTAATCACACTGATTTAGACCTGGAACACTAGGTGGGTGATTCTCCTCTAATCAGACTGATTTAGACCTGGAACACTAGGTGGGTGATTCTCCTCTATTCAGGGACTGATTTAGACCTGGAACACCAGGTGGGTGATTCTCCTCTAATCAGACTGATTTAGACCTGAAACACTAGGTGGGTGATTCTCTTCTAATTAGACTGATTTAGACCTGGGACACTAGGTGGGTGATTCTCCTCTATTCAGGGACTGATTTAGACCTGGAACATTAGGTGGGTGATTCTACTCTATTCAGGGACTGATTTAGACCTGGAAAACTAGGTGGGTGATTCTCCTCTAATCAGACTGATTTAGACCTGGAACACTAGGTGGGTGATTCTCCTCTAAACAGGGACTGATTTAGACCTGGAACACTAGGTGGGTGATTCTCCTCTAATCAGTCTGATTTAGACCTGGAACACTAGGTGGGTGATTCTCCTCTAAACAGGGACTGATTTAGACCTGGAACACTAGGTGGGTGATTCTCATCTATTCAGGGACTGATTTAGACCTGGGACACTAGGTGGGTGATTCTCCTCTAATCACACTGATTTAGACCTGGAACACTAGGTGGGTGATTCTCCTCTAATCAGACTGATTTAGACCTGGAACACTAGGTGGGTGATTCTCCTCTATTCAGGGACTGATTTAGACCTGGAACACCAGGTGGGTGATTCTCCTCTAATCAGACTGATTTAGACCTGAAACACTAGGTGGGTGATTCTCTTCTAATCAGACTGATTTAGACCTGGGACACTAGGTCGGTGATTCTCCTCTATTCAGGGACTGATTTAGACCTGGAACATTAGGTGGGTGATTCTACTCTATTCAGGGACTGATTTAGACCTGGAACACTAGGTGGGTGATTCTTCTCTAATCAGGGACTGATTTAGACCTGGAACACTAGGTGGGTGTTTCTTCTCTAATCAGGGACTGATTTAGACCTGGGACACTAGGTGGGTGATTCTCCTCTATTCAGGGACTGATTTAGACCTGAAACACTAGGTGGGTGATTCTCCTCTAATCAGACTGATTTAGACCTGGAACACTAGGTGGGTGATTCTCCTCTAAACAGGGACTGAATTAGACCTGGAACACTAGGTGGGTGATTCTCATCTATTCAGGGACTGATTTAGACCTGGGACACTAGGTGGGTGATTCTCCTCTAATCACACTGATTTAGACCTGGAACACTAGGTGGGTGATTCTACTCTATTCAGGGACTGATTTAGACCTGGAACACTAGGTGGGTTATTCTCCTCTAATCAGACTGATTTAGACCTGGGACACTAGGTGGTTGATTCTCCTCTAATCAGGGACTGATTTAGACCTTGAACACTAGGTGGGTTATTCTCCTCTAATCAGACTGATTTAGACATGGAACACTAGGTGGGTGACTCTCCTCTATTCAGGGACTGATTTAGACCTGGAACACTAGGTGGGTGATTCTCCTCTAATCAGACTGATTTAGACCTGGAACACTAGGTGGGTGATTCTCCTCTAATCAGACTGATTTAGACCTGGAACACTAGGTGAGTGATTCTCCTCTATTCAGGGACTGATTTAGAACTGGAACACTAGGTGGGTGATTCTCCTCTAATCAGACTGATTTAGACCTGGGACACTAGGTGGGTGATTCTCCTCTAATCAGACTGATTTAGACCTGGGACAATAGGTGGGTGATTCTCCTCTAATCAGGGACTGATTTAGACCATGAAGACTAGGTGGGTGATTCTCCTCTAATCAGACTGATTTAGACCTGGAACACTAGGTGGGTGATTCTCCTCTAATCAGACTGATTTAGACCTGGAACACTAGGTGGGTGATTCTCCTCTATTCAGGGACTGATTTAGACCTGGAACACTAGGTGGGTGATTCTCTTCTATTCAGGGACTGATTTAGACCTGGAACACTAGGTGGGTGATTCTCTTCTAATCAGACTGATTTAGACCTGGGACACTAGGTGGGTGATTCTCCTCTAATCAGACTTATTTAGACCTGGAACACTAGGTGTGTGATTCTTCTCTAATCAGACTGATTTAGACCTTGGACACCAGGTGGGTGATTCTCCTCTAATCAGATAGATTTTGACCTGGAACACTAGGTGGGTGACTCTCCTCTATTCAGGGACTGATTTAGACCTGGAACACTAGGTGGGTGATTCTCCTCTATTCAGGGACTGATTTAGAACTGGAACACTAGGTGGGTGATTCTCCTCTAATCAGACTGATTTAGACCTGGGACACTAGGTGGGTGATTCTCCTCTAATCAGACTGATTTAGACCTGGAACACTAGGTGGGTGATTCTCCTCTAATCAGGGACTGATTTAGACCATGAACACTAGGTGGGTGATTCTCCTCTAATCAGACTGATTTAGACCTGGAACACTAGGTGGGTGATTCTCCTGTAATCAGACTGATTTAGACCTGGGACACTAGGTGGGTGATTCTCCTCTAATTAGGGACTGATTTAGACCTGGAACACTAGGTGGGTGATTCTCCTCTAATCATACTGATTTAGACCTGGAACACTAGGTGGGTGATTCTCCTCTAATCAGACTGATTTAGACCTGGGACACTATGCGGGTGATTCTCCTCTAATAAGACTGATTTAGACCTGGAACACTAGGTGGGTGATTCTCCTCTATTCAGGGACTGAGTTAGACCTGGAACACTAGGTGGGTGATTCTCTTCTATTCAGGGACTGATTTAGACCTGGAACACTAGGTGGGTGATTCTCTTCTAATCAGACTGATTTAGACCTGGGACACTAGGTGGGTGATTCTCCTCTAATCAGACTGATTTAGACCTGGAACACTAGGTGGGTGATTCTCCTCTAATCAGACTGATTTAGACCTTGGACACCAGGTGGGTGATTCTCCTCTAATCAGATAGATTTTGACCTGGAACACTAGGTGGGTGACTCTCCTCTATTCAGGGACTGATTTAGACCTGGAACACTAGGTGGGTGATTCTCCTCTATTCAGGGACTGATTTAGATCTGGGACACTAGGTGGGTGATTCTCCTCTAATCAGACTGATTTAGACCTGGAACACTAGTTGGGTGATTCTCCTCTATTCAGGTACTGATTTAGACCTGGAACACTAGGTGGGTGATTCTCCTCTAATCAGACTGATTTAGACCTGGGACACTAGGTGGGTGATTCTCCTCTAATCAGACTGATTTAGACCTGGAACACTAGGTGGGTGATTCTCCTCTAATCAGACTGATTTAGACCTGGAACACTAGGTGGGTGATTCTCCTCTAATCAGACTGATTTAGACCTGGAACACTAGGTGGGTGATTCTCCTCTAATCAGACTGATTTAGACCTGGAACACTAGGTGGGTGATTCTCCTCTATTCAGGGACTGATTTAGACCTGGGACACCAGGTGGGTGATTCTCCTCTAATCAGACTGATTTAGACCTGGAACACCAGGTGGGTGATTCTCCTATAATCAGACTGATTTAGACCTGGAACACTAGGTGGGTGATTCTCCTCTATTCAGGGACTGATTTAGACCTGGAACACTAGGTGGGTGATTCTCCTCTAATCAGACTGATTTAGACCTGGAACACTAGGTGGGTGATTCTCCTCTATTCAGGGACTGATTTAGACCTGGGACACTAGGTGGGTGATTCTCCTCTAATCAGACTGATTTAGACCTGGAACACCAGGTGGGTGATTCTCCTCTAATCAGACTGATTTAGACCTGGAACACTAGGTGGGTGATTCTCCTCTATTCAGGGACTGATTTAGACCTGGAACAGCAGGTGGGTGATTCTCCTCTAATCAGGGACTGATTTAGACCTGAAACACTAGGTGGGTGATTCTCTTCTAATCAGACTGATTTAGACCTGGGACACTAGGTGGGTGATTCTCCTCTATTCAGGGACTGATTTAGACCTGGAACATTAGGTGGGTGATTCTACTCTATTCAGGGACTGATTTAGACCTGGAACACTAGGTGGGTGATTCTTCTCTAATCAGGGACTGATTTAGACCTGGAACACTAGGTGGGTGTTTCTTCTCTAATCAGGGACTGATTTAGACCTGGGACACTAGGTGGGTGATTCTCCTCTATTCAGGGACTGATTTAGACCTGAAACACTAGGTGGGTGATTCTCTTCTAATCAGACTGATTTAGACCTGGGACACTAGGTGGGTGATTCTCCTCTATTAAGGGACTGATTTAGACCTGGAACATTAGGTGGGTGATTCTACTCTATTCAGGGACTGATTTAGACCTGGAACACTAGGTGGGTGATTCTTCTCTAATCAGGGACTGATTTAGACCTGGAACACTAGGTGGGTGTTTCTTCTCTAATCAGGGACTGATTTAGACCTGGGACACTAGGTGGGTGATTCTCCTCTATTCAGGGACTGATTTAGACCTGGAACACTAGGTGGGTGATTCTCCTCTAATCAGACTGATTTAGACCTGGAACACTAGGTGGGTGATTCTCCTCTAAACAGGGACTGATTTAGACCTGGAACACTAGGTGGGTGATTCTCATCTATTCAGGGACTGATTTAGACCTGGGACACTAGGTGGGTGATTCTCCTCTAATCACACTGATTTAGACCTGGAACACTAGGTGGGTGATTCTCCTCTAATCAGACTGATTTAGACCTGGGACACCAGTTGGGTGATTCTCCTCTAATCAGACTGATTTAGACCTGGGACACTAGGTGGGTGATTCTACTCTATTCAGGGACTGATTTAGACCTGGAACACTAGGTGGGTGATTCTTCTCTAATCAGGGACTGATTTAGACCTGGAACACTAGGTGGGTGTTTCTTCTCTAATCAGGGACTGATTTAGACCTGGGACACTAGGTGGGTGATTCTCCTCTATTCAGGGACTGATTTAGACCTGGAACACTAGGTGGGTGATTCTCCTCTAATCAGACTGATTTAGACCTGGAACACTAGGTGGGTGATTCTCCTCTAAACAGGGACTGATTTAGACCTGGAACACTAGGTGGGTGATTCTCATCTATTCAGGGACTGATTTAGACCTGGGACACTAGGTGGGTGATTCTCCTCTAATCACACTGATTTAGACCTGGAACACTAGGTGGGTGATTCTCCTCTAATCAGACTGATTTAGACCTGGAACACTAGGTGGGTGATTCTCCTCTATTCAGGGACTGATTTAGACCTGGAACACCAGGTGGGTGATTCTCCTCTAATCAGACTGATTTAGACCTGAAACACTAGGTGGGTGATTCTCTTCTAATCAGACTGATTTAGACCTGGGACACTAGGTGGGTGATTCTCCTCTATTCAGGGACTGATTTAGACCTGGAACATTAGGTGGGTGATTCTACTCTATTCAGGGACTGATTTAGACCTGGAAAACTAGGTGGGTGATTCTCCTCTAATCAGACTGATTTAGACCTGGAACACTAGGTGGGTGATTCTCCTCTAAACAGGGACTGATTTAGACCTGGAACACTAGGTGGGTGATTCTCATCTATTCAGGGACTGATTTAGACCTGGGACACTAGGTGGGTGATTCTCCTCTAATCACACTGATTTAGACCTGGAACACTAGGTGGGTGATTCTCCTCTAATCAGACTGATTTAGACCTGGGACACCAGTTGGGTGATTCTCCTCTAATCAGACTGATTTAGACCTGGGACACTAGGTGGGTGATTCTACTCTATTCAGGGACTGATTTAGACCTGGAACACTAGGTGGGTGATTCTTCTCTAATCAGGGACTGATTTAGACCTGGAACACTAGGTGGGTGTTTCTTCTCTAATCAGGGACTGATTTAGACCTGGGACACTAGGTGGGTGATTCTCCTCTATTCAGGGACTGATTTAGACCTGGAACACTAGGTGGGTGATTCTCCTCTAATCAGACTGATTTAGACCTGGAACACTAGGTGGGTGATTCTCCTCTAAACAGGGACTGATTTAGACCTGGAACACTAGGTGGGTGATTCTCATCTATTCAGGGACTGATTTAGACCTGGGACACTAGGTGGGTGATTCTCCTCTAATCAGACTGATTTAGACCTGGAACACTAGGTGGGTGATTCTCCTCTAATCAGACTGATTTAGACCTGGAACACTAGGTGGGTGATTCTCCTCTATTCAGGGACTGATTTAGACCTGGAACACCAGGTGGGTGATTCTCCTCTAATCAGACTGATTTAGACCTGAAACACTAGGTGGGTGATTCTCTTCTAATCAGACTGATTTAGACCTGGGACACTAGGTCGGTGATTCTCCTCTATTCAGGGACTGATTTAGACCTGGAACATTAGGTGGGTGATTCTACTCTATTCAGGGACTGATTTAGACCTGGAACACTAGGTGGGTGATTCTTCTCTAATCAGGGACTGATTTAGACCTGGAACACTAGGTGGGTGTTTCTTCTCTAATCAGGGACTGATTTAGACCTGGGACACTAGGTGGGTGATTCTCCTCTATTCAGGGACTGATTTAGACCTGAAACACTAGGTGGGTGATTCTCCTCTAATCAGACTGATTTAGACCTGGAACACTAGGTGGGTGATTCTCCTCTAAACAGGGACTGATTTAGACCTGGAACACTAGGTGGGTGATTCTCATCTATTCAGGGACTGATTTAGACCTGGGACACTAGGTGGGTGATTCTCCTCTAATCACACTGATTTAGACCTGGAACACTAGGTGGGTGATTCTCCTCTAAACAGGGACTGATTTAGACCTGGAACACTAGGTGGGTGATTCTCATCTATTCAGGGACTGATTTAGACCTGGGACACTAGGTGGGTGATTCTCCTCTAATCAGACTGATTTAGACCTGGAACACTAGGTGGGTGATTCTCCTCTAATCAGACTGATTTAGACCTGGAACACTAGGTGGGTGATTCTCCTCTATTCAGGGACTGATTTAGACCTGGAACACCAGGTGGGTGATTCTCCTCTAATCAGACTGATTTAGACCTGAAACACTAGGTGGGTGATTCTCTTCTAATCAGACTGATTTAGACCTGGGACACTAGGTCGGTGATTCTCCTCTATTCAGGGACTGATTTAGACCTGGAACATTAGGTGGGTGATTCTACTCTATTCAGGGACTGATTTAGACCTGGAACACTAGGTGGGTGATTCTTCTCTAATCAGGGACTGATTTAGACCTGGAACACTAGGTGGGTGTTTCTTCTCTAATCAGGGACTGATTTAGACCTGGGACACTAGGTGGGTGATTCTCCTCTATTCAGGGACTGATTTAGACCTGAAACACTAGGTGGGTGATTCTCCTCTAATCAGACTGATTTAGACCTGGAACACTAGGTGGGTGATTCTCCTCTAAACAGGGACTGATTTAGACCTGGAACACTAGGTGGGTGATTCTCATCTATTCAGGGACTGATTTAGACCTGGGACACTAGGTGGGTGATTCTCCTCTAATCACACTGATTTAGACCTGGAACACTAGGTGGGTGATTCTACTCTATTCAGGGACTGATTTAGACCTGGAACACTAGGTGGGTGATTCTTCTCTAATCAGGGACTGATTTAGACCTGGAACACTAGGTGGGTGTTTCTTCTCTAATCAGGGACTGATTTAGACCTGGGACACTAGGTGGGTGATTCTCCTCTATTCAGGGACTGATTTAGACCTGAAACACTAGGTGGGTGATTCTCCTCTAATCAGACTGATTTAGACCTGGAACACTAGGTGGGTGATTCTCCTCTAAACAGGGACTGATTTAGACCTGGAACACTAGGTGGGTGATTCTCATCTATTCAGGGACTGATTTAGACCTGGGACACTAGGTGGGTGATTCTCCTCTAATCACACTGATTTAGACCTGGAACACTAGGTGGGTGATTCTCCTCTAATCAGACTGATTTAGACCTGGAACACTAGGTGGGTGATTCTCCTCTATTCAGGGACTGATTTAGACCTGGAACACTAGGTGGGTGATTCTCCTCTATTCAGGGACTGATTTAGACCTGGGACACTAGGTGGGTGATTCTCCTCTAATCAGACTGATTTAGACCTGGAACACTAGGTGGGTGATTCTCCTCTAATCAGACTGATTTAGACCTGGGACACTAGGTGGTTGATTCTCCTCTAATCAGGGACTGATTTAGACCTCGAACACTAGGTGGGTGATTCTCCTCTAATCAGACTGATTTAGACCTGGAACACTAGGTGGGTGATTCTCCTCTAATCAGACTGATTTAGACCTTGGACACCAGGTGGGTGATTCTCCTCTAATCAGACAGATTTTGACCTGGAACACTAGGTGGGTGATTCTCCTCTATTCAGGGACTGAGTTAGACCTGGAACACTAGGTGGGTGATTCTCTTCTATTCAGGGACTGATTTAGACCTGGAACACTAGGTGGGTGATTCTCTTCTAATCAGACTGATTTAGACCTGGGACACTAGGTGGGTGATTCTCCTCTAATCAGACTGATTTAGACCTGGAACACTAGGTGGGTGATTCTCCTCTAATCAGACTGATTTAGACCTTGGACACCAGGTGGGTGATTCTCCTCTAATCAGATAGATTTTGACCTGGAACACTAGGTGGGTGACTCTCCTCTATTCAGGGACTGATTTAGACCTGGAACACTAGGTGGGTGATTCTCCTCTATTCAGGGACTGATTTAGATCTGGGACACTAGGTGGGTGATTCTCCTCTAATCAGACTGATTTAGACCTGGAACACTAGTTGGGTGATTCTCCTCTATTCAGGTACTGATTTAGACCTGGAACACTAGGTGGGTGATTCTCCTCTAATCAGACTGATTTAGACCTGGGACACTAGGTGGGTGATTCTCCTCTAATCAGACTGATTTAGACCTGGAACACTAGGTGGGTGATTCTCCTCTAATCAGACTGATTTAGACCTGGAACACTAGGTGGGTGATTCTCCTCTAATCAGACTGATTTAGACCTGGAACACTAGGTGGGTGATTCTCCTCTAATCAGACTGATTTAGACCTGGAACACTAGGTGGGTGATTCTCCTCTATTCAGGGACTGATTTAGACCTGGGACACCAGGTGGGTGATTCTCCTCTAATCAGACTGATTTAGACCTGGAACACCAGGTGGGTGATTCTCCTATAATCAGACTGATTTAGACCTGGAACACTAGGTGGGTGATTCTCCTCTATTCAGGGACTGATTTAGACCTGGAACACTAGGTGGGTGATTCTCCTCTAATCAGACTGATTTAGACCTGGAACACTAGGTGGGTGATTCTCCTCTATTCAGGGACTGATTTAGACCTGGGACACTAGGTGGGTGATTCTCCTCTAATCAGACTGATTTAGACCTGGAACACCAGGTGGGTGATTCTCCTCTAATCAGACTGATTTAGACCTGGAACACTAGGTGGGTGATTCTCCTCTATTCAGGGACTGATTTAGACCTGGAACAGCAGGTGGGTGATTCTCCTCTAATCAGGGACTGATTTAGACCTGAAACACTAGGTGGGTGATTCTCTTCTAATCAGACTGATTTAGACCTGGGACACTAGGTGGGTGATTCTCCTCTATTCAGGGACTGATTTAGACCTGGAACATTAGGTGGGTGATTCTACTCTATTCAGGGACTGATTTAGACCTGGAACACTAGGTGGGTGATTCTTCTCTAATCAGGGACTGATTTAGACCTGGAACACTAGGTGGGTGTTTCTTCTCTAATCAGGGACTGATTTAGACCTGGGACACTAGGTGGGTGATTCTCCTCTATTCAGGGACTGATTTAGACCTGAAACACTAGGTGGGTGATTCTCTTCTAATCAGACTGATTTAGACCTGGGACACTAGGTGGGTGATTCTCCTCTATTAAGGGACTGATTTAGACCTGGAACATTAGGTGGGTGATTCTACTCTATTCAGGGACTGATTTAGACCTGGAACACTAGGTGGGTGATTCTTCTCTAATCAGGGACTGATTTAGACCTGGAACACTAGGTGGGTGTTTCTTCTCTAATCAGGGACTGATTTAGACCTGGGACACTAGGTGGGTGATTCTCCTCTATTCAGGGACTGATTTAGACCTGGAACACTAGGTGGGTGATTCTCCTCTAATCAGACTGATTTAGACCTGGAACACTAGGTGGGTGATTCTCCTCTAAACAGGGACTGATTTAGACCTGGAACACTAGGTGGGTGATTCTCATCTATTCAGGGACTGATTTAGACCTGGGACACTAGGTGGGTGATTCTCCTCTAATCACACTGATTTAGACCTGGAACACTAGGTGGGTGATTCTCCTCTAATCAGACTGATTTAGACCTGGGACACCAGTTGGGTGATTCTCCTCTAATCAGACTGATTTAGACCTGGGACACTAGGTGGGTGATTCTACTCTATTCAGGGACTGATTTAGACCTGGAACACTAGGTGGGTGATTCTTCTCTAATCAGGGACTGATTTAGACCTGGAACACTAGGTGGGTGTTTCTTCTCTAATCAGGGACTGATTTAGACCTGGGACACTAGGTGGGTGATTCTCCTCTATTCAGGGACTGATTTAGACCTGGAACACTAGGTGGGTGATTCTCCTCTAAACAGGGACTGATTTAGACCTGGAACACTAGGTGGGTGATTCTCATCTATTCAGGGACTGATTTAGACCTGGGACACTAGGTGGGTGATTCTCCTCTAATCACACTGATTTAGACCTGGAACACTAGGTGGGTGATTCTCCTCTAATCAGACTGATTTAGACCTGGAACACTAGGTGGGTGATTCTCCTCTATTCAGGGACTGATTTAGACCTGGAACACCAGGTGGGTGATTCTCCTCTAATCAGACTGATTTAGACCTGAAACACTAGGTGGGTGATTCTCTTCTAATCAGACTGATTTAGACCTGGGACACTAGGTGGGTGATTCTCCTCTATTCAGGGACTGATTTAGACCTGGAACATTAGGTGGGTGATTCTACTCTATTCAGGGACTGATTTAGACCTGGAAAACTAGGTGGGTGATTCTCCTCTAATCAGACTGATTTAGACCTGGAACACTAGGTGGGTGATTCTCCTCTAAACAGGGACTGATTTAGACCTGGAACACTAGGTGGGTGATTCTCATCTATTCAGGGACTGATTTAGACCTGGGACACTAGGTGGGTGATTCTCCTCTAATCACACTGATTTAGACCTGGAACACTAGGTGGGTGATTCTCCTCTAATAAGACTGATTTAGACCTGGGACACCAGTTGGGTGATTCTCCTCTAATCAGACTGATTTAGACCTGGGACACTAGGTGGGTGATTCTACTCTATTCAGGGACTGATTTAGACCTGGAACACTAGGTGGGTGATTCTTCTCTAATCAGGGACTGATTTAGACCTGGAACACTAGGTGGGTGTTTCTTCTCTAATCAGGGACTGATTTAGACCTGGGACACTAGGTGGGTGATTCTCCTCTATTCAGGGACTGATTTAGACCTGGAACACTAGGTGGGTGATTCTCCTCTAATCAGACTGATTTAGACCTGGAACACTAGGTGGGTGATTCTCCTCTAAACAGGGACTGATTTAGACCTGGAACACTAGGTGGGTGATTCTCATCTATTCAGGGACTGATTTAGACCTGGGACACTAGGTGGGTGATTCTCCTCTAATCAGACTGATTTAGACCTGGAACACTAGGTGGGTGATTCTCCTCTAATCAGACTGATTTAGACCTGGAACACTAGGTGGGTGATTCTCCTCTATTCAGGGACTGATTTAGACCTGGAACACCAGGTGGGTGATTCTCCTCTAATCAGACTGATTTAGACCTGAAACACTAGGTGGGTGATTCTCTTCTAATCAGACTGATTTAGACCTGGGACACTAGGTCGGTGATTCTCCTCTATTCAGGGACTGATTTAGACCTGGAACATTAGGTGGGTGATTCTACTCTATTCAGGGACTGATTTAGACCTGGAACACTAGGTGGGTGATTCTTCTCTAATCAGGGACTGATTTAGACCTGGAACACTAGGTGGGTGTTTCTTCTCTAATCAGGGACTGATTTAGACCTGGGACACTAGGTGGGTGATTCTCCTCTATTCAGGGACTGATTTAGACCTGAAACACTAGGTGGGTGATTCTCCTCTAATCAGACTGATTTAGACCTGGAACACTAGGTGGGTGATTCTCCTCTAAACAGGGACTGATTTAGACCTGGAACACTAGGTGGGTGATTCTCATCTATTCAGGGACTGATTTAGACCTGGGACACTAGGTGGGTGATTCTCCTCTAATCACACTGATTTAGACCTGGAACACTAGGTGGGTGATTCTACTCTATTCAGGGACTGATTTAGACCTGGAACACTAGGTGGGTGATTCTTCTCTAATCAGGGACTGATTTAGACCTGGAACACTAGGTGGGTGTTTCTTCTCTAATCAGGGACTGATTTAGACCTGGGACACTAGGTGGGTGATTCTCCTCTATTCAGGGACTGATTTAGACCTGAAACACTAGGTGGGTGATTCTCCTCTAATCAGACTGATTTAGACCTGGAACACTAGGTGGGTGATTCTCCTCTAAACAGGGACTGATTTAGACCTGGAACACTAGGTGGGTGATTCTCATCTATTCAGGGACTGATTTAGACCTGGGACACTAGGTGGGTGATTCTCCTCTAATCACACTGATTTAGACCTGGAACACTAGGTGGGTGATTCTCCTCTAATCAGACTGATTTAGACCTGGAACACTAGGTGGGTGATTCTCCTCTATTCAGGGACTGATTTAGACCTGGAACACTAGGTGGGTGATTCTCCTCTATTCAGGGACTGATTTAGACCTGGGACACTAGGTGGGTGATTCTCCTCTAATCAGACTGATTTAGACCTGGAACACTAGGTGGGTGATTCTCCTCTAATCAGACTGATTTAGACCTGGGACACTAGGTGGTTGATTCTCCTCTAATCAGGGACTGATTTAGACCTCGAACACTAGGTGGGTGATTCTCCTCTAATCAGACTGATTTAGACCTGGAACACTAGGTGGGTGATTCTCCTCTAATCAGACTGATTTAGACCTTGGACACCAGGTGGGTGATTCTCCTCTAATCAGACAGATTTTGACCTGGAACACTAGGTGGGTGACTCTCCTCTATTCAGGGACTGATTTAGACCTGGAACACTAGGTGGGTGATTCTCCTCTAATCAGACTGATTTAGACCATGAACACTAGGTGGGTGATTCTCCTCTAATCAGACTGATTTAGACCTGGGACACTAGGTGGGTGATTCTCTTCTAATCAGACTGATTTAGACCTGGGACACTATGCGGGTGATTCTCCTCTAATCAGACTGATTTAGACCTGGAACACTAGGTGGGTGATTCTCATCTATTCAGGGACTGATTTAGACCTGGGACACTAGGTGGGTGATTCTCCTCTAATCACACTGATTTAGACCTGGAACACTAGGTGGGTGATTCTCCTCTAATCAGACTGATTTAGACCTGGAACACTAGGTGGGTGATTCTCCTCTATTCAGGGACTGATTTAGACCTGGAACACCAGGTGGGTGATTCTCCTCTAATCAGACTGATTTAGACCTGAAACACTAGGTGGGTGATTCTCTTCTAATCAGACTGATTTAGACCTGGGACACTAGGTGGGTGATTCTCCTCTATTCAGGGACTGATTTAGACCTGGAACATTAGGTGGGTGATTCTACTCTATTCAGGGACTGATTTAGACCTGGAACACTAGGTGGGTGATTCTCCTCTAATCAGACTGATTTAGACCTGGAACACTAGGTGGGTGATTCTCCTCTAAACAGGGACTGATTTAGACCTGGAACACTAGGTGGGTGATTCTCATCTATTCAGGGACTGATTTAGACCTGGGACACTAGGTGGGTGATTCTCCTCTAATCACACTGATTTACCCCTGGAACACTAGGTGGGTGATTCTCCTCTAATCAGACTGATTTAGACCTGGGACACCAGTTGGGTGATTCTCCTCTAATCAGACTGATTTAGACCTGGGACACTAGGTGGGTGATTCTACTCTATTCAGGGACTGATTTAGACCTGGAACACTAGGTGGGTGATTCTTCTCTAATCAGGGACTGATTTAGACCTGGAACACTAGGTGGGTGATTCTCCTCTATTCAGGGACTGATTTAGACCTGAAACACTAGGTGGGTGATTCTCCTCTAATCAGACTGATTTAGACCTGGAACACTAGGTGGGTGATTCTCCTCTAAACAGGGACTGATTTAGACCTGGAACACTAGGTGGGTGATTCTCATCTATTCAGGGACTGATTTAGACCTGGAACACTAGGTGGGTGATTCTCCTCTATTCGGGGACTGATTTAGACCTGGAACACTATGCGGGTGATTCTCCTCTAATCAGACTGATTTAGACCTGGAACACTAGGTGGGTGATTCTCCTCTATTCGGGGACTGATTTAGACCTGGAACACTAGGTGGGTGATTCTCTTCTATTCAGGGACTGATTTAGACCTGGAACACTAGGTGGGTGATTCTCTTCTAATCAGACTGATTTAGACCTGGGACACTAGGTGGGTGATTCTCCTCTAATCAGACTGATTTAGACCTGGAACACTAGGTGGGTGATTCTCCTCTAATCAGACTGATTTAGACCTTGGACACTAGGTGGGTGATTCTCCTCTAATCAGGGACTGATTTAGAACTGGAACACTAGGTGGGTGATTCTCCTCTAATCAGACTGATTTAGACATGGGACACTAGGTGGGTGATTCTCCTCTAATCAGACTGATTTAGACCTGGAACACTAGGTGGGTGATTCTCCTCTAATCAGACTGATTTTGACCTGGAACACTAGGTGGGTGACTCTCCTCTATTCAGGGACTGATTTAGACCTGGAACACTAGGTGGGTGATTCTCCTCTATTCAGGGACTGATTTAGAACTGGAACACTAGGTGGGTGATTCTCCTCTAATCAGACTGATTTAGACATGGGACACTAGGTGGGTGATTCTCCTCTAATCAGACTGATTTAGACCTGGAACACTAGGTGGGTGATTCTCCTCTAATAAGGGACTGATTTAGACCATGAACACTAGGTGGGTGATTCTCCTCTAATCAGACTGATTTAGACCTGGAACACTAGGTGGGTGATTCTCCTCTAATCAGACTGATTTAGACCTTGGACACTAGGTGGGTGATTCTCCTCGAATCAGGGACTGATTTAGACCTGGAACACTAGGTGGGTGATTCTCCTCTAATCATACTGATTTAGACCTGGAACACTAGGTGGGTGATTCTCCTCTAATCAGACTGATTTAGACCTGGGACACTAGGTGGGTGATTCTCCTCTAATCAGACTGATTTAGACCTGGGACACTAGGTGGGTGATTCTCCTCTAATCAGACTGATTTAGACCTGGAACACTAGGTGGGTTATTCTCCTCTAATCAGGGACTGATTTAGACCTGGAACACTAGGTGGGTGATTCTCCTCTATTCAGGGACTGATTTAGACCTGGGACACTAGGTGGGTGATTCTCCTCTAATCACACTGATTTAGACCTGGAACACTAGGTGGGTGATTCTCCTCTAATCAGACTGATTTAGACCTGGGACACCAGTTGGGTGATTCTCCTCTAATCAGACTGATTTAGACCTGGGACACTAGGTGGGTGATTCTACTCTATTCAGGGACTGATTTAGACCTGGAACACTAGGTGGGTGATTCTTCTCTAATCAGGGACTGATTTAGACCTGGAACACTAGGTGGGTGTTTCTTCTCTAATCAGGGACTGATTTAGACCTGGGACACTAGGTGGGTGATTCTCCTCTATTCAGGGACTGATTTAGACCTGGAACACTAGGTGGGTGATTCTCCTCTAATCAGACTGATTTAGACCTGGAACACTAGGTGGGTGATTCTCCTCTAAACAGGGACTGATTTAGACCTGGAACACTAGGTGGGTGATTCTCATCTATTCAGGGACTGATTTAGACCTGGGACACTAGGTGGGTGATTCTCCTCTAATCACACTGATTTAGACCTGGAACACTAGGTGGGTGATTCTCCTCTAATCAGACTGATTTAGACCTGGAACACTAGGTGGGTGATTCTCCTCTATTCAGGGACTGATTTAGACCTGGAACACCAGGTGGGTGATTCTCCTCTAATCAGACTGATTTAGACCTGAAACACTAGGTGGGTGATTCTCTTCTAATCAGACTGATTTAGACCTGGGACACTAGGTCGGTGATTCTCCTCTATTCAGGGACTGATTTAGACCTGGAACATTAGGTGGGTGATTCTACTCTATTCAGGGACTGATTTAGACCTGGAACACTAGGTGGGTCATTCTTCTCTAATCAGGGACTGATTTAGACCTGGAACACTAGGTGGGTGTTTCTTCTCTAATCAGGGACTGATTTAGACCTGGGACACTAGGTGGGTGATTCTCCTCTATTCAGGGACTGATTTAGACCTGAAACACTAGGTGGGTGATTCTCCTCTAATCAGACTGATTTAGACCTGGAACACTAGGTGGGTGATTCTCCTCTAAACAGGGACTGATTTAGACCTGGAACACTAGGTGGGTGATTCTCATCTATTCAGGGACTGATTTAGACCTGGGACACTAGGTGGGTGATTCTCCTCTAATCACACTGATTTAGACCTGGAACACTAGGTGGGTGATTCTACTCTATTCAGGGACTGATTTAGACCTGGAACACTAGGTGGGTGATTCTTCTCTAATCAGGGACTGATTTAGACCTGGAACACTAGGTGGGTGTTTCTTCTCTAATCAGGGACTGATTTAGACCTGGGACACTAGGTGGGTGATTCTCCTCTATTCAGGGACTGATTTAGACCTGAAACACTAGGTGGGTGATTCTCCTCTAATCAGACTGATTTAGACCTGGAACACTAGGTGGGTGATTCTCCTCTAAACAGGGACTGATTTAGACCTGGAACACTAGGTGGGTGATTCTCATCTATTCAGGGACTGATTTAGACCTGGGACACTAGGTGGGTGATTCTCCTCTAATCACACTGATTTAGACCTGGAACACTAGGTGGGTGATTCTCCTCTAATCAGACTGATTTAGACCTGGAACACTAGGTGGGTGATTCTCCTCTATTCAGGGACTGATTTAGACCTGGAACACTAGGTGGGTGATTCTCCTCTATTCAGGGACTGATTTAGACCTGGGACACTAGGTGGGTGATTCTCCTCTAATCAGACTGATTTAGACCTGGAACACTAGGTGGGTGATTCTCCTCTAATCAGACTGATTTAGACCTGGGACACTAGGTGGTTGATTCTCCTCTAATCAGGGACTGATTTAGACCTCGAACACTAGGTGGGTGATTCTCCTCTAATCAGACTGATTTAGACCTGGAACACTAGGTGGGTGATTCTCCTCTAATCAGACTGATTTAGACCTTGGACACCAGGTGGGTGATTCTCCTCTAATCAGACAGATTTTGACCTGGAACACTAGGTGGGTGACTCTCCTCTATTCAGGGACTGATTTAGACCTGGAACACTAGGTGGGTGATTCTCCTCTAATCAGACTGATTTAGACCATGAACACTAGGTGGGTGATTCTCCTCTAATCAGACTGATTTAGACCTGGGACACTAGGTGGGTGATTCTCTTCTAATCAGACTGATTTAGACCTGGGACACTATGCGGGTGATTCTCCTCTAATCAGACTGATTTAGACCTGGAACACTAGGTGGGTGATTCTCATCTATTCAGGGACTGATTTAGACCTGGGACACTAGGTGGGTGATTCTCCTCTAATCACACTGATTTAGACCTGGAACACTAGGTGGGTGATTCTCCTCTAATCAGACTGATTTAGACCTGGAACACTAGGTGGGTGATTCTCCTCTATTCAGGGACTGATTTAGACCTGGAACACCAGGTGGGTGATTCTCCTCTAATCAGACTGATTTAGACCTGAAACACTAGGTGGGTGATTCTCTTCTAATCAGACTGATTTAGACCTGGGACACTAGGTGGGTGATTCTCCTCTATTCAGGGACTGATTTAGACCTGGAACATTAGGTGGGTGATTCTACTCTATTCAGGGACTGATTTAGACCTGGAACACTAGGTGGGTGATTCTCCTCTAATCAGACTGATTTAGACCTGGAACACTAGGTGGGTGATTCTCATCTATTCAGGGACTGATTTAGACCTGGGACACTAGGTGGGTGATTCTCCTCTAATCACACTGATTTACCCCTGGAACACTAGGTGGGTGATTCTCCTCTAATCAGACTGATTTAGACCTGGGACACCAGTTGGGTGATTCTCCTCTAATCAGACTGATTTAGACCTGGGACACTAGGTGGGTGATTCTACTCTATTCAGGGACTGATTTAGACCTGGAACACTAGGTGGGTGATTCTTCTCTAATCAGGGACTGATTTAGACCTGGAACACTAGGTGGGTGATTCTCCTCTATTCAGGGACTGATTTAGACCTGAAACACTAGGTGGGTGATTCTCCTCTAATCAGACTGATTTAGACCTGGAACACTAGGTGGGTGATTCTCCTCTAAACAGGGACTGATTTAGACCTGGAACACTAGGTGGGTGATTCTCATCTATTCAGGGACTGATTTAGACCTGGGACACTAGGTGGGTGATTCTCCTCTAATCACACTGATTTAGACCTGGAACACTAGGTGGGTGATTCTACTCTATTCAGGGACTGATTTAGACCTGGAACACTAGGTGGGTGATTCTTCTCTAATCAGGGACTGATTTAGACCTGGAACACTAGGTGGGTGTTTCTTCTCTAATCAGGGACTGATTTAGACCTGGGACACTAGGTGGGTGATTCTCCTCTATTCAGGGACTGATTTAGACCTGAAACACTAGGTGGGTGATTCTCCTCTAATCAGACTGATTTAGACCTGGAACACTAGGTGGGTGATTCTCCTCTAAACAGGGACTGATTTAGACCTGGAACACTAGGTGGGTGATTCTCATCTATTCAGGGACTGATTTAGACCTGGGACACTAGGTGGGTGATTCTCCTCTAATCACACTGATTTAGACCTGGAACACTAGGTGGGTGATTCTCCTCTAATCAGACTGATTTAGACCTGGAACACTAGGTGGGTGATTCTCCTCTATTCAGGGACTGATTTAGACCTGGAACACTAGGTGGGTGATTCTCCTCTATTCAGGGACTGATTTAGACCTGGGACACTAGGTGGGTGATTCTCCTCTAATCAGACTGATTTAGACCTGGAACACTAGGTGGGTGATTCTCCTCTAATCAGACTGATTTAGACCTGGGACACTAGGTGGTTGATTCTCCTCTAATCAGGGACTGATTTAGACCTCGAACACTAGGTGGGTGATTCTCCTCTAATCAGACTGATTTAGACCTGGAAAACTAGGTGGGTGATTCTCCTCTAATCAGACTGATTTAGACCTTGGACACCAGGTGGGTGATTCTCCTCTAATCAGACAGATTTTGACCTGGAACACTAGGTGGGTGACTCTCCTCTATTCAGGGACTGATTTAGACCTGGAACACTAGGTGGGTGATTCTCCTCTAATCAGACTGATTTAGACCATGAACACTAGGTGGGTGATTCTCCTCTAATCAGACTGATTTAGACCTGGGACACTAGGTGGGTGATTCTCTTCTAATCAGACTGATTTAGACCTGGGACACTATGCGGGTGATTCTCCTCTAATCAGACTGATTTAGACCTGGAACACTAGGTGGGTGATTCTCCTCTATTCGGGGACTGATTTAGACCTGGAACACTATGCGGGTGATTCTCCTCTAATCAGACTGATTTAGACCTGGAACACTAGGTGGGTGATTCTCCTCTATTCGGGGACTGATTTAGACCTGGAACACTAGGTGGGTGATTCTCTTCTATTCAGGGACTGATTTAGACCTGGAACACTAGGTGGGTGATTCTCTTCTAATCAGACTGATTTAGACCTGGGACACTAGGTGGGTGATTCTCCTCTAATCAGACTGATTTTGACCTGGAACACTAGGTGGGTGACTCTCCTCTATTCAGGGACTGATTTAGACCTGGAACACTAGGTGGGTGATTCTCCTCTATTCAGGGACTGATTTAGAACTGGAACACTAGGTGGGTGATTCTCCTCTAATCAGACTGATTTAGACATGGGACACTAGGTGGGTGATTCTCCTCTAATCAGACTGATTTAGACCTGGAACACTAGGTGGGTGATTCTCCTCTAATAAGGGACTGATTTAGACCATGAACACTAGGTGGGTGATTCTCCTCTAATCAGACTGATTTAGACCTGGAACACTAGGTGGGTGATTCTCCTCTAATCAGACTGATTTAGACCTTGGACACTAGGTGGGTGATTCTCCTCGAATCAGGGACTGATTTAGACCTGGAACACTAGGTGGGTGATTCTCCTCTAATCATACTGATTTAGACCTGGAACACTAGGTGGGTGATTCTCCTCTAATCAGACTGATTTAGACCTGGGACACTAGGTGGGTGATTCTCCTCTAATCAGACTGATTTAGACCTGGGACACTAGGTGGGTGATTCTCCTCTAATCAGACTGATTTAGACCTGGAACACTAGGTGGGTTATTCTCCTCTAATCAGGGACTGATTTAGACCTGAAACACTAGGTGGGGGATTCTCCTCTAATCAGACTGATTTAGACCTGGGACACCAGGTGGGTGATTCTCCTCTAATCAGACTGATTTAGACCTGGGACACTAGGTGGGTGATTCTCCTCTTTTCAGGGACTGATTTAGACCTGGAACACTAGGTGGGTGATTCCCCTCTATTCAGGGACTGATTTAGACCTGGGACACAAGGTGGGTGATTCTCCTCTATTCAGGGACTGATTTAGACCTGGGACACAAGGTGGGTGATTCTCCTCTATTCAGGGACTGATTTAGACCTGGGACACAAGGTGGGTGATTCTCCTCTATTCAGGGACTGATTTAGACCTGGAACACTAGGTGGGTGATTCTCTACTCAGGGACTGATTTAGACCTGGGACACTAGGTGGGTGATTCTCCTCTAATCAGACTGATTTAGACCTGGGACACTAGGTGGGTGATTCTCCTCTATTCAGGGACTTATTTAGACCTGCGACACCTAGGTGGATGATTGTCCTCTATTCAGGGACTGATTTAGACCTGGAACACCAGGTGGGTGATTCTCCTCTAATTAGACTGATTTAGACCTGGAACACTAGGTGGGTGATTCTCCTCTATTCAGGGACTGATTTAGACATGAGACACTAGGTGGGTGATTCTTCTCTAATCAGACTGATTTAGACCTGGGACACTAGGTGGGTGATTCTCCTCTATTCAGGGACTTATTTAGACCTGCGACACCTAGGTGGATGATTGTCCTCTATTCAGGGACTGATTTAGACCTGGAACACCAGGTGGGTGATTCTCCTCTAATTTGACTGATTTAGACCTGGAACACTAGGTGGGTGATTCTCCTGTATTCAGGGACTGATTTAGACCTGGAACACCAGGTGGGTGATTCTCCTCTAATCAGACTGATTTAGACCTGGAACACTAGGTGGGTGATTCTCCTCTAATCAGACTGATTTAGACCTGGAACACTAGGTGGGTGATTCTCCTCTATTCAGGGACTGATTTAGACCTGGGACACCAGGTGGGTGATTCTCCTCTAATTAAACTGATTTAGACCTGGAACACTAGGTGGGTGATTCTCCTCTATTCAGGGACTGATTTAGACCTGGGACACTAGGTGGGTGATTCTCCTCTAATCAGACTGATTTAGACCTGGAACACTAGGTGGGTTATTCTCCTCTAATCAGACTGATTTAGACCTGGGACACTAGGTGGTTGATTCTCCTCTAATCAGGGACTGATTTAGACCTTGAACAATAGGTGGGTTATTCTCCTCTAATCAGACTGATTTAGACATGGAACACTAGGTGGGTGACTCTCCTCTATTCAGGGACTGATTTAGACCTGGAACACTAGGTGGGTGATTCTCCTCTAATCAGACTGATTTAGACCTGGAACACTAGGTGGGTGATTCTCCTCTAATCAGACTGATTTAGACCTGGAACACTAGGTGAGTGATTCTCCTCTATTCAGGGACTGATTTAGAACTGGAAAACTAGGTGGGTGATTCTCCTCTAATCAGACTGATTTAGACCTGGGACACTAGGTGGGTGATTCTCCTCTAATCAGACTGATTTAGACCTGGGACAATAGGTGGGTGATTCTCCTCTAATCAGGGACTGATTTAGACCATGAACACTAGGTGGGTGATTCTCCTCTAATCAGACTGATTTAGACCTGGAACACTAGGTGGGTGATTCTCCTCTAATCAGACTGATTTAGACCTGGAACACTAGGTGGGTGATTCTCCTCTATTCAGGGACTGATTTAGACCTGGAACACTAGGTGGGTGATTCTCTTCTATTCAGGGACTGATTTAGACCTGGAACACTAGGTGGGTGATTCTCTTCTAATCAGACTGATTTAGACCTGGGACACTAGGTGGGTAATTCTCCTCTAATCAGACTGATTTAGACCTGGAACACTAGGTGTGTGATTCTTCTCTAATCAGACTGATTTAGACCTTGGACACCAGGTGGGTGATTCTCCTCTAATCAGATAGATTTTGACCTGGAACACTAGGTGGGTGACTCTCCTCTATTCAGGGACTGATTTAGACCTGGAACACTAGGTGGGTGATTCTCCTCTATTCAGGGACTGATTTAGAACTGGAACACTAGGTGGGTGATTCTCCTCTAATCAGACTGATTTAGACCTGGGACACTAGGTGGGTGATTCTCCTCTAATCAGACTGATTTAGACCTGGAACACTAGGTGGGTGATTCTCCTCTAATCAGGGACTGATTTAGACCATGAACACTAGGTGGGTGATTCTCCTCTAATCAGACTGATTTAGACCTGGAACACTAGGTGGGTGATTCTCCTGTAATCAGACTGATTTAGACCTGGGACACTAGGTGGGTGATTCTCCTCTAATTAGGGACTGATTTAGACCTGGAACACTAGGTGGGTGATTCTCCTCATTCATACTGATTTAGACCTGGAACACTAGGTGGGTGATTCTCCTCTAATCAGACTGATTTAGACCTGGGACACTATGCAGGTGATTCTCCTCTAATAAGACTGATTTGGACCTGGAACACTAGGTGGGTGATTCTCCTCTATTCAGGGACTGAGTTAGACCTGGAACACTAGGTGGGTGATTCTCTTCTATTCAGGGACTGATTTAGACCTGGAACACTAGGTGGGTGATTCTCTTCTAATCAGACTGATTTAGACCTGGGACACTAGGTGGGTGATTCTCCTCTAATCAGACTGATTTAGACCTGGGACACCAGGTGGGTGATTCTCCTCTAATCAGACTGATTTAGACCTGGGACACTAGGTGGGTGATTCTCCACTAATCAGACTGATTTAGACCTGGGACACTAGGTGGGTGATTCTCCTCTAATCAGACTGATTTAGACCTGGAACACTAGGTGGGTGATTCTCCTCTAATCAGGGACTGATTTAGACCTGGAACACTAGGTGGGTGATTCTTCTCTAATCAGGGACTGATTTAGACCTGGAACACTAGGTGGGTGTTTCTTCTCTAATCAGGGACTGATTTAGACCTGGGACACTAGGTGGGTGATTCTCCTCTATTCAGGGACTGATTTAGACCTGGAACACTAGGTGGGTGATTCTCTTCTAATCAGACTGATTTAGACCTGGGACACTAGGTGGGTGATTCTCCTCTATTCAGGGACTGATTTAGACCTGGAACATTAGGTGGGTGATTCTACTCTATTCAGGGACTGATTTAGACCTGGAACACTAGGTGGGTGATTCTTCTCTAATCAGGGACTGATTTAGACCTGGAACACTAGGTGGGTGTTTCTTCTCTAATCAGGGACTGATTTAGACCTGGGACACTAGGTGGGTGATTCTCCTCTATTCAGGGACTGATTTAGAACTGGAACACTAGGTGGGTGATTATCTTCTAATCAGACTGATTTAGACCTGGGACACTAGGTGGGTGATTCTCCTCTATTCAGGGACTGATTTAGACCTGGAACATTAGGTGGGTGATTCTACTCTATTCAGGGACTGATTTAGACCTGGAACACTAGGTGGGTGATTCTTCTCTAATCAGGGACTGATTTAGACCTGGAACACTAGGTGGGTGTTTCTTCTCTAATCAGGGACTGATTTAGACCTGGGACACTAGGTGGGTGATTCTCCTCTATTCAGGGACTGATTTAGACCTGGAACACTAGGTGGGTGATTCTCCTCTAATCAGACTGATTTAGACCTGGAACACTAGGTGGGTGATTCTCCTCTAAACAGGGACTGATTTAGACCTGGAACACTAGGTGGGTGATTCTCATCTATTCAGGGACTGATTTAGACCTGGAACACCAGGTGGGTGATTCTCCTCTAAACAGGGACTGATTTAGACCTGGGACACCAGGTGGGTGATTCTCCTCTAATCAGACTGATTTAGACCTGGGACACTAGGTGGGTGATTCTCCACTAATCAGACTGATTTAGACCTGGGACACTAGGTGGGTGATTCTCCTCTAATCAGACTGATTTAGACCTGGAACACTAGGTGGGTGATTCTCCTCTAATCAGGGACTGATTTAGACCTGGAACACTAGGTGGGTGATTCTCCTCTAATCAGACTGATTTAGACCTGGGACACCAGGTGGGTGATTCTCCTCTAATCAGACTGATTTATAACCTGTAACACTAGGTGGGTGATTCTCCTCTATTCAGGGACTGATTTAGACCTGGAACACTAGGTGGGTGATTCTCCTCTAATCAGACTCATTTAGACCTGGAACTCTAGGTGGGTGATTCTCCTCTAATCAGTGACTGATTTAGACCTGGAACACTAGGTGGGTGATTCTCCTCTAATCAGACTGATTTAGACCTGGGACACCAGGTGGGTGATTCTCCTCTAATCAGACTGATTTAGACCTGGGACACTAGGTGGGTGATTCTCCTCTATTCAGGGACTGATTTAGACCTGGGACACTAGGTGGGTGATTCTCCTCTAATCAGACTGATTTAGACCTGGAACACTAGGTGGGTGATTCTCCTCTAATCATACTGATTTAGACCTGTGACACTAGGTGGTTGATTCTCCTCTAATCAGGTCTGCTGTTACTGGAAGGGCTATGAGGAGTGTAGGTCTGCTGTTACTGGAAGGGCTATGAGGAGTGTAGGTCTGCTGTTACTGGAAGGGCTATGAGGAGTGTAGGTCTGCTGTTACTGGAAGGGCTGTGGTTATGTAGGCTACTTCTAACCCATTGACTTTATGGGTTGGTTATGTAGGCTACTTCTAACCCATTGACTTCATGGGTTGTTTATGTAGGCTACTTCTAACCCATTGGCTTTATGGGTTGGTTATGTAGGCTACTTCTAACCCATTGACGTTATGGGTTGGTTATGTAGGCTACTTCTAACCCATTGACTTTATGGGTTGGTTATGTAGGCTACTTCTAACCCATTTACTTTATGGGTTGGTTATGTAGGCTACTTCTAACCCATTTACTTTATGGATTGGTTATGTAGGCTACTTCTAATCCATTGTGTATCTCTGTGTGTGTGTGTATGTCCGTGTATCTCTGTGTGTGTGTGTATCTCTATGTGTGTATCTGTGTGTGTGTGTGTATCTCTGTGTGTGTGTGTATCTCTGTTTGTGTGTGTGTGTGTGTGTGTATCTCTGTGTGTGTGTGTATCTCTGTGTGTGTGTGTGTGTGTATCTTTGAGTGTGTGTGTGTGTATCATTGTGTGTGTGTGTGTGTGTATCTCTGTGTGTGCGTGTGTCTCTGTGTGTGCGTGTATCTCTCTCTGTGTGTGTGTGTGTGTGTGTGTGTTGGGCAGAACTAGTTAATAATCATTTTCCATTCCTCAGTATAAGGGTCCAACATGGTCCAACTGCTAGCTCATTCTTCCAAAAGTCCCATAGTGGCTTTAAGAACACACACACACACGGTCTGTTAACATTGGTTCTGAATGCACACAACACAATGATTCTGGAAGTGGCACAGTGATTGTCCAACACGTATAGATTTATAGATGTATAGAGATGTATAGATGTATAGAGATGTATAGATGTATAGAGCTGTATAGTGTGTTGATCTATAGATGTATAGAGCTGTATAGATGTATAGAGCTGTATAGATGTGTATTGATCTATAGATGTATAGAGCTGTATAGATGTATAGAGATGTATAGAGCTGTATATATGTGTATTGATATATAGATATATAGAGCTGTATAGATGTATAGAGATGTATAGAGCTGTATAGATGTGTATTGATCTATAGATGTGTATTGATCTATAGATGTATAGAGCTGTATTGATCTATAGATGTATAGAGCTGTATAGATCTATAGAGCTGTATAGTGTGTTGATGTATAGATGTATAGAGCTGTATAGTGTGTTGATGTATAGATGTATAGAGCTGTATAGATCTATAGAGCTGTATAGTGTGTTGATGTAAAGATGTATAGAGCTGTATAGTGTGTTGATGTATAGATGTATAGAGCTGTATAGATGTATAGAGCTATATAGTGTGTTGATGTATAGAGCTGTATAGATGTATAGAGTGTTGATGTATAGATGTATAGAGCTGTATAGTGTGTTGATGTAAAGATGTATAGAGCTGTATAGTGTGTTGATGTATAGATGTATAGAGCTGTATAGATGTATAGAGCTGTATAGTGTGTTGATGTAGAGCTGTATAGTGTATAGATGTATAGAGTGTTGATGTATATATGTATAGAGTGTTGATGTATAGATGTATAGAGCTGTATAGATGTATAGAGCTGTA
>CM042397.1:42469587-42504587 GCA_023634145.1 Thymallus thymallus | reverse complement strand
AAACTAGATAAGGATAAAAGCAGCAGAGAGGTTTAGTCTAGACTACAAGGTAAGATCCCACCCTGCTATAGAACAGTGTTTTAGCATAAAGCAGCAGAGAGGTTTAGTCTAGACTACAAGGTAAGATCCCACCCTGCTATAGAACAGTGTTTTAGCATCAAGCAGCAGAGAGGTTTAGTCTAGACTACAAGGTAAGATCCCACCCTGCTATAGAACAGTGTTTTCGCATCAAGCAGCAGAGAGGTTTAGTCTAGACTACAAGGTAAGATCCCACCCTGCTATAGAACAGTGTTTTAGCATCAAGCAGCAGAGAGGTTTAGTCTAGACTACAAGGTAAGATCCCACCCTGCTATAGAACAGTGTTTTAGCATCAAGCAGCAGAGAGGTTTAGTCTAGACTACAAGGTAAGATCCCACCCTGCTATAGAACAGTGTTTTAGCATCAAGCAGCAGAGAGGTTTAGTCTAGACTACACAGTAAGCAGTAGTTCAGCTTGGTTAACTGTTTTTAGCTGTTGTTGATGTTCAGCTGGTTAAAGGCCCAGTGCAGTCAAAATTGTGTTTTTCTTGTTTTATAACAGCTGATGAACCTAACATTGTAAAAGTGTGAAAAATATGATCAGAGTTATTTCCTAATAGTTTCTAGTTGAATCTACAAGGGACCTTCTAAGCAGCAGGTTTTCATGGGCGGAGTTTTGGCTTTCCATGGTGACATCACCATGCAGTAAATTGGTTAATAGACCAATAACAAAGAGAGTTCCAAACCTCTCTGCCAATAACAGCTAGTGGTCAGTTTTCCCCTCCCCACTCAGACCACTCCCAGACATCCCTAGTGGTCAGTTTTCCCCTCCCCACTCAGACCACTCCCAGACAGTCCTAGTGGTCAGTTTTCCCCTCCCCACTCAGACCACTCCCAGACAGTCCTAGTGGTCAGTTTTCCCCTCCCCACTCAGACCACTCCCAGACAGTCCTAGTGGTCAGTTTTCCCCTCCCCACTCAGACCACTCCCAGACAGTCCTAGTGGCCAGTTTTCCCCTCCCCACTCAGACCACTCCCAGACAGTCCTAGTGGTCAGTTTTCCCCTCCCCACTCAGACCACTCCCAGACAGTCCTAGCTAAATTCTCACTTGAGAAATAGTTTTTTAATAAAAAGCTATTTTTGCCCATTTCAATGGAAATCTATTACAGTAAGGTAGTTAATTGTAACCCAGAAATTATTTGATATTGATATAAAAAAGGCTGCATTGGGCCTTTAACTGTTAGCTGGAGCTGTTATGTCTTCATGTCAATTGTGAGAACCAACGCCGAGTGTAAGAAGCCCTTGTATGCTCATAATGGAGTCACCTTTGCTTGAGGTTGGGTGGTGTAGTCTAGCATCACATAGCATAGCCTGTCTATCTACTATTTACATCAGGAGGCTGTAGGACTGAAATAGGTGCTGGTACTCATTTTGGGTGCCAGTACTGTTTATATTTAGTTGCAGAAACTGCAATACTTTTGAGCTAATATTTTTTAAGAGGTGCAAGAATTGAAGCAGTAGAATATTTGAGGTGCTGGTACTCAGTTCTGGTGAGCTCCTCGTAAACCTAACTCCTGCTAACCCTAACCCAAGTCACGCACTGTATAGGCGTCATGGACAGGGACGTGGTAGTGGGGGGTAAATGCACATAAACATAACTCACGTTTTCAAGCTAGTTAATGCTAATTTAGCGCTATAAGTATGTACACTAACAATGCTAATTTAGCGCTATAAGTATGTACACTAACAATGCTAATTTAGCGCTATAACTATGTACACTAACAATGCTAATTTAGCGCTATAAGTATGTACACTAACAATGCTAATTTAGCGCTATAAGTACAGTGGGGAGAACAAGTATTTGATACACTGCCGATATTGCAGGTTTTCCTACTTACAAAGCATGTAGAGGTCTGTAATTTTTATCATAGGTACACTTCAACTGTGAGAGACAGAATCTAAAACAAAAATCCAGAAAATCACATTGTATGATTTTTAAGTAATTAATTTGCATTTTATTGCATGACATAAGTATTTGATACATCAGAAAAGCAGAACTTAATATTTGGTACAATTAATATTTGGTGCAATTACAGAGATCATACGTTTCCTGTCGTTCTATACCAGGTTTGCACACACTGCAGCAGGGATTTTGGCCCACTCCTCCATACAGATCCTTCAGGTTTCGGGGCTGTCGCTGGGCAATAAGGATTTTCAGCTCCCTCCAAAGATTTTCTATTGGGTTCAGGTCTGGAGATTGGCTAGGCCACTCCAGGACCTTGAGATGCTTCTTACGGAGCCACTCCTTAGTTTCCCTGACTGTGTGTTTCGGGTCGTTGTCATGCTGGAAGACCCAGCCACGACCCATCTTCAATGCTCTTACTGAGGGAAGGAGGTTGTTGGCCAAGATCTCGCAATACATGGCCCCATCCATCCTCCCCTCAATACGGTGCAGTCGTTCTGTCCCCTTTGCAGAAAAGCATCCCCAAAGAATGATGTTTCCACCTCCATGCTTCACGGTTGGCATGGTGTTCTTGGGGTTGTACTCATCCTTCTTCTTCCTCCAAACACGGCGAGTGGAGTTTAGACCAAAAAGCTCTATTTTTGTCTCATCAGACCACATGACCTTCTCCCATTCCTCCTCTGGATCATCCAGATGGTCATTGGCAAACTTCAGACGGGCCTGGACATGCGCTGGCTTGAGCAGGGGGACCTTGCGTACGCTGCAGGACTTTAATCCATGACGGCATAGTGTGTTACTAATGGTTTTCTTTGAGACTGTGGTCCCAGCTCTCTTCAGGTCATTGACCAGGTCCTGTCGTGTAGTTCTGGGCTGATCCCTCACCTTCCTCATGATCATTGATGCCCCACGAGGTGAGATCTTGCATGGTGCCCTAGACCGAGGGAGATTGACTGTCATCTTGAACTTCTTCCATTTTCTAATAATTGCGCCAACAGTTGTTGCCTTCTCACCAAGCTGCTTGCCTATTTTCCTGTAGCCCATCCCAGCCTTGTGCAGGTCTACAATTTTATCCCTGATGTCCTTACACAGCTCTCTGGTCTTGGCCATTGTGGAGAGGTTGGAGTATGTTTGATTGAGTGTGTGGACAGGTGTCTTTTATACAGGTAACGAGTTCAAATAGGTGCAGTTAATACAGGTAATGAGTGGAGAACAGGAGGGCTTCTTAAAGAAAAACTAACAGGTCTGTGAGAGCCGGAATTCTTACTGGTTGGTAGGTGATCAAATACTTATGTCATGCAATAAAATGCAAATTAATTTTTGTTTTAGATTCCGTCTCTCACAGTTGAAGTGTACCTATGATACAAATTACAGACCTTTACATGCTTTGTAAGTAGGAAAACCTGCAAAATCGGCAGTGTATCAAATACTTGTTCTCCCCACTGTATGTACACTAACAATGCTAATTTAGCGCTATAAGTATGTACACTAACAATGCTAATCTAAGGTGAATGGTGTTATGTACATGTTACGCTAAAGCATTTGGTTTCTCGTTGCTCGTCATCTGGGTGGGCTCTCAGCATTTGTCCTCCTCTCCCCACTACCTCCCTGGTCATGTAGCATGGTAGAGGATAGAGCACAGCATGATCATTGAAACAGTTTAGAGACTTTAAAACAGCTTTATTATTGATTGATTTATCATGATAGAGGTGTACTATTGTATGGTCAACTTAGTGTTGTTTTCATGTTTCATTACGCTATAAAACAGTGTCAACGTTTAGAGGAGGGGGTAGACACATTATGCAGAAGGTTTCCTTCACATAGAAACCCTGACCTGACCTACCACATGGTCCTGACCTGACCTACCACATGGTCCTGACCTGACCTACCACATGGTCCTGACCTGACCTACCACATGGTCCTGACCTGACCTACCACATGGTCCTGACCTGACCTACCACATGGTCCTGACCTGACCTACTACATGGTCCTGACCTACCACATGGTCCTGACCTGACCTACCACATGGTCCTGACCTGACCTACCACATGGTCCTGACCTGACCTACCACATGGTCCTGACCTGACCTACCACATGGTCCTGACCTGACCTACCACATGGTCCTGACCTGACCTACCACATGGTCCTGACCTGACCTACCACATGGTCCTGACCTGACCTACCACATGGTCCTGACCTGACCTACCACATGGTCCTGACCTGACCTACCACATGGTCCTGACCTACCACATGGTCCTGACCTGACCTACCACATGGTCCTGACCTGACCTACCACATGGTCCTAACCTGACCTACCACATGGTCCTAACCTGACCTACCACATGGTCCTGACCTGATCTACCACATGGTCCTGACCTGACCTACCACATGGTCCTGACCTGACCTACCACATGGTCCTGACCTGACCTACCACATGGTCCTGACCTGACCTACCACATGGTCCTGACCTGACCTACCACATGGTCCTGACCTGACCTACCACATGGTCCTGACCTGACCTACCACATGGTCCTGACCTGACCTACCACATGGTCCTGACCTGACCTACCACATGGTCCTGACCTGACCTACCACATGGTCCTGACCTGACCTACCACATGGTCCTGACCTGACCTACCACATGGTCCTGACCTGACCTACCACATGGTCCTGACCTACCACATGGTCCTGACCTGACCTACCACATGGTCCTAACCTGACCTACCACATGGTCCTAACCTGACCTACCACATGGTCCTGACCTGACCTACCACATGGTCCTGACCTGACCTACCACATGGTCCTGACCTGACCTACCACATGGTCCTAACCTGACCTACCACATGGTCCTAACCTGACCTACCACATGGTCCTGACCTGACCTACCACATGGTCCTGACCTGACCTACCACATGGTCCTGACCTGACCTACCACATGGTCCTGACCTGACCTAACACATGGTCCTGACCTGACCTAACACATGGTCCTGACCTGACCTACCACATGGTCCTAACCTGACCTACCACATGGTCCTGACCTGACCTACCACATGGTCCTGACCTGACCTACCACATGGTCCTGACCTGACCTACCACATGGTCCTGACCTGACCTACCACATGGTCCTAACCTGACCTACCACATGGTCCTGACCTGACCTACCACATGGTCCTGACCTGACCTACCACATGGTCCTGACCTGACCTACCACATGGTCCTGACCTGACCTACCACATGGTCCTGACCTGACCTAACACATGGTCCTGACCTGACCTAACACATGGTCCTGACCTGACCTAACACATGGTCCTGACCTGACCTACCACATGGTCCTAACCTGACCTACCACATGGTCCTGACCTGACCTACCACATGGTCCTGACCTGACCTACCACATGGTCCTGACCTGACCTACCACATGGTCCTGACCTGACCTACCACATGGTCCTGACCTGACCTACCACATGGTCCTGACCTGACCTACCACATGGTCCTGACCTGACCTACCACATGGTCCTGACCTGACCTACCACATGGTCCTGACCTGACCTACCACATGGTCCTAACCTGACCTACCACATGGTCCTGACCTGACCTACCACATGGTCCTGACCTGACCTACCACATGGTCCTGACCTGACCTACCACATGGTCCTGACCTGACCTACCACATGGTCCTGACCTGACCTACCACATGGTCCTGACCTGACCTACCACATGGTCCTGACCTGACCTACCACATGGTCCTGACCTGACCTACCACATGGTCCTGACCTGACCTACCACATGGTCCTGACCTGACCTACCACATGGTCCTGACCTGACCTACCACATGGTCCTGACCTGACCAACCACATGGTCCTAACCTGACCTACTACATGGTCCTGACCTACCACATGGTCCTGACCTGACCTAACACATGGTCCTGACCTGACCTACCACATGGTCCTGACCTGACCTACCACATGGTCCTGACCTGACCTACCACATGGTCCTAACCTGACCTACCACATGGTCCTAACCTGACCTACCACATGGTCCTGACCTGACCTACCACATGGTCCTGACCTGACCTACCACATGGTCCTAACCTGACCTACCACATGGTCCTAACCTGACCTACCACATGGTCCTGACCTGACCTACCACATGGTCCTGACCTGACCTACCACATGGTCCTGACCTGACCTACCACATGGTCCCTACTGGAGTCAGGTTAGGGTTATACCTACTGCACATATCCACCTCTCCCTTTCTCTCCCTCTCCCTTTCTTTCTCCCTCTCTCGGTCTCTCCTTCTCTCTCTCCCTCTCAATTAAATTCAATTACATTTCAATTTAAGGGCTTTATTGGCATGTGAAACATATGTTAACATTGCCAAAGCAAATAGTAAAAAAAAGTGAAAACTCTCTCTCTCTCTCTCTCCTTCTCTCCTCTCTCTCCTGCTCTTTCTATCTCTGGTTGAGTTAGTTTGTGTCTTTCTGCATGTATGACATCAGGTACAGTATGTAACATGTATGATTTTGATTAAATATAGCTTTCTACATGTACTGTATGATCTATGAATAAGTGAAAGATTGAGAGAGGGACTGCTGAAGCAAGTCACATTAATTACATGTTTACAGTGTTATACATGTATGACGGATGACACACAGCTTTCTACATGTATGACGGATGAGGAGTCGCTAGATGAACTGAAGTGGGCTGTGGTGATTGTCTGGGCATGAGAATAGAACAACTGGCAGTGTAGAGAGAAAGAGATGCGGGAGAGAGAGGGGGAGAGATAAAGAGGGGAGAGAGAGAAGGAGTTACAGCTGAGCCCATTCCAATACTCTAAAAATACATCCTTCCTTCCCATGGGCCCCATTCCAATACTCTACAAATACATCCTTCCTTCCCATTCCAATACTCTACAAATACATCCTTCCTTCCCATGGACCCCATTCCAATACTCTACAAATACATCCTTCCTTCCCATGGGCCCCATTCCAATACTCTACAAATACATCCTTCCTTCCCATGGGCCCCATTCCAATACTCTACAAATACATCCTTCCTTCCCACGGGCCCCACTCCAATACTCTACAAATACATTCTAATCATGCACATATCTCTAGGTCTCCAATCTCCCTGTTGAGCCAACATTATTTTATAACATTATAACACATTGTCTTTAAAACACGTAAAAACTTAAGTTCTACTCTACAGGTGACAGTGAAGGGGTGAGGAGGGGTGAGGGAGGAGGGACAGAGATTGAGGGATGGGGGTGTGGGATGGGGGTGAGGGATGGGTGTGTGTGATGGGGTGAGGGATGGGTGTGTGGGATGGGGGGAGGGAAGGGTGAGGGATGGGGGTGAGGGATGAGGGTGTGGGGTGAGGGAAGGGGTAAGGGTGAGGGATGGGGTGGGGGATGGCAGTGTGGGTGAGGGATGGGGATGTGGAAAGGGTGAGGGTGAGGGTTGGCAGACGTACAGACACCATGTTTTTATTATTTATTATTTAAGAGTTTCAGGTGAAAATAAAATATGGAG
Source organism: Thymallus thymallus (assembly GCA_023634145.1). Lineage (NCBI taxonomy): Eukaryota > Metazoa > Chordata > Actinopteri > Salmoniformes > Salmonidae > Thymallus > Thymallus thymallus. Next base: position 42,497,080 of record CM042397.1, on the reverse strand, counting down.
TAAAGAGGAGATGGACAGGAGGTGACAGACTGGTATTAAGGAGAGGAGATGGACAGGAGGTGACAGACTGGTATTAAGGAGAGGAGATGGACAGGAGGTGACAGACTAGTATTAAGGAGAGGAGATGGACAGGAGGTGACAGACTGGTATTAAGGAGAGGAGATGGACAGGAGGTGACAGACTGGTATTAAGGAGAGGAGATGGACAGGAGTTGACAGACTGGTATTAAGGAGAGGAGATGGACAGAAGGTGACAGACTGGTATTAAGGAGAGGAGATGGACAGGAGGTGACAGACTGGTATTAAGGAGAGGAGATGGACAGGAGGTGACAGACTGGTATTAAGGAGAGGAGATGGACAGGAGGTGACAGACTGGTATTAAGGAGAGGAGATGGACAGGAGGTGACAGACTGGTATTAAGGAGAGGAGATGGACAGGAGGTGACAGACTGGTATTAAGGAGAGGCGATGGACAGGAGGTGACAGACTGGTATTAAGGAGAGGAGATGGACAGGAGGTGACAGACTGGTATTAAGGATAGTAAAGAGGAGATGGACAGGAGGTGACAGACTGGTATTAAGGAGAGGAGATGGACAGGAGGTGACAGACTGGTATTAAGGAGAGGAGATGGACAGGAGGTGACAGACTGGTATTAAGGATAGTAAAGAGGAGATGGACAGGAGGTGACAGACTGGTATTAAGGAGAGGAGATTGACAGGAGGTGACAGACTGGTATTAAGGAGAGGAGATGGACAGGAGGTGACAGACTAGTGTTAAGGAGAGGAGATGGACAGAAGGTGACAGACTGGTATTAAGGAGAGGAGATGGACAGGAGGTGACAGATTGGTATTAAGGAGAGGAGATGGACAGGAGGTGACAGATTGGTATTAAGGAGAGGAGATGGACAGGAGGTGACAGATTGGTATTAAGGATAGTAAAGAGGAGATGGAAGCACCAATGATCTTACATTTACCATCTAAGAGTTAAATATACTCCAGGTTGAAGTTAACCTCCTAACTACAAATCTAGGATCAGCTCTCCTAGGGTTGAAATATTCCTGTAAATTTCCCAAAACTCCCGGAGCCCTCCAACCAGGATTTCTGGAAAACCTGGGAATTTTGCAACCCTAAGAACTGGTATAGAAACAGTGGAAGAGTGGAAGCCCCTCAGTGCTGGTCGACACCACACAAACCCTGTTACTGAGTGACCCTGATGGGGAGGGGCAGGGGTTAGAGTTCACAGTTCAGAGCTCATATGGGTCCCTCCTCTTGTCGACCCTCCCCTCACCTGGTGTAGATCGTAGTAACTGGTCCTAACCACTGATCCAGGGACCGATCGGTCTTCATCCCCTAGTGGTTGAAGTTAGGGTTAACGGATGGGGAATCTGATCCTAGATCTGTGGTTAGGAACAACGTCTAACTCCAATCCCCTGCTAATATCCCTGGAGGGGCAGAGAGGTAAAAGTTCATAATGCCTCTCCTCTTCCTCCTTCACTGTTTCTCATCATCCAGCTCCCATCCAATCATCTCCTAGGTCCCGCCTCCCTCAGACGGGCGTGGTTCTCCTATTGGCCGCATCTTTGCCATAGTCCTTGGTATTGGCCAGAGTGCCGCCCTGTAGAAAGTCCCTCTCTGAACTGAGCAGAGCCCCCATGGCGGCCTTGGTTCCAGCTTCGCGGGGGGTGAGTGTATACATGGGGAGGTCGGAGGCTGCCGGGCCGGTGTACCCACCCTTCCCAATGGGAGAGGCATCCCGGCTGGGCGCCTCAGAGGAACGGATGCTAGAGCGGCGCCGGAAGCGGTAACGGTAGGAGGGGATGCGGCTGAAGGCTGATTTCTTGATGAGCTCGGTGCGAGACTTGGCCCTCTGCTTACGGTGTTTCTCTATAAACATGTGGACCGCCAGGACACCCACCATCTCTGCCATGATGAAAGACAACGCTCCAAAGTAGAAGGACCAGCCGTAGGAGTAACTCTTCTTGCTGTCACTCTGACCTGGGTCACCAGAGTTAGCTGATATGTAGACGATGATGCCAATGATGTTACTGAGGCCTGGGGGGAGGAGAGAGAGAGAGGAGAGTTAGCTGATATGTAGATGATGATGTCCTGGAGAGAGAGAGAGAGAGAGGTGTTGGGGGGGAGGAGAGAGAGAGAGAGAGAGAGAGGTGTTGGGGGGGAGGAGAGAGAGAGAGAGAGGTGTTGGGGGGGAGGAGAGAGAGAGCGAGAGCGAGAGAGAGAGAGAGAGAGAGAGAAAGAGAGAGGTGTTGGGGGGGGGAGAGAGAGAGAGAGAGAGAGGTGTTGGGGGGGAGGAGAGAGAGAGAGAGAGAGGTGTTGTGGGGGGGGGGAGAGAATTCCGGCTCTCACAGACCTGTTAGTTTTTCTTTAAGAAGCCCTCCTGTTCTCCACTCATTACCTGTATTAACTGCACCTGTTTGAACTCGTTACCTGTATAAAAGACACCTGTCCACACACTCAATCAAACAGACTCCAACCGCTCCACAATGGCCAAGACCAGAGAGCTGTGTAAGGACATCAGGGATAAAATTGTAGACCTGCACAAGGCTGGGATGGGCTTCAGGACAATAGGCAAGCAGCTTGGTGAGAAGGCAACAACTGTTGGCGCAATTATTAGAAAATGGAAGAAGTTCAAGATGACGGTCAATCTCCCTCGGTCTGGGGCACCATGCAAGATCTCACCTCGTGGGGCATCAATGATCATGAGGAAGGTGAGGGATCAGCCCAGAACTACACGGCAGGACCTGGTCAATGACCTGAAGAGAGCTGGGACCACAGTCTCAAAGAAAACCATTAGTAACACACTACGCCGTCATGGATTAAAATACTGCAGCGCACGCAAGGTCCCCCTGCTCAAGCCAGCGCATGTCCAGGCCCGTCTGAAGTTTGCCAATGACCATCTGGATGATCCAGAGGAGGAATGGGAGAAGGTCATGTGGTCTGATGAGACAAAAATAGAGCTTTTTGGTCTAAACTCCACTCGCCGTGTTTGGAGGAAGAAGAAGGATGAGTACAACCCCAAGAACACCATCCCAACCGTGAAGCATGGAGGTGGAAACATCATTCTTTGGGGAGGCTTTTCTGCAAAGGGGACAGGACGACTGCACCGTATTGAGAGGAGGATGGATGGGGCCATGTATCGAGAGATCTTGGCCAACAACCTCCTTCCCTCAGTAAGAGCATTGAAGATGGGTCGTGGCTGGGTCTTCCAGCATGACAACGACCCGAAACACACAGCCAGGGCAACTAAGGAGTGGCTCCGTAAGAAGCATCTCAAGGTCCTGGAGTGGCCTAGCCAGTCTCCAGACCTGAACCCAATAGAAAATCTTGGAGGGAGCTGAAAGTCCGTATTGCCCAGCGACAGCCCCGAAACCTGAAGGATGTATGGAGGAGTGGGCCAAAATCCCTGCTGCAGTGTGTGCAAACCTGGTCAAGAACTACAGGAAACGTATGATCTCTGTAATTGCAAACAAAGGTTTCTGTACCAAATATTAAGTTCTGCTTTTCTGATGTATCAAATACTTATGTCATGCAATAAAATGCAAATTAATTATTTAAAAATCATACAATGTGATTTTCTGGATTTTTGTTTTAGATTCCTTCTCTCACAGTTGAAGTGTATCTATGATAAAAATTACAGACCTCTACATGCTTTGTAAGTAGGAAAACCTGCAAAATCGGCAGTGTATCAAATACTTGTTCTCCCCACTGTATATCAAACACACATTTAGCTATTTAAATATCTTTCTCTGCCATCGACCTGTATAGTTACAGTTCAATTTTTTTTATATCAACTTGCAATAATTGTATCATTTTTTTCACCTAATAGTCTATAACAATGTATGGTGTGGCATTTTGCACCTGTCCTGCTCTCTCTGGGTTTAATAACAATTTTTTTTACCTTTATTTTACTAGGCAAGTCAGTTAAGAACAAATTCTTATTTACAATGACGGCCTAGGAACAGTGGGTTAACTGCCTTGTTCAGGGGCAGAACGACAGATTTTTACCTTGTCAGCTCGGGGATTCGATCCTGCAACCTGCCAGTTACGGGCCTAACACTCTAACCACTAGGCTACCTGCCGCCCCAACATGAGGTTGAACCCATCAGTTACTACTGAACACAATGATACTAGTCTGTGTGTTCTACTCTGTAGATATATGGGCCAGGATATACTCAGGGCCACTGTGTGTTCTACTCTGTAGATATATGGGCCAGGTTATACTCAGGGTCACTGTGTGTTCTGCTCTGTAGATATATGGGCCAGGTTATACTCAGGGTCACTGTGTGTTTTGCTCTGTAGATATATGGGCCAGATTTTACTCAGGGCCACTGCGTGTTCTACTCTGTAGATATATGGGCCAGGTTATACTCAGGGTCACTGTGTTCTGCTCTGTAGATATATGGGCCAGATTTTACTCAGGGCCACTGCGTGTTCTACTCTGTAGATATATGGGCCAGGTTTTACTCAGGGTCACTGCGTGTTCTACTCTGTAGATATATGGGCCAGGTTATACTCAGGGTCCCTGCATGTTCTACTCAGTAGATATATGGGCCAGGTTATACTCAGGGTCACTGCGTGTTCTACTCTGTAGATATATGGGCCAGGTTATACTCAGGGTCACTGTGTTCTACTCTGTAGATATATGGGCCAGGTTATACTCAGGGTCACTGTGTTCTACTCTGTAGATATATGGGCCAGGTTTTACTCAGGGTCACTGCGTGTTCTACTCTGTAGATATATGGGCCAGGTTATACTCAGGGTCCCTGCATGTTCTACTCAGTAGATATATGGGCCAGGTTATACTCAGGGTCACTGCGTGTTCTACTCTGTAGATATATGGGCCAGGTTATACTCAGGGTCACTGCGTGTTCTACTCTGTAGATATATGGGCCAGGTTATACTCAGGGTCACTGTGTGTTCTACTCTGTAGATATATGGGCCAGGTTATACTCAGGGTCACTGTGTGTTCTACTCTGTAGATATATGGGCCAGGTTATACTCAGGGTCACTGCGTGTTCTACTCTGTAGATATATGGGCCAGGTTATACTCAGGGTCCCTGCATGTTCTACTCAGTAGATATATGGGCCAGGTTATACTCAGGGTCACTGCGTGTTCTACTCTGTAGATATATGGGCCAGGTTATACTCAGGGTCACTGTGTGTTCTACTCTGTAGATATATGGGCCAGGTTATACTCAGGGTCACTGTGTTCTACTCTGTAGATATATGGGCCAGGTTATACTCAGGGTCACTGCGTGTTCTACTCTGTAGATATATGGGCCAGGTTATACTCAGGGTCCCTGCATGTTCTACTCAGTAGATATATGGGCCAGGTTATACTCAGGGTCACTGCGTGTTCTACTCTGTAGATATATGGGCCAGGTTATACTCAGGGTCACTGTGTGTTCTACTCTGTAGATATATGGGCCAGGTTATACTCAGGGTCACTGTGTTCTACTCTGTAGATATATGGGCCAGGTTATACTCAGGGTCACTGTGTGTTCTACTCTGTAGATATATGGGCCAGGTTATACTCAGGGTCACTGAGCAGACCGCATCAACTAGCTTTTCTAGTATATTCTAGAGAGGACTGGTTCACACACAAACACACACACACACACACACACACACGCACGCACGCACGCACGCACGCAGCAGCAGCAGCTGCCAATACCCCACTAATGAAACAACAGTCGGCCATGTTGTTTGTTTGTGTTCCGAGAAGCAGGAATCAGTGAATCAGGAGCTGGCATGCCCCAAGGCCTCATGGGAGGGTACCAGAGACAGCCAATCAGATTGATGCGCTGTGTTCTGCTCTGTAGATATATGGGCCAGGTTATACTCAGGGTCACTGCGTGTTCTACTCAGTAGATATATGGGCCAGGTTATACTCAGGGTCACTGCGTGTTCTACTCTGTAGATATATGGGCCAGGTTATACTCAGGGTCACTGTGTGTTCTGCTCTGTAGATATATGGGCCAGATTTTACTCAGGGTCACTGCGTGTTCTACTCTGTAGATATATGGGCCAGGTTATACTCAGGGTCACTGAGCAGACCGCATCAACTAGCTATTCTAGTATATTCTAGAGAGGACTGGTTCACACACACACACACACACACACACACACACACACACACACACACACACACACACACACACACACACACACACACACACACACACACACACACACACACACACACACACACACACACACACACACACACACACACACACACACACACACACACACACACACACACACACACACACACACACACACACACACACACACACGGAGACTGACCTGAGGCAACGAAGAAGATGCCTGCGCTGAGGATGACGTTGTGGCGGCTCCTGTAGAACTCGCTGGCGGCTACACACAGCCCTCCCAGAAACAGCAGACCTACACTCATAATGGGGAATATACTGGAGGCTCGTACAGCTCCTGGAACACACACATCACACACACACACACACACACGCATTCATGTTAACACAGAATACATGATATATTGTTAAATACATAAGCTCTCACAGTCTGACGTCAGAATTAGACATTTATCCATGTTTCTGAAACGTCAAATTTTGAAGTTGTTCCAAACGTCAAAGTTCGAAGTGTTTGGTTAAGATAAGGGTTAATGTTAGGTATTAACTCTGAATGGTTAATGTAAGGGTGAAGGTTATGTATTAACTCTGAATGGTTAAGGTACAGGTTAAGGTTAGGTATTAACTCTGAATGGTTAAGGTAAGGGTGAAGGTTAGGTATTAACTCTGAATGGTTAAGGTAAGGGTGAAGGTTAGGTATTAACTCTGAATGGTTAAGGTAAGGGTGAAGGTTAGGTATTAACTCTGAATGGTTAAGGTAAGGGTGAAGGTTAGGTATTAACTCTGAATGGTTAAGGTAAGGGTGAAGGTTAGGTATTAACTCTGAATGGTTAAGGTAAGGGTTAAGGTTAGGTATTAACTCTGAATGGTTAAGGTAAGGGTGAAGGTTAGGTTTTAACTCTGAATGGTTAAGGTAAGGGTTAAGGTTAGGTATTAACTCTGAATGGTTAAGGTAAGGGTGAAGGTTAGGTATTAACTCTGAATGGTTAAGGTAAGGGTGAAGGTTAGGTATTAACTCTGAATGGTTAAGGTAAGGGTGAAGGTTAGGTATTAACTCTGAATGGTTAAGGTAAGGGTGAAGGTTGGGTATTAACTCTGAATGGTTAAGGTAAGGGTTAAGGTTAGGTATTAACTCTGAATGGTTAAGGTAAGGGTTAAGGTTAGGTATTAACTCTGAATGGTTAAGGTAAGGGTGAAGGTTAGGTATTAACTCTGAATGGTTAAGGTAAGGGTGAAGGTTAGGTATTAACTCTGAATGGTTAAGGTAAGGGTTAAGGTTAGGTATTAACTCTGAATGGTTAAGGTAAGGGTTAAGGTTAGGTATTAACTCAATGGTTAAGGTAAGGGTTAAGGTTAGGTATTAACTCTGAATGGTTAAGGTACAGGTTAAGGTTAGGTATTAACTCTGAATGGTTAAGGTACAGGTTAAGGTTAGGTATTAACTCTGAATGGTTAAGGTACAGGTTAAGGTTAGGTATTAACTCTGAATGGTTAAGGTAAGGGTGAAGGTTAGGTATTAACTCTGAATGGTTAAGGTAAGGGTTAAGGTTAGGTATTAACTCTGAATGGTTAAGGTACAGGTTGAGGTTAGGTATTAACTCTGAATGGTTAAGGTACAGGTTAAGGTTAGGTATTAACTCTGAATGGTTAAGGTACAGGTTAAGGTTAGGTATTAACTCTGAATGGTTAAGGTAAGGGTGAAGGTTAGGTATTAACTCTGAATGGTTAAGGTAAGGGTGAAGGTTAGGTATTAACTCTGAATGGTTAAGGTACAGGTTAAGGTTAGGTATTAACTCTGAATGGTTAAGGTAAGGGTGAAGGTTAGGTATTAACTCTGAATGGTTAAGGTAAGGGTGAAGGTTAGGTATTAACTCTGAATGGTTAAGGTACAGGTTAAGGTTAGGTATTAACTCTGAATGGTTAAGGTAAGGGTGAAGGTTAGGTATTAACTCTGAATGGTTAAGGTAAGGTTTTTAATAGGCTTAAAACTAAAATATCTAAAACAACTTTCTATCGCTGGATTCTAACATGCAACCTTTGGAACCAGAGGCAGATTCTTACACCCACCTGCAGCACCTTAGCAAAACCACGACCTACTTGAAGGTAACAGCGCTCACTGTTGCCCCTAGTGGCTGGTTTCCATATCATCTCCCGACGTTCTCAGACATTCAATACTGACTTGTATCACTGGGGAGCTAACCACATGCATTCATGTTAACACAGACTACATTCTATACATCCCACCACCCTGGCCCACACCCCAGGTCAGTATGAGATGCCGGTCAGTGGGTCCCTGCGCCCTTATTGGCTGATGCTCTTCTGGCTGATTGGCTGCCTCTGGGAATGTGAGGCGGTTGCCCGGTGTTTAGTAGAGCAGCTTTCTCTCTGAGAACAACAACCCACCAACCTTTCTCTCTGTCTCTGTGTGTCTCTGTGTGTCTCTGTGTGTCTCTGTGTGTCTCGGTCTGTGTCTCGGTCTGTGTCTCGGTCTGTGTCTCTGTCTGTGTCTCTGTCTGTGTCTCTGTCTGTGTCTCTGTCTGTGTCTCTGTCTGTGTCTCTGTCTGTGTCTCTGTCTGTGTCTCTGTCTGTGTCTCTGTGTCTCTCTGTCTCTCTCTCTGTCTCTCTCTCTGTCTCTCTCTCTGTCTCTCTCTCTGTCTCTCTCTGTCTCTCTCTGTCTCTCTCTGTCTCTCTCTGTCTCTCTCTGTCTGTCTCTGTCTGTCTCTGTCTGTCTCTGTCTCTGTCTCTGTCTCTCTCGCTCAATTCAATTCCATTTCAAAGGCTTTATTGGCATGGGAAACATACAGATGAAGTCGGAAGTTTACATGAACCTTCGCCAAATACATTTAAACTCAGTTTTTGACAATTCCTGAAATTTAATCCTAGTAAAAATTCCCTGTCTTAGGTCAGTTAGGATCACCACTTTATTTTAAGAATGTAAAATGTCAGAATAATAGTAGAGAGAATGATTTATTTCAGCTTTTATTTCTTTCATCACATTCCCAGTGGGTCAGAAGTTTACATACACTCAATTAGTATTTGGTAGCATTGCCTTTAAATTGTTGAACTTGGGTCAAACATTTCGGGTAACCTTCCACAAGCTTCCCACAATAAGTTGGGTGAATTTTGGCCCATTCCTCCTGACAGAACTGGTGTAACTGAGTCAGGTTTGTAGGCCTCCTTGCTCGCACACGCTTTTTCAGTTCTGCTCACAAATATTCTATAGGATTGAGGTCAGGGCTTTGTGACGGCCACTCCAATACCTTGACTTTGTTGTCCTTAAGCCATTTTGCCACAACTTGTGGAAGGTTTGGGAATCGCTTCCTTTAAGGTGGTTGTAGAATTTAACAGCTCTTTTCTGGATTTTGATTCTCTCTCTGTCTGTCTCTCTATGTCAGAAATATAATTATTAGAAATACATTCTCTTATCATTATGAGTTCAGTTTTCGATAAGCTACCCAGGAAAGGTTAGCTCATATAAATATATGTAGCCTCAAACACATTTCTATAGTAAAGGAAGGAATGCCTAAGTGGAGGTGCTGCTGTATTATATATTCAGAGCCATATTCCTGTGAAGCTCAGAGAGGATTGCATGACAAATGAAGTAGAAGTGCTGTGGTTGCAGGTTCACCTGCCTCACCTGAAGCCTCTTCTTTTAAGGTCCTGCTATCGGACACCAAGTGTAGACTGTCACTATCGGACACCAAGTGTAGACTGTCACTATCGGACACCAAGTGTAGACTGTCACTATCGGACACCAAGTGTAGACTGTCACTATCGGACACCAAGTGTAGACTGTCACTATCGGACACCAAGTGTAGACTGTCACTATCGGACACCAAGTGTAGACTGTCACTATCGGACACCAAGTGTAGACTGTCACTATCTGGAGAACAGATAGTGACAGTCTACACTATCTGTACTTTGCTCTGTTCATCTTTCCCTCGACCCTGACTAGTATCCCAGTCCCTGCCGCTGAAAAACCTCCCCACAGCATGATGCTGCCACCCCCTGGTGCCAGGTTTCCTCCAGACATGACGCTTGGCATTCAGGCCAAAGAATTAAATCCTGGTTTCATCAATCCAGTTTCTCATGGTCTGAGAGTTCTTTAGGTGCCTTTTGGCAAACTCCAAGTGGAGAATCAGGGAACCTTTTAGTGGCTAGTGAGGAGCGGCTATAAACTACTGCAGTTGAGGTTGAGGTCCAAGAGAATGCTTTGGACGCCACTATGGGTTTCTTCACTGTACTGAGGAGTATTTCTGTTTGTAATAAATCCCTTTTGTGGGGAAACTCCTTCTCATTGGCTGGGCCTGGCTCCACAGCCTGTGCCCTCCCAGGCCCACCCATGCACCCCTGCTCAGTCATGTGAAATCCATTGATTAAGGTCTAATGAATTTATTGCAATTGACGGATTTCCTTATATGAACTGTAACTCAGTAAAATCCTTTAAATTGCGTTAATATTTTTCTTCAGTATAGTTCTAGTTTAAGTGTTAGGGACAGACTGTAGTCTGTGGATGGACGGCATAGAGTTTCCTGCAATCATTGACGCTCCGCGCTCACCCTTTGGATAGGCTAGAACACACACACACACACACACACACACACACACACACACACACACACACACACACACACACACACACACACACACACACACACACACACACACACACACACACACACACACACACACACACACACACACACACACACACACACACACACACACACACACACACACACACACAGCCCTTGGCTAAGCTGTGTGCAGTAGATGCCAGATGATGAGGAACAGAGTTGTTGCCCCCAGGCTGTGTAGACACTAATGACTAGTCTTCTCTCACCCAACAAACACACACATTGCACCTTCTAACTCTAAGTACTGTACATATTAATGTATTTATATTTGAATTCACACTGAGTATACCAAAGCTTAGGAACACCTTCCTAATATTGAGTTGTACCTCATTTTGCCCTCAGAACAGTCTCATTTCATCGGGGCTTGGACTCTACAAGGTGTTGAAAGCATTCCACAGGGATGCTGGTCCATGTTGACCCTAATGCTTCCCACAGTTGGATGTCCTTTGGGTGGTGGACCATTCTGGATACACACGTGAAAAACCCAGCAGCGTTGTAGTTCTTGACACAAACCAGTGAGCCTAACACCTACTACCATACCCCGTTCAGACACTTAAATCTTTTGTCTTGCCCATTTTCACCCTCTGAATGACACACATACACAATCCATGTCTCAAGGTTTATAAATCCTTCTTTAACCTGTCTCCTCCCCTTCATCTACACTGATTGAAGTGGATTTAACAGGTGACATCAATAAGGGATCATAGCTTTCACCTGCATTCACCTGGTCAGTCTGGCATGGAAAGAGAAGTGTTCTTAATGTTTTGTCCAATCTGTAACTATGTAATGTGTATTGTATAGACAGAGATCATGTCCCTATGTGAGACAGACACTATATATGTAATGTGTATTGTTTAGACATAGATGCTATTCAGGCAGTGAGTCATCCTACTAATCCCTCCTGTACTGTTGAAAGTGTGTGTGTGTGTGTGTGTGTGTGTTCTTACGGAGGAGGTATTCCGCTGCGTCCGCCTCATAATCTGTAGCCTCTGGGAAGTGATCAATCTTCTTACACACACCTCGGAATGTTCCTGAAAAACACACAGACACACACGTGAGTCTGAGTATGTACACACACACACACACACACATGAGCAAGCATGCACACACACACACACACACACACACACACACACACACACACACAGTATGTATATTTGTACACCAGTCAAAAGTTAGGACACACCTACTCATTCAAGGGTTATTCTTTATTTGAACTATTTTTTACATTGTAGAATAAAAGTGAAGACATCAAAACTATGAAACAACACATATGGAATCATGTAGTAACCAAAAAAGTGTTAAACAAATCAAAATATATTTTATATTTGAGATTTGTCAAAGTAGCCAATCTTTGCGTTGATGACAGCTTTGCACACTGTTGGCGTTCTCTCAACCACCTTCATGAGGTAGTCACCTGGAATGCATTTCAGTTAACAGGTGTGCCTTGTGAAAGTTAATTTGTAGAATTTCTTTCCTTCTTAATGTGTTTGAGCCAATCAGTGGTGTTGTGACAAGGTAGGGGTGGTATACAGAAGATAGCCCTATTTGGTAAAAGACCAAGTCCATATTATGTCAAGAACTTTGAAAGTTTCTTCAAGTGCAGTCGCGAAAACCATCAAGCACTATGATGAAACTGGCTCTCATGAGGACCGCTACAGGAAAGGAAGACCCAGAAATACCTCTGCTGCAGAGGATAAGTTCATTAGAGTTACCAGCCTCAGAAATTTCAACACAAATAAATGCTTTACAGAGTTCAAGTAACAGACACATCTCAACATCAACTGTTCAGAGGAGACGGCGTGAATCAGGCCTTCATGGTCGAATTACTGCGAAGAAACCACTACTAAAGGACACCAATAAGAAGAAGAGACTTGCTTGGGCCAAGAAACATGAGCAATGGACATTAGACCGGTGGAAATGTGTCCTTTAGTAGTGGTTTCCACCACACAGAGTAGGTGAATGGGTGATCTCTGTGAAGCATGGAGGAGGTGTGATGGTGCTTTGCTAGTGACAGCATGTCTACTACAGAATTCTGCAGCGATACGCCATCCCATTAGTGTGACTATCATTTGTTTTTCAACAGGACAATGACCCAACACACCTCCAGGCTGTGTAAGAGCTATTTCACTAAGAAGGAGAGTGATGGAGTGCTGCATCCGATGACCTGGAGGAAAATCAGCCAACAAGTGCTCAGCATATGTGTGAACTCCTTCAAGACTGTTGGAAAAGCATTCCAGGTGAAGCTGGTTGAGAGAAAGCCAAGAGTGTGCAAAGCTGTCATCAAGTCAAAGGGTGGCTACTTTGAAGAATCTCAATTATAGAAAATAATAAAAATAAAGGAAAAACCTTGAATGAGTAGGTGTGTCCAAACTTTTGACTGGTACTATATATATATATATATATATACACACACAGGGGGTGAAATAAGTATTGAACACGTCACCATTTTTCTCAGTAAATATATTTCCAAAGGTGCTATTGACATGCAATTTTCACCAGATGTTGGTAACAACCCAAGTAATCCATACATACAAAGAAACCAAAACAAATACGTTCAGAAATTAAGTTATGTGTAATAATGTGAAATGACACAGGAAAAAAGTATTGAACACACTTACTGATATTTATTTAATACTTTGTACAAAAGCCTTTGTTGGTAATGACAGCTTCAAGACGCCTCCTGTATGGAGAAACTAGTCGCATGCATTGCTCTGGTGTGATTTTGGCCCATTCTTCCACACAAACAGTCTTCAAATCTTGAAGGTTCCGTGGGCCTCTTCTATGAATCTTGATCTTCAGTTCTTTCCATAGATTTTCAATGGGATTTAAGTCAGGTGATTGGCTGGGCCATTCTAGCAGCTTTATTTTCTTTCTTTGAAACCAATTGAGAGTTTCCTTGGCTGTGTGTTTGGGATCATTGTCTTGCTGAAATGTCCACCCTCGTTTCATCTTCATCATCCTGGTAGATGGCAGCAGATTTTTGTCAAGAATGTCTCGGTAAATTTGCCCATTCATCCTTCCTTCAATTATGTGAAGTTTGCCAGTACCATTTGCTGAAAAGCAGCCCCACACCATGATGTTCCCACCTCCAAACTTCACTGTTGGTATGGTGTTTTTAGGGTGATGTGCAGTGCCATTTCTCCTCCAAACATGGTGTGTATTATGACATCCAAACAGTTCCATTTTGCTCTCATCTGACCACACTATTCTCCCAGTATTTCACTGGCTTTTCCAAATGTTGTGCAGCAAACTTTAAACGAGCTTCAACATGCTTTTTTTTCAGCAATGGAGTCTTGCGTGGTGAGCGTGCATACAGGCCATGGCGGTGGAGTGCATTACTTACTGTTTTCTTTGAGACAACAGTACCTGCTAATTGCAGGTCTTTTTGAAGCTCTCCACAAGTGGTCCTAGGCTCTTGGACAACTCTTCTGATTATTCTTTTCACTCCTCTGTCAGAAATCTTGCGAGGAGCACCTGGTCGAGGCAAATTTATGGTGAAATGATTGTCTTTCCACTTCCGTATTATGGCCCCAACAGTGCTCACTGGAACATTCAGAAGCTTAGAAATGCGCCTATAACCAATGCCATCATTATGTTTTGCAGCAATTAGGTTGCGAATGTCTTGAGACAGCTCTTTGCTTTTACCCATCATGAGATGTGTCTTGTGTGACACCTTGGCAATGAGACCTTTTTGTAGGCCATCAGTTGGGACTGAACCAGCTGATATTAATTTGCACTGACAGGGGGCTGGATTGCTTTTTAATTACTGATAGTTTTCAGCTGTTGTCTTGGCTTTCCATGCCTTTTTGAACCTCCCTTTCTTCATGTGTTCAATACTTTTTCCCTGTGTCATTTCACATTATTACACATAACTTAATTTCTGAACTTATTTGTTTTGGTTTCTTTGTATGTATGGATTACTTGGGTTGTTACCAACATCTGTCAATAGCACCTTTGGAAATATATTTACTGAGAAAAAACGGTGACGTGTTCAATACTTATTTCACCCGCTGTGTGTGTATATATATACATATATATACATATATATATATACATATACATACACATATATATATATATATATATATATATATATATATATATATACATATATATATATACATACATATACAGTCGTGGCCAAAGGTTTTGAGAATGACACAAGTATTGGTCTCCACAAAGTTTGCTGCTTCAGTGATCTTTATGTCAGTAGTTACTATGGTACACTGAAGTATAATTACAAGTATTCCATAAGTGTCAAAGGCTTTCATTGACATTCAGTTTATGCAAAGAGTCAATATTTGCAGTGTTGACCATTCTTTTTCAAGACCTCTGCAATCCGCCCTGGCATGCTGTCACATCCTGACTGATGGCAGGCCATTCTTGCATAATCAATGCTTGGAGTTTGTCAGAAGTTGTGGATTTTTGTTTGTCCACCCGCCTCTTGAGGATCGACCACAAGTTCTCAATGGATTAAGGTCTGGGGAGTTTCCTGGCCATGGACCCAAAATGTTGATGTTTTGTTCCCTGAGCCACTTAGTTATCACTTTTGCCTTATGGCAAGGTGCTCCATCATGCTGGAAAAGGCATTGGTCGTCACCAAACTGTTCTTGGATGGTTGGGAGAAGTTGCTCTCGGAGGATGTGTTGGTACCATTCTTTATTCATGGCTGTGTTCATAGGCAAAATTGTGAGTGAGCCCACTCCCTTGGCTGAGAAGCAACCCCACACATGAATGGTCTCAGGATGCTTTACTGTTGGCATGACACAGGACTGATGGTAGTGCTCACCTTGTCTTCTCCAGACAAGGTATTTTCCGGATGGCCCAAAGAATCGGAAAGGGGATTCATCAGAGAAAATGACTCTACCCCAGTCCTCAGCAGTCCAATCCCTGTACCTTTTGCATAATATTAGTCTGTTTCCTGGAGAGAAGTGGCTTCTTTGCTGCCCTTCTTGACACCAGGCCATCCTCCAAACGTCTTCGCCTCACTGTGCGTGCAGATGCACTCACACCTGCCCGCTGCCATTCCTGAGCAAGCTCTGCACTGGTGGTGCCCCGATCCCACAGCTGAATCAACTTTAGGAGACGGTCCTGGCGCTTGCTGGACGTTCTTGGGCGCCCTGACGCCTTCTTCACAACAATTGAACCTCTCTCCTTGAAGTTCTTGATGATCTGATAAATGGTTGATTTAGGTGCAATCTTACCAGCAGCAATATCCTTGCCTGTGAAGCCCTTTTTGTGCAAAGCAATGATGACCGCACGTGTTTCCTTGCAGGTAACCATGGTTGACAGAGGAAGAACAATGATTTCAAGCACAACCCTCCTTTTAAAGATAGATAGATAGATAGATAGATAGATAGATAGATAGATAGATAGATAGATAGATAGATAGATAGATAGATAGATAGATAGATAGATAGATAGATAGATAGATAGATAGATAGATAGATAGATAGATAGATAGATAGATAGATACTTTATTGATCCCCCGGGGGGGAAATTTCATTGTCAAGAAGCTACAACAAAACACAGGGCAGGTGCAAAATGCCACAACGAAAGTACACAAAAGTATGAAAAAGTATAGAAATACAAGATATCTGGAGTGCAAAAAAATTAAAGCTATAAAAAGACATAGCATAGTATGGGTGGTTGGCTGAATATGTACACTATACATTGGTGGATGTTGGATGGTTAACTATACTATACAGGTCGATGGCAGAGAAATACTTCAGTAGCTAAAAATGCGTATGATATGAGTGAGGGTAATAATAATTTACTTAATAGACAGACTGGGTAAATGAACAGGTAAGTGAAAATTTTGCATGGTTAAATTAGCTGTACAGGTAAGTATACAGTTATATTTACAGATAAGTGAATACTTGCATGGTTACACAAACTGTACAGGTAAATAACAGTAAGAGATACTTTAATAGCTAAATGTGTGTATGATATCATTTGGGGTAATAATAGTAATTCCCTTAAAAATACAGTCCTTAGTGCGCAGGGTTTAATTACAGGTTTTAATTCCAGTCTGTTATTCTGACTCAATCAGCATGACAGAGTGATCTCCAGCCTTGTCCTCGTCAACACTCTCACCTGTGTTAACGAGACAATCACTGACATGATGGCAGCTGGTCCTTTTGTGGCAGGGCTGAAATGCAGTGGAAATGTTTTTGGGGGATTAAGTTCATTTTCATGGCAAAGAGGGACTTTGCAATTAATTGCAATTCATCTGATCACTCTTCATGACATTCTGGAGTATATGCAAATTGCCATCATCAACACTGAGGCAGCAAACTTTGTGGAGACCAATACTTGTCATTCTCAAAACATTTGGCCACGACTGTATATATACAAATCAATCCCAGAACAACAGCAAAGGACCTTGTGAAGATGCTGGAGGAAACAGGTACAAAATTATCTATATCCACAGAAAAAAGAGTCCTATATATCGGCATAACCTGAAAGGTCGCTCAGCAAGGAAGAAGCCACTGCTCCAAAACCACCATTAAAAAGCCAGACTACGGTTTGCAACTGCACATGGGGACAAAGATTGTACTTTTTGGAGAAATGTCCTCTGGTCTGATGAAACAAAAATAGAACTGTGTGGCCATAATGACCATCGTTATGTTTGGAGGAAAAAGGGGGAGGCTTGCAAGCCGAAGAACACCATCCCAACCGTGAAGCACGGGGGTGGCAGCATCATGTCACGAGTCGGGACGGTGAGAGACCAAGGCGCAGCACATTCATAGTTGGACATATTTTATTTAGTGATAGAATAAGCAGAACGAACTAGACAAACAAACAACCGATAATCAAACGTCTCGCTATACAACGACAACAAACACGAATGAAAGGAATGTAAATGATAACACGTTCGGTTACCCGTGACTGGTACATACATCGATATATACACATACAATGACCCACAGCCCCGGTGTGGAAACATACATGCATATGTAGGATCCCTAATTAGAGACAATGCACTGCAGCTGCCTCTAATTAGAGATCCCACACAAACCACCACTAGACCCAGAAATGATAGACCTGTCAGACTGACCATGGCACATAGAGAAGCAATAGGCTTCTCTATGGCCAGAGCCTGACAGGGGGTGGCAGCATCATGTTGTGGGGGTGCTTTGCTGCAGGAGGATCTGGTGCACTTCACAAAATAGATGGCATCATGAGGAAGGAAAATTATGTGGATATATTGAAGCAACATCTCAAGACATCAGTCAGGAAGTAAAAAAATCGGTCGCAAATGGGTCTTCCAAATGGACAATGACCCCAAGCATACTTCCAAAGTTGTGGCAAAATGGCTTAAGGACAACAAAGTCAAGGTATTGGAGTGGCCGTCACAAAGCCCTGACCTCAATCCTATAGAAAATGTGTTTGCAGAACTGAAAAAGCGTGCGAGCAAGGAGGAATATTACTAGTTTTTCTTTATTTGCACTATTTTTTTTACATTGTGGAATAAAAGTGAAGACATCAACACTATGACATAACACATATGGAATCATGTAGTAACCAAAAAGTGTTAAACAAATCTAAATCTATTTCAAAATAGCCACCCTTTGCCTTGATGACAGCTTTGGGTTAGGTTCAGGGTTAAGTTTATGTTTGGGTTAGGTTCAGGGTTAGGGTAAGGGTTATGTTTGGGTTAGGTTCAGGGTTAGGGTAAGGGTTATGTTTGGGTTAGGTTCAGGGTTAGGGTTAGGGTAAGGGTTATGTTTGGGTTAGGTTCAGGGTTAGGGTTAAGGTAAGGGTTATGTTTGGGTTAGGTTCAGGGTTAGGGTTAGGGTAAGGGTTATGTTTGGGTTAGGTTCAGGGTTAGGGTTAAGGTAAGGGTTATGTTTGGGTTAGGTTCAGGGTTAGGGTTAGGGTAAGGGTTATGTTTGGGTTAGGTTCAGGGTTAGGGTAAGGGTTATGTTTGGGTTAGGTTCAGGGTTAGGGTTAGGGTAAGGGTTATGTTTGGGTTAGGTTCAGGGTTAGGGTTAAGGTAAGGGTTATGTTTGGGTTAGGTTCAGGGTTAGGGTTAGGGTAAGGGTTATGTTTGGGTTAGGTTCAGGGTTAGGGTTAAGGTAAGGGTTATGTTTGGGTTAGGGAAAATCTGATTTTGAATGGGAATCAACTATTTGGTCCCCACAAGGATAGCAACACAAAAGTGTGTGTGTGTGTGTGTGTGCGTGCGTGCGTGTGTGTGTGTCTGCAGTAGCATTTTCCACCCTTCCAGAACAGTGCCATTCAGACCCATTCACACATCCCATAGTTCACACCACATGGGAGATGTGGAAGGAGAGAGCGTGAGAGGCAGAGAGAGAGGCAGAGAGAGAAGCAGAGAGAGAAGCAGAGAGAGAGAGAGAGAGAGAGAGAGAGAGAAGCAGAGAGAGAGAGAGAGAGAGAGAGAGAGAGAGAGAGAGAGAGAGAGAGAGAGAGAGAGAAGCAGAGAGAGAGAGAGAGAGAGAGAAGCAGAGAGAGAGAGAGAGATAGAGAGAGAAGCAGAGAGAGAGAGAGAGAGAGAGAAGCAGAGAGAGAGAGAGAGGAGAGAGAGAGAGAAGCAGAGAGAGAGAGAGAGAGAGAGAAGCAGAGAGAGAGAGAGAGAGAGAAGCAGAGAGAGAGAGAGAGAGAAGCAGAGAGAGAGAGAGAGAGAGAGAAAGAGAGAGAGAAGCAGAGAGAGAGAGAGAGAGAGAAGCAGAGAGAGAGAGAAGCAGAGAGAGAGAGAGAGAAGCAGAGAGAGAGAGAGAGAGAGAGAGAGAGAGAAGCAGAGAGAGAGAGAGAGAGAGAGAAGCAGAGAGAGAGAGAGAGAGAGAAGCAGAGAGAGAGAGAGAGAGAGAAGCAGAGAGAGAGAGAGAGAGAGAAGCAGAGAGAGAGAGAGAAGCAGAGAGAGAGAAGCAGAGAGAGAGAGAGAAGCAGAGAGAGAGAAGCAGAGAGAGAGAGAGAGAGAGAGAGAGCAGAGAGAGAGAGAGAGAGAGAGAGAGAAGCAGAGAGAGAAGCAGAGAGAGAGAAGCAGAGAGAAGCAGAGAGAGAGAAGCAGAGAGAGAAGCAGAGAGAGAAGCAGAGAGAGAAGCAGAGAGAGAAGCAGAGAGAGAGAGAGAGAGAGAGAGAGAGAGAGAGAGAGAGAGAGAGAGAGAGAGAGAGAGAGAGAGAGAGAGCATCAGGCTGCGTGAATATTTCAGCACCACAATGTTAGCTCCTCCTACTGCACACACATACTGCCTTCTACATTCTTAAACATTCTAAGATTGGAATACCATTGGTTGGATTGAGATAATGATATCCCAAAATACTATTGGTTGGATTGAGATAATGATATCCTGAAAAATTATTGGTTGGATTGAGATAATGATATCCTGAAATATTATTGGTTGGATTGAGATAATAATATCCTGAAATACCTAGAAACAACCTCCTATACCAGACGTTCATCCAGTCAGACAGGTTTTACCTACAGGTGGTCCCGGGAATCAAACCCACTATCCTGGCTTTGCTATGCTCTACCAACTGGGCTACAGACTGAGCTACATCAAATACACTTGCACACACACGTCATGGGTTATTCACCATCACTTCACCCATCCTCTTTATGTGCTGCATACTTCTGACTGTTCAACTTATTTTTTTCTTTAAAACGTACCCAATATAATTCCTACTTTGAGATGCTTGATATGGTCACCTCTGCCTTATTTTTCATCATATGAAAACCAAGAGTGATCCTAGATCAGCACTCATAGTCTTGGATACCTTGTAAATATGGGCCCAGAAGTACACAGCATATCAAGAGGCTGGGTGAAGTGATGGTGTATAACCCAGTTAGCAGTACTTCCCTGGGTTAGTTATTTTATTTTTTTATTTTTTATTTCACCTTTATTTAACCAGGTAGGTCAGTTGAGAACAAGTTCTAATTTGCAACTGCGACCTGGCCAAGACAAAGCAAAGCAGTGCGACAAAAACAACACAGAGTTACACAGTAAACAAACATAGTCAAAAACACAATAGAAAATCTATATACAGAGTGCAAAATGTAGTGCAAAATGTAGTAAGGTTAGGAGGTAGGACAATAAATAGACCATAGTGGTGAAATAAATTACAGATTATCATCATTAACACAGGAATGAAGGATGTGCAAATTATGATGTGCAAATAGATATACTGGAGTGCAAGATTTGTGAAAATAACAAAAATAAATAGAATATGGGGATGAGGTAGTAGTGTGGGCTATTTACAGAAGGGCTATATACAGGTGCAGTGATCGATAAGCAGCTTTGACAACTGATGCTTAAAGTTATTGAGGGAGATAGGAACCTCTAGCTTCAATGATTTTTGCAATTCGTTCCAGTCATTGGCAGCAGAGAACTGGAAGGAATGGCGGCCAAAGGAGGTGTTGGCTTTGGGGGTGACCAGTGAGATATACCTGCTGGAGCGCATGCTACGGGTGGGAGTTGCTATCGTGACCAGTGACCTGAGATAGGGCGGGGATTTACCTAATAAAGACTTATAGATGACCTGGAGCCAGTGGGTTTGGCGACGAATATATAATGAAGGCCAGCCAACGAGAGCATACAGGTCGCAGTGGTGGGTAGTATATGGGGCTTTGGTGACAAAACGGATGGCACTGTGATAGGCTACATCCAATTTGCTAAGTAGAGTGTTGGAGGCTAGTTTGTAAATGACATCGCCGAAATCAAGGATCGGTAGGATAGTCAGTTTTACAAGGGCATGTTTGGCAGCATGAGTGAAGGAGGCTTTGTTGCGAAATAGGAAGCCAATTCTGGATTTAATTTTGGATTGGAGATGGTTGATGTGAGTCTGGAAGTTGAGTTTACAGTCTAACCAGATGCCTAGGTATTTGTAGGTGTCCACGTATTCTAATTCGGACCCGTCGAGAGTAGTGACGATAGTCCGGTGGGCGGGTGCTGGCAGCGTTCGATAGAAAAGCATGCACTTAGTTTTACTAGCGTTTAAGAGCAGTTGGAGGCCACGGAAGGAGTATGGCATTGTTGTATGGCATTGAAGCTTGTTTGAAGGTTAGTAAACACAGTGTCCAAAGAGGGGCCAGATGTATACAGAATGGTGTCATCTGCGTAGAGATGGATCAGAGAGTCACCAGCAGCGAGAGCGACATCGTTGATGTATATAGAGAAAAGGGTTGGCCCAAGAATTGAACCCTGTGGCACCCCCATAGAGACTGCCAGAGGATCGGACAATAGGCCCTCCGATTTGACACACTGAACTCTGTCTGCAAAGTAGTCTAGAGGATGGGTGAAGTGATGGTGTATAACCCAGTTAGCAGTACTTCCCTGGGTTAGTTATGTCTAGAGGATGGGTGAAGTGATGGTGTATAACCCAGTTAGCAGTACTTCCCTGGGTTAGTTATGTCTAGAGGATGGGTGAAGTGATGGTGTATAACCCAGTTAGCAGTACTTCCCTGGGTTAGTTATGTCTAGAGGATGGGTGAAGTGATGGTGTATAACCCAGTTAGCAGTACTTCCCTGGGTTAGTTATGTCTAGAGGATGGGTGAAGTGATGGTGTATAACCCAGTTAGCAGTACTTCCCTGGGTTAGTTATGTCTAAGAAGGATAAAAAGGAAGCATGGAATTCTGATTGACTGTACTGCCATGGCAACCATACTGGTATCAATACTGTTTTAATGACTATGAAGGCTGGTATCAATACTGTTTTGACTATGACTATGAAGGCTGGTATCAATACTGTTTTGACTATGACTATGAAGGCTGGTATCAATACTGTTTTGACTATGACTATGAAGCCTGGTATCAATACTGTTTTAATGACTATGAAGGCTGGTATCAATACTGTTTTGACTATGACTATGAAGGCTGGTATCAATACTGTTTTGACTATGACTATGAAGGCTGGAATCAATACTGTTTTGACTATGACTATGAAGGCTGGTATCAATACTGTTTTGACTATGACTATGAAGGCTGGTATCAATACTGTTTTGACTATGAAGGCTGGTATCAATACTGTTTTGACTATGACTATGAAGGCTGGTATCAATACTGTTTTGACTATGACTATGAAGGCTGGTATCAATACTGTTTTGACTATGAATGCTGGTATCAATACTCTTTTGACTATGACTATGAAGGCTGGTATCAATACTGTTTTGACTATGACTATGAAGGCTGGTATCAATACTGTTTTGACTATGACTATGAAGGCTGGAATCAATACTGTTTTGACTATGACTATGAAGGCTGGTATCAATACTGTTTTGACTATGACTATGAAGGCTGGTATCAATACTGTTTTGACTATGACTATGAATGCTGGTATCAATACTGTTTTGACTATGACTATGAAGGCTGGTATCAATACTGTTTTGACTATGACTATGAAGGCTCATTACATTAAAAACTGTAATATCTTATGTTTTACAGAGTGGTGGCTGAACGACGACACAGATAATATACAGCTGGCTTGGTTTTCAGTGCATCGGCAGGAGAGAACAGCTACGTCTGGTAAGACGAGGGGCGGGTGGCGGGTGTCTATTTGTCAATAACAGCTGGTGCGCGATGTCTAATATTAAGGAAGTCTTGAGGTGTTGCTCGCCTGAGGTAGAGTACCTCATGATAAGCTGTAGACCACACCATCTATTCATAGCCGTCTATTTACCACCACAGACCGATGCTGGCACTAAGACCTCACTCAACCAGCTGTATAAGGCCATAAGCAAACAAGAAAATGCTCATCCAGAAGCGGCGCTCCTAGTGGCAGGGAACTTGAATGCAGGCAAACTTAAATCCATTCTACCAGCATGTCACATGTGCAACCAGAGGGAAAGAAGCTCTAGATCACCTTTACTCCACACAGAGACGCGTACAAAGCTCTCCCTCGCCCTCCATTTGGCAAATCTGACCATAATTATATACTCCTGATTCCTGCTTACAAGCTAAAACTAAAGCAGTTAGTACAGAAGTGGTCTGATGACACTGATGCTACGCTACAGGACTGTTTTGCTTGCACAGACTGGAATATGTTCCGGGATTCATCCAATGGCATTAAGGAGTCACCGGCTTCATCAATAAGTGCAACGACGACGTTATCCCCACAGCGGCCGTACGTACATATCCCAACCAGAAGCCATGGATTACAGGCAACATCCGCACTGAGTTAAAGGCTAGAACTGCTGCTTTCAAGGAGCGGGACACTAATCCGGACACTTATAAGAAATCCCGCTATGCCCTCAGACGAACCATCAAACAGGCAAAGCGTCAATAAAGGACTACGATTGAATCCTACTACACCGGCTCTGACGCTCATCAGATGGAGCAGGGCTTGCAAACTATTACAGACTCCAAAGGGAAACCCAGCCGCGAGCTGCCCAGTGACAGGAGCCTACCAGACGAGCTAAGCGCCTTTTATGCTCGCTTCAAAGCAAGCAACACTGAAGCATGCATAAGAGCACCAGCTGTTCCGGACGACTGTGTGATCACGCTCTCCGTAGCCGATGTGAGCAAGACCTATAAACAGGTCAACATTCACAAGGCCACAAGACTAGATGGATTACCAGGACTTTACTCAGAGCATCACTGACATTTTCAACCTCTCCCTGACCGAGTCTGTAATACCTACATGTTTCAAGCAGACCACCATAGTCCCTGTGCCCAAGGAAGTGAAGGTAACCTGCCTAAATGATTACCGGCATTTTATTGTATTCGGCGCATGTGATAAATAAAATGTAATTTTTGTGTGTGTGTGTGTGTGTGTGTGTGCTAGAGGATGAATGAATGGAGAGACCTCTGTCTCGCATAGAAATGTGAATGACAGAATGGACTTGTAAATGTCATGTAAATATACATAGAAATGTGAATGACAGAATGGACTTGTAAATGTCATGTAAATATACATAGAAATGTGAATGACAGAATGGACTTATAAACGTCATGTAATTATACATAGAAATGTGATCTGCAGGACTGGTGTGAGTCTTTCCAAATCATGTCCAATCAATTGAATTTACCACAGGTGGACTCCAATCAAGTTGTAGAAACATCTCAAGGATGATCAATTGAAACAGGAAGCACCTGAGCTCAATTTTGCGTCTCATAGCAAAGTTATTTTTTTTAATCCATTTTAGAATAAGGCTGTAACGTAACAAAATGTGGAAAAAGTCAAGGGGTCTGAATTCTTTCCGAATGCACTGTACATATATAGAATGACATGAATTCATTGGTTCAAATAAATGAGAAGTCAATGAATGTTGATAAATAGTAGATGATAATAGAAATAAAATGATGCTCAAATGTGATTAATGTAGAAAATGCTAAGGAACAATAGTCCAATACAGCTGTCCATCCTGACGCTAATTATTCTGTTCTGATGGAGTTATTATCTCACACACACTAATGTGGCAGGGGAACAAGTATGTCATGATACCACACTGTCTCTGATCACACAGACACAGACAGACAGACAGACAGACAGACAGACAGACAGACAGACAGACAGACAGACAGACAGACAGACAGACAGACAGACAGACAGACGCAGACGCACGCACGCACGCACGCACGCACGCACACACGCACACACGCACACACGCACACACGCACACACGCACACACGCACACACGCACACACGCACACAGACAGACACACAGACACACACGCACACAGACAGACACACAGACACAGACACAGACACACACAGACACACACACAGACACACACACACACACACACACACACACACACACACACACACACACACACAGACACACACAGACACACAGACACACACAGACACACAGACAGACACAGACACACAGACAGACACAGACACACAGACAGACACAGACACAGACACACAGACAGACACAGACACAGACACACACAGAGACACACAGAGACACACAGACACAGACACACAGACACACAGACACACACAGACACACAGACACACACAGACACACACACACACACACACACACACTGTGTTTGTCACATATACAGACACCAAGCTACAAGACATCCACTCATATAACATACATCCTCCATAATATACAGACACCAAGCCCAGCTACAAGACATCCACTCATATAACATACATCCTCCATAATATACAGACACCAAGCCCAGCTACAAGACATCCACTCATATAACATACATCCTCCATAATATACAGACACCAAGCCCAGCTACAAGACATCCACTCATATAACATACATCCTCCATAATATACAGACACCAAGCCCAGCTACAAGACATCCACTCATATAACATACATCCTCCATAATATACAGACACCAAGCCCAGCTACAAGACATCCACTCATATAACATACATCCTCCATAATATACAGACACCAAGCCCAGCTACAAGACATCCACTCATATAACGTACATCCTCCATAATATTCATCCTATGTGTATAGTAGTGCATTCATCATTGAGTCAAACCGATTAAGATATATAAACCTGCCCATTATAGCGCATATGTTTAGTCTTACCAGTGTTTGCAACATGTGTACAAAATGTTGTTAAAATACAAATATCCTTGTGATTTATATGAAGAACAGGCTGATTTAGAGTTAGTTAGTAGCAGTGTTATTGAGATGAGATAGAGGTCCATTGTGATGAACCATTCCCCTCCCCTTTTCCTCCAGTAGAAACAGATATTCTGAGACACTAACCGTTGGGTTCTACCAAAACACTACAGTGACTAACCGTTGGGTTCTACTAAAACACTACAGTGACTAACCGTTGGGTTCTACTAAAACACTAAAGTGACTAACCGTTGGGTTCTACTAAAACACTAAAGTGACTAACCGTTGGGTTCTACTAAAACACTAAAGTGACTAACCGTTGGGTTCTACTAAAACACTAAAGTGACTAACCGTTGGGTTCTACTAAAACACTAAAGTGACTAACCGTTGGGTTCTACTAAAACACTAAAGTGACTAACCGTTGGGTTCTACTAAAACACTAAAGTGACTAACCGTTGGGTTCTACTAAAACACTACAGTGACTAACCGTTGGGTTCTACTAAAACACTAAAGTGACTAACCGTTGGGTTCTACTAAAACACTAAAGTGACTAACCGTTGGGTTCTACTAAAACACTAAAGTGACTAACCGTTGGGTTCTACTAAAACACTAAAGTGACTAACCGTTGGGTTCTACTAAAACACTAAAGTGACTAACCGTTGGGTTCTACTAAAACACTAAAGTGACTAACCGTTGGGTTCTACTAAAACACTAAAGTGACTAACCGTTGGGTTCTACTAAAACACTACAGTGACTAACCGTTGGGTTCTACTAAAACACTAAAGTGACAAACGTCAAATTGCGAGGTGTTTTGGACACACTGGGTTGCTGCCCCTCCTTTATGAGTATTGCCAAGTATCCCTTTAAGGTATGGGATAAAAAAATACAATAAAACCCAGTGTCTAGCACTGGAATTGAACACACAACATTCAGAGCCCACAGCTTACGCCCATTTGACTTCCCCGTCCAAAATGCCCTAGATAAACACAAGCCTACTTGAAGGTAATGGAGCTCACCGTTGCCCCTAGTGGTAGGTTTTAAAGGCATCTCCAACATCCTCGGGACATGGACAGACATCCTATTTACAAGTCAATCTTGAGTGACCTACTGGGTTGTATCGAAACTAGGAGTCCCGTTGTAAAAGGACCAAGGATACAAACATGTTAATTATTAAACTTTCTCGCTGCAGCCGACCAGAAACAAGCCTTTCTGTTCT
>CM042397.1:42443209-42469387 GCA_023634145.1 Thymallus thymallus | reverse complement strand
AGGTGGTACCAGTACAGAGTCAATGTGAGGAGGCTATATACAGGAAGGTACCAGTACAGAGTCAATGTGAGGAGGCTATATACAGGGGTACCAGTACAGAGTCAATGTGAGGAGGCTATATACAGGGGGTACCAGTACAGAGTCAATGTGAGGAGGCTATATACAGGTGGTACCAGTACAGAGTCAATGTGAGGAGGCTATATACAGGTGGTACCAGTACAGAGTCAATGTGAGGAGGCTATATACAGGGGTACCAGTACAGAGTCAATATGAGGAGGCTATATACAGGAAGTACCAGTACAGAGTCAATGTGAGGAGGCTATATACAGGGGTACCAGTACAGAGTCAATATGAGGAGGCTATATACAGGTGGTACCAGTACAGAGTCAATGTGAGGAGGCTATATACAGGTGGTACCAGTACAGAGTCAATGTGAGGAGGCTATATACAGGGGTACCCAGTACAGAGTCAATGTGAGGAGGCTATATACAGGTGGTACCAGTACAGAGTCAATGTGAGGAGGCTATATACAGGTGGTACCAGTACAGAGTCAATGTGAGGAGGCTATATACAGGTGGTACCAGTACAGAGTCAATGTGAGGAGGCTATATACAGGGGTACCAGTACAGAGTCAATGTGAGGAGGCTATATACAGGTGGTACCAGTACAGAGTCAATGTGAGGAGGCTATATACAGATGGTAGCAGTACAGAGTCAATGTGAGGAGGCTATATACAGGTGGTACCAGTACAGAGTCAATGTGAGGAGGCTATATACAGGAAGTACCAGTACAGAGTCAATGTGAGGAGGCTATATACAGGTGGTAGCAGTACAGAGTCAATGTGAGGAGGCTATATACAGGTGGTACCAGTACAGAGTCAATGTGAGGAGGCTATATACAGGTGGTACCAGTACAGAGTCAATGTGAGGAGGCTATATACAGGTGGTAACAGTACATAGTCAATGTGAGGAGGCTATATACAGGGGTACCAGTACAGAGTCAATGTGAGGAGGCTATATACAGGTAGTACCAGTACAGAGTCAATGTGAGGAGGCTATATACAGGTGGTACCAGTACAGAGTCAATGTGAGGAGGCTATATACAGGGGTACCAGTACAGAGTCAATGTGAGGAGGCTATATACAGGAAGTACCAGTACAGAGTCAATGTGAGGAGGCTATATACAGGTGGTACCAGTACAGAGTCAATGTGAGGAGGTTATATACAGGGGTACCAGTACAGAGTCAATGTGAGGAGGCTATATACAGGAAGTACCAGTACAGAGTCAATGTGAGGAGGCTATATACAGGTGGTACCAGTACAGAGTCAATGTGAGGAGGCTATATACAGGTGGTACCAGTACAGAGTCAATGTGAGGAGGCTATATACAGGTGGTACCAGTACAGAGTCAATGTGAGGAGGCTATATACAGGTGGTACCAGTACAGAGTCAATGTGAGGAGGCTATATACAGGTGGTACCAGTACAGAGTCAATGTGAGGAGGCTATATACAGGTGGTAACAGTACATAGTCAATGTGAGGAGGCTATATACAGGGGTACCAGTACAGAGTCAATGTGAGGAGGCTATATACAGGTAGTACCAGTACAGAGTCAATGTGAGGAGGCTATATACAGGTGGTACCAGTACAGAGTCAATGTGAGGAGGCTATATACAGGTGGTACCAGTACAGAGTCAATGTGAGGAGGTTATATACAGGGGCGGGACACAATACAAATAGCCCGGGTAGCCATTTGATTACCTGTTCAGCAGTCTTATGGCTTGAGGGTAGAAGCTGTTGAGAAGCCTTTTGGTCCTAGACTTGGCACTCTTGTACCGCTTGCCATGCAGTAGCAGAGAGAACAGTCTATACCTGGGGTGGCTGGAGTCTTTGACAATTTTTAGGGCCTTCCTCTGACACCACCTGGTACAGAGGTCCTGGATGGCAGGAAGCTTGGCCCCAGTGATGTACTGGGCCGTACACACTACCCTCTGTAGTGCCTTGCGGTTGGAGGCAGAGCAGTTGCCATTCCAGGTAGTGATGCAGCCAGGCAGGATGCTCTCAATGGTGCAGCTGTGGAACCTTTTGACGATCTGAGGACCCATGCCAAATCTTTTCAGTTCTCCTGAGGGGGAATAGGCTTTGTCATGTCCTCTTCACTACTGTCTTGGTGTGTTTGGACCACTAGAGAATTAATCAGGGTAATCTTCCTGTAAATGGATAGGTGTTTCCTTCTCCACGGTTTCAAGACTCTATTTTGCTAAATTTTCAAAGTTTATATAGTCAAATGAAATAAAATCAAAATGTATTTGTCACATGCGCCGAATACAACAGGTGTAGACCTTACCCTGGAATTCTTACTTACAAGCCCTTAACCAACAATGCAGTTCAAGAAGTGTACATAGTCAGTGTGCGGGGATACAGGTTAGTCCAGGTAATTTATACATGTAGGTAGGGGTAAAGTGACTATGTATAGATAATACACAGAGAGTAGCATCAGTGTAAAAACAAAGATTGTATAAGCTGGAAGTAGAAGCCTAAGTGTTGTTATCCAATAGTTGACTCCAGTTAGGGGAGGGATGGAAGGGTCAGGGGAAAATTGTATTTTACAAATATATATTTTATATATATATATATATATATATATATATATATATATATATATATATATATATATATATATATATATATATATATATATATATTTTTACAAAAATATATACAGTGCATTCAGAAAGTATTCAGACCCCCTTTTCCACATTCTGTTACGTTAGACTTTTTCCTCATCACTCTACCCACAATACCCCATAATGACATCAATCTACACACAATACCCCATAATGACATCACTCTACCCACAATACCCCATAATGACATCAATCTACACACAATACCCCATAATGACATCAATCTACACACAATACCCCATAATGACATCAATCTACACACAATACCCCATAATGACATCACTCTACCCACAATACCCCATAATGACATCAATCTACACACAATACCCCATTATGACATCAATCTACACACAATACCCCATAATGACATCAATCTACACACAATACCCCATAATGACATCAATCTACACACAATACCCCATAATGACATCAATCTACACACAATACCCCATAATGACATCACTCTACCCACAATACCCCATAATGACATCAATCTACACACAATACCCCATTATGACATCAATCTACACACAATACCCCATTATGACATCAATCTACACACAATACCCCATAATGACATCAATCTACACACAATACCCCATAATGACATCAATCTACACATAATACTCCATAATGACATCACTCTACCCACAATACCCCATAATGACATCACTCTACCCACAATACCCCATAATGACATCACTCTACCCACAATACCCCATAATGACATCACTCTACCCACAATACCCCATAATGACATCACTCTACCCACAATACCCCATAATGACATCACTCTACCCACAATACCCCATAATGACATCACTCTACCCACAATACCCCATAATGACATCACTCTACCCACAATACCCCATAATGACATCACTCTACCCACAATACCCCATAATGACATCACTCTACCCACAATACCCCATAATGACATCACTCTACCCACAATACCCCATAATGACATCAATCTACACACAATACCCCATAATGACATCAATCTACACACAATACCCCATAATGACATCAATCTACACACAATACCCCATAATGACATCAATCTACACACAATACCCCATAATGACATCAATCTACACACAATACCCCATAATGACAAAGCAAAAACTGGTTTTTTGAAATGTTTGCAAATGTATTAGAAATAAAAAACATAAGCATTCAGACACTTTGAGAGGAGACTCGATATTGAGCTCAGGTGCATCCTGTTACCATTGATCATCCTTGAGATGTTTCTACATCTTGATTGGAGTCCACCTGTGGTCAATTCATAAGTGACTAGAATGGTGTTGTAAACAGCAGCCAACTTTCCAGGACATAGACATGTCTTATATGGGCAGAAAGCTTACATTCTTGTTAATCTAACTGCAGTGTCCAATTTACAGTAGCTATTACAGCTAAACAATACCATGCTATTGTTTGAGGATAGTGCACAACAACAAAACACTTTTATCACGGCAACTGGTTTGGTACATTCACCTCTGAAGGTAAATAATGTACTTACATTCAGTAATCTTGCTTTGATTTGTCATCATGAGGGTCCAAGAGATAAAATGTAGTGTAGCTATGTTGGAAAAATAAATGTTTATATTCAAATGTAGGAACTGGGTTCTACAGTTTGACCTCTGGCTCCACCCCCACCCCGCCCAGCCATCTAGATGTGTGAAGGTTAGTGTCTTTTCCGTAGGGAAGATAATGATCCATCATGTATGACATTCCTGGGAGTGTGCAAACTTAAATGGTGTATTACCATAGCATTTTCTCTGGATCAGTCACACTGCTGCCATCTGGTGGACAGCATCTGAATTACATCTATAATCCTACATCCCTGTCTGGACTTTCTCATACATTTCAAAGATGATGCAAAAAAACTCATAATAGAAAACGCATGTTTTTTGGTTTGTATTATCTTTTACCATATCTATTGTGTTATATTCTACTACATTATCCTTTACCAGATCTATTGTGTTATATTCTACTACATTATCTTTTACCAGATCTATTGTGTTATATTCTACTACATTATCTTTTACCAGATCTATTGTGTTATATTCTACTACATTATCTTTTACCAGATCTATTGTGTTATATTCTACTACATTATCTTTTACCAGATCTATTGTTATATTCTACTACATTATCTTTTACCAGATCTATTGTGTTATATTCTACTACATTATCTTTCACCAGATCTAATGTGTTATATTCTCCAACATTATATTTTACTAGATCTAATGTTATATTCTACTACATTATCTTTTACCAGATCTAATGTGTTATATTTTACTACATTATCTTTTACCAGATCTAATGTGTTATATTCTACTACATTATATTTGACCAGATCTATTGTGTTATATTCTACTACATTATCTTTCACCAGATCTAATGTGTTATATTCTCCAACATTATATTTTACTAGATCTAATGTTATATTCTCCTACATTATCTTTTACCAGATCTAATGTGTTATATTCTCCAACATTATATTTTACTAGATCTAATGTTATATTCTCCTACATTATCTTTTACCAGATCTAATGTGTTATATTCTACTACATTATATTTGACCAGATCTATTGTGTTATATTCTACTACATTATCTTTCACCAGATCTATTGTGTTGTATTCTACTACATTATCTTTTACCAGATCTATTGTGTTATATTCTACTACATTATCTTTCACCAGATCTATCGTGTCATATTCTACTACATGATCTTTTACCGGATCAATCGTGTTATATTCTACTACATTATCTTTTACCGGATCTATTGTGTTATGTTCTACTACATTATCTTTTACCAGATCTATTGTGTTATGTTCTACTACATTATCTTTTACCAGATCTATTGTGTTATGTTCTACTACATTATCTTTTACCAGATCTATTGTGTTATATTCTACTACATTATCTTTTACCAGATCTATTGTTATATTCTACTACATTATCTTTTACCAGATCTATTGTTATATTCTACTACATTATCTTTTACCAGATCTATTGTTATATTCTACTACATTATCTTTTACCAGATCTATTGTGTTATATTCTACTACATTAATTTCACATTTCCACAAACGTCAAAGCGTTTCCTCAAATGATTACAAGAATATGCATATCCTTGCTTCAGGTCCTGCGCTACAGGCAGTTAGATTTGTGTACATCATTTTTGGCGAAAATTGAAAAATAAAACTGATCTGATGGGGTGAGAGGGGGGGGTGAGAGGAGAGGAGATGGGGAGAGAGAGGGGGTGAGAGGAGAGGAGATGGAGAGAGAGGGGGTGAGAGGAGATGGAGAGAGAGAGGGTGAGAGGTTTTGAGGTCCCACAGTTGACAGTGCATGCCAGAGCCAAAAACCAAGCCATGAGTTTGTAGGAATTGTCCGTAGAGCTCTGAGACGAGTCAAGGCACAGATCTGGGGAAGGGTACCAAAACATTTCTGCAGCATTGAAGATCCCCAAGAACACAGTGGCCATCACTCTTAAATGGAAGAAGTTTGGAACCACCAAGACTCTTCCTAGAGCTGGTCGCCTGGCCAAACTGAGCAATCGGGGGAGAAGGGTCTTGGTCAGGGAGGCGACCAAGAACCCGATGGTTACTCTGACAGAGCTCCAGAGTTCCTCTGTGGAGATGGGAGAACCATCTCTGCAGGATCTCTTTGTACTTTGATCCTGACTAGACTCCCAGTCCCTGCCGCTGAAAAACATCCAGACATGTTGCTTGGAAATCAGGCCAAAGTGTTCAATCTTGGTTTCATCAGACCAGAGAATCTTGTTTCTCATGGTCTGAGAGTCTTTAGGTGCCTTTTGGCAAAATCCAAGTGGGCCTTTTACTGAGGAGTGGCTTCCATCTGGCCCCTCTACCTGATCTATACTGTGTGTTACTACACTCAGCAGTGAGTCTAGAGCTATGGCTAATAGACAGAGACACTGTCTCACCCATACCCCCACCCCCTCTCTCCCCATCTCTTCTCCTCTCACCCCCGCCCTCACCCCATCTCCTCTCCTCTCACCCCCCCTCTCTCCATCTCACCCCCTCTCTCTCCCCATCTCCTCATCTCCTCTCACCCCCTCTCTCTCTCCATCTCCATTCCTCTCACCCCCTCTCTCTCCCCATCTCCTCTCACCCTCTCTCTCTCCATCTCCTCTCCTCTCACCCCCTCTCTCTCCTCTCCTCCCCCCTCTCTCTCCATCTCACCCCCTCTCTCTCTCCTCTCCTCTCACCCCCCCTCTTTCTCCATCTCCTCTCCCCCTCTCTCCTCTCTCTCCCTCTTTCATCTCCTCTCCTCTCACCCCCTCTCTCTCCATCTCCTCTCCTCTCACCCCGTCTCACCCCCTCTCACCCCATCTCCTCTCCCTCCATCTCACCCCCTCTCTCTCCATCTCCTCTCACCCTCTCTCCCATCTCCTCTCCTCTCACACCCCCTCTCTCCATCTCCTCTCCTCTCCTCTCACCCCCCCCTCTCTCCATCTCCTCTCCTCTCACCCCCCCTCTCCATCTCCTCTCCTCTCACCCCCCCCTCTCTCTCCATCTCCTCTCCTCTCACCCCCCCTCTCTCCATCTCTTCTCCATCTCACCCCCTCTCTCTCCCCCTCTCCTCACCTCTCACCCCCCCCTCTCTCCATCTCCTCTCCTCTCACCCCCCCCCCCCTCCATCTCACCCCCTCTCTCTCTCCTCTCAGTCGGGAGGTAGAATAGTATAATACACAAGGTACAGTTTTCATATGTAGTTGTGCATCAGCAGTTTTCCTCTTGTTATGTCAGTCACTGACAGTCACTCAATTAGCCATATCAGCTAACAGTTTTTAGATTGGTAAATTAGTCTAGCCAGCTATCTAAACAAGTTCCGACCGGGAACGCAGGGCACGTTCCCAGGGGCCGTGACCTCCAGGGGGCCCCCATTGATTTTGTAACACTCATATATCATTAACATGGCATAAATCATGGCAAAATGTGTAGAATTGCAGGTAATTAGCTTTAAAAACTGCAAAAATGACAGGGCCATCCCTGAGTCAGTTACCCAACCAAGGCAGGGCCCCCCAGTTACCCACGTGGGCCCCCTACCTCATCCATCAGATGAATAGCAAATCACAAGCAGGCAATCTACACTTCTTGTGGTTGGGGGTTGCAGTAAAAAATATATAGAGATTTCAATTATATCGATTATATAGGGCTTGGGCCCCTCCCCTTTCTCTCTTACCTTCCAGACAGCAGGTCCGCCACAGACCAGTAATCTCTCTCTTACCTTCCAGACAGCAGGTCCGCCACAGACCAGTAATCTCTCTCTTACCTTCCAGACAGCTGGTCCGCCACAGACCAGTAATCTCTCTCTTACCTTCCAGACAGCTGGTCCGCCACAGACCAGTAATCTCTCTCTTACCTTCCAGACAGCAGGTCCGCCACAGACCAGAGTGAGTCATCACCTCTTCATTCTTCCGGCTCGTGTCATTGTCGTTGGTGCTTTTGCTTTTGCACGTCCCTCGTGAGTACAGCCAGTAGTCGGTCCCGACCGCTATCGTCATGAGGCTGAAGGCGGCGAAAGCCCCCACGGTGGTCACCAGCATCTGGACGCCCCGGTCACACATCAACATCTTCATTGGAGGTTTTAATATCTCATGTCACGAGACAGCTTACTTACTGAGAAACCACAGATGTAATTTACATGTAAAGAGAAGGGAACGGTAGAGCGAGGTAGAGAGAGAGAAGAGGAGAGAGTAGGCTAGGGGCTTCACTGATCAAACCGGCTGGTTTTAACGACCACTGGCTCGAGACCACCACAGATTAGACTGGCGGCAGCGGTGACGCCACATAGCTTTCTGTTCTTCCTCTAATCTCCTGTTCAAATCCAGGGCTGGGCTGGCTGCGTCCGTTAGCTCACCGAACCGTCTCTTGCTCTTTCCCTTCAGTCTCCTCGCTCTACTTCTCCAACCAGCCTCTCCAGACCTAACGTCCGTTAATGTCCACAGGGGCTGAATGACTCCATCTTCATCCGACTAAGAACACAACAAAAACAACAATACTATTGACATGTCGTTTTTTAAAGAGCGCATGAGAACATTTTAATTTGTATTTTGTATTACACCATCAATAGTATATATGTTTCTCTCTCTCTCTCTCTCTGTCACACACGCACACACACATACAGGCATATAGGCTTGTATAGGCTAAGCAACTCACCGATAGAATCCTTGACGGCTGTGGATTGAAACGCTCTCCCTCGCTAAAGATTTAATTCACGTTAGCCAGGCAGGCAGACAGACAGACAGACAGGCGGGAGACGGTTTAGCTCCACTAGTCCCTTAGGTATTCCGGTAACTTCCTCCTCCTGAATGAAAGAGCGCCTCTTCTACCTCCCGGTATGGGAGAAAAGGCAAATACACATCCGACCGCTAGCCTGCCTCTGTTGTTGTTGACTCGCTGACATTTTTCTTGGATATCCCCTCCAGTCCAGAGCGAACACACTCCAAATACACACACACACTCATGCACACACTCACACACACTCATACAGACACATAGCCAGCTACACACAAACACACACGGCGCTTTAGCCGACCACAGACACAAACAGCACGGCACTTACACTCCCTCTCTCTCCCTCTCTCTATTGCTCACTCACTCGCACGCGTGCACTGAAAAGAACCAATAAAAATTCAAACCCGGTTTGTTTTTGAAATCTCCAAATGTTTGTCTAGTCTGGTCTCGTGTAAATGGAAGATGATCTGGAGTTTTTTTTAAAGGCGGTGGACGGGAGCCTGGCTGCTCCTCTCGTGAAACGTGCCCGTTAAACAGATGACAGCCAGCCAGCCCCCACGCTCTATCCCCAGCCGCTGCCGGGTGTCAAACACCGCCCACAGATCTCTCTGTGGGGACTGTGCTGCGTTGCTGTGTTGTTGCCTCGTTCAGACAGTAATGTCCGTGGTGCTGAACTGAATGGATTCTGTTTGGCACAACTGAGCTTTTCTCTCTGACTGCCTGCTCCTAACCTGACTGTTTCTCCCTGACTGCCTGCTCCTAACCTGACTTTCTCCCTGACTGCCTGCTCCTAACCTGACTGTTTCTCCCTGACTGCCTGCTCCTAACCTGACTGTTTCTCCCTGACTCCCTGCTCTTCAACGGACTGTTTCTCCCTGACTGCCTGCTCCTTACCTGACTGTTTCTCCCTGACTGCCTGCTCTTCAACTGACTGTTTCTCCCTGACTGCCTGCTCTTCAACTGACTGTTTCTCCCTGACTGCCTGCTCCTTACCTGACTGTTTCTCCCTGACTCCCTGCTCTTCAACTGACTGTTTCTCCCTGACTGCCTGCTCCTTACCTGACTTTCTCCCTGACTGCCTGCTCTTCAACTGACTGTTTCTCCCTGACTGCCTGCTCCTTACCTGACTGTTTCTCCCCGACTGCCTAATCCTCACATGACTGTTTCTCCCCGACGGCCTGCTCCTAACCTGACTGTTTTTCCCTTACTGTTTCTCCCTGACAGAAGACAAGCTGCAGGTGAAGAGCAGGCAGTAAGGGAGATACAGTCAGGTGAAGAGCAGGCAGTAAGGGAGATACAGTCAGGTGAAGAGCAGGCAGTAAGGGAGATACAGTCAGGTGAAGAGCAGGTAGTAAGGGAGATACAGTCAGGTGAAGAGCAGGCAGTAAGGGAGATACAGTCAGGTGAAGAGCAGGCAGTAAGGGAGATAGTCAGGCGAAGAGCAGGCAGTAAGGGAGATACAGTCAGGCGAAGAGCAGGCAGTAAGGGAGATACAGTCAGGTGAAGAGCAGGCAGTAAGGGAGATGCAGTCAGGCGAAGAGCAGGCAGTAAGGGAGATGCAGTCAGGCGAAGAGCAGGCAGTATGGGAGATACAGTCAGGCGAAGAGGAGGCAGTAAGGGAGATGAGCAGGCAGTAAGGGAGATACAGTCAGGCGCAGAGCAGGCAGTAAGGGAGATACAGTCAGGCGAAGAGCAGGCAGTAAGGGAGATACAGTCAGGCAAAGAGCAGGCAGTAAGGGAGATACAGTCAGGCGAAGAGCAGGCAGTAAGGGAGATAGTCAGGCAAAGAGCAGGCAGTAAGGGAGATACAGTCAGGCGAAGAGCAGGCAGTAAGGGAGATGCACTCAAATTTCCTTCAGATCACACAGACCCACACATAATTTAAAAACAAAACAAACATTGATAAAATCCCATATCTGTTAGGTGAAATACCGCAGTGTGCAACCACAGAGGGTTTTATACTGCCTTAAAGACTGCTAACCACGCTGCTGCCAGAGGGTTTTATACTGCCTGAAGACTACACTGTTGCCAGAGGGGTTTTATACTGCCTGACAGACTGAAAACTACACTGTTGCCAGAGGGTTTCATACTGCCTGACAGACTGCTAACCACACTGCTGACAGAGGGTTACAGACTGCTAACCACGCTGCTGCCAGAGGGTTTCATACTGCCTTAGACTGCTAACCACACTGCTGCCAGAGGGTTTCATACTGCCTGACAGACTGCTGACCACACTGCTGCCAGAGGGTTTTATACTGCCTGACAGACTGAAGACTACACTGTTGCCAGAGGGTTTTATACTGCCTTACAGACTGAAGACTACACTGTTGCCAGAGGGTTTTATACTGCCTGACAGACTGAAGACTACACTGTTGCCATAGGGTTTTATACTGCCCTACAGACAGATAACCACAATGCTGCCAGAGGGTTTTATACTGCCTGACAGATTGAAGACTACACTGTTGCCATAGGGTTTTATACTGCCTTACAGACTGAAGACTACACTGTTGCCAGATGTTTTTATACTGCCTTACAGACAGATAACCACACTGCTGCCAGAGGGTTTTATACTGCCTGACAGACTGAAGAATACACTGTTGCCAGAGGGTTTTATACTGCCTGACAGACTGAAGACTACACTGTTGCCAGAGGGTTTTATAATGCCTGACAGACTGAAGACTACACTGTTGCCAGAGGGTTTTATACTGCCTGACAGACTGAAGAATACACTGTTGCCAGAGGGTTTTATACTGCCTGACAGACTGAAGACTACACTGTTGCCAGAGGGTTTTATACTGCCTGACAGACTGAAGACTACACTGTTGCCAGAGGGTTTTATACTGCCTGACAGACTGCTAACCACGCTGCTGCCAGAGGGTTACAGACCGCTAACCACGCTGCTGCCAGAGGGTTTCATACTGCCTTAGACTGCTAACCACACTGCTACCAGAGGGTTTCATACTGCCTGACAGACTGCTGACCATACTGCTGCCAGAGGGTTTTATAGACAGTAATGTCCGTGATGCTGAACTGAATGGATTCTGTTTGGCACAACTGAGCGTTTCTCTCTGACTGCCTGCTCCTCACCTGACTGTTTCTCTCTGACTGCCTGCTCCTCACCTGACTGTTTCTCCCTGACTGCCTGCTCCTCACCTGACTGCCTGCTCCTAACCTGACTGTTTCTCCCTGACTTCCTGCTCCTAACCTGACTTTCTCCCTGACTGCCTGCTCCTAACCTGACTGTTTCTCCCTGACTGCCTGCTCCTAACCTGACTGTTTCTCCCTGACTGCCTGCTCTTCAACGGACTGTTTCTCCCTGACTGCCTGCTCCTTACCTGACTGTTTCTCCCTGACTGCCTGCTCTTCAACTGACTGTTTCTCCCTGACTGCCTGCTCCTTACCTGACTGTTTCTCCCTGACTGCCTGCTCCTTACCTGACTGTTTCTCCCTGACTCCCTGCTCTTCAACTGACTGTTTCTCCCTGCCTGCTTGCTCCTTACCTGACTTTCTCCCTGACTGCCTGCTCTTCAACTGACTGTTTCTCCCTGACTGCCTGCTCCTAACCTGACTGTTTCTCCCCGACTGCCTACTCCTCACATGACTGTTTCTCCCCGACGGCCTGCTCCTAACCTGACTGTTTTTCCCTGACTGTTTCTCCCTGACAGAAGACAAGCTGCAGGTGAAGAGCAGGCAGTAAGGGAGATACAGTCAGGTGAAGAGCAGGCAGTAAGGGAGATACAGTCAGGCGAAGAGCAGGCAGTAAGGGAGATACAGTCAGGCGAAGAGCAGGCAGTAAGGGAGATACAGTCAGGTGAAGAGCAGGCAGTAAGGGAGATGCAGTCAGGCGAAGAGCAGGCAGTAAGGGAGATGCAGTCAGGCGAAGAGCAGGCAGTATGGGAGATACAGTCAGGCAAAGAGCAGGCAGTAAGGGAGATACAGTCAGGCGAAGAGCAGGCAGTAAGGGAGATACAGTCAGGCGAAGAGCAGGCAGTAAGGGAGATACAGTCAGGCGAAGAGCAGGCAGTAAGGGAGATACAGTCAGGCGAAGAGCAGGCAGTAAGGGAGATACACTCAAATTTCCTTCAGATCACAGAGGGTTTCATACTGCCTTAGACTGCTAACCACACTGCTGCCAGAGGGTTTCATACTGCCTGACAGACTGCTGTCCACACTGCTGCCAGAGGGTTTTATACTGCCTGACAGACTGAAGACTACACTGTTGTCAGAGGGTTTTATACTGCCTTACAGACTGAAGACTACACTGTTGCCAGAGGGTTTTATACTGCCTGACAGACTGAAGACTACACTGTTGCCATAGGGTTTTATACTGCCCTACAGACAGATAACCACAATGCTGCCAGAGGGTTTTATACTGCCTGACAGATTGAAGACTACACTGTTGCCATAGGGTTTTATACTGCCTTACAGACTGAAGACTACACTGTTGCCAGATGTTTTTATACTGCCTTACAGACAGATAACCACACTGCTGCCAGAGGGTTTTATACTGCCTGAAAGACTGAAGACTACACTGTTGCCAGATGGTTTTATACTGCCTGACAGATTGAAGAATACACTGTTGCCAGAGGGTTTTATACTGCCTGACAGACTGAAGACTACACTGTTGCCAGAGGGTTTTATAATTCCTTACAGACTGAAGACTACACTGTTGCCAGAGGGTTTTATACTGCCTGACAGACTGAAGACTACACTGTTGCCATAGGGTTTTATACTGCCCTACAGACAGATAACCACAATGCTGCCAGAGGGTTTTATACTGCCTGACAGATTGAAGACTACACTGTTGCCATAGGGTTTTATACTGCCTTACAGACTGAAGACTACACTGTTGCCAGATGTTTTTATACTGCCTTACAGACAGATAACCACACTGCTGCCAGAGGGTTTTATACTGCCTGAAAGACTGAAGACTACACTGTTGCCAGATGGTTTTATACTGCCTGACAGATTGAAGAATACACTGTTGCCAGAGGGTTTTATACTGCCTGACAGACTGAAGACTACACTGTTGCCAGAGGGTTTTATAATTCCTGACAGACTGAAGACTACACTGTTGCCAGAGGGTTTTATACTGCCTGACAGACTGAAGAATACACTGTTGCCAGAGGGTTTTATACTGCCTGACAGACTGAAGACTACACTGTTGCCAGAGGGTTTTATACTGCCTGACAGACTGCTAACCACGCTGCTGCCAGAGGGTTACAGACTGCTAACCACGCTGCTGCCAGAGGGTTTCATACTGCCTTAGACTGCTAACCACACTGCTGCCAGAGGGTTTCATACTGCCTGACAGACTGCTGACCACACTGCTGCCAGAGGGTTTTATACTGCCTGACAGACTGAAGACTACACTTTTGCCAGATGGTTTTATACTGCCTGACTGATTGAAGAATACACTGTTGCCAGAGGGTTTTATACTGCCTGACAGACTGAAGACTACACTGTTGCCAGAGGGTTTTATACTGCCTGACAGACTGAAGACTTCACTGTTGCCAGAGGGTTTTATACTGCCTGACAGACTGAAGACTACACTGTTGCCAGAGGGTTTTATACTGCCTGACAGACTGCTAACCACGCTGCTGCCAGAGGGTTACAGACCGCTAACCACGCTGCTGCCAGAGGGTTTCATACTGCCTTAGACTGCTAACCACACTGCTACCAGAGGGTTTCATACTGCCTGACAGACTGCTGACCACACTGCTGCCAGAGGGTTTTATACTGCCTGACAGACTGAAGACTACACTGTTGCCAGAGGGTTTTATACTGCCTGACAGACTGAAGACTACACTGTTGCCAGAGTGTTTTATACTGCCTGACAGACTGAAGACTACACTGTTGCCAGAGGGTTTTATACTGCCTTACAGATGACAGGCCCCTTATCTCTTCTAAAGCAATCACTCAGCATGACAGGTCCTGTTATCTCTTCTAAAGCCATCACTCAGCGTGACAGGTCCCATTATCTCTTCTAAAGCCATCACTCAGTGTGACAGGTCCCATTATCTCTTCTAAAACCATAACTCAGCGTGACAGATTAGGGTGGCAGGTAGCTTAGCGGTTAGAGCGTTGGGCTAGTAACCGAAAGATCGCTGATTCGACTACCCGAGCCGACAAGCTGAAAAACCTGTCGATGTGTCCTTGAGCAAGGCACTTAACCCTAATTTGCTCCAGGGGCTGACCCTGTAGGTAGGCTGTCATTGTAAATAAGTATATGTGTTTGTATATTGTGTGAGTGTGTGTGTATATTGGGTGTGTATATTGTATGTACAGGGCTGACCCTGTAGGTAGGCCGTCATTGTAAATAAAAATGAGTTCTTAACTGACTTGCCTAGTTAAATAAAGGTTAAATTAAAACATTTAAAACATTTAAAAGGTCCCGATCTAAAGCGATCACTCAGCGTGACAGGTCCTGTTATCTCTTCTAAACCCATTAGTCAGCGAGACAGGTCCTGTTATCTCTTCTAAACCCATTAGTCAGCGTGACAGGTCCTGTTATCTCTTCTAAACCCATTAGTCAGCGAGACAGGTCCTGTTATCTCTTCTAAACCCATTAGTCAGCGTGACAGGTCCTGTTATCTCTTCTAAACCCATTAGTCAGCTTGACAGGTCCTGTTATCTCTTCTAAACCTATAGTCAGCGAGACAGGTCCTGTTATCTCTTCTAAACCCATTAGTCAGCGAGACAGGTCCTGTTATCTCTTCTAAACCCATTAGTCAGTGAGACAGGTCCTGTTATCTCTTCTAAACCCATTAGTCAGCGAGACAGGTCCTGTTATCTCATCTAAACCGATCACTCAGCGTGACAGGTCCTGTTATCTCTTCTAAACCCATTAGTCAGCGAGACAGATCCTGTTATCTCTTCTAAACCCATTAGTCAGCGAGACAGGTCCTGTTATCTCTTCTAAACCCATTAGTCAGCGAGACAGGTCCTGTTATCTCTTCTAAACCCATTAGTCAGCGAGACAGGTCCTGTTATCTCTTCTAAACCGATCACTCAGCGTGACAGGTCCTGTTATCTCTTCTAAACCCATTAGTCAGCGAGACAGATCCTGTTATCTCTTCTAAACCCATTAGTCAGCGAGACAGGTCCTGTTATCTCTTCTAAACTCATTAGTCAGCGTGACAGGTCCTGTTATCTCTTCTAAACCCATTAGTCAGCGAGACAGGTCCTGTTATCTCTTCTAAACCCATTAGTCAGCGTGACAGGTCCTGTTATCTCTTCTAAACCCATTAGTCAGCGAGACAGGTCCTGTTATCTCTTCTAAACCCATTAGTCAGCGTGACAGGTCCTGTTATCTCTTCTAAACCCATTAGTCAGCGAGACAGGTCCTGTTATCTCTTCTAAACCCATTAGTCAGCGAGACAGGTCCTGTTATCTCTTCTAAACCCATTAGTCAGCGAGACAGGTCCTGTTATCTCTTCTAAACCCATTAGTCAGCGAGACAGGTCCTGTTATCTCTTCTAAACCCATTAGTCAGCGAGACAGGTCCTGTTATCTCTTCTAAACCCATTAGTCAGCGAGACAGGTCCTGTTATCTCTTCTAAACCCATTAGTCAGCGTGACAG
Source organism: Thymallus thymallus (assembly GCA_023634145.1). Taxonomy (NCBI): domain Eukaryota; kingdom Metazoa; phylum Chordata; class Actinopteri; order Salmoniformes; family Salmonidae; genus Thymallus; species Thymallus thymallus. The sequence continues at coordinate 42,452,842 of CM042397.1, read as the reverse complement.
GTCCTGTTATCTCTTCTAAACCCATTAGTCAGCGTGACAGGTCCTGTTATCTCTTCAAAACCCATTAGTCAGCGTGACAGGTCCTGTTATCTCTTCTAAACCCATTAGTCAGCGTGACCGGTCCCGTTATCTCTTCTAAACCCATTAGTCATCGAGACAGGTCCTGTTATCTCTTCTAAACCGATCACTCAGCGTGACAGGTCCTGTTATCTCTTCTAAACCCATTAGTCAGCGAGACAGATCCTGTTATCTCTTCTAAACCCATTAGTCAGCGTGACAGGTCCTGTTATCTCTTCTAAACCCATTAGTCAGCGTGACCGGTCCCATTATCTCTTCTAAACCCATTAGTCATCGAGACAGGTCCTGTTATCTCTTCTAAACCCATTAGTCAGCGAGACAGGTCCTGTTATCTCTTCTAAACCGATCACTCAGCGTGACAGGTCCTGTTATCTCTTCTAAACCCATTAGTCAGCGAGACAGATCCTGTTATCTCTTCTAAACCCATTAGTCAGCGAGACAGGTCCTGTTATCTCTTCTAAACCCATTAGTCAGCGAGACAGGTCCTGTTATCTCTTCTAAACCCATTAGTCAGCGTGACAGGTCCTGTTATCTCTTCTAAACCCATTAGTCAGCTTGACAGGTCCTGTTATCTCTTCTAAACCTATAGTCAGCGAGACAGGTCCTGTTATCTCTTCTAAACCCATTAGTCAGCGAGACAGGTCCTGTTATCTCTTCTAAACCCATTAGTCAGCGTGACAGGTCCTGTTATCTCTTCTAAACCCATTAGTCAGCGAGACAGGTCCTGTTATCTCTTCTAAACCCATTAGTCAGCGTGACAGGTCCTGTTATCTCTTCTAAACCCATTAGTCAGCTTGACAGGTCCTGTTATCTCTTCTAAACCTATAGTCAGCGAGACAGGTCCTGTTATCTCTTCTAAACCCATTAGTCAGCGAGACAGGTCCTGTTATCTCTTCTAAACCCATTAGTCAGTGAGACAGGTCCTGTTATCTCTTCTAAACCCATTAGTCAGCGAGACAGGTCCTGTTATCTCATCTAAACCGATCACTCAGCGTGACAGGTCCTGTTATCTCTTCTAAACCCATTAGTCAGCGAGACAGATCCTGTTATCTCTTCTAAACCCATTAGTCAGCGAGACAGGTCCTGTTATCTCTTCTAAACCCATTAGTCAGCGAGACAGGTCCTGTTATCTCTTCTAAACCCATTAGTCAGCGAGACAGGTCCTGTTATCTCTTCTAAACCGATCACTCAGCGTGACAGGTCCTGTTATCTCTTCTAAACCCATTAGTCAGCGAGACAGATCCTGTTATCTCTTCTAAACCCATTAGTCAGCGAGACAGGTCCTGTTATCTCTTCTAAACTCATTAGTCAGCGTGACAGGTCCTGTTATCTCTTCTAAACCCATTAGTCAGCGAGACAGGTCCTGTTATCTCTTCTAAACCCATTAGTCAGCGTGACAGGTCCTGTTATCTCTTCTAAACCCATTAGTCAGCGAGACAGGTCCTGTTATCTCTTCTAAACCCATTAGTCAGCGTGACAGGTCCTGTTATCTCTTCTAAACCCATTAGTCAGCGAGACAGGTCCTGTTATCTCTTCTAAACCCATTAGTCAGCGAGACAGGTCCTGTTATCTCTTCTAAACCCATTAGTCAGCGAGACAGGTCCTGTTATCTCTTCTAAACCCATTAGTCAGCGAGACAGGTCCTGTTATCTCTTCTAAACCCATTAGTCAGCGAGACAGGTCCTGTTATCTCTTCTAAACCCATTAGTCAGCGAGACAGGTCCTGTTATCTCTTCTAAACCCATTAGTCAGCGTGACAGGTCCTGTTATCTCTTCTAAACCCATTAGTCAGCGTGACAGGTCCTGTTATCTCTTCAAAACCCATTAGTCAGCGTGACAGGTCCTGTTATCTCTTCTAAACCCATTAGTCAGCGTGACCGGTCCCGTTATCTCTTCTAAACCCATTAGTCATCGAGACAGGTCCTGTTATCTCTTCTAAACCGATCACTCAGCGTGACAGGTCCTGTTATCTCTTCTAAACCCATTAGTCAGCGAGACAGATCCTGTTATCTCTTCTAAACCCATTAGTCAGCGTGACAGGTCCTGTTATCTCTTCTAAACCCATTAGTCAGCGTGACCGGTCCCATTATCTCTTCTAAACCCATTAGTCATCGAGACAGGTCCTGTTATCTCTTCTAAACCCATTAGTCAGCGAGACAGGTCCTGTTATCTCTTCTAAACCGATCACTCAGCGTGACAGGTCCTGTTATCTCTTCTAAACCCATTAGTCAGCGAGACAGATCCTGTTATCTCTTCTAAACCCATTAGTCAGCGAGACAGGTCCTGTTATCTCTTCTAAACCCATTAGTCAGCGAGACAGGTCCTGTTATCTCTTCTAAACCCATTAGTCAGCGAGACAGGTCCTGTTATCTCTTCTAAACCGATCACTCAGCGTGACAGGTCCTGTTATCTCTTCTAAACCCATTAGTCAGCGAGACAGATCCTCTTATCTCTTCTAAACCCATTAGTCAGCGAGACAGGTCCTGTTATCTCTTCTAAACCCATTAGTCAGCGTGACAGGTCCTGTTATCTCTTCTAAACCCATTAGTCAGCGAGACAGGTCCTGTTATCTCTTCTAAACCCATTAGTCAGCGTGACAGGTCCTGTTATCTCTTCTAAACCCATTAGTCAGCTTGACAGGTCCTGTTATCTCTTCTAAACCCATTAGTCAGCGAGACAGGTCCTGTTATCTCTTCTAAACCCATTAGTCAGCGAGACAGGTCCTGTTATCTCTTCTAAACCCATTAGTCAGCGAGACAGGTCCTGTTATCTCTTCTAAACCCATTAGTCAGCGAGACAGGTCCTGTTATCTCTTCTAAACCCATTAGTCAGCGTGACAGGTCCTGTTATCTCTTCTAAACCCATTAGTCAGCGTGACAGGTCCTGTTATCTCTTCAAAACCCATTAGTCAGCGTGACAGGTCCTGTTATCTCTTCTAAACCCATTAGTCAGCGAGACAGGTCCTGTTATCTCTTCTAAACCCATTAGTCAGCGAGACAGGTCCTGTTATCTCTTCTAAACCCATTAGTCAGCGTGACAGGTCCTGTTATCTCTTCTAAACCCATTAGTCAGCGTGACAGGTCCTGTTATCTCTTCTAAACCCATTAGTCAGCGTGACCGGTCCTGTTATCTCTTCTAAACCCATTAGTCATCGAGACAGGTCCTGTTATCTCTTCTAAACCCATTAGTCAGCTAGACAGGTCCTGTTATCTCTTCTAAACCCATTAGTCAGCTAGACAGGTCCTGTTATCTCTTCTAAACCCATTAGTCAGCTAGACAGGTCCTGTTATCTCTTCTAAACCCATTAGTCAGCGAGACAGGTCCTGTTATCTCTTCTAAACCCATTAGTCAGCGAGACAGGTCCTGTTATCTCTTCTAAACCCATTAGTCAGCGTGACAGGTCCTGTTATCTCTTCTAAACCCATTAGTCAGCTTGACAGGTCCTGTTATCTCTTCTAAACCCATTAGTCAGCGTGACAGGTCCCGTTATCTCTTCTAAACCCATTAGTCAGCGTGACAGGTCCCGTTATCTCTTCTAAACCCATTAGTCATCGAGACAGGTCCTGTTATCTCTTCTAAACCGATCACTCAGCGTGACAGGTCCTGTTATCTCTTCTAAACCCATTAGTCAGCGAGACAGATCCTGTTATCTCTTCTAAACCCATTAGTCAGCGTGACAGGTCCTGTTATCTCTTCTAAACCCATTAGTCAGCGTGACCGGTCCCGTTATCTCTTCTAAACCCATTATTCATCGAGACAGGTCCTGTTATCTCTTCTAAACCCATTAGTCAGCGAGACAGGTCCTATTATCTCTTCTAAACCCATTAGTCAGCTTGACAGGTCCTGTTATCTCTTCTAAACCCATTAGTCAGCGTGACAGGTCCTGTTATCTTTTCTAAACCCATTAGTCAGCGAGACAGGTCCTGTTATTTCTTCTAAACCCATTAGTCAGCGAGACAGGTCCTGTTATCTCTTCTAAACCCATTAGTCAGCGAGACAGGTCCTGTTATCTCTTCTAAAACCATTAGTCAGCGAGACAGGTCCTGTTATCTCTTCTAAACCCATTAGTCAGCGAGACAGGTCCTGTTATCTCTTCTAAACCCATTAGTCAGCGAGACAGGTCCTGTTATCTCTTCTAAACCCATTAGTCAGCGTGACAGGTCCTGTTATCTCTTCTAAACCCATTAGTCAGCGTGACAGGTCCTGTTATCTCTTCAAAACCCATTAGTCAGCGTGACAGGTCCTGTTATCTCTTCTAAACCCATTAGTCAGCGTGACCGGTCCCGTTATCTCTTCTAAACCCATTAGTCATCGAGACAGGTCCTGTTATCTCTTCTAAACCGATCACTCAGCGTGACAGGTCCTGTTATCTCTTCTAAACCCATTAGTCAGCGAGACAGATCCTGTTATCTCTTCTAAACCCATTAGTCAGCGTGACAGGTCCTGTTATCTCTTCTAAACCCATTAGTCAGCGTGACCGGTCCCATTATCTCTTCTAAACCCATTAGTCATCGAGACAGGTCCTGTTATCTCTTCTAAACCCATTAGTCAGCGAGACAGGTCCTGTTATCTCTTCTAAACCGATCACTCAGCGTGACAGGTCCTGTTATCTCTTCTAAACCCATTAGTCAGCGAGACAGATCCTGTTATCTCTTCTAAACCCATTAGTCAGCGAGACAGGTCCTGTTATCTCTTCTAAACCCATTAGTCAGCGAGACAGGTCCTGTTATCTCTTCTAAACCCATTAGTCAGCGAGACAGGTCCTGTTATCTCTTCTAAACCGATCACTCAGCGTGACAGGTCCTGTTATCTCTTCTAAACCCATTAGTCAGCGAGACAGATCCTCTTATCTCTTCTAAACCCATTAGTCAGCGAGACAGGTCCTGTTATCTCTTCTAAACCCATTAGTCAGCGTGACAGGTCCTGTTATCTCTTCTAAACCCATTAGTCAGCGAGACAGGTCCTGTTATCTCTTCTAAACCCATTAGTCAGCGTGACAGGTCCTGTTATCTCTTCTAAACCCATTAGTCAGCTTGACAGGTCCTGTTATCTCTTCTAAACCCATTAGTCAGCGAGACAGGTCCTGTTATCTCTTCTAAACCCATTAGTCAGCGAGACAGGTCCTGTTATCTCTTCTAAACCCATTAGTCAGCGTGACAGGTCCTGTTATCTCTTCTAAACCCATTAGTCAGCGTGACAGGTCCTGTTATCTCTTCTAAACCCATTAGTCAGCGAGACAGGTCCTGTTATCTCTTCTAAACCCATTAGTCAGCGAGACAGGTCCTGTTATCTCTTCTAAACCCATTAGTCAGCGTGACAGGTCCTGTTATCTCTTCTAAACCCATTAGTCAGCGTGACAGGTCCTGTTATCTCTTCTAAACCCATTAGTCAGCGTGACCGGTCCTGTTATCTCTTCTAAACCCATTAGTCATCGAGACAGGTCCTGTTATCTCTTCTAAACCCATTAGTCAGCTAGACAGGTCCTGTTATCTCTTCTAAACCCATTAGTCAGCGAGACAGGTCCTGTTATCTCTTCTAAACCCATTAGTCAGCGAGACAGGTCCTGTTATCTCTTCTAAACCCATTAGTCAGCGAGACAGGTCCTGTTATCTCTTCTAAACCCATTAGTCAGCGTGACAGGTCCTGTTATCTCTTCTAAACCCATTAGTCAGCTTGACAGGTCCTGTTATCTCTTCTAAACCCATTAGTCAGCGTGACAGGTCCCGTTATCTCTTCTAAACCCATTAGTCAGCGTGACAGGTCCCGTTATCTCTTCTAAACCCATTAGTCATCGAGACAGGTCCTGTTATCTCTTCTAAACCGATCACTCAGCGTGACAGGTCCTGTTATCTCTTCTAAACCCATTAGTCAGCGAGACAGATCCTGTTATCTCTTCTAAACCCATTAGTCAGCGTGACAGGTCCTGTTATCTCTTCTAAACCCATTAGTCAGCGTGACCGGTCCCGTTATCTCTTCTAAACCCATTAGTCATCGAGACAGGTCCTGTTATCTCTTCTAAACCCATTAGTCAGCGAGACAGGTCCTATTATCTCTTCTAAACCCATTAGTCAGCTTGACAGGTCCTGTTATCTCTTCTAAACCCATTAGTCAGCGTGACAGGTCCTGTTATCTCTTCTAAACCCATTAGTCAGCGAGACAGGTCCTGTTATTTCTTCTAAACCCATTAGTCAGCGAGACAGGTCCTGTTATCTCTTCTAAACCCATTAGTCAGCGAGACAGGTCCATCCGTGAGTAACTCTGGTCCGTCAGCACTCATCCACTCAGGACCTATTTATTCATACAGGTCTGTATATACATACTCATGTACAGTTGTTATATTATATCACATCTAATATTGTAAGTAATTATTGGACGTAGGCATTCACTCAGGAATGCATATTAGTATCCTGCCAGTTGCACCTTTTCTCATTGCTTTTAGTATATCGAATGTGCAATAAGTGCAGTTGTCTGTAATTAAACAGGTCAAACCCTGCGCACTAAGGACTGTATTTTTAAGGGAATTACTATTATTACCCCAAATTATATCATACACACATTTAGCTATTAAAGTATCTCTTCCTGTCATTTACCTGTACAGTTTGTGTAAACATGCAAGTATTCACTTATCTGTAAATATAACTGTATACCTAACTGTACAGCTAATTTAACCATGCAAAATTTTCACTTACCTGTTCATTTAGCCAGTCTGTCTATTAAGTAAACTATTATTACCCTCGCTCATATCATATGCATTTTTAGCTACTGAAGTATTTCTCTGCCATCGACCTGTATAGTATAGTTAACCATCCAACATCCACCAACGTATAGTGTACATATTCAGCCAACCACCCATACTATGCAATGTCCTTTTATAGCTTTTTTTTTTTTTTTTTTTTTTTGCACTCCAGATATCTTGTATTTCTATACTTTTTCATACTGCCGCTCTATGTATCATGTACCGTGTATCTGTCTTTTGTGTACCTTCGTTGTGGCATTTTGCACCTGCCCTGTGTTTTGTTGTAGCTGCTTGACAATGAAATTTCCCCCCCGGGGGATCAATAAAGTATCTATCTATCTATCTATCTATCTATCTATCTATCTATCTATCTATCTATCTATCTATCTATCTATCTATCTATCTATCTATCTATCTATCTATCTATCTATCTATCTATCTATCTATCTATCTCTATCTTATCTCTTCTAAACCCATCAGTCTGTGTGACAGGTCCTGTTATCTCTTCTAAACCGATCACTCAGCGTGACAGGTCCTGTTATCTCTTCTAAACCCATTAGTCAGCTTGACAGGTCCTGTTATCTCTTCTAAACCCATTAGTCAGTTTGACAGGTCCTGTAATCTCTTCTAAACCCATCAGTCAGCGAGACAGGTCCCGATATCTCTTCTAAACCAATATTGTCTGGGAGTCTGACAGACAATTACACTGAATACTGCGTATGTGTGTAAACTGTTACAACATCATGGGCTTTGTGTTCAATACATTGTTATGCAAAATCTCAGAAAGAGAGTCTTAAAGAGATTACACTGAATAGAAATCTAATATAAGGTTCACTGAACTGTTATTCAAATAACTTGTTGTTTGTTATACGTGCCACATGCTTCACATGGGGAATAGAAAGTTGTTGAATTTACATTCTCATCAAAGAAACAGTACAGTAAGGCATCTAGCAGTTTCTGTTGTGAAGTTACAGACAGGAAGTAATCATATGGGTGTTCAAAAAGCTGTCTCATTAGCTTCTTATCACCTGCTGTGGGAACCAATCAGAGAACCTAATATCAGCAGTAGCCAATCAGAGACGTATTCTTCAGTTTGGAATCATAATGGCAGCCAATCAGATTGATTGTTCCTGAGTGTTCCTTCTCCCTGTTTGTTTCCTGGTGTCATCTGAGCTGATTGGTCCTGGATCCTCAAATCAACAGGTGACTGAACAGGTGTTAGAAATATGGTTACAACTCCTGGCCTATCAGAGGGCAAGATAGAGGTACTGACTGAGATTACTTACACCTATCCACTCTTCTCAGATCTACTGCCTAGAGGGGGGTAGGGGCTAGGGGTTGATTTGGAATTTAGGGTGAGTCTCCTCCCCTTCTGTGCTGCGCACACGCCCACAGGTCATGGTGGAAAATCAAACCCACGGTGTCAGGGTCTAGCATAATAACATCTAGGTCTAGTTTAAAGTCAGGGTCTAGCATAATAATATCTATGTTTAGTTTGAAGTCAGTCTAGTATAATAACATCTAGGTTTAGTTTGAATTCAGGGTCTAGTATAATAACATCTAGGTCTAGTTTGAAGTCAGAGACTAGTATAATAACATCTAGGTTTAGTTTGAAGTCAGTCTAGTATAAGAACATCTAGGTCTAGTTTGAAGTCAGAGACTAGTATAAGAACATCTAGGTCTAGTTTGAAGTCAGGGTCTAGTATAAGAACATCTAGGTCTAGTTTGAAATCAGGGTCTAGTATAATAACATCTAGGTCTAGTTTGAATATTTATTCTCTAGTTCAACTGTGTCTGTGCTCCCTGCCTGCACTCAACACACACACACGCAAGCACAATTGCACACACACACACACACACACACACACACACACACACACACACACACACACACACCACAAGGTGAATCTGGCATTCTATCAGAACAGGTGGCTGCAGCACCTGCCGTCTGTCAATCCAGAATATTCTCTCTGATTCCGGAATACATTAGAATACAACGAGAAACACCTCCACAGATGCTGGGAGTCGGAGGGAGGGAGGGAAAGAGAGAGAGAGTGCAGAAAAAGTTGCTAAATATGTTGAACATGTTTGCAGTCCACATTGTTCTAATTGCATTGCTTCAACATGGAAATACATTGTTAAACATTGGCCATTATAGGGACTAGGCTTACTGATATACTGTAGAGGCTAGGCTTACTGATATACTGTAGAGGCTAGGCTTACTGATATACTGTAGAGGCTAGGCTTACTGATATACTGTAGAGGCTAGGCTTACTGATATACTGTAGAGGCTAGGCTTACTGATATACTGTAGAGGCTAGGATTACTGATATAGGGGCTAGGCTTACTGATATACTGTAGAGGCTAGGCCTACTGATATACTGTAGAGGCTAGGCTTACTGATATACTGTAGAGGCTAGGCTTACTGATATACTGTAGAGGCTAGGCTTACTGATATACTGTAGAGGCTAGGCTTACTGATATACTGTAGAGGCTAGGCTTACTGATATAGGACTAGGCTTACTGATATACTGTAGAGGCTAGGCTTAATAATATACTGTAGAGGCTAGGCCTACTGATATACTGTAGAGGCTAGACTTACTGATATACTGCAGAGGCTAGGCTTACTGATATACTGTAGAGGCTAGGCTTACTGATATACTGTAGAGGCTAGGCTTACTGATATACTGTAGAGGCTAGGCTTACTGATATACTGTAGAGGCTAGGCTTACTGATATACTGTAGAGGCTAGGCTTACTGATATACTGCAGATGCTAGGCTTACTGATATACTGTAGAGGCTAGGCTTACTGATATAGG
>CM042397.1:42408209-42428209 GCA_023634145.1 Thymallus thymallus | reverse complement strand
ATAGATAGATAGATAGATAGATAGATAGATAGATAGATAGTAACCTAGGGTTCAACTGTAGATAGATAGATAGATAGATAGATAGATAGATAGATAGATAGATAGATAGATAGATAGATAGATAGATAGATAGATAGATAGATAGATAGATAGATAGATAGATAGATAGATAGATAGATAGATAGATAGATAGTTACCTTGGGTTCAACTGTAGATAGATAGATAGATAGATAGATAGATAGATAGTTACCTTGGGTTCAACTGTAGATAGATAGATAGATAGATAGATAGATAGATAGATAGATAGATAGATAGTTACCTTGGGTTCAACGATAGATAGATAGATAGATAGATAGATAGATAGATAGATAGATAGATAGATAGATAGATAGATAGATAGATAGATAGATAGATAGATAGATAGATAGTTACCTTGGGTTCAACTGTAGATAGATAGATAGATAGATAGATAGATAGATAGATAGATAGATAGATAGATAGATAGATAGATAGATAGATAGATAGATAGATAGATAGATAGATAGATAGATAGATAGATAGATAGATAGTTACCTTGGGTTCAACTGTAGATAGATAGATAGATAGATAGATAGATAGTTACCTTGGGTTCAACTGTAGATAGATAGATAGATAGATAGATAGATAGTTACCTTGGGTTCAACTGTAGATAGATAGATAGATAGATAGATAGATAGATAGATAGATAGATAGATAGATAGATAGATAGATAGATAGATAGATAGATAGATAGTTACCTTGGGTTCAACGATAGATAGATAGATAGATAGATAGATAGATAGATAGATAGATAGATAGATAGATAGATAGATAGATAGTTACCTTGGGTTCAACTGTAGATAGATAGATAGATAGATAGATAGATAGATAGATAGATAGATAGATAGATAGATAGATAGATAGATAGATAGATAGATAGATAGATAGATAGATAGATAGATAGATAGATAGATAGATAGATAGATAGATAGATACTAACCTAGGGTTCAACTGTAGATAGATAGATAGATAGATAGATAGATAGATAGATAGATAGATAGATAGATAGATAGATAGATAGATAGATAGATAGATAGATACTAACCTAGGGTTCAACTGTAGATAGATAGATAGATAGATAGATAGATAGATAGATAGATAGATAGATAGATAGATACTAACCTAGGGTTCAACTGTAGATAGATAGATAGATAGATAGATAGATAGATAGATAGATAGATAGATAGATAGATAGATAGATAGATAGATAGATAGATAGATAGATAGATAGATAGATAGATAGATAGATAGATAGTTACCTTGGGTTCAACAGTAGATAGATAGATAGATACTAACCTAGGGTTCAACTGTAGATAGATAGATAGATAGATAGATACTAACCTAGGGTTCAACTGTAGATAGATAGATAGATAGATAGATACTAACCTAGGGTTCAACTGTAGATAGATAGATAGATAGATAGATAGATAGATAGATAGATAGATAGATAGATAGATAGATAGATAGATACTAACCTAGGGTTCAACTGTAGATAGATAGATAGATAGATAGATAGATAGATAGATAGATAGATACTAACCTAGGGTTCAACTGTAGATAGATAGATAGATAGATAGATAGATAGATAGATAGATAGATAGATAGATACTAACCTAGGGTTCAACTGTAGATAGATAGATAGATAGATAGATAGATAGATAGATAGATAGATAGATACTAACCTAGGGTTCAACTGTAGATAGATAGATAGATAGATAGATAGATAGATAGATAGATAGATAGATAGATAGATAGATAGATAGATACTAACCTAGGGTTCAACTGTAGATAGATAGATAGATAGATAGATAGATAGATAGATAGATAGATAGATAGATAGATAGATAGATAGTAACCTAGGGTTCAACTGTAGATAGATAGATAGATAGATAGATAGATAGATAGATAGATAGATAGATAGATAGATAGATAGATAGATAGATAGATAGATAGATAGTTACCTTGGGTTCAACTGTAGATAGATAGATAGATAGATAGATAGATAGTTACCTTGGGTTCAACTGTAGATAGATAGATAGATAGATAGATAGATAGATAGTTACCTTGGGTTCAACTGTAGATAGATAGATAGATAGATAGATAGATAGATAGATAGATAGATAGATAGATAGATAGATAGTTACCTTGGGTTCAACGATAGATAGATAGATAGATAGATAGATAGATAGATAGATAGATAGATAGATAGATAGATAGATAGATAGATAGATAGATAGATAGATAGATAGATAGATAGATAGATAGATAGATAGATAGATAGATAGATACTAACCTAGGGTTCAACTGTATATAGAAAGAGAGATAGATAGATAGATAGATAGATAGATAGATAGATAGATAGATAGATAGATAGATAGATAGATAGATAGATAGATAGATAGATACTAACCTAGGGTTCAACTGTAGATAGATAGATAGATAGATAGATAGATAGATAGATAGATAGATAGATAGATAGATAGATAGATAGATAGATAGATAGATAGATAGATAGATAGATAGATAGATAGATAGATAGATAGATAGATAGATAGATAGTTACCTTGGGTTCAACTGTAGATAGATAGATAGATAGATAGATAGATAGATAGATAGATAGATAGATAGATAGATAGATAGATAGATAGATAGATAGATAGATAGATAGATAGATAGATAGATAGATAGATAGATAGATAGATAGATAGATAGATAGATAGATACTAACCTAGGGTTCAACTGTAGATAGATAGATAGATAGATAGATAGATAGATAGATAGATAGATAGATAGATAGATAGATAGATAGATAGATAGATAGATAGATAGATAGATAGATAGATAGATAGATAGATAGATAGATAGATAGTAACCTAGGGTTCAACTGTAGATAGATAGATAGATAGATAGATAGATAGATAGATAGATAGATAGATAGATAGATAGATAGATAGATAGATAGATAGATAGATAGTAACCTAGGGTTCAACTGTAGATAGATAGATAGATAGATAGATAGATAGATAGATAGATAGATAGATAGATAGATAGATAGATAGATAGATAGATAGATAGATAGATAGATAGATACTAACCTAGGGTTCAACTGTAGATAGATAGATAGATAGATAGATAGATAGATAGATAGATAGATAGATAGTAACCTAGGGTTCAACTGTAGATAGATAGATAGATAGATAGATAGATAGATAGATAGATAGATAGATAGATAGATAGATAGATAGATAGATAGATAGATAGATAGATAGATAGATAGATAGATAGATAGTTACCTTGGGTTCAACTGTAGATAGATAGATAGATAGATAGATAGATAGATAGATAGTTACCTTGGGTTCAACTGTAGATAGATAGATAGATAGATAGATAGATAGATAGATAGATAGATAGATAGATAGATAGATAGATAGATAGATAGATAGATAGATAGATAGATAGATAGATAGATACTAACCTAGGGTTCAACTGTAGATAGATAGATAGATAGATAGATAGATAGATAGATAGATAGATAGATAGATAGATAGATAGATAGATAGATAGATAGATACTAACCTAGGGTTCAACTGTAGATAGATAGATAGATAGATAGATAGATAGATAGATAGATAGATAGATAGATAGATAGATACTAACCTAGGGTTCAACTGTAGATAGATAGATAGATAGATAGATAGATAGATAGATAGATAGATAGATAGATAGATAGATAGATAGATAGATAGATAGATAGATAGATAGATAGATAGTTACCTTGGGTTCAACAGTAGATAGATAGATAGATACTAACCTAGGGTTCAACTGTAGATAGATAGATAGATAGATAGATACTAACCTAGGGTTCAACTGTAGATAGATAGATAGATAGATAGATACTAACCTAGGGTTCAACTGTAGATAGATAGATAGATAGATAGATACTAACCTAGGGTTCAACTGTAGATAGATAGATAGATAGATAGATAGATAGATAGATAGATAGATAGATAGATAGATAGATAGATAGATAGATAGATAGATAGATACTAACCTAGGGTTCAACTGTAGATAGATAGATAGATAGATAGATAGATAGATAGATAGATAGATAGATACTAACCTAGGGTTCAACTGTAGATAGATAGATAGATAGATAGATAGATAGATAGATAGATAGATAGATAGATAGATAGATACTAACCTAGGGTTCAACTGTAGATAGATAGATAGATAGATAGATAGATAGATAGATAGATAGATAGATAGATAGATAGATAGATAGATAGATAGATAGATAGATAGATAGTAACCTAGGGTTCAACTGTAGATAGATAGATAGATAGATAGATAGATAGATAGATAGATAGATAGATAGATAGTTACCTTGGGTTCAACTGTAGATAGATAGATAGATAGATAGATAGATAGATAGATAGATAGATAGATACCTTGGGTTCAACTGTAGATAGATAGATAGATAGATAGATAGATAGATAGATAGATAGATAGATAGATAGATAGATAGATAGATAGATAGATAGATAGATAGATAGATAGATAGATAGATAGATAGATACTAACCTAGGGTTCAACTGTATATAGAAAGAGAGATAGATAGATAGATAGATAGATAGATAGATAGATAGATAGATAGATAGATAGATAGATAGATAGATAGATAGATAGATAGATAGATAGATAGATAGATACTAACCTAGGGTTCAACTGTATATAGAAAGAGAGATAGATAGATAGATAGATAGATAGATAGATAGATAGATAGATAGATAGATAGATAGTAACCTAGGGTTCAACTGTAGATAGATAGATAGATAGATAGATAGATAGATAGATAGATAGATAGATAGATAGATAGATAGATAGATAGATAGATAGATACTAACCTAGGGTTCAACTGTAGATAGATAGATAGATAGATAGATAGATAGATAGATAGATAGATAGATAGATAGATAGATAGATAGATAGATAGATAGATAGATAGATAGATAGATAGATAGATAGATAGATAGATAGATAGATAGTTACCTTGGGTTCAACAGTAGATAGATAGATAGATACTAACCTAGGGTTCAACTGTAGATAGATAGATAGATAGATAGATAGATACTAACCTAGGGTTCAACTGTAGATAGATAGATAGATAGATAGATACTAACCTAGGGTTCAACTGTAGATAGAAAGATAGATAGATAGAGAGATAGAGAGATAGAGAGATAGAGAGATAGAGAGATAGAGAGATAGAGAGATAGAGAGATAGAGAGATAGAGAGATAGATAGATACTAACCTAGGGTTCAACTGTAGATAGATAGATAGATAGATAGATAGATAGATAGATAGATAGATAGATAGATAGATAGATAGATACCTTGGGTTCAACTGTAGATAGATAGATAGATAGATAGATAGATAGATAGATAGCTAGATAGATAGATAGCTAGATAGATAGATAGA
Organism: Thymallus thymallus; assembly: GCA_023634145.1. Classification (NCBI taxonomy): domain Eukaryota; kingdom Metazoa; phylum Chordata; class Actinopteri; order Salmoniformes; family Salmonidae; genus Thymallus; species Thymallus thymallus. Next base: position 42,422,655 of record CM042397.1, on the reverse strand, counting down.
TAGATAGATAGATAGATACTAACCTAGGGTTCAACTAAAGATAGATAGATAGATAGATAGATAGATAGATAGATAGATAGATAGATAGATACTAACCTAGGGTTCAACTGTAGATAGATAGATAGATAGATAGATAGATAGATAGATAGATAGATAGATACCTTGGGTTCAACTATAGATAGATAGATAGATAGATAGATAGATAGATAGATACCTTGGGTTCAACTATAGATAGATAGATAGATAGATAGATAGATAGATAGATAGATAGATAGATAGATAGATAGATAGATAGATAGATAGATAGATAGATAGATAGATACCTTGGGTTCAACTGTAGATAGATAGATAGATAGATAGATAGATAGATAGATAGATAGATAGATAGATAGATAGATAGATAGATAGATACCTTGGGTTCAACTGTAGATAGATAGATAGATAGATAGATAGATAGATAGATAGATAGATAGATAGATAGATAGATAGATAGATAGATAGATAGATAGATAGATAGATAGATAGATAGATAGATACTAACCTAGGGTTCAACTGTAGATAGATAGATAGATAGATAGATAGATAGATAGATACCTTGGGTTCAACTATAGATAGATAGATAGATAGATAGATAGATAGATAGATAGATAGATAGATAGATAGATAGATAGATAGATAGATAGATAGATAGATAGATAGATAGATAGATAGTTACCTTGGGTTCAACTGTAGATAGATAGATAGATAGATAGATAGATAGATAGATAGATAGATAGATAGATAGATAGATAGATAGATAGATAGATAGATAGATAGATAGATAGATAGATAGATAGATAGATAGATAGATAGATAGATAGATAGATAGATAGATAGATACTAACCTAGGGTTCAACTGTAGATAGATAGATAGATAGATAGATAGATAGATAGATAGATAGATAGATAGATAGATAGATAGATAGATAGATAGATAGATAGATAGTAACCTAGGGTTCAACTGTAGATAGATAGATAGATAGATAGATAGATAGATAGATAGATAGATAGATAGATAGATAGATAGATAGATAGATAGATAGATAGATAGATAGATAGATAGATAGATAGATAGATACTAACCTAGGGTTCAACTGTAGATAGATAGATAGATAGATAGATAGATAGATAGATAGATAGATAGATAGATAGATAGATAGATAGATAGATAGTAACCTAGGGTTCAACTGTAGATAGATAGATAGATAGATAGATAGATACTAACCTAGGGTTCAACTGTAGATAGATAGATAGATAGATAGATAGATAGATACTAACCTAGGGTTCAACTGTAGATAGATAGATAGATAGATAGATAGATAGATAGATAGATAGATAGATAGATAGATAGATAGATAGATAGATAGATAGATAGATAGATACTAACCTAGGGTTCAACTGTAGATAGATAGATAGATAGATAGATAGATAGATAGATAGATAGATAGATAGATAGATAGATAGATAGATAGATAGATAGATAGATAGATAGATAGATAGTAACCTAGGGTTCAACTGTAGATAGATAGATAGATAGATACTAACCTAGGGTTCAACTGTAGATAGATAGATAGATAGATAGATAGATACTAACCTAGGGTTCAACTGTAGATAGATAGATAGATAGATAGATATATAGATAGATAGATAGATAGATAGATAGATAGATAGATAGATAGATAGATAGATAGATAGATAGATAGATAGATAGATAGATAGATAGATAGATAGATAGATAGATAGATAGATAGATAGATAGATAGATAGATAGATAGATAGATAGATAGATAGATAGATAGATAGTTACCTTGGGTTCAACTGTAGATAGATAGATAGATAGATAGATAGATAGATAGATAGATAGATAGATAGATAGATAGATAGATAGATAGATAGATAGATAGATAGATAGATAGATAGATAGATAGATAGATAGATAGATAGATAGATAGATAGATAGATAGATAGTAACCTAGGGTTCAACTGTAGATAGATATATGGATAGATAGATAGATAGATAGATAGATAGATAGATAGATAGATAGATAGATAGTAACCTAGGGTTCAACTGTAGATAGATAGATAGATAGATAGATAGATAGATAGATAGAGATAGATAGATAGATAGATACTAACCTAGGGTTCAACTGTAGATAGATAGATAGATAGATAGATAGATAGATAGATAGATAGATAGATAGATAGATAGATAGATAGATAGATAGATAGATAGTAACCTAGGGTTCAACTGTAGATAGATATATGGATAGATAGATAGATAGATAGATAGATAGATAGATAGATAGATAGATAGATAGTAACCTAGGGTTCAACTGTAGATAGATAGATAGATAGATAGATAGATAGATAGATAGATAGATAGATAGATAGATAGATAGATAGATAGATAGATAGATAGTAACCTAGGGTTCAACTGTAGATAGATAGATAGATAGATAGATAGATAGATAGATAGATAGATAGATAGATAGATAGATAGATAGATAGATAGATAGATAGATAGATAGATAGATAGATAGATACCTTGGGTTCAACTGTAGATAGATAGATAGATAGATAGATAGATAGATAGATAGTTACCTTGGGTTCAACTGTAGATAGATAGATAGATAGATAGATAGATAGATAGATAGATAGATAGATAGATAGATAGATAGATAGATAGATAGATAGATAGATAGATAGATAGATAGATAGATAGATAGATAGATAGATACTAACCTAGGGTTCAACTGTAGATAGATAGATAGATAGATAGATAGATAGATAGATAGATAGATAGATAGATAGATAGATAGATAGATAGATAGATAGATAGATAGATAGATAGATAGATAGTAACCTAGGGTTCAACTGTAGATAGATAGATAGATAGATAGATAGATAGATAGATAGATAGATAGATAGATAGATAGATAGATAGATAGATAGTAACCTAGGGTTCAACTGTAGATAGATAGATAGATAGATAGATAGATAGATAGATAGATAGATAGATAGATAGATAGATAGATAGATAGATAGATAGATAGATAGATAGATAGATAGATAGATAGATAGATAGATAGATAGATAGATAGATAGATAGATAGATAGATAGTAGATAGATAGATAGATACTAACCTAGGGTTCAACTGTAGATAGATAGATAGATAGATAGATAGATAGATAGATAGATAGATAGATAGATAGATAGATAGATAGATAGATAGATAGATAGATAGATAGATAGATAGATAGATAGATAGATAGATAGATAGATAGATAGTAACCTAGGGTTCAACTGTAGATAGATAGATAGATAGATAGATAGATAGATAGATAGATAGATAGATAGATAGATAGATAGATAGATAGATAGATAGATAGATAGATAGATAGATAGATAGATAGATAGTTACCTTGGGTTCAACTGTAGATAGATAGATAGATAGATAGATAGATAGATAGTTACCTTGGGTTCAACTGTAGATAGATAGATAGATAGATAGATAGATAGATAGATAGATAGATAGATAGATAGATAGATAGATAGATAGATAGATAGTTACCTTGGGTTCAACGATAGATAGATAGATAGATAGATAGATAGATAGATAGATAGATAGATAGATAGATAGATAGATAGATACTAACCTAGGGTTCAACTGTAGATAGATAGATAGATAGATAGATAGATAGATAGATAGATAGATAGATAGATAGATAGATAGATAGATAGATAGATAGATAGATAGATAGATACTAACCTAGGGTTCAACTGTAGATAGATAGATAGATAGATAGATAGATAGATAGATAGATAGATAGATAGATAGATAGATACTAACCTAGGGTTCAACTGTAGATAGATAGATAGATAGATAGATAGATAGATAGATAGATAGATAGATAGATAGATAGATAGATAGATAGATAGATAGATAGATAGATACTAACCTAGGGTTCAACTGTAGATAGATAGATAGATAGATAGATAGATAGATAGATAGATAGATAGATAGATAGATAGATAGATAGATAGATAGATAGATAGATAGATAGATAGATAGATAGATAGATAGATAGATAGATAGATAGTTACCTTGGGTTCAACTGTAGATAGATAGATAGATAGATAGATAGATAGATAGATAGATAGATAGATAGATAGATAGATAGATAGATAGATAGATAGATAGATAGATACCTTGGGTTCAACTGTAGATAGATAGATAGATAGATAGATAGATAGATAGTTACCTTGGGTTCAACTGTAGATAGATAGATAGATAGATAGATAGATAGATAGATAGATAGATAGATAGATAGATAGATAGATAGATAGATAGATAGATAGATAGATAGATAGATAGATACTAACCTAGGGTTCAACTGTAGATAGATAGATAGATAGATAGATAGATAGATAGATAGATAGATAGATAGATAGATAGATAGATAGATAGATAGATAGATAGATAGATAGATAGATAGATAGATAGATAGATAGATAGATAGATAGATAGATAGATAGATAGATAGATACCTTGGGTTCAACTGTAGATAGATAGATAGATAGATAGATAGATAGATAGATAGATAGATAGATAGATAGATAGATAGATAGATAGATAGATACCTTGGGTTCAACTGTAGATAGATAGATAGATAGATAGATAGATAGATAGTTACCTTGGGTTCAACTGTAGATAGATAGATAGATAGATAGATAGATAGATAGATAGATAGATAGATAGATAGATAGATAGATAGATAGATAGATAGATAGATAGATAGATAGATAGATAGATAGATAGATAGATAGATAGATAGATAGATAGATACTAACCTAGGGTTCAACTGTAGATAGATAGATAGATAGATAGATAGATAGATAGATAGATAGATAGATAGATAGATAGATAGATAGATAGTAACCTAGGGTTCAACTGTAGATAGATAGATAGATAGATAGATAGATAGATAGATAGATAGATAGATAGATAGATAGATAGATAGATAGATAGATAGATAGATAGATAGATAGATAGATAGATAGATAGATAGATAGATAGTAACCTAGGGTTCAACTGTAGATAGATAGATAGATAGATAGATAGATAGATAGATAGATAGATAGATAGATAGATAGATAGATAGATAGATAGATAGATAGATAGATAGATAGATAGATAGATAGATAGATAGATAGATAGATAGATAGATACTAACCTAGGGTTCAACTGTAGATAGATAGATAGATAGATAGATAGATAGATAGATAGATAGATAGATAGATAGATAGATAGATAGATAGATAGTAACCTAGGGTTCAACTGTAGATAGATAGATAGATAGATAGATAGATAGATAGATAGATAGATAGATAGATAGATAGATAGATAGATAGATAGATAGATAGATAGATAGATAGATAGATAGTTACCTTGGGTTCAACTGTAGATAGATAGATAGATAGATAGATAGATAGATAGTTACCTTGGGTTCAACTGTAGATAGATAGATAGATAGATAGATAGATAGATAGATAGATAGATAGATAGATAGATAGATAGATAGATAGATAGATAGATAGATAGATAGATAGATAGTTACCTTGGGTTCAACGATAGATAGATAGATAGATAGATAGATAGATAGATAGATAGATAGATAGATAGATAGATAGATAGATAGATAGATACTAACCTAGGGTTCAACTGTAGATAGATAGATAGATAGATAGATAGATAGATAGATAGATAGATAGATAGATAGATAGATAGATAGATAGATAGATAGATAGATAGATACTAACCTAGGGTTCAACTGTAGATAGATAGATAGATAGATAGATAGATAGATAGATAGATAGATAGATAGATAGATAGATAGATAGATAGATAGATACTAACCTAGGGTTCAACTGTAGATAGATAGATAGATAGATAGATAGATAGATAGATAGATAGATAGATAGATAGATAGATAGATAGATAGATAGATACTAACCTAGGGTTCAACTGTAGATAGATAGATAGATAGATAGATAGATAGATAGATAGATAGATAGATAGATAGATAGATAGATAGATAGATAGATAGATAGATAGATAGATAGATAGATAGATAGATAGATAGTTACCTTGGGTTCAACTGTAGATAGATAGATAGATAGATAGATAGATAGATAGATAGATAGATAGATAGATAGATAGATAGATAGATAGATAGATAGATAGATAGATAGATAGATAGATAGATAGATAGTTACCTTGGGTTCAACTGTAGATAGATAGATAGATAGATAGATAGATAGATAGATAGATAGTTACCTTGGGTTCAACTGTAGATAGATAGATAGATAGATAGATAGATAGATAAATAGATAGATAGATAGATAGATAGATAGATAGATACTAACCTAGGGTTCAACTGTAGATAGATAGATAGATAGATAGATAGAGAGATAGAGAGATAGAGAGATAGAGAGATAGAGAGATACTAACCTAGGGTTCAACTGTAGATAGATAGATAGATAGATAGATAGATACTAACCTAGGGTTCAACTGTAGATAGATAGATAGATAGATAGATAGATAGATAGATAGATAGATAGATAGATAGATAGATAGATAGATAGTTACCTTGGGTTCAACAGTAGATAGATAGATAGATAGATAGATAGATAGATAGATAGATAGATAGATAGATAGATAGATAGATAGATAGATAGATAGATAGATAGATAGATAGATAGATAGTTACCTTGGGTTCAACTGTAGATAGATAGATAGATAGATAGATAGATAGATAGATAGATAGATAGATAGATAGATAGATAGATAGATAGATAGATAGATAGATAGATAGATAGATAGATACTAACCTAGGGTTCAACTGTAGATAGATAGATAGATAGAGAGATAGAGAGATAGAGAGATAGAGAGATAGATAGATACTAACCTAGGGTTCAACTGTAGATAGATAGATAGATAGATAGATAGATAGATAGATAGATAGATAGATAGATAGATAGATAGATACTAACCTAGGGTTCAACTGTAGATAGATAGATAGATAGATAGATAGATAGATAGATAGATAGATAGATAGATAGATAGATAGATAGATAGATAGATAGATAGATAGATAGATAGATAGATAGATACTAACCTAGGGTTCAACTGTAGATAGATAGATAGATAGATAGATAGATAGATAGATAGATAGATAGATAGATAGATAGATAGATAGATAGATAGATAGATAGATAGATAGATAGATAGATAGATAGATAGATAGATAGATAGATAGATAGATAGATAGATAGATAGATAGATAGATAGATAGATAGATAGATAGATAGATAGATAGATAGATAGATAGATAGATAGATAGATAGATAGATAGATAGATAGATAGATACTAACCTAGGGTTCAACTGTAGATAGATAGATAGATAGATAGATAGATAGATAGATAGATAGATAGATAGATAGATAGATAGATAGATAGATACTAACCTAGGGTTCAACTGTAGATAGATAGATAGATAGATAGATAGATAGATAGATAGATAGATAGATAGATAGATAGATAGATAGATACTAACCTAGGGTTCAACTGTAGATAGATAGATAGATAGATAGATAGATAGATAGATAGATAGATAGATAGATAGATAGATAGATAGATACTAACCTAGGGTTCAACTGTAGATAGATAGATAGATAGATAGATAGATAGATAGATAGATAGATAGATAGATAGATAGTAACCTAGGGTTCAACTATAGATAGATAGATAGATAGATAGATAGATAGATAGATAGATAGTAACCTAGGGTTCAACTATAGATAGATAGATAGATAGATAGATAGATAGATAGATAGATAGATAGATAGATAGATAGATAGATAGATAGATAGATAGATAGATAGATAGATAGATAGATAGATAGATAGATAGATAGATAGATAGATAGATAGATAGATAGATAGATAGATAGATAGATAGATAGATAGATAGATAGATAGTAACCTAGGGTTCAACTATAGATAGATAGATAGATAGATAGATAGATAGATAGATAGATAGATAGATAGATAGATAGATAGTAACCTAGGGTTCAACTGTAGATAGATAGATAGATAGATAGATAGATAGATAGATAGATAGATAGATAGATAGATAGATAGATAGATAGATAGATAGATAGATAGTAACCTAGGGTTCAACTGTAGATAGATAGATAGATAGATAGATAGATAGATAGATAGATAGATAGATAGATAGATAGATAGATAGATAGATAGATACTAACCTAGGGTTCAACTGTAGATAGATAGATAGATAGATAGATAGATAGATAGATAGATAGATAGATAGATAGATAGATAGATAGATAGATAGATAGATAGATAGATAGTAACTTAGGGTTCAACTGTAGATAGATAGATAGATAGATAGATAGATAGATAGATAGATAGATAGATAGATAGATAGATAGATAGATAGTAACCTAGGGTTCAACTGTAGATAGATAGATAGATAGATAGATAGATAGATAGATAGATAGATAGATAGATAGATAGATAGATAGATACTAACCTAGGGTTCAACTGTAGATAGATAGATAGATAGATAGATAGATAGATAGATAGATAGTAACCTAGGGTTCAACTGTAGATAGATAGATAGATAGATAGATAGATAGATAGATAGATAGATAGATAGATAGATAGATAGATAGATAGTTACCTTGGGTTCAACTGTAGATAGATAGATAGATAGATAGATAGATAGATAGATAGATAGATAGATAGATAGATAGATAGATAGATAGATAGATAGATAGATAGATAGATAGATAGATAGATAGATAGATAGATAGATAGATAGATAGATAGATAGATAGATAGATAGATAGATAGATAGATAGATAGATAGATAGATAGATAGATAGATAGATAGATAGATAGATAGATAGATAGTTACCTTGGGTTCAACTGTAGATAGATAGATAGATAGATAGATAAATAGATAGATAGATAGATAGATAGATAGATAGATACTAACCTAGGGTTCAACTGTAGATAGATAGATAGATAGATAGATAGATAGAGAGATAGAGAGATAGAGAGATAGAGAGATAGAGAGATAGATAGATACTAACCTAGGGTTCAACTGTAGATAGATAGATAGATAGATAGATAGATAGATACTAACCTAGGGTTCAACTGTAGATAGATAGATAGATAGATAGATAGATAGATAGATAGATAGATAGATAGATAGATAGATAGATAGATAGTTACCTTGGGTTCAACAGTAGATAGATAGATAGATAGATAGATAGATAGATAGATAGATAGATAGATAGATAGATAGATAGATAGATAGATAGATAGATAGATAGATAGATAGATAGATAGATAGTTACCTTGGGTTCAACTGTAGATAGATAGATAGATAGATAGATAGATAGATAGATAGATAGATAGATAGATAGATAGATAGATAGATAGATAGATAGATAGATAGATAGATAGATAGATAGATAGATAGATAGATAGATAGATAGATACTAACCTAGGGTTCAACTGTAGATAGATAGATAGATAGAGAGATAGAGAGATAGAGAGATAGAGAGATAGATAGATACTAACCTAGGGTTCAACTGTAGATAGATAGATAGATAGATAGATAGATAGATAGATAGATAGATAGATAGATAGATAGATAGATAGATAGATAGATAGATAGATAGATAGATAGATAGATAGATAGATAGATAGATAGATAGATAGATAGATACTAACCTAGGGTTCAACTGTAGATAGATAGATAGATAGATAGATAGATAGATAGATAGATAGATAGATAGATAGATAGATAGATACTAACCTAGGGTTCAACTGTAGATAGATAGATAGATAGATAGATAGATAGATAGATAGATAGATAGATAGATACTAACCTAGGGTTCAACTGTAGATAGATAGATAGATAGATAGATAGATAGATAGATAGATAGATAGATAGATAGATAGATACTAACCTAGGGTTCAACTGTAGATAGATAGATAGATAGATAGATAGATAGATAGATAGATAGATAGATAGATAGATAGATAGATAGATAGATAGATAGATAGATAGTAACCTAGGGTTCAACTGTAGATAGATAGATAGATAGATAGATAGATAGATAGATAGATAGTAACCTAGGGTTCAACTGTAGATAGATAGATAGATAGATAGATAGATAGATAGATAGATAGATAGATAGATAGATAGATAGATAGATAGTAACCTAGGGTTCAACTGTAGATAGATAGATAGATAGATAGATAGATAGATAGATAGATAGATAGATAGATAGATAGATAGATAGATAGATAGATAGATAGATAGATAGATAGATAGATAGATAGATAGATAGATAGATAGATAGATAGATAGATAGATAGATAGATAGATAGATAGATAGATAGATAGATAGATAGATAGATAGATAGATAGATAGATAGATAGATAGATAGATAGATAGATAGATAGATAGATAGATAGATAGATAGATAGATAGATAGATAGATAGATAGATAGATAGATAGATAGATAGTTACCTTGGGTTCAACTGTAGATAGATAGATAGATAGATAGATAGATAGATAGATAGATAGATAGATAGATAGATAGATAGATAGATACTAACCTAGGGTTCAACTGTAGATAGATAGATAGATAGATAGATAGATAGATAGATAGATAGATAGATAGTAACCTAGGGTTCAACTGTAGATAGATAGATAGATAGATAGATAGATAGATAGATAGATAGATAGATAGATAGATAGATAGATAGATAGTTACCTTGGGTTCAACTGTAGATAGATAGATAGATAGATAGATAGATAGATAGTTACCTTGGGTTCAACTGTAGATAGATAGATAGATAGATAGATAGATAGATAGATAGATAGATAGATAGATAGATAGATAGATAGATAGATAGATAGATAGATAGATAGATAGATAGATAGATAGATAGATAGATAGATAGATAGATAGATAGATAGATAGATAGTTACCTTGGGTTCAACTGTAGATAGATAGATAGATAGATAGATAAATAGATAGATAGATAGATAGATAGATAGATAGATACTAACCTAGGGTTCAACTGTAGATAGATAGATAGATAGATAGATAGATAGATAGAGAGATAGAGAGATAGAGAGATAGAGAGATAGAGAGATAGAGAGATACTAACCTAGGGTTCAACTGTAGATAGATAGATAGATAGATAGATAGATAGATACTAACCTAGGGTTCAACTGTAGATAGATAGATAGATAGATAGATAGATAGATAGATAGATAGATAGATAGATAGATAGATAGTTACCTTGGGTTCAACAGTAGATAGATAGATAGATAGATAGATAGATAGATAGATAGATAGATAGATAGATAGATAGATAGATAGATAGATAGATAGATAGATAGATAGATAGATAGATAGATAGATAGATAGATAGATAGATAGATAGTTACCTTGGGTTCAACTGTAGATAGATAGATAGATAGATAGATAGATAGATAGATAGATAGATAGATAGATAGATAGATAGATAGATAGATAGATAGATAGATAGATAGATAGATAGATAGATAGATACTAACCTAGGGTTCAACTGTAGATAGATAGATAGATAGAGAGATAGAGAGATAGAGAGATAGAGAGATAGAGAGATAGATAGATACTAACCTAGGGTTCAACTGTAGATAGATAGATAGATAGATAGATAGATAGATAGATAGATAGATAGATAGATAGATAGATAGATAGATAGATAGATAGATAGATAGATAGATAGATAGATACTAACCTAGGGTTCAACTGTAGATAGATAGATAGATAGATAGATAGATAGATAGATAGATAGATAGATAGATACTAACCTAGGGTTCAACTGTAGATAGATAGATAGATAGATAGATAGATAGATAGATAGATAGATAGATAGATACTAACCTAGGGTTCAACTGTAGATAGATAGATAGATAGATAGATAGATAGATAGATAGATAGATAGATAGATAGATAGATACTAACCTAGGGTTCAACTGTAGATAGATAGATAGATAGATAGATAGATAGATAGATAGATAGATAGATAGATAGATAGATAGATAGATAGATAGATAGATAGATAGTAACCTAGGGTTCAACTGTAGATAGATAGATAGATAGATAGATAGATAGATAGATAGTAACCTAGGGTTCAACTGTAGATAGATAGATAGATAGATAGATAGATAGATAGATAGATAGATAGATAGATAGATAGATAGATAGATAGATAGATAGATAGTAACCTAGGGTTCAACTGTAGATAGATAGATAGATAGATAGATAGATAGATAGATAGATAGATAGATAGATAGATAGATAGATAGATAGATAGATAGATAGATAGATAGATAGATAGATAGATAGATAGATAGATAGATAGATAGATAGATAGATAGATAGATAGATAGATAGATAGATAGATAGATAGATAGATAGATAGATAGATAGATAGATAGATAGATAGATAGATAGATAGATAGATAGATAGATAGATAGTTACCTTGGGTTCAACTGTAGATAGATAGATAGATAGATAGATAGATAGATAGATAGATAGATAGATAGTTACCTTGGGTTCAACTGTAGATAGATAGATAGATAGATAGATAGATAGATAGATAGATAGATAGATAGATAGATAGATAGTTACCTTGGGTTCAACGATAGATAGATAGATAGATAGATAGATAGATAGATAGATAGATAGATAGATAGATAGATAGATAGATAGATAGATAGATAGATAGATACTAACCTAGGGTTCAACTGTAGATAGATAGATAGATAGATAGATAGATAGATAGATAGATAGATAGATAGATAGATAGTTACCTTGGGTTCAACTGTAGATAGATAGATAGATAGATAGATAGATAGATAGATAGATAGATAGATAGATAGATAGATAGATAGATAGATAGATAGATAGATAGATAGATAGATAGTTACCTTGGGTTCAACTGTAGATAGATAGATAGATAGATAGATAGATAGATAGATAAATAGATAGATAGATAGATAGATAGATAGATAGATAGATACTAACCTAGGGTTCAACTGTAGATAGATAGATAGATAGATAGATAGATAGAGAGATAGAGAGATAGAGAGATAGAGAGATAGAGAGATAGAGAGATAGATAGATACTAACCTAGGGTTCAACTGTAGATAGATAGATAGATAGATAGATAGATAGATAGATAGATAGATACTAACCTAGGGTTCAACTGTAGATAGATAGATAGATAGATAGATAGATAGATAGATAGATAGTTACCTTGGGTTCAACGATAGATAGATAGATAGATAGATAGATAGATAGATAGATAGATAGATAGATAGATAGATAGATAGATAGATAGATAGATAGATAGATAGATACTAACCTAGGGTTCAACTGTAGATAGATAGATAGATAGATAGATAGATAGATAGATAGATAGATAGATAGATAGATAGATAGTTACCTTGGGTTCAACTGTAGATAGATAGATAGATAGATAGATAGATAGATAGATAGATAGATAGATAGATAGATAGATAGATAGATAGATAGATAGATAGATAGATAGATAGATAGATAGATAGATAGATAGATAGATAGATAGATAGATAGTTACCTTGGGTTCAACTGTAGATAGATAGATAGATAGATAGATAGATAGATAAATAGATAGATAGATAGATAGATAGATAGATAGATAGATACTAACCTAGGGTTCAACTGTAGATAGATAGATAGATAGATAGAGAGATAGAGAGATAGAGAGATAGAGAGATAGAGAGATAGAGAGATAGATAGATACTAACCTAGGGTTCAACTGTAGATAGATAGATAGATAGATAGATAGATAGATAGATAGATACTAACCTAGGGTTCAACTGTAGATAGATAGATAGATAGATAGATAGATAGATAGATAGATAGATAGATAGATAGTTACCTTGGGTTCAACGATAGATAGATAGATAGATAGATAGATAGATAGATAGATAGATAGATAGATAGATAGATAGATAGATAGATAGATAGATAGATAGATAGATAGATAGATAGATAGATAGATAGATAGATAGTTACCTTGGGTTCAACTGTAGATAGATAGATAGATAGATAGATAGATAGATAGATAGATAGATAGATAGATAGTTACCTTGGGTTCAACTGTAGATAGATAGATAGATAGATAGATAGATAGTTACCTTGGGTTCAACTGTAGATAGATAGATAGATAGATAGATAGATAGATAGATAGATAGA
>CM042397.1:42390709-42403209 GCA_023634145.1 Thymallus thymallus | reverse complement strand
GTTACCTTGGGTTCAACTGTAGATAGATAGATAGATAGATAGATAGATAGATAGATAGATAGATAGATAGATAGATAGATAGATACTAACCTAGGGTTCAACTGTAGATAGATAGATAGATAGATAGATAGATAGATAGATAGATAGATAGAATGATAGATAGATAGATAGATACTAACCTAGGGTTCAACTGTAGATAGATAGATAGATAGATAGATACTAACCTAGGGTTCAACTGTAGATAGAAAGATAGATAGATAGATAGATAGATAGATAGATACTAACCTAGGGTTCAACTGTAGATAGAAAGATAGATAGATAGATAGATAGATAGATAGATAGATAGATAGATAGATAGATAGATAGATAGATAGATAGATAGTTACCTTGGGTTCAACTGTAGATAGATAGATAGATAGATAGATAGATAGATAGATAGATAGTTACCTTGGGTTCAACTGTAGATAGATAGATAGATAGATAGATACTAACCTAGGGTTCAACTGTAGATAGAAAGATAGATAGATAGATAGATAGATAGATAGATAGTAACCTAGGGTTCAACTGTAGATAGATAGATAGATAGATAGATAGATAGATAGATAGATAGATAGATAGATAGATAGATAGATAGATAGATAGATAGATAGATAGATAGATAGATAGATAGATAGATAGATAGATAGATAGATAGATAGATAGATAGTAACCTAGGGTTCAACTGTAGATAGATAGATAGATAGATAGATAGATAGATAGATAGATAGATAGATAGATAGATAGATAGATAGATAGATAGATAGATAGATAGATAGATAGATAGATAGATAGTTACCTTGGGTTCAACTGTAGATAGATAGATAGATAGATAGATAGATAGATAGATAGATAGATAGATAGATAGATAGATAGATAGATAGATAGATAGATAGATAGATAGATACTAACCTAGGGTTCAACTGTAGATAGATAGATAGATAGATAGATAGATACCTTGGGTTCAACTGTAGATAGATAGATAGATAGATACTAACCTAGGGTTCAACTGTAGATAGATAGATAGATAGATAGATAGATAGATAGATAGATAGATAGATAGATAGATAGATAGATAGATAGATAGATAGATACCTTGGGTTCAACTGTAGATAGATAGATAGACAGATAGAGAGATAGATAGATAGATAGATAGATAGATACCTTGGGTTCAACTGTAGATAGATAGACAGATAGAGAGATAGATAGATAGATAGATAGATACTAACCTAGGGTTCAACTGTAGATAGATAGATAGATAGATAGATAGATAGATAGATAGATAGATAGATAGATAGATAGATAGATAGATAGATAGATAGATAGATAGATAGATAGATAGATAGATAGATAGATACCTTGGGTTCAACTGTAGATAGATAGATAGATAGATAGATAGATAGATAGATAGATAGATAGATAGATAGATAGATAGATAGATAGATAGATAGATAGATAGATAGATAGATAGATAGATAGATAGATAGATAGATAGATAGATACCTTGGGTTCAACTGTAGATAGATAGATAGATAGATAGATAGATAGATAGATAGATAGATAGATAGATAGATAGATAGATAGTTACCTTGGGTTCAACTGTAGATAGATAGATAGATAGATAGATAGATAGATAGATAGATAGATAGATAGATAGATAGATAGATAGATAGATAGATAGATAGATAGATAGTTACCTTGGGTTCAACTGTAGATAGATAGATAGATAGATAGATAGATAGATAGATAGATAGATAGTAACCTAGGGTTCAACTGTAGATAGATAGATAGATAGATAGATAGATAGATAGATAGATAGATAGATAGATAGATACTAACCTAGGGTTCAACTGTAGATAGATAGATAGATAGATAGATAGATAGATAGATAGATAGATAGATAGATAGATAGATAGATAGATAGATAGATAGATAGATACTAACCTAGGGTTCAACTGTAGATAGATAGATAGATAGATACTAACCTAGGGTTCAACTGTAGATAGAAAGATAGATAGATAGATAGATAGATAGATAGATAGATAGATAGATACTAACCTAGGGTTCAACTGTAGATAGATAGATAGATAGATACTAACCTAGGGTTCAACTGTAGATAGAAAGATAGATAGATAGATAGATAGATAGATAGATAGATAGATAGATAGATAGATAGATAGATAGATAGATAGTAACCTAGGGTTCAACTGTAGATAGATAGATAGATAGATAGATAGATAGATAGATAGATAGATAGATAGATAGATAGATAGATAGATAGATAGATAGATAGATAGATAGATAGTTACCTTGGGTTCAACTGTAGATAGATAGATAGATAGATAGATAGATAGATAGATAGATAGATAGATAGATAGATAGATACTAACCTAGGGTTCAACTGTAGATAGATAGATAGATAGATACTAACCTAGGGTTCAACTGTAGATAGAAAGATAGATAGATAGATAGATAGATAGATAGATAGATAGATAGATAGATAGATAGATAGATAGATAGATAGATAGATAGTAACCTAGGGTTCAACTGTAGATAGATAGATAGATAGATAGATAGATAGATAGATAGATAGATAGATAGTTACCTTGGGTTCAACTGTAGATAGATAGATAGATAGATAGATACTAACCTAGGGTTCAACTGTAGATAGATAGATAGATAGATAGATAGATAGATAGATAGATAGATAGATAGATAGATAGATAGATAGATAGATAGATAGATAGATAGATAGATAGATAGATAGATAGATAGATAGATAGTTACCTTGGGTTCAACTGTAGATAGATAGATAGATAGATAGATACTAAGCTAGGGTTCAACTGTAGATAGAAAGATAGATAGATAGATAGATAGATAGATAGATAGATAGATAGATAGATAGATAGATAGATAGATAGATAGATAGATAGATAGATAGATAGATAGATAGATAGATAGATAGATAGATAGATAGATAGATAGTAACCTAGGGTTCAACTGTAGATAGATAGATAGATAGATAGATAGATAGATAGATAGATAGATAGATAGATAGATAGATAGATAGATAGATAGATAGATAGATAGATAGATAGATAGATAGATAGATAGATAGATAGATAGATAGATAGATAGATAGATAGATAGATAGTTACCTTGGGTTCAACTGTAGATAGATAGATAGATAGATAGATAGATAGATAGATAGTTACCTTGGGTTCAACTGTAGATAGATAGATAGATAGATAGATAGATAGATAGATAGATAGATACTAACCTAGGGTTCAACTGTAGGTAGATAGATAGATAGATAGATAGATAGATAGATAGATAGATAGATAGATACTAACCTAGGGTTCAACTGTAGATAGATAGATAGATAGATAGATAGATAGATAGATAGATAGATAGATAGATACTAACCTAGGGTTCAACTGTAGATAGATAGATAGATAGATAGATAGATAGATAGATAGATAGATAGATAGATAGATACTAACCTAGGGTTCAACTGTAGATAGATAGATAGATAGATAGATAGATAGATAGATAGATAGATAGATAGATAGATAGATACTAACCTAGGGTTCAACTGTAGGTAGATAGATAGATAGATAGATAGATAGATAGATAGATAGATAGATAGATAGATAGATAGATAGATACTAACCTAGGGTTCAACTGTAGATAGATAGATAGATAGATAGATAGATAGATAGATAGATAGATAGATAGATAGATAGATAGATAGATAGATAGATACTAACCTAGGGTTCAACTGTAGATAGATAGATAGATAGATAGATAGATAGATAGATAGATAGATAGATAGATAGATAGATAGATAGATAGATAGATAGATAGATAGATAGATACTAACTTAGGGTTCAACTGTAGATAGATAGATAGATAGATAGATAGATAGATAGATAGATAGATAGATAGATAGATAGATAGATAGATAGATACTAACTTAGGGTTCAACTGTAGATAGATAGATAGATAGATAGATAGATAGATAGATAGATAGATAGATAGATAGATAGATAGATAGATAGATAGATAGATAGATAGATAGATAGATAGATAGATAGTAACCTAGGGTTCAACTGTAGATAGATAGATAGATAGATAGATAGATAGATAGATAGATAGATAGATAGATACTAACCTAGGGTTCAACTGTAGATAGATAGATAGATACTAACCTAGGGTTCAACTGTAGATAGAAAGATAGATAGATAGATAGATAGATAGATAGATAGATAGATAGATAGATAGATAGATAGATAGATAGATAGATAGATAGATAGTAACCTAGGGTTCAACTGTAGATAGATAGATAGATAGATAGATAGATAGATAGATAGATAGATAGATAGATAGATAGATACTAACCTAGGGTTCAACTGTAGATAGATAGATAGATAGATAGATAGATAGATAGATAATTAGATAGATAGATAGATAGATAGATAGATAGATAGATAGATAGAGTTACCTTGGGTTCAACTGTAGATAGATAGATAGATAGATACTAACCTAGGGTTCAACTGTAGATAGATAGATAGATAGATAGATAGATAGATAGATAGATAGATAGATAGATAGATAGATAGATAGATAGATAGATAGATAGATAGATAGATAGATAGATAGATAGATAGATAGATAGATAGATAGATAGAATGATAGATAGATAGATAGATAGTAACCTAGGGTTCAACTGTAGATAGATAGATAGATAGATAGATAGATAGATAGATAGATAGATAGATAGATACTAACCTAGGGTTCAACTGTAGATAGAAAGATAGATAGATAGATAGATAGATAGATAGTAACCTAGGGTTCAACTGTAGATAGATAGATAGATAGATAGATAGATAGATAGATAGATAGATAGATAGATAGATAGATAGATAGATAGATAGATAGATAGATAGATAGATAGATAGTTACCTTGGGTTCAACTGTAGATAGATAGATAGATAGATAGATAGATAGATAGATAGATAGATAGATAGATAGATAGATAGATAGATACTAACCTAGGGTTCAACTGTAGATAGATAGATAGATAGATAGATAGATAGATAGCTTGGGTTCAACTGTAGATAGATAGATAGATAGATACTAACCTAGGGTTCAACTGTAGATAGATAGATAGATAGATAGATAGATAGATAGATAGATAGATAGATAGATAGATAGATAGATACCTTGGGTTCAACTGTAGATAGATAGATAGACAGATAGAGAGATAGATAGATAGATAGATAGATAGATACCTTGGGTTCAACTGTAGATAGATAGATAGACAGATAGAGAGATAGATAGATAGATAGATAGATACTAACCTAGGGTTCAACTGTAGATAGATAGATAGATAGATAGATAGATAGATAGATAGATAGATAGATAGATAGTTACCTTGGGTTCAACTGTAGATAGATAGATAGATAGATAGATAGATAGATAGTTACCTTGGGTTCAACTGTAGATAGATAGATAGATAGATAGATAGATAGATAGATAGATAGATAGATAGATAGTAACCTAGGGTTCAACTGTAGATAGATAGATAGATAGATAGATAGATAGATAGATACTAACCTAGGGTTCAACTGTAGATAGATAGATAGATAGATAGATAGATAGATACTAACCTAGGGTTCAACTGTAGATAGATAGATAGATAGATACTAACCTAGGGTTCAACTGTAGATAGAAAGATAGATAGATAGATAGATAGATAGATAGATAGATAGATAGATAGATAGATAGTAACCTAGGGTTCAACTGTAGATAGATAGATAGATAGATAGATAGATAGATAGATAGATAGATAGATAGATAGATAGATAGATAGATAGATAGTTACCTTGGGTTCAACTGTAGATAGATAGATAGATAGATAGATACTAACCTAGGGTTCAACTGTAGATAGATAGATAGATAGATAGATAGATAGATAGATAGATAGATAGATAGATACTAACCTAGGGTTCAACTGTAGATAGATAGATAGATAGATAGATAGATAGATAGATAGATAGATAGATAGATAGATAGATAGAGAGATAGAGATAGAGAGATACTAACTTAGGGTTCAACTGTAGATAGATAGATAGATAGATAGATAGATACTAACCTAGGGTTCAACTGTAGATAGATAGATAGATAGATAGATACTAACCTAGGGTTCAACTGTAGATAGATAGATAGATAGATAGATAGATACTAACCTAGGGTTCAACTGTAGATAGATAGATAGATAGATAGATAGATAGATAGTTACCTTGGGTTCAACAGTAGATAGATAGATAGATAGATAGATAGATAGATAGATAGATACTAACCTAGGGTTCAACTGTAGATAAATAGATAGATAGATACTAACCTAGGGTTCAACTGTAGATAAATAGATAGATAGATAGATAGATACTAACCTAGGGTTCAACTGTAGATAGAAAGATAGATAGATAGATAGATAGATAGATAGATAGATAGTAACCTAGGGTTCAACTGTAGATAGATAGATAGATAGATAGATAGATAGATAGATAGATAGATAGATAGATAGATAGATAGATAGATAGATAGATAGATAGATAGATAGATAGATAGATAGATAGATAGATAGATAGATAGATACTAACCTAGGGTTCAACTGTAGATAGATAGATAGATAGATAGATAGATAGATACTAACCTAGGGTTCAACTGTAGATAGATAGATAGATAGATAGATAGATAGATAGATAGATAGATAGATAGATAGATAGATAGATAGTTACCTTGGGTTCAACTGTAGATAGATAGATAGATAGATAGATAGATACTAACCTAGGGTTCAACTGTAGATAGATAGATAGATAGATAGATAGATAGATAGATAGATAGATAGATAGATAGATACATACCTTGGGTTCAACGATAGATAGATAGATAGATAGTTACCTTGGGTTCAA
Organism: Thymallus thymallus; assembly: GCA_023634145.1. Lineage (NCBI taxonomy): Eukaryota > Metazoa > Chordata > Actinopteri > Salmoniformes > Salmonidae > Thymallus > Thymallus thymallus. The sequence continues at coordinate 42,396,196 of CM042397.1, read as the reverse complement.
CGATAGATAGATAGATAGATAGATAGATAGTTACCTTGGGTTCAACGATAGATAGATAGATAGATAGATAGATAGTTACCTTGGGTTCAACGATAGATAGATAGATAGATAGATAGATAGATAGATAGATACTAACTTAGGGTTCAACTGTAGATAGATAGATAGATAGATAGATAGATAGATAGATAGATAGATAGATAGATAGATAGATAGATAGATAGATAGATAGATAGATAGATAGATAGATAGATACTAACTTAGGGTTCAACTGTAGATAGATAGATAGATAGATAGATAGATAGATAGATAGATAGATACTAACCTAGGGTTCAACTGTATATAGATAGATAGATAGATAGATAGATAGATAGATAGTTACCTTGGGTTCAACAGTAGATAGATAGATAGATAGATAGATAGATAGATAGATAGATAGATAGATAGATAGATAGATAGATAGATAGATAGTAACCTAGGGTTCAACTGTAGATAGATAGATAGATATAGATAGATAGATAGATAGATAGATAGATAGATAGATAGATAGATAGATAGTTACCTTGGGTTCAACTGTAGATAGATAGATAGATAGATACTAACCTAGGGTTCAACTGTAGATAGATAGATAGATAGATAGATAGATAGATACATACCTTGGGTTCAACGATAGATAGATAGATAGATAGTTACCTTGGGTTCAACGATAGATAGATAGATAGATAGATAGTTACCTTGGGTTCAACGATAGATAGATAGATAGATAGATAGATAGATAGATAGATAGATAGAAACTTAGGGTTCAACTGTAGATAGATAGATAGATAGATAGATAGATAGATAGATAGATAGATAGATAGATAGATAGATAGATAGATAGATAGATAGATACTAACCTAGGGTTCAACTGTATATAGATAGATAGATAGATAGATAGATAGATAGATAGATAGTTACCTTGGGTTCAACAGTAGATAGATAGATAGATAGATAGATAGATAGATAGATACTAACCTAGGGTTCAACTGTAGATAGATAGATAGATAGATACTAACCTAGGGTTCAACTGTAGATAGATAGATAGATAGATAGATAGATAGATAGTGACACAACGACAGATATACGGGACCCAAAAGCGGACACGGAGGCAGAGATATGATTGACTGTTTAATGGGAAGTATGGAACAAGACAGGTTCGTAGTCAATGACAGGCAATGTTCGTAACCGGGAGTCTGAATGGCAGTCGTCCAATAAGGGGAGTCAGGCTCGTAGTCGTAGTTCAGGCAGCGTTCGGTACCGGGAATCAGAAGACTGGCAGTGCAGAGGAGTAGACAGGCTCGTAATCCGTAATACAGGCAGAGTTCGTTTGGCAGCAGATCAGATGGTCGAAGGCACATGAGGGGGCTAGACAGGAACGTAATCCAACAGGCAGGTAGAGGTCCGAATACCGGGAAACAGACTGGCAGAGTTAATAATACGAGAGAGTGCTGGAAACGACTGACTAAGCAAGACGATCTGGCAAATGCCAACAGCACCCAAGAGACTAAATACCCACACTGATTAATGCTGGTGATAGGGTGCACCTGGTGTGGGGAGGGGACAAACACAGACAGGTGAAACATATCAGGACATGACAGTACCCCTCCCCCTACAGGCGCCACCTGGCGACCGACCCGGGTGCATACCTGGCTGACCGGGATGTCGCCGATGAAAGTCAGCGATGAGCTCCGGGTCGAGGATGTCCCTGGTAGAGACCCAAGACCGCTCCTCCGGCCCGTAGCCCTCCCAGTCAACCAGGTACTGGAAACCCCGGCCCCGGGGACGGACTCTCAGGAGGCGACGCACCGTCCAAGCAGGTTGGTTGTCAATAACCCGAGGAGGAGGGGCAGGCCTGGGAACAGGAGACAAAGGACAGTGAGAGACAGGTTTAACACGGGACACATGAAAGGTGGGATTAATGCGGAGGGACCGGGGCAACATGAGGCGTATAGCTGAGCGATTGATAACCCGGGAGATCTGATAAGGGCCGATGTAACGGGACGAAAGCTTGCGACTTTCCACCCGAAGGGGCAGATCTCGGGTGGACAGCCACACCCTCTGGCCAACACGGTAGTGGGGAGCCTGGGTCCTGCGACGGTCGGCCTGCCGCCGATACCTGGTATTTGTTCGTAGAAGAACAGCCCGGGCCTTTCTCCAGGTCCGACGGCAGCGCCTAACAAACAGCTGGGCTGACGGGACGCCAACCTCCTCTTCCTGCTCCGAGAACAGCGGAGGCTGGTAGCCCAAGGAGCACTCGAAGGGTGAAAGCCCAGTAGCGGAGGAAGGCAGGGTGTTGCGGGCGTATTCCACCCAAACGAGTTGCCGGCTCCAGGTGGTGGGGTTGTCCGAAACCAGGCAGCGTAGCACAGTCTCTAGATCTTGATTGGCCCGCTCTGATTGGCCGTTAGACTCTGGGTGGAATCCTGAGGACAGGCTGATAGAAGAACCAATAAGGGTACAGAAAGCCCTCCAGAACTGGGAAGTGAACTGAGGGCCCCGGTCGGAGACGATGTCAATTGGTAATCCGTGGATCCTAAAAACGTGCTGCACCATCAGTTGGGCCGTTTCCTTGGCCGATGGCAGCTTAGGCAGGGCGATGAAGTGTGCCGCCTTCGAGAACCGGTCCACAATGGTGAGGATAGCGGTATTGCCGTCGGATTGCGGCAGGCCTGTGACAAAATCCAGGGAGATGTGCGACCATGGACGATGAGGGACCGGAAGAGGCTGTAGGAGACCAGCCGGGGCCTGGCGGGGCGTCTTGTTTTGGTTACACACTGTGCATGCAGAGACAAAAGAGGGAACATCCACTCCCATGGTGGGCCACCAAAACCTTCGACGTATAAATGCCAGGGTCCGCCGTGAGCCGGGGTGGCAGGTCAGTTTGGATGAATGACCCCACTCCAGGACTCGGGATCGGACAGAGTCAGGCACGAACAGGCAGCCTGGCGGGCCCCCTCCAGGGTCAGGGCTCAACTGTTGTGCGTTACGCACATCCTCTTCAATACCCCAGACCAAGGACGTAGCCAGACAAGAGGCAGGGAGAATGTGCTCACTACCTTGGGCAGCAGCAGGACTGAACACACGGGAGAGGGCGTCCGGTTTAGTGTTCTTGGAACCAGGTCGATAAGATAGGGTGAAATCAAAGCGGGTAAAAAACAGAGCCCACCTGGCTTGTCGGGCATTGAGCCTCCTGGCTGAGCGTAGATACTCCAGGTTTTTGTGGTCTGTCCACACAAGAAATGGCTGTTCCGCCCCCTCCAGCCAATGTCTTCACTCCTCCAATGCAGTCTTGACCGCCAGCAATTCCCTGTTGCCGACGTCGTAGTTAACCTCAGCAGGTGTCAGACGACGAGAGAGGAATGCGCAGGGGTGCAGCTTCTGGTCGCTGTCCGACCTTTGTGACAAGACGGCCCCCACACCGACATTGGAGGCGTCCACCTCCACCACAAACTGCCGGGCCGGATCTGGATGAATCAAAATCGGGGCTGAGGTGAAGCGCTGTTTGAGGGCAGCGAAAGCCTGGGCGGCTTGGGGGGACCATACAAAGTTCACCTTAGTCGAGGTTAAGGCAGTGAGTGGGGCTGCCAAAATACTGTAATTACGTATGAATCGCCGATAAAAATTGGCGAACCCCAGGAAACGTTGCAGATCCAGGCGTGAAGAGGGTTGTGGCCAATCAGTGACGGCTTGGACCTTGCCTGGATCCATTCGGATGCTACCCGCAGCCACTATGTAACCCAGGAAAGGAATGACAGATCGATGGAATTCACACTTCTCTGCTTTCACAAACAGTTGGTTCTCTAATAATCGTTGAAGGACCTGTCTTACGTGTGCCGTGTGTTCCTGGGCTGAGTGGGAAAAAAATCAAGATATCGTCCAAATACACAAAAACAAACCGATTAATCATGTCCCGGAGTGCGTCGTTTACCAGAGCCTGGAAGACAGCGGGAGCGTTAGTCAACCCGAATGGCATCACCAGGTATTCATAGTGCCCACTAGCAGTGTTAAACGCTGTCTTCCATTCATCCCCTTCTCGTATCCGTACCAGGTGGTAGGCGTTTCGGAGATCCAGTTTAGAGAATATTGTGGCTCCTTGGAGCAGCTCAAAGGCGGAGGCGAGCAGTGGAAGTGGGTAACGGTTTTTCACCGTAATGTCGTTCAGGCCCCGGTAATCAATGCATGGGCGTAGGGTCTTATCCTTCTTGGCCACGAAGAAAAACCCCGCCCCAGCAGAAGAGGATGATGGCCGAATAATCCCAGCCCTGAGGGAGGTTTCCACATAATCCGCCATGGCCTTAGTTTCCGGACCGGACAGGGAGTACAGACGTCCACGGGGGGGTGATGTGCCTGGATGGAGGTCTATGGCACAGTCATATGGCCGATGAGGTGGTAACGAGGTAGCCCGAGACTTATTGAAGACTTCCCTTAGATCCCAGTATTCGGAAGGGACAGACGACACATCGATGTCCTCTGTGGAATGTGAAACCTGTCTGTTCAGAACATGCGGAGCAGCCTTCAGACAATGAGCAAGGCAAAAAGGGCTCCAGTTAATAACAGAACCAGTAGTCCAGTCGATGTGAGGGTTGTGCTTGACAAGCCAAGAATGGCCTAACACAATCGGAGTGTTAGGAGAATGTAAGGGCAGGAACTGGATCTCCTCCCTGTGGTTACCAGACAGGATTAGAGTGACGGGCACCGATATCTGAGACATCCGCCCAATAGAACGACCGTCCAGGGCTGTGGCCTCGATGTGCGTGTTTAGAGGGCGTGAGGGAATGCCTAACTTAACCAGAAGTGAACTATCAATGAAGCAATCGTCAGCCCCTGAATCCATAAGGACATTTACTTTCAGGGTTTGGGAACCCCAAATAATAGTGGCTGGAAAAGGAAAACGAACCGGGGATACCCACGGGGTTTTAGTTTGACTCACCCGTATTCCTGCTGTTACGGATGAGCCCGCCCTTTTTAAAGGACAACCGGCTGCATAATGTCCTTTCTCTCCACAGTAGAGGCAGCTGCGACTGTCTATCCTGCGTCGACGTTCCTCGGGCGTCAGCTGTGCCCTCCTTATTTGCATGGGTTCAGACGCAAGGACCTCGGACGCCCTCGGTGGTTCCCGGAAGAATTCGGGTGATTCTGGCAGTCCCGGTGACGCTCTACCACCCGGTCCGCCGAAATGCGGAAGTGCCTGAGCAGGACGACGATTTTCTCTCTCTCGATTTCGTTCCTGAAGTCTACTTCCTATATGCATGGCAATGGAGATGAGGCTGTCTAAACTGGGAGGCACCTCTCGGGCGGCGAGTTCATCTTTGATGGGATCACATAATCCGTCATAGAAGGCGTCGAGCAGAGCCTCGGAATTCCATGAGCACTCCGCTGCCAGGGTACGGAATTTAATAGAGTAATCCGACACGCTGCTAGTCCCCTGTCTTAGATGTAGCAGCTGACGTG
>CM042397.1:42375709-42380709 GCA_023634145.1 Thymallus thymallus | reverse complement strand
GATAGATAGATAGATAGATAGATAGATAGATAGATAGATAGATAGATAGATAGATAGATAGATAGATAGATAGATAGATAGATAGATAGATAGATAGATAGATAGATAGATAGATAGATACTAACCTAGGGTTCAACTGTAGATAGATAGATAGATAGATAGATAGATAGATAGATAGATAGATAGATAGATAGATAGATAGATAGATAGATAGATAGATAGATAGATAGATAGATACTAACCTAGGGTTCAACTGTAGATAGATAGATAGATAGATAGATACTAACCTAGGGTTCAACTGTAGATAGAAAGATAGATAGATAGATAGATAGATAGATAGATAGATAGATAGATAGATAGATAGATAGATAGATAGATAGATAGATAGATAGATAGATAGATAGATAGTAACCTAGGGTTCAACTGTAGATAGATAGATAGATAGATAGATAGATAGATAGATAGATAGATAGATAGATAGATAGATAGATAGATAGATAGATAGATAGATAGATAGATAGATAGATAGATAGATAGATAGATAGATAGATAGATAGATAGATAGATACTAACCTAGGGTTCAACTGTAGATAGATAGATAGATAGATAGATAGATAGATAGATAGATAGATAGATAGATAGATAGATAGATAGATAGATAGATAGATAGATAGATACTAACCTAGGGTTCAACTGTAGATAGATAGATAGATAGATAGATACTAACCTAGGGTTCAACTGTAGATAGAAAGATAGATAGATAGATAGATAGATAGATAGATAGATAGATAGATAGATAGATAGATAGATAGATAGATAGATAGATAGATAGATAGATAGATAGATAGATAGATAGATAGATAGATAGATAGATAGATAGTTACCTTGGGTTCAACAGTAGATAGATAGATAGATAGATAGATAGATAGATAGATAGATAGATAGATAGATAGATAGATAGATAGATAGATAGATAGATAGATAGATAGATAGATAGATAGATAGATAGATAGATAGATAGATAGATAGATAGATAGATAGATAGATACTAACCTAGGGTTCAACTGTAGATAGATAGATAGATAGATAGATAGATAGATAGATAGATAGATAGATAGATAGATAGATAGATAGATAGATAGATAGATAGATAGATAGATAGATAGTTACCTTGGGTTCAACAGTAGATAGATAGATAGATAGATAGATAGATAGATAGATAGATAGATAGATAGATAGATAGATAGATAGATAGATAGATAGATAGATAGATAGATAGATAGATAGATAGATAGATAGATAGATAGATAGATACTAACCTAGGGTTCAACTGTAGATAGATAGATAGATAGATAGATAGATAGATAGATAGATAGATAGATAGATAGATAGATAGATAGATAGATAGATAGATAGATAGATAGATAGATAGATAGATAGATAGATAGATAGATAGATAGATAGATAGATAGATAGAGAGATACTAACCTAGGGTTCAACTGTAGATAGATAGATAGATAGATAGATAGATAGATAGATAGATAGATAGATAGATAGATAGATAGATAGATAGATAGATAGATAGATAGATAGATAGATAGATAGATAGATAGATAGATAGATAGATAGATAGATAGATAGATAGATAGATAGATAGATAGATAGATAGATAGATAGATAGATAGATAGATAGATAGATATATAGATAGATAGATATATAGATAGATAGATAGATAGATAGATAGATAGATAGATAGATAGATAGATAGATAGTTACCTTGGGTTCAACTGTAGATAGATAGATAGATAGATAGATAGATAGATAGATAGATAGATAGATAGATAGATAGATAGATAGATAGATAGATAGATAGATAGATAGATAGTAACCTAGGGTTCAACTGTAGATAGATATATGGATAGATAGATAGATAGATATATATATAGATAGATAGATAGATAGATAGATAGATAGATAGATAGATAGATAGATAGATAGATAGATAGATAGATAGATAGATAGATAGATAGATAGATAGATAGATAGATAGATAGATAGTTACCTTGGGTTCAACTGTAGATAGATAGATAGATAGATAGATAGATAGATAGATAGATAGATAGATAGATAGATAGATAGATAGATAGATAGATACTAACCTAGGGTTCAACTGTAGATAGATAGATAGATAGATAGATAGATAGATAGATAGATAGATAGATAGATAGATAGATAGATAGATAGATAGATAGATAGATAGATAGATAGATAGATAGATAGATAGATAGATATTAACCTAGGGTTCAACTGTAGATAGAAAGATAGATAGATAGAAAGATAGATAGATAGATAGATAGATAGATAGATAGATAGATAGATAGATAGATAGATAGATAGATAGATAGATAGATAGATAGATAGATAGATAGATAGATAGATAGTAACCTAGGGTTCAACTGTAGATAGATATATAGATAGATAGATAGATAGATAGATAGATAGATAGATAGATAGATAGATAGATAGATAGATAGATAGATAGATAGATAGATAGATAGATAGATAGATATTAACCTAGGGTTCAACTGTAGACAGAAAGATAGATAGATAGATAGATAGATAGATAGATAGATAGATAGATAGATAGATAGATAGATAGATAGATAGATAGATAGATAGATAGATAGATAGATAGATAGATAGATAGATAGATAGATAGATAGTTACCTTGGGTTCAACAGTAGATAGATAGATAGATAGATAGATAGATAGATAGATAGATAGATAGATAGATAGATAGATAGATAGATAGATAGATAGATAGATAGATAGATAGATAGATAGATAGATAGATAGATAGATAGATATTAACCTAGGGTTCAACTGTAGACAGAAAGATAGATAGATAGATAGATAGATAGATAGATAGATAGATAGATAGATAGATAGATAGATAGATAGATAGATAGATAGATAGATAGATAGATAGATAGATAGATAGATAGATAGATAGTTACCTTGGGTTCAACTGTAGATAGATAGATAGATAGATAGATAGATAGATAGATAGATAGATAGATAGATAGATAGATAGATAGATAGATAGATAGATAGATAGATAGATAGATAGATAGATAGATAGATAGATAGATAGATAGATAGATAGATAGATACTAACCTAGGGTTCAACTGTAGATAGATAGATAGATAGATAGATAGATAGATAGATAGATAGATAGATAGATAGATAGATAGATAGATAGATAGATAGATAGATAGATAGATAGATAGATAGATAGATAGATAGATAGAGAGATACTAACCTAGGGTTCAACTGTAGATAGAAAGATAGATAGATAGATAGATAGATAGATAGATAGATAGATAGATAGATAGATAGATAGATAGATAGATAGATAGATAGATAGATAGATAGATAGATAGATAGATAGATAGATAGTAACCTAGGGTTCAACTGTAGATAGATATATGGATAGATAGATAGATATATAGATATATAGATAGATAGATATATAGATAGATAGATAGATAGATAGATAGATAGATAGATAGATAGATAGATAGATAGATAGATAGATAGATAGATAGATAGATAGATAGATAGTTACCTTGGGTTCAACTGTAGATAGATAGATAGATAGATAGATAGATAGATAGATAGATAGATAGATAGATAGATAGATAGATAGATAGATAGATAGATAGATAGATAGATAGATAGATAGATAGTAACCTAGGGTTCAACTGTAGATAGATATATGGATAGATAGATAGATAGATAGATATATATATAGATAGATAGATAGATAGATAGATAGATAGATAGATAGATAGATAGATAGATAGATAGATAGATAGATAGATAGATAGATAGATAGATAGATAGATAGATAGTTACCTTGGGTTCAACTGTAGATAGATAGATAGATAGATAGATAGATAGATAGATAGATAGATAGATAGATAGATAGATAGATAGATAGATAGATAGATAGATAGATACTAACCTAGGGTTCAACTGTAGATAGATAGATAGATAGATAGATAGATAGATAGATAGATAGATAGATAGATAGATAGATAGATAGATAGATAGATAGATAGATAGATAGATAGATAGATATTAACCTAGGGTTCAACTGTAGATAGAAAGATAGATAGATAGAAAGATAGATAGATAGATAGATAGATAGATAGATAGATAGATAGATAGATAGATAGATAGATAGATAGATAGATAGATAGATAGATAGATAGTAACCTAGGGTTCAACTGTAGATAGATATATAGATAGATAGATAGATAGATAGATAGATAGATAGATAGATAGATAGATAGATAGATAGATAGATAGATAGATAGATAGATAGATAGATAGATATTAACCTAGGGTTCAACTGTAGACAGAAAGATAGATAGATAGATAGATAGATAGATAGATAGATAGATAGATAGATAGATAGATAGATAGATAGATAGATAGATAGTTACCTTGGGTTCAACAGTAGATAGATAGATAGATAGATAGATAGATAGATAGATAGATAGATAGATAGATAGATAGATAGATAGATAGATAGATAGATAGATAGATAGATAGATAGATAGATAGATAGATAGATAGATAGATAGATAGATATTAACATAGGGTTCAACTGTAGACAGAAAGATAGATAGATAGATAGATAGATAGATAGATAGATAGATAGATAGATAGATAGATAGATAGATAGATAGATAGATAGATAGATAGATAGATAGATAGATAGTTACCTTGGGTTCAACTGTAGATAGATAGATAGATAGATAGATAGATAGATAGATAGATAGATAGATAGATAGATAGATAGATAGATAGATAGATAGATAGATAGATAGATAGATAGATAGATAGATAGATAGATAGATAGATAGATACTAACCTAGGGTTCAACTATAGATAGATAGATAGATAGATAGATAGATAGATAGATAGATA
>CM042397.1:42363209-42370709 GCA_023634145.1 Thymallus thymallus | reverse complement strand
AGATAGATAGATAGATAGATAGATAGATAGATAGATAGATAGATAGATAGATAGATAGATAGATAGATAGATAGATAGATAGATAGATAGATAGATAGATAGATAGATAGATAGATACTAACCTAGGGTTCAACTGTAGATAGATAGATAGATAGATAGATAGATAGATAGATAGATAGATAGATAGATAGATAGATAGATAGATAGATAGATAGATAGATAGATAGATAGATACTAACCTAGGGTTCAACTGTAGATAGATAGATAGATAGATAGATAGATAGATAGATAGATAGATAGATAGATAGATAGATAGATAGATAGATAGATAGATAGATAGATAGATAGATAGATAGATAGATAGATAGATAGATAGTTACCTTGGGTTCAACTGTAGATAGATAGATAGATAGATAGATAGATAGATAGATAGATAGATAGATAGATAGATAGATAGATAGATAGATAGATAGATAGATAGATAGATAGATAGATAGATAGATAGATAGATAGATAGATAGATACTAACCTAGGGTTCAACTGTAGATAGATAGATAGATAGATAGATAGATAGATAGATAGATAGATAGATAGATAGATAGATAGATAGATAGATAGATAGATAGATAGATAGATAGATAGATAGATATATAGATAGATACTAACCTAGGGTTCAACTGTAGATAGATAGATAGATAGATAGATAGATAGATAGATAGATAGATAGATAGATAGATAGATAGATAGATAGATAGATAGATAGATAGATAGATAGATAGATAGATAGTTACCTTGGGTTCAACAGTAGATAGATAGATAGATAGATAGATAGATAGATAGATAGATAGATAGATAGATAGATAGATAGATAGATAGATAGATAGATAGATAGATAGATAGATAGATAGATAGATACTAACCTAGGGTTCAACTGTAGATAGATAGATAGATAGATAGATAGATAGATAGATAGATAGATAGATAGATAGATAGATAGATAGATAGATAGATAGATAGATAGATAGATAGATAGTTACCTTGGGTTCAACAGTAGATAGATAGATAGATAGATAGATAGATAGATAGATAGATAGATAGATAGATAGATAGATAGATAGATAGATAGATAGATAGATAGATAGATAGATAGATAGATACTAACCTAGGGTTCAACTGTAGATAGATAGATAGATAGATAGATAGATAGATAGATAGATAGATAGATAGATAGATAGATAGATAGATAGATAGATAGATAGATAGATAGATAGATAGATAGATAGATAGATAGATAGATAGATAGATAGATAGATAGATAGATAGATAGATAGATAGATAGATAGATAGATATATAGATAGATAGATAGATAGATAGATAGATAGATAGATAGATAGATAGTAACCTAGGGTTCAACTGTAGATAGATATATGGATAGATAGATAGATATATAGATATATAGATAGATATATAGATAGATAGATAGATAGATAGATAGATAGATAGATAGATAGATAGATAGATAGATAGATAGATAGATAGATAGATAGATAGATAGATAGATAGTTACCTAGGGTTCAACTGTAGATAGATAGATAGATAGATAGATAGATAGATAGATAGATAGATAGATAGATAGATAGATAGATAGATAGATAGATAGATAGATAGATAGATAGATAGATAGATACTAACCTAGGGTTCAACTGTAGATAGATAGATAGATAGATAGATAGATAGATAGATAGATAGATAGATAGATAGATAGATAGATAGATAGATAGATAGATAGATAGATAGATAGATAGATAGATAGTAACCTAGGGTTCAACTGTAGATAGATAGATAGATAGATAGATAGATAGATAGATAGATAGATAGATAGATAGATAGATAGATAGATAGATAGATAGATAGATAGATATTAACCTAGGGTTCAACTGTAGATAGAAAGATAGATAGATAGATAGATAGATAGATAGATAGATAGATAGATAGATAGATAGATAGATAGATAGATAGATAGATAGATAGATAGATAGATAGTAACCTAGGGTTCAACTGTAGATAGATATATGGATAGATAGATATATAGATATATAGATAGATAGATAGATAGATAGATAGATAGATAGATAGATAGATAGATAGATAGATAGATAGATAGATAGATAGATAGATAGATAGATAGATAGATAGATATTAACCTAGGGTTCAACTGTAGACAGAAAGATAGATAGATAGATAGATAGATAGATAGATAGATAGATAGATAGATAGATAGATAGATAGATAGATAGATAGATAGATAGATAGATAGATAGATAGATAGATAGATAGATAGTTACCTTGGGTTCAACTGTAGATAGATAGATAGATAGATAGATAGATAGATAGATAGATAGATAGATAGATAGATAGATAGATAGATAGATAGATAGATAGATAGATAGATAGATAGATAGATAGATAGATAGATAGATAGATAGATACTAACCTAGGGTTCAACTGTAGATAGATAGATAGATAGATAGATAGATAGATAGATAGATAGATAGATAGATAGATAGATAGATAGATAGATAGATAGATAGATAGATAGATAGATAGATAGATAGATAGATAGATAGATAGATAGATAGTTACCTTGGGTTCAACAGTAGATAGATAGATAGATAGATAGATAGATAGATAGATAGATAGATAGATAGATAGATAGATAGATAGATAGATAGATAGATAGATAGATAGATAGATAGATAGATAGATAGATAGATAGATAGATACTAACCTAGGGTTCAACTGTAGATAGATAGATAGATAGATAGATAGATAGATAGATAGATAGATAGATAGATAGATAGATAGATAGATAGATAGATAGATAGATAGATAGATAGATAGATAGATAGATAGATAGATAGATAGATAGATAGATAGTTACCTTGGGTTCAACAGTAGATAGATAGATAGATAGATAGATAGATAGATAGATAGATAGATAGATAGATAGATAGATAGATAGATAGATAGATAGATAGATACTAACCTAGGTTTCAACTGTAGATAGAAAGATAGATAGATAGATAGATAGATAGATAGATAGATAGATAGATAGATAGATAGATAGATAGATAGATAGATAGATAGATAGATAGATAGATAGATAGATACTAACCTAGGGTTCAACTGTAGATAGATAGATAGATAGATAGATAGATAGATAGATAGATAGATAGATAGATAGATAGATAGATAGATAGATAGATAGATAGATAGATAGATAGATACTAACCTAGGGTTCAACTGTAGATAGATAGATAGATAGATAGATAGATAGATAGATAGATAGATAGATAGATAGATAGATAGATAGATAGATAGATAGATAGATAGATAGATAGATAGATAGATAGTTACCTTGGGTTCAACTGTAGATAGATAGATAGATAGATAGATAGATAGATAGATAGATAGATAGATAGATAGATAGATAGATAGATAGATAGATAGATAGATACTAACCTAGGGTTCAACTGTAGATAGATAGATAGATAGATAGATAGATAGATAGATAGATAGATAGATAGATAGATAGATAGATAGATAGATAGATAGATAGATAGATAGATAGATAGATAGATAGATAGATAGATAGATAGATACTAACCTAGGGTTCAACTGTAGATAGATAGATAGATAGATAGATAGATAGATAGATAGATAGATAGATAGATAGATAGATAGATAGATAGATAGATAGATAGATAGATAGATAGATAGATAGATAGATAGATAGTTACCTTGGGTTCAACAGTAGATAGATAGATAGATAGATAGATAGATAGATAGATAGATAGATAGATAGATAGATAGATAGATAGATAGATAGATAGATAGATAGATAGATAGATAGATAGATAGATAGATAGATACTAACCTAGGGTTCAACTGTAGATAGATAGATAGATAGATAGATAGATAGATAGATAGATAGATAGATAGATAGATAGATAGATAGATAGATAGATAGATAGATAGATAGATAGATAGATAGATAGATAGATAGATAGATAGTTACCTTGGGTTCAACAGTAGATAGATAGATAGATAGATAGATAGATAGATAGATAGATAGATAGATAGATAGATAGATAGATAGATAGATAGATAGATAGATACTAACCTAGGTTTCAACTGTAGATAGAAAGATAGATAGATAGATAGATAGATAGATAGATAGATAGATAGATAGATAGATAGATAGATAGATAGATAGATAGATAGATAGATAGATAGATAGATAGATAGATAGATAGATAGATAGATAGATACTAACCTAGGGTTCAACTGTAGATAGATAGATAGATAGATAGATAGATAGATAGATAGATAGATAGATGATAGATAGATAGATAGATAGATAGATAGATAGATAGATAGATAGATAGATAGATAGATAGATAGATAGATACTAACCTAGGGTTCAACTGTAGATAGATAGATAGATAGATAGATAGATAGATAGATAGATAGATAGATAGATAGATAGATAGATAGATAGATAGATAGATAGATAGATAGATAGATAGATAGATAGATAGATAGATAGATAGATAGATAGATAGTTACCTTGGGTTCAACTGTAGATAGATAGATAGATAGATAGATAGATAGATAGATAGATAGATAGATAGATAGATAGATAGATAGATAGATAGATAGATAGATAGATAGATAGATAGATAGATAGATACTAACCTAGGGTTCAACTGTAGATAGATAGATAGATAGATAGATAGATAGATAGATAGATAGATAGATAGATAGATAGATAGATAGATAGATAGATAGATAGATAGATAGATAGATAGATAGATAGATAGATAGATACTAACCTAGGGTTCAACTGTAGATAGATAGATAGATAGATAGATAGATAGATAGATAGATAGATAGATAGATAGATAGATAGATAGATAGATAGATAGATAGATAGATAGATAGATAGATAGATAGATAGATAGATAGTTACCTTGGGTTCAACAGTAGATAGATATATAGATAGATAGATAGATAGATAGATAGATAGATAGATAGATAGATAGATAGATAGATAGATAGATAGATAGATAGATACTAACCTAGGGTTCAACTGTAGATAGATAGATAGATAGATAGATAGATAGATAGATAGATAGATAGATAGATAGATAGATAGATAGATAGATAGATAGATAGATAGATAGATAGATAGATAGATAGATAGATAGATAGATAGTTACCTTGGGTTCAACAGTAGATAGATAGATAGATAGATAGATAGATAGATAGATAGATAGATAGATAGATAGATAGATAGATAGATAGATAGATAGATAGATAGATAGATAGATACTAACCTAGGTTTCAACTGTAGATAGATAGATAGATAGATAGATAGATAGATAGATAGATAGATAGATAGATAGATAGATAGATAGATAGATAGATAGATAGATAGATAGATAGATAGATACTAACCTAGGGTTCAACTGTAGATAGATAGATAGATAGATAGATAGATAGATAGATAGATAGATAGATAGATAGATAGATAGATAGATACTAACCTAGGGTTCAACTGTAGATAGATAGATAGATAGATAGATAGATAGATAGATAGATAGATAGATAGATAGATAGATAGATAGATAGATAGATAGATAGATAGATAGATAGATAGATAGATAGATAGTTACCTTGGGTTCAACTGTAGATAGATAGATAGATAGATAGATAGATAGATAGATAGATAGATAGATAGATAGATAGATAGATAGATAGATAGATAGATAGATAGATAGATAGATAGATAGATAGATAGATAGATAGATAGATAGATAGATAGTTACCTTGGGTTCAACAGTAGATAGATAGATAGATAGATAGATAGATAGATAGATAGATAGATAGATAGATAGATAGATAGATAGATAGATAGATAGATAGATACTAACCTAGGTTTCAACTGTAGATAGATAGATAGATAGATAGATAGATAGATAGATAGATAGATAGATAGATAGATAGATAGATAGATAGATAGATAGATAGATAGATAGATAGATAGATAGATAGATAGATAGATAGATAGATAGATACTAACCTAGGGTTCAACTGTAGATAGATAGATAGATAGATAGATAGATAGATAGATAGATAGATAGATAGATAGATAGATAGATAGATAGATAGATAGATAGATAGATAGATAGATACTAACCTAGGGTTCAACTGTAGATAGATAGATAGATAGATAGATAGATAGATAGATAGATAGATAGATAGATAGATAGATAGATAGATAGATAGATAGATAGATAGATAGATAGTTACCTTGGGTTCAACTGTAGATAGATAGATAGATAGATAGATAGATAGATAGATAGATAGATAGATAGATAGATAGATAGATAGATAGATAGATAGATAGATAGATAGATAGATAGATAGATAGATAGATAGTTACCTTGGGTTCAACTGTAGATAGATAGATAGATAGATAGATAGATAGATAGATAGATAGATAGATAGATAGATAGATAGATAGATAGATAGATAGATAGATAGATAGATAGATAGATAGATAGATAGATAGATAGATAGATAGATAGATAGATACTAACCTAGGGTTCAACTGTAGATAGATAGATAGATAGATAGATAGATAGATAGATAGATAGATAGATAGATAGATAGATAGATAGATAGATAGATAGATAGATAGATAGATAGATAGATAGATAGATAGATAGATAGATAGATAGTTACCTTGGGTTCAACTGTAGATAGATAGATAGATAGATAGATAGATAGATAGATAGATAGATAGATAGATAGATAGATAGATAGATAGATAGATAGATAGATAGATAGATAGATAGATAGATAGATAGATAGATAGATAGATAGATAGATAGATAGATAGATACTAACCTAGGGTTCAACTGTAGATAGATAGATAGATAGATAGATAGATAGATAGATAGATAGATAGATAGATAGATAGATAGATAGATAGATAGATAGATAGATAGTAACCTAGGGTTCAACTGTAGATAGATATATGGATAGATAGATAGATATATAGATAGATAGATAGATAGATAGATAGATAGATAGATAGATAGATAGATAGATAGATAGATAGATAGATAGATAGATAGATAGATAGATAGATAGATAGATAGATAGATACTAACCTAGGGTTCAACTGTAGATAGATAGATAGATAGATAGATAGATAGATAGATAGATAGATAGATAGATAGATAGATAGATAGATAGATAGATAGATAGATAGATAGATACTAACCTAGGGTTCAACTGTAGATAGATAGATAGATAGATAGATAGATAGATAGATAGATAGATAGATAGATAGATAGATAGATAGATAGATAGATAGATAGATAGATAGATAGATAGATAGATAGATAGATAGATAGATAGATAGATAG
>CM042397.1:42330709-42358209 GCA_023634145.1 Thymallus thymallus | reverse complement strand
GATAGATAGATAGATAGATAGATAGATAGATAGATAGATAGATAGATAGATAGATAGATAGATAGATAGATAGATAGATAGATAGATAGATAGATAGATAGATAGATAGATAGATAGATAGATAGTTACCTTGGGTTCAACTGTAGATAGATAGATAGATAGATAGATAGATAGATAGATAGATAGATAGATAGATAGATAGATAGATAGATAGATAGATAGATAGATAGATAGATAGATAGATAGATAGATAGATAGATAGATACTAACCTAGGGTTCAACTGTAGATAGATAGATAGATAGATAGATAGATAGATAGATAGATAGATAGATAGATAGATAGATAGATAGATAGATAGATAGATAGATAGATAGATAGATAGATAGATAGATAGATAGTTACCTTGGGTTCAACAGTAGATAGATAGATAGATAGATAGATAGATAGATAGATAGATAGATAGATAGATAGATAGATAGATAGATAGATAGATAGATAGATAGATAGATAGATAGATAGATAGATACTAACCTAGGGTTCAACTGTAGATAGATAGATAGATAGATAGATAGATAGATAGATAGATAGATAGATAGATAGATAGATAGATAGATAGATAGATAGATAGATAGATAGATAGATAGATAGATAGATAGATAGATAGATAGTTACCTTGGGTTCAACAGTAGATAGATAGATAGATAGATAGATAGATAGATAGATAGATAGATAGATAGATAGATAGATAGATAGATAGATAGATAGATAGATAGATAGATAGATAGATAGATACTAACCTAGGTTTCAACTGTAGATAGAAAGATAGATAGATAGATAGATAGATAGATAGATAGATAGATAGATAGATAGATAGATAGATAGATAGATAGATAGATAGATAGATAGATAGATAGATAGATAGATAGATAGATACTAACCTAGGGTTCAACTGTAGATAGATAGATAGATAGATAGATAGATAGATAGATAGATAGATAGATAGATAGATAGATAGATAGATAGATAGATAGATAGATAGATAGATAGATAGATAGATAGATAGATACTAACCTAGGGTTCAACTGTAGATAGATAGATAGATAGATAGATAGATAGATAGATAGATAGATAGATAGATAGATAGATAGATAGATAGATAGATAGATAGATAGATAGATAGATAGATAGATAGATACTAACCTAGGGTTCAACTGTAGATAGATAGATAGATAGATAGATAGATAGATAGATAGATAGATAGATAGATAGATACTAACCTAGGGTTCAACTGTAGATAGATAGATAGATAGATAGATAGATAGATAGATAGATAGATAGATAGATAGATAGATAGATAGATAGATAGATAGATAGATAGATAGATAGATAGATAGATAGATAGATAGTTACCTTGGGTTCAACTGTAGATAGATAGATAGATAGATAGATAGATAGATAGATAGATAGATAGATAGATAGATAGATAGATAGATAGATAGATAGATAGATAGATAGATAGATAGATAGATAGATAGATAGATAGATAGATAGATAGATAGATAGATAGATAGATACTAACCTAGGGTTCAACTGTAGATAGATAGATAGATAGATAGATAGATAGATAGATAGATAGATAGATAGATAGATAGATAGATAGATAGATAGATAGATAGATAGATAGATAGATAGATAGATAGATAGATACTAACCTAGGGTTCAACTGTAGATAGATAGATAGATAGATAGATAGATAGATAGATAGATAGATAGATAGATAGATAGATAGATAGATAGATAGATAGATAGATAGATAGATAGATAGATAGATAGATAGATAGTTACCTTGGGTTCAACAGTAGATAGATAGATAGATAGATAGATAGATAGATAGATAGATAGATAGATAGATAGATAGATAGATAGATAGATAGATAGATAGATAGATAGATAGATAGATAGATAGATAGATAGATAGATAGATAGATAGATACTAACCTAGGGTTCAACTGTAGATAGATAGATAGATAGATAGATAGATAGATAGATAGATAGATAGATAGATAGATAGATAGATAGATAGATAGATAGATAGATAGATAGATAGATAGATAGATAGATAGTTACCTTGGGTTCAACAGTAGATAGATAGATAGATAGATAGATAGATAGATAGATAGATAGATAGATAGATAGATAGATAGATAGATAGATAGATAGATAGATACTAACCTAGGGTTCAACTGTAGATAGATAGATAGATAGATAGATAGATAGATAGATAGATAGATAGATAGATAGATAGATAGATAGATAGATAGATAGATAGATAGATAGATAGATAGATAGATAGATAGATAGATAGATAGATAGATAGATAGATAGATAGTAACCTAGGGTTCAACTGTAGATAGATATATGGATAGATAGATAGATATATAGATATATAGATAGATATATAGATAGATAGATAGATAGATAGATAGATAGATAGATAGATAGATAGATAGATAGATAGATAGATAGATAGATAGATAGATAGATAGTTACCTAGGGTTCAACTGTAGATAGATAGATAGATAGATAGATAGATAGATAGATAGATAGATAGATAGATAGATAGATAGATAGATAGATAGATAGATAGATAGATAGATAGATAGATAGATAGATACTAACCTAGGGTTCAACTGTAGATAGATAGATAGATAGATAGATAGATAGATAGATAGATAGATAGATAGATAGATAGATAGATAGATAGATAGATAGATAGATAGATAGATAGTAACCTAGGGTTCAACTGTAGATAGATAGATAGATAGATAGATAGATAGATAGATAGATAGATAGATAGATAGATAGATAGATAGATAGATAGATAGATAGATAGATAGATAGATAGATAGATAGATAGATAGATAGATATTAACCTAGGGTTCAACTGTAGATAGAAAGATAGATAGATAGATAGATAGATAGATAGATAGATAGATAGATAGATAGATAGATAGATAGATAGATAGATAGATAGATAGATAGATAGATAGTAACCTAGGGTTCAACTGTAGATAGATATATGGATAGATAGATATATAGATATATAGATAGATAGATAGATAGATAGATAGATAGATAGATAGATAGATAGATAGATAGATAGATAGATAGATAGATAGATAGATAGATAGATAGATAGATAGATAGATATTAACCTAGGGTTCAACTGTAGACAGAAAGATAGATAGATAGATAGATAGATAGATAGATAGATAGATAGATAGATAGATAGATAGATAGATAGATAGATAGATAGATAGATAGATAGATAGATAGATAGATAGATAGATAGATAGATAGTTACCTTGGGTTCAACTGTAGATAGATAGATAGATAGATAGATAGATAGATAGATAGATAGATAGATAGATAGATAGATAGATAGATAGATAGATAGATAGATAGATAGATAGATAGATAGATAGATAGATAGATAGATAGATAGATAGATACTAACCTAGGGTTCAACTGTAGATAGATAGATAGATAGATAGATAGATAGATAGATAGATAGATAGATAGATAGATAGATAGATAGATAGATAGATAGATAGATAGATAGATAGATAGATAGATAGTTACCTTGGGTTCAACAGTAGATAGATAGATAGATAGATAGATAGATAGATAGATAGATAGATAGATAGATAGATAGATAGATAGATAGATAGATAGATAGATAGATAGATAGATAGATAGATAGATAGATAGATAGATAGATAGATAGATAGATAGATAGATAGATAGATAGATAGATACTAACCTAGGGTTCAACTGTAGATAGATAGATAGATAGATAGATAGATAGATAGATAGATAGATAGATAGATAGATAGATAGATAGATAGATAGATAGATAGATAGATAGATAGATTGATAGATAGATAGTTACCTTGGGTTCAACAGTAGATAGATAGATAGATAGATAGATAGATAGATAGATAGATAGATAGATAGATAGATAGATAGATAGATAGATAGATAGATAGATAGATAGATAGATAGATAGATAGATAGATAGATAGATAGATAGATAGATACTAACCTAGGTTTCAACTGTAGATAGAAAGATAGATAGATAGATAGATAGATAGATAGATAGATAGATAGATAGATAGATAGATAGATAGATAGATAGATAGATAGATAGATAGATAGATAGATAGATAGATAGATACTAACCTAGGGTTCAACTGTAGATAGATAGATAGATAGATAGATAGATAGATAGATAGATAGATAGATAGATAGATAGATAGATAGATAGATAGATAGATAGATAGATAGATAGATAGATAGATAGATAGATACTAACCTAGGGTTCAACTGTAGATAGATAGATAGATAGATAGATAGATAGATAGATAGATAGATAGATAGATAGATAGATAGATAGATAGATAGATAGATAGATAGATAGATAGATAGATAGATAGATAGATAGATAGATAGATAGATAGATAGATAGTTACCTTGGGTTCAACTGTAGATAGATAGATAGATAGATAGATAGATAGATAGATAGATAGATAGATAGATAGATAGATAGATAGATAGATAGATAGATAGATAGATAGATACTAACCTAGGGTTCAACTGTAGATAGATAGATAGATAGATAGATAGATAGATAGATAGATAGATAGATAGATAGATAGATAGATAGATAGATAGATAGATAGATAGATAGATAGATAGATAGATAGATAGATACTAACCTAGGGTTCAACTGTAGATAGATAGATAGATAGATAGATAGATAGATAGATAGATAGATAGATAGATAGATAGATAGATAGATAGATAGATAGATAGATAGATAGATAGATAGATAGATAGATAGATAGATAGATAGATAGTTACCTTGGGTTCAACAGTAGATAGATAGATAGATAGATAGATAGATAGATAGATAGATAGATAGATAGATAGATAGATAGATAGATAGATAGATAGATAGATAGATAGATAGATAGATAGATAGATAGATACTAACCTAGGGTTCAACTGTAGATAGATAGATAGATAGATAGATAGATAGATAGATAGATAGATAGATAGATAGATAGATAGATAGATAGATAGATAGATAGATAGATAGATAGATAGATAGATAGATAGATAGTTACCTTGGGTTCAACAGTAGATAGATAGATAGATAGATAGATAGATAGATAGATAGATAGATAGATAGATAGATAGATAGATAGATAGATAGATAGATAGATAGATAGATAGATAGATAGATAGATAGATAGATAGATAGATAGATAGATAGATAGATAGATAGATACTAACCTAGGTTTCAACTGTAGATAGAAAGATAGATAGATAGATAGATAGATAGATAGATAGATAGATAGATAGATAGATAGATAGATAGATAGATAGATAGATAGATAGATAGATAGATAGATAGATAGATAGATACTAACCTAGGGTTCAACTGTAGATAGATAGATAGATAGATAGATAGATAGATAGATAGATAGATAGATAGATAGATAGATAGATAGATAGATAGATAGATAGATAGATAGATAGATAGATAGATAGATAGATACTAACCTAGGGTTCAACTGTAGATAGATAGATAGATAGATAGATAGATAGATAGATAGATAGATAGATAGATAGATAGATAGATAGATAGATAGATAGATAGATAGATAGATAGATAGATAGATAGATAGATAGATAGATAGATAGATAGTTACCTTGGGTTCAACTGTAGATAGATAGATAGATAGATAGATAGATAGATAGATAGATAGATAGATAGATAGATAGATAGATAGATAGATAGATAGATAGATAGATAGATAGATAGATAGATAGATAGATAGATAGATAGATAGATAGATACTAACCTAGGGTTCAACTGTAGATAGATAGATAGATAGATAGATAGATAGATAGATAGATAGATAGATAGATAGATAGATAGATAGATAGATAGATAGATAGATAGATAGATAGATAGATAGATAGATACTAACCTAGGGTTCAACTGTAGATAGATAGATAGATAGATAGATAGATAGATAGATAGATAGATAGATAGATAGATAGATAGATAGATAGATAGATAGATAGATAGATAGATAGATAGATAGATAGATAGATAGATAGTTACCTTGGGTTCAACAGTAGATAGATAGATAGATAGATAGATAGATAGATAGATAGATAGATAGATAGATAGATAGATAGATAGATAGATAGATAGATAGATAGATAGATAGATAGATAGATACTAACCTAGGGTTCAACTGTA
This sequence comes from Thymallus thymallus, assembly GCA_023634145.1. Classification (NCBI taxonomy): domain Eukaryota; kingdom Metazoa; phylum Chordata; class Actinopteri; order Salmoniformes; family Salmonidae; genus Thymallus; species Thymallus thymallus. The sequence goes on along the minus strand of CM042397.1, from coordinate 42,351,871 downwards.
GATAGATAGATAGATAGATAGATAGATAGATAGATAGATAGATAGATAGATAGATAGATAGATAGATAGATAGATAGATAGATAGATAGATAGATAGATAGATAGTTACCTTGGGTTCAACAGTAGATAGATAGATAGATAGATAGATAGATAGATAGATAGATAGATAGATAGATAGATAGATAGATAGATAGATAGATAGATAGATAGATAGATAGATAGATACTAACCTAGGTTTCAACTGTAGATAGAAAGATAGATAGATAGATAGATAGATAGATAGATAGATAGATAGATAGATAGATAGATAGATAGATAGATAGATAGATAGATAGATAGATAGATAGATAGATAGATAGATAGATAGATAGATAGATAGATAGATAGATAGATACTAACCTAGGGTTCAACTGTAGATAGATAGATAGATAGATAGATAGATAGATAGATAGATAGATAGATAGATAGATAGATAGATAGATAGATAGATAGATAGATAGATAGATAGATAGATAGATAGATAGATACTAACCTAGGGTTCAACTGTAGATAGATAGATAGATAGATAGATAGATAGATAGATAGATAGATAGATAGATAGATAGATAGATAGATAGATAGATAGATAGATAGATAGATAGATAGATAGTTACCTTGGGTTCAACTGTAGATAGATAGATAGATAGATAGATAGATAGATAGATAGATAGATAGATAGATAGATAGATAGATAGATAGATAGATAGATAGATAGATAGATAGATAGATAGATAGATAGATAGATAGATAGATAGATACTAACCTAGGGTTCAACTGTAGATAGATAGATAGATAGATAGATAGATAGATAGATAGATAGATAGATAGATAGATAGATAGATAGATAGATAGATAGATAGATAGATAGATAGATAGATAGATACTAACCTAGGGTTCAACTGTAGATAGATAGATAGATAGATAGATAGATAGATAGATAGATAGATAGATAGATAGATAGATAGATAGATAGATAGATAGATAGATAGATAGATAGATAGATAGATAGATAGATAGATAGTTACCTTGGGTTCAACAGTAGATAGATAGATAGATAGATAGATAGATAGATAGATAGATAGATAGATAGATAGATAGATAGATAGATAGATAGATAGATAGATAGATAGATAGATAGATAGATAGATAGATAGATAGATAGATAGATAGATAGATAGATAGATAGATAGATAGATAGATACTAACCTAGGGTTCAACTGTAGATAGATAGATAGATAGATAGATAGATAGATAGATAGATAGATAGATAGATAGATAGATAGATAGATAGATAGATAGATAGATAGATAGATAGATAGATAGATAGATACTAACCTAGGGTTCAACTGTAGATAGATAGATAGATAGATAGATAGATAGATAGATAGATAGATAGATAGATAGATAGATAGATAGATAGATAGATAGATAGATAGATAGATAGATAGATAGATAGATAGATAGATAGATAGATACTAACCTAGGGTTCAACTGTAGATAGATAGATAGATAGATAGATAGATAGATAGATAGATAGATAGATAGATAGATAGATAGATAGATAGATAGATAGATAGATAGATAGATAGATAGATAGATAGATACTAACCTAGGGTTCAACTGTAGATAGATAGATAGATAGATAGATAGATAGATAGATAGATAGATAGATAGATAGATAGATAGATAGATAGATAGATAGATAGATAGATAGATAGATAGTTACCTTGGGTTCAACTGTAGATAGATAGATAGATAGATAGATAGATAGATAGATAGATAGATAGATAGATAGATAGATAGATAGATAGATAGATAGATAGATAGATAGATAGATAGATAGATAGATAGATAGATAGATAGATACTAACCTAGGGTTCAACTGTAGATAGATAGATAGATAGATAGATAGATAGATAGATAGATAGATAGATAGATAGATAGATAGATAGATAGATAGATAGATAGATAGATAGATAGATAGATAGATACTAACCTAGGGTTCAACTGTAGATAGATAGATAGATAGATAGATAGATAGATAGATAGATAGATAGATAGATAGATAGATAGATAGATAGATAGATAGATAGATAGATAGATAGATAGATAGATAGATAGATAGATAGATAGATAGTTACCTTGGGTTCAACAGTAGATAGATAGATAGATAGATAGATAGATAGATAGATAGATAGATAGATAGATAGATAGATAGATAGATAGATAGATAGATAGATAGATAGATAGATAGATAGATAGATAGATAGATAGATAGATACTAACCTAGGGTTCAACTGTAGATAGATAGATAGATAGATAGATAGATAGATAGATAGATAGATAGATAGATAGATAGATAGATAGATAGATAGATAGATAGATAGATAGATAGATAGATAGATAGATAGATAGATAGATAGATAGTTACCTTGGGTTCAACAGTAGATAGATAGATAGATAGATAGATAGATAGATAGATAGATAGATAGATAGATAGATAGATAGATAGATAGATAGATAGATAGATAGATAGATAGATAGATAGATAGATAGATAGATACTAACCTAGGTTTCAACTGTAGATAGATAGATAGATAGATAGATAGATAGATAGATAGATAGATAGATAGATAGATAGATAGATAGATAGATAGATAGATAGATAGATAGATAGATAGATAGATAGATAGATAGATAGATAGATACTAACCTAGGGTTCAACTGTAGATAGATAGATAGATAGATAGATAGATAGATAGATAGATAGATAGATAGATAGATAGATAGATAGATAGATAGATAGATAGATACTAACCTAGGGTTCAACTGTAGATAGATAGATAGATAGATAGATAGATAGATAGATAGATAGATAGATAGATAGATAGATAGATAGATAGATAGATAGATAGATAGATAGATAGATAGATAGATAGATAGATAGTTACCTTGGGTTCAACTGTAGATAGATAGATAGATAGATAGATAGATAGATAGATAGATAGATAGATAGATAGATAGATAGATAGATAGATAGATAGATAGATAGATAGATAGATAGATAGATAGATAGATAGATAGATAGTTACCTTGGGTTCAACTGTAGATAGATAGATAGATAGATAGATAGATAGATAGATAGATAGATAGATAGATAGATAGATAGATAGATAGATAGATAGATAGATAGATAGATAGATAGATAGATACTAACCTAGGGTTCAACTGTAGATAGATAGATAGATAGATAGATAGATAGATAGATAGATAGATAGATAGATAGATAGATAGATAGATAGATAGATAGATAGATAGATAGATAGATAGATAGATACTAACCTAGGGTTCAACTGTAGATAGAAAGATAGAAAGATATAGAGAAAGATAGAAAGATATAGAGATAGAAAGATATAGAGATAGAAAGATATAGAGATAGATAGATAGATAGATAGATAGATAGATAGATAGATAGATAGATAGATAGATAGATAGATAGATAGATAGATAGATAGATAGATAGATAGATAGATAGTTACCTTGGGTTCAACAGTAGATAGATAGATAGATAGATAGATAGATAGATAGATAGATAGATAGATAGATAGATAGATAGATAGATAGATAGATAGATAGATAGATAGATAGATACTAACCTAGGGTTCAACTGTAGATAGATAGATAGATAGATAGATAGATAGATAGATAGATAGATAGATAGATAGATAGATAGATAGATAGTAACCTAGGGTTCAACTGTAGATAGATAGATAGATAGATAGATAGATAGATAGATAGATAGATAGATAGATAGATAGATAGATAGATAGATAGATAGATAGATAGATAGATAGATAGATAGATAGATAGATAGATAGATATTAACCTAGGGTTCAACTGTAGATAGAAAGATAGATAGATAGATAGATAGATAGATAGATAGATAGATAGATAGATAGATAGATAGATAGATAGATAGATAGATAGATAGATAGATAGATAGATAGTAACCTAGGGTTCAACTGTAGATAGATATATGGATAGATAGATATATAGATATATAGATAGATAGATAGATAGATAGATAGATAGATAGATAGATAGATAGATAGATAGATAGATAGATAGATAGATAGATAGATAGATAGATAGATAGATATTAACCTAGGGTTCAACTGTAGACAGAAAGATAGATAGATAGATAGATAGATAGATAGATAGATAGATAGATAGATAGATAGATAGATAGATAGATAGATAGATAGATAGATAGATAGATAGATAGATAGATAGATAGATAGATAGATAGTTACCTTGGGTTCAACTGTAGATAGATAGATAGATAGATAGATAGATAGATAGATAGATAGATAGATAGATAGATAGATAGATAGATAGATAGATAGATAGATAGATAGATAGATAGATAGATAGATAGATAGATAGATAGATAGATAGATAGATAGATAGATACTAACCTAGGGTTCAACTGTAGATAGATAGATAGATAGATAGATAGATAGATAGATAGATAGATAGATAGATAGATAGATAGATAGATAGATAGATAGATAGATAGATAGATAGATAGATAGATAGATAGTTACCTTGGGTTCAACAGTAGATAGATAGATAGATAGATAGATAGATAGATAGATAGATAGATAGATAGATAGATAGATAGATAGATAGATAGATAGATAGATAGATAGATAGATAGATAGATAGATAGATAGATAGATACTAACCTAGGGTTCAACTGTAGATAGATAGATAGATAGATAGATAGATAGATAGATAGATAGATAGATAGATAGATAGATAGATAGATAGATAGATAGATAGATAGATAGATAGATAGATAGATAGTTACCTTGGGTTCAACAGTAGATAGATAGATAGATAGATAGATAGATAGATAGATAGATAGATAGATAGATAGATAGATAGATAGATAGATAGATAGATAGATAGATAGATAGATAGATAGATAGATAGATAGATAGATAGATAGATACTAACCTAGGTTTCAACTGTAGATAGAAAGATAGATAGATAGATAGATAGATAGATAGATAGATAGATAGATAGATAGATAGATAGATAGATAGATAGATAGATAGATAGATAGATAGATAGATAGATAGATAGATAGATAGATAGATACTAACCTAGGGTTCAACTGTAGATAGATAGATAGATAGATAGATAGATAGATAGATAGATAGATAGATAGATAGATAGATAGATAGATAGATAGATAGATAGATAGATAGATAGATAGATAGATACTAACCTAGGGTTCAACTGTAGATAGATAGATAGATAGATAGATAGATAGATAGATAGATAGATAGATAGATAGATAGATAGATAGATAGATAGATAGATAGATAGATAGATAGATAGATAGATAGATAGATAGATAGATAGATAGTTACCTTGGGTTCAACTGTAGATAGATAGATAGATAGATAGATAGATAGATAGATAGATAGATAGATAGATAGATAGATAGATAGATAGATAGATAGATAGATAGATAGATAGATAGATAGATAGATAGATAGATAGATAGATAGATAGATACTAACCTAGGGTTCAACTGTAGATAGATAGATAGATAGATAGATAGATAGATAGATAGATAGATAGATAGATAGATAGATAGATAGATAGATAGATAGATAGATAGATAGATAGATAGATAGATAGATAGATACTAACCTAGGGTTCAACTGTAGATAGATAGATAGATAGATAGATAGATAGATAGATAGATAGATAGATAGATAGATAGATAGATAGATAGATAGATAGATAGATAGATAGATAGATAGATAGATAGATAGATAGATAGATAGATAGATAGATAGATAGATAGTTACCTTGGGTTCAACAGTAGATAGATAGATAGATAGATAGATAGATAGATAGATAGATAGATAGATAGATAGATAGATAGATAGATAGATAGATAGATAGATAGATAGATAGATAGATAGATACTAACCTAGGGTTCAACTGTAGATAGATAGATAGATAGATAGATAGATAGATAGATAGATAGATAGATAGATAGATAGATAGATAGATAGATAGATAGATAGATAGATAGATAGATAGATAGTTACCTTGGGTTCAACAGTAGATAGATAGATAGATAGATAGATAGATAGATAGATAGATAGATAGATAGATAGATAGATAGATAGATAGATAGATAGATAGATAGATAGATAGATAGATAGATAGATAGATAGATAGATACTAACCTAGGTTTCAACTGTAGATAGAAAGATAGATAGATAGATAGATAGATAGATAGATAGATAGATAGATAGATAGATAGATAGATAGATAGATAGATAGATAGATAGATAGATAGATAGATAGATAGATAGATAGATAGATAGATAGATAGATACTAACCTAGGGTTCAACTGTAGATAGATAGATAGATAGATAGATAGATAGATAGATAGATAGATAGATAGATAGATAGATAGATAGATAGATAGATAGATAGATAGATAGATAGATAGATAGATACTAACCTAGGGTTCAACTGTAGATAGATAGATAGATAGATAGATAGATAGATAGATAGATAGATAGATAGATAGATAGATAGATAGATAGATAGATAGATAGATAGATAGATAGATAGATAGATAGATAGATAGATAGATAGTTACCTTGGGTTCAACTGTAGATAGATAGATAGATAGATAGATAGATAGATAGATAGATAGATAGATAGATAGATAGATAGATAGATAGATAGATAGATAGATAGATAGATAGATAGATAGATAGATAGATAGATAGATAGATAGATACTAACCTAGGGTTCAACTGTAGATAGATAGATAGATAGATAGATAGATAGATAGATAGATAGATAGATAGATAGATAGATAGATAGATAGATAGATAGATAGATAGATAGATAGATAGATAGATAGATAGATAGATAGATAGATAGATAGATAGATACTAACCTAGGGTTCAACTGTAGATAGATAGATAGATAGATAGATAGATAGATAGATAGATAGATAGATAGATAGATAGATAGATAGATAGATAGATAGATAGATAGATAGATAGATAGATAGTTACCTTGGGTTCAACAGTAGATAGATAGATAGATAGATAGATAGATAGATAGATAGATAGATAGATAGATAGATAGATAGATAGATAGATAGATAGATAGATAGATAGATAGATAGATAGATAGATACTAACCTAGGGTTCAACTGTAGATAGATAGATAGATAGATAGATAGATAGATAGATAGATAGATAGATAGATAGATAGATAGATAGATAGATAGATAGATAGATAGATAGATAGTTACCTTGGGTTCAACAGTAGATAGATAGATAGATAGATAGATAGATAGATAGATAGATAGATAGATAGATAGATAGATAGATAGATAGATAGATAGATAGATAGATAGATAGATAGATAGATAGATAGATAGATAGATAGATAGATAGATACTAACCTAGGTTTCAACTGTAGATAGAAAGATAGATAGATAGATAGATAGATAGATAGATAGATAGATAGATAGATAGATAGATAGATAGATAGATAGATAGATAGATAGATAGATAGATAGATAGATAGATAGATAGATACTAACCTAGGGTTCAACTGTAGATAGATAGATAGATAGATAGATAGATAGATAGATAGATAGATAGATAGATAGATAGATAGATAGATAGATAGATAGATAGATAGATAGATAGATAGATAGATAGATAGATACTAACCTAGGGTTCAACTGTAGATAGATAGATAGATAGATAGATAGATAGATAGATAGATAGATAGATAGATAGATAGATAGATAGATAGATAGATAGATAGATAGATAGATAGATAGATAGTTACCTTGGGTTCAACTGTAGATAGATAGATAGATAGATAGATAGATAGATAGATAGATAGATAGATAGATAGATAGATAGATAGATAGATAGATAGATAGATAGATAGATAGATAGATAGATAGATAGATAGATACTAACCTAGGGTTCAACTGTAGATAGATAGATAGATAGATAGATAGATAGATAGATAGATAGATAGATAGATAGATAGATAGATAGATAGATAGATAGATAGATAGATAGATAGATAGATAGATAGATAGATAGATACTAACCTAGGGTTCAACTGTAGATAGATAGATAGATAGATAGATAGATAGATAGATAGATAGATAGATAGATAGATAGATAGATAGATAGATAGATAGATAGATAGATAGATAGATAGATAGATAGTTACCTTGGGTTCAACAGTAGATAGATAGATAGATAGATAGATAGATAGATAGATAGATAGATAGATAGATAGATAGATAGATAGATAGATAGATAGATAGATAGATAGATAGATAGATAGATAGATAGATAGATAGATAGATAGATAGATAGATAGATAGATACTAACCTAGGGTTCAACTGTAGATAGATAGATAGATAGATAGATAGATAGATAGATAGATAGATAGATAGATAGATAGATAGATAGATAGATAGATAGATAGATAGATAGATAGATAGATAGATAGATAGATAGATAGATAGATAGATAGATAGATAGTTACCTTGGGTTCAACAGTAGATAGATAGATAGATAGATAGATAGATAGATAGATAGATAGATAGATAGATAGATAGATAGATAGATAGATAGATAGATAGATAGATAGATACTAACCTAGGTTTCAACTGTAGATAGATAGATAGATAGATAGATAGATAGATAGATAGATAGATAGATAGATAGATAGATAGATAGATAGATAGATAGATAGATAGATACTAACCTAGGGTTCAACTGTAGATAGATAGATAGATAGATAGATAGATAGATAGATAGATAGATAGATAGATAGATAGATAGATAGATAGATAGATAGATAGATAGATAGATAGATAGATACTAACCTAGGGTTCAACTGTAGATAGATAGATAGATAGATAGATAGATAGATAGATAGATAGATAGATAGATAGATAGATAGATAGATAGATAGATAGATAGATAGATAGATAGATAGATAGATAGTTACCTTGGGTTCAACTGTAGATAGATAGATAGATAGATAGATAGATAGATAGATAGATAGATAGATAGATAGATAGATAGATAGATAGATAGATAGATAGATAGATAGATAGATAGATAGATAGATAGATAGTTACCTTGGGTTCAACTGTAGATAGATAGATAGATAGATAGATAGATAGATAGATAGATAGATAGATAGATAGATAGATAGATAGATAGATAGATAGATAGATAGATAGATAGATAGATAGATAGATAGATAGTTACCTTGGGTTCAACTGTAGATAGATAGATAGATAGATAGATAGATAGATAGATAGATAGATAGATAGATAGATAGATAGATAGATAGATAGATAGATAGATAGATAGATAGATAGATAGATAGATAGATAGATAGATAGATAGATAGATACTAACCTAGGGTTCAACTGTAGATAGATAGATAGATAGATAGATAGATAGATAGATAGATAGATAGATAGATAGATAGATAGATAGATAGATAGATAGATAGATACTAACCTAGGGTTCAACTGTAGATAGAAAGATAGAAAGATATAGAGAAAGATAGAAAGATATAGAGATAGAAAGATATAGAGATAGAAAGATATAGAGATAGATAGATAGATAGATAGATAGATAGATAGATAGATAGATAGATAGATAGATAGATAGATAGATAGATAGATAGATAGATAGATAGATAGATAGATAGTTACCTTGGGTTCAACAGTAGATAGATAGATAGATAGATAGATAGATAGATAGATAGATAGATAGATAGATAGATAGATAGATAGATAGATAGATAGATAGATAGATAGATAGATAGATAGATAGATACTAACCTAGGTTTCAACTGTAGATAGAAAGATAGATAGATAGATAGATAGATAGATAGATAGATAGATAGATAGATAGATAGATAGATAGATAGATAGATAGATAGATAGATAGATAGATAGATAGATAGATAGATAGATAGATAGATACTAACCTAGGGTTCAACTGTAGATAGATAGATAGATAGATAGATAGATAGATAGATAGATAGATAGATAGATAGATAGATAGATAGATAGATAGATAGATAGATAGATAGATAGATAGATAGATAGATAGATACTAACCTAGGGTTCAACTGTAGATAGATAGATAGATAGATAGATAGATAGATAGATAGATAGATAGATAGATAGATAGATAGATAGATAGATAGATAGATAGATAGATAGATAGATAGTTACCTTGGGTTCAACTGTAGATAGATAGATAGATAGATAGATAGATAGATAGATAGATAGATAGATAGATAGATAGATAGATAGATAGATAGATAGATAGATAGATAGATAGATAGATAGATAGATAGATAGATAGATAGATAGATACTAACCTAGGGTTCAACTGTAGATAGATAGATAGATAGATAGATAGATAGATAGATAGATAGATAGATAGATAGATAGATAGATAGATAGATAGATAGATAGATAGATAGATAGATAGATAGATAGATAGATAGATAGATACTAACCTAGGGTTCAACTGTAGATAGATAGATAGATAGATAGATAGATAGATAGATAGATAGATAGATAGATAGATAGATAGATAGATAGATAGATAGATAGATAGATAGATAGATAGATAGATAGATAGATAGTTACCTTGGGTTCAACAGTAGATAGATAGATAGATAGATAGATAGATAGATAGATAGATAGATAGATAGATAGATAGATAGATAGATAGATAGATAGATAGATAGATAGATAGATAGATAGATAGATAGATAGATAGATAGATAGATAGATAGATAGATACTAACCTAGGGTTCAACTGTAGATAGATAGATAGATAGATAGATAGATAGATAGATAGATAGATAGATAGATAGATAGATAGATAGATAGATAGATAGATAGATAGATAGATAGATAGATAGATAGATAGTTACCTTGGGTTCAACAGTAGATAGATAGATAGATAGATAGATAGATAGATAGATAGATAGATAGATAGATAGATAGATAGATAGATAGATAGATAGATAGATAGATAGATAGATAGATACTAACCTAGGTTTCAACTGTAGATAGAAAGATAGATAGATAGATAGATAGATAGATAGATAGATAGATAGATAGATAGATAGATAGATAGATAGATAGATAGATAGATAGATAGATAGATAGATAGATAGATAGATAGATAGATAGATACTAACCTAGGGTTCAACTGTAGATAGATAGATAGATAGATAGATAGATAGATAGATAGATAGATAGATAGATAGATAGATAGATAGATAGATAGATAGATAGATAGATAGATACTAACCTAGGGTTCAACTGTAGATAGATAGATAGATAGATAGATAGATAGATAGATAGATAGATAGATAGATAGATAGATAGATAGATAGATAGATAGATAGATAGTTACCTTGGGTTCAACTGTAGATAGATAGATAGATAGATAGATAGATAGATAGATAGATAGATAGATAGATAGATAGATAGATAGATAGATAGATAGATAGATAGATAGATAGATAGATAGATAGATAGATAGATACTAACCTAGGGTTCAACTGTAGATAGATAGATAGATAGATAGATAGATAGATAGATAGATAGATAGATAGATAGATAGATAGATAGATAGATAGATAGATAGATAGATAGATAGATAGATAGATAGATAGATAGATAGATAGATACTAACCTAGGGTTCAACTGTAGATAGATAGATAGATAGATAGATAGATAGATAGATAGATAGATAGATAGATAGATAGATAGATAGATAGATAGATAGATAGATAGATAGATAGATAGATAGATAGATAGATAGATAGATAGATAGTTACCTTGGGTTCAACAGTAGATAGATAGATAGATAGATAGATAGATAGATAGATAGATAGATAGATAGATAGATAGATAGATAGATAGATAGATAGATAGATAGATAGATAGATAGATAGATAGATAGATAGATAGATAGATAGATAGATAGATAGATAGATACTAACCTAGGGTTCAACTGTAGATAGATAGATAGATAGATAGATAGATAGATAGATAGATAGATAGATAGATAGATAGATAGATAGATAGATAGATAGATAGATAGATAGATAGATAGATAGATAGATAGATAGATAGATAGATAGATAGATAGTTACCTTGGGTTCAACAGTAGATAGATAGATAGATAGATAGATAGATAGATAGATAGATAGATAGATAGATAGATAGATAGATAGATAGATAGATAGATAGATAGATAGATAGATAGATAGATAGATAGATAGATAGATACTAACCTAGGTTTCAACTGTAGATAGATAGATAGATAGATAGATAGATAGATAGATAGATAGATAGATAGATAGATAGATAGATAGATAGATAGATAGATAGATAGATAGATAGATAGATAGATAGATAGATAGATAGATAGATAGATACTAACCTAGGGTTCAACTGTAGATAGATAGATAGATAGATAGATAGATAGATAGATAGATAGATAGATAGATAGATAGATAGATAGATAGATAGATAGATAGATAGATAGATAGATAGATAGATACTAACCTAGGGTTCAACTGTAGATAGATAGATAGATAGATAGATAGATAGATAGATAGATAGATAGATAGATAGATAGATAGATAGATAGATAGATAGATAGATAGATAGATAGATAGATAGATAGATAGATAGATAGATAGATAGATAGATAGATAGATAGATAGATAGATAGATAGTTACCTTGGGTTCAACTGTAGATAGATAGATAGATAGATAGATAGATAGATAGATAGATAGATAGATAGATAGATAGATAGATAGATAGATAGATAGATAGATAGATAGATAGATAGATAGATAGATAGATAGTTACCTTGGGTTCAACTGTAGATAGATAGATAGATAGATAGATAGATAGATAGATAGATAGATAGATAGATAGATAGATAGATAGATAGATAGATAGATAGATAGATAGATAGATAGATAGATAGATAGATAGATAGATAGATAGATACTAACCTAGGGTTCAACTGTAGATAGATAGATAGATAGATAGATAGATAGATAGATAGATAGATAGATAGATAGATAGATAGATAGATAGATAGATAGATAGATAGATAGATAGATAGATAGATAGATAGATAGATAGATACTAACCTAGGGTTCAACTGTAGATAGATAGATAGATAGATAGATAGATAGATAGATAGATAGATAGATAGATAGATAGATAGATAGATAGATAGATAGATAGATAGATAGATAGATAGATAGATAGATAGATAGATAGATAGATAGATAGATAGATAGATAGATAGATAGATAGATAGATAGATAGATACTAACCTAGGGTTCAACTGTAGATAGATAGATAGATAGATAGATAGATAGATAGATAGATAGATAGATAGATAGATAGATAGATAGATAGATAGATAGATAGATAGATAGATAGATAGATAGATAGATAGATAGATAGATAGTTACCTTGGGTTCAACAGTAGATAGATAGATAGATAGATAGATAGATAGATAGATAGATAGATAGATAGATAGATAGATAGATAGATAGATAGATAGATAGATAGATAGATAGATAGATAGATAGATAGATAGATAGATAGATAGATACTAACCTAGGGTTCAACTGTAGATAGATAGATAGATAGATAGATAGATAGATAGATAGATAGATAGATAGATAGATAGATAGATAGATAGATAGATAGATAGATAGATAGATAGTTACCTTGGGTTCAACAGTAGATAGATAGATAGATAGATAGATAGATAGATAGATAGATAGATAGATAGATAGATAGATAGATAGATAGATAGATAGATAGATAGATAGATAGATAGATAGATAGATAGATAGATACTAACCTAGGTTTCAACTGTAGATAGAAAGATAGATAGATAGATAGATAGATAGATAGATAGATAGATAGATAGATAGATAGATAGATAGATAGATAGATAGATAGATAGATAGATAGATAGATAGATAGATAGATAGATAGATAGATAGATAGATACTAACCTAGGGTTCAACTGTAGATAGATAGATAGATAGATAGATAGATAGATAGATAGATAGATAGATAGATAGATAGATAGATAGATAGATAGATAGATAGATAGATAGATAGATAGATAGATAGATAGATAGATAGATAGATAGATAGATAGATAGATACTAACCTAGGGTTCAACTGTAGATAGATAGATAGATAGATAGATAGATAGATAGATAGATAGATAGATAGATAGATAGATAGATAGATAGATAGATAGATAGATAGATAGATAGATAGATAGATAGATAGTTACCTTGGGTTCAACTGTAGATAGATAGATAGATAGATAGATAGATAGATAGATAGATAGATAGATAGATAGATAGATAGATAGATAGATAGATAGATAGATAGATAGATAGATAGATAGATAGATAGATAGATAGATACTAACCTAGGGTTCAACTGTAGATAGATAGATAGATAGATAGATAGATAGATAGATAGATAGATAGATAGATAGATAGATAGATAGATAGATAGATAGATAGATAGATAGATAGATAGATAGATAGATAGATAGATAGATACCTTGGGTTCAACTGTAGATAGATAGATAGATAGATAGATAGATAGATAGATAGATAGATAGATAGATAGATAGATAGATAGATAGATAGATAGATAGATAGATAGATAGATAGATAGATAGATAGTTACCTTGGGTTCAACAGTAGATAGATAGATAGATAGATAGATAGATAGATAGATAGATAGATAGATAGATAGATAGATAGATAGATAGATAGATAGATAGATAGATAGATAGATAGATAGATAGATAGATAGATACTAACCTAGGTTTCAACTGTAGATAGAAAGATAGATAGATAGATAGATAGATAGATAGATAGATAGATAGATAGATAGATAGATAGATAGATAGATAGATAGATAGATAGATAGATAGATAGATAGATAGATAGATAGATAGATAGATACTAACCTAGGGTTCAACTGTAGATAGATAGATAGATAGATAGATAGATAGATAGATAGATAGATAGATAGATAGATAGATAGATAGATAGATAGATAGATAGATAGATAGATAGATAGATAGATAGATAGATAGATACTAACCTAGGGTTCAACTGTAGATAGATAGATAGATAGATAGATAGATAGATAGATAGATAGATAGATAGATAGATAGATAGATAGATAGATAGATAGATAGATAGATAGATAGATAGATAGATAGATAGATAGATAGATAGATAGATAGTTACCTTGGGTTCAACTGTAGATAGATAGATAGATAGATAGATAGATAGATAGATAGATAGATAGATAGATAGATAGATAGATAGATAGATAGATAGATAGATAGATAGATAGATAGATAGATACTAACCTAGGGTTCAACTGTAGATAGAAAGATAGATAGATAGATAGATAGATAGATAGATAGATAGATAGATAGATAGATAGATAGATAGATAGATAGATAGATAGATAGATAGATAGATAGATAGATAGATAGATAGATAGATAGATAGTTACCTTGGGTTCAACTGTAGATAGATAGATAGATAGATAGATAGATAGATAGATAGATAGATAGATAGATAGATAGATAGATAGATAGATAGATAGATAGATAGATAGATAGATAGATAGATAGATAGATAGATAGATAGATAGATAGATAGATAGATAGATAGATAGATACTAACCTAGGGTTCAACTGTAGATAGATAGATAGATAGATAGATAGATAGATAGATAGATAGATAGATAGATAGATAGATAGATAGATAGATAGATAGATAGATAGATAGATAGATAGATAGATAGTAACCTAGGGTTCAACTGTAGATAGATATATGGATAGATAGATAGATAGATAGATAGATAGATAGATAGATAGATAGATAGATAGATAGATAGATAGATAGATAGATAGATAGATAGATAGATAGATAGATAGATAGATAGATAGATAGATAGATAGATAGATAGATAGATATTAACCTAGGGTTCAACTGTAGATAGAAAGATAGATAGATAGAAAGATAGATAGATAGATAGATAGATAGATAGATAGATAGATAGATAGATAGATAGATAGATAGATAGATAGATAGATAGATAGATAGATAGATAGATAGATAGATAGATAGATAGATAGATAGATAGATAGATAGATAGATAGATAGATAGATACCTTGGGTTCAACTGTAGATAGATAGATAGATAGATAGATAGATAGATAGATAGATAGATAGATAGATAGATAGATAGATAGATAGATAGATAGATAGATAGATAGATAGATAGATAGATAGATAGATAGATAGATAGATAGATAGATAGATAGATAGATAGATAGTTACCTTGGGTTCAACAGTAGATAGATAGATAGATAGATAGATAGATAGATAGATAGATAGATAGATAGATAGATAGATAGATAGATAGATAGATAGATAGATAGATAGATAGATAGATAGATAGATAGATACTAACCTAGGTTTCAACTGTAGATAGAAAGATAGATAGATAGATAGATAGATAGATAGATAGATAGATAGATAGATAGATAGATAGATAGATAGATAGATAGATAGATAGATAGATAGATAGATAGATAGATAGATACTAACCTAGGGTTCAACTGTAGATAGATAGATAGATAGATAGATAGATAGATAGATAGATAGATAGATAGATAGATAGATAGATAGATAGATAGATAGATAGATAGATAGATAGATAGATAGATAGATAGATAGATAGTTACCTTGGGTTCAACTGTAGATAGATAGATAGATAGATAGATAGATAGATAGATAGATAGATAGATAGATAGATAGATAGATAGATAGATAGATAGATAGATAGATAGATAGATAGATAGATAGATAGATACTAACCTAGGGTTCAACTGTAGATAGATAGATAGATAGATAGATAGATAGATAGATAGATAGATAGATAGATAGATAGATAGATAGATAGATAGATAGATAGATAGATAGATAGATAGATAGATACTAACCTAGGGTTCAACTGTAGATAGAAAGATAGATAGATAGATAGATAGATAGATAGATAGATAGATAGATAGATAGATAGATAGATAGATAGATAGATAGATAGATAGATAGATAGATAGATAGATAGATAGATAGTAACCTAGGGTTCAACTGTAGATATATATATGGATAGATAGATATATAGATAGATAGATAGATAGATAGATAGATAGATAGATAGATAGATAGATAGATAGATAGATAGATAGATAGATAGATAGATAGATAGATAGATAGATAGATAGATAGATAGATAGATAGATAGATAGTTACCTTGGGTTCAACTGTAGATAGATAGATAGATAGATAGATAGATAGATAGATAGATAGATAGATAGATAGATAGATAGATAGATAGATAGATAGATAGATAGATAGATACTAACCTAGGGTTCAACTGTAGATAGATAGATAGATAGATAGATAGATAGATAGATAGATAGATAGATAGATAGATAGATAGATAGATAGATAGATAGATAGATAGTAACCTAGGGTTCAACTGTAGATAGATATATGGATAGATAGATAGATAGATAGATAGATAGATATATAGATAGATAGATAGATAGATAGATAGATAGATAGATAGATAGATAGATAGATAGATAGATAGATAGATAGATAGATAGATAGATAGATAGATAGATAGATAGATAGATAGATATTAACCTAGGGTTCAACTGTAGATAGATAGATAGATAGATAGATAGATAGATAGATAGATAGATAGATAGATAGATAGATAGATAGATAGATAGATAGATAGATAGATAGATAGATAGTAACCTAGGGTTCAACTGTAGATATATATATGGATAGATAGATATATAGATAGATAGATAGATAGATAGATAGATAGATAGATAGATAGATAGATAGATAGATAGATAGATAGATAGATAGATAGATAGATAGATAGATAGATAGTTACCTTGGGTTCAACTGTAGATAGATAGATAGATAGATAGATAGATAGATAGATAGATAGATAGATAGATAGATAGATAGATAGATAGATAGATAGATAGATAGATAGATAGATAGATAGATAGATAGATAGATAGATACTAACCTAGGGTTCAACTGTAGATAGATAGATAGATAGATAGATAGATAGATAGATAGATAGATAGATAGATAGATAGATAGATAGATAGATAGATAGATAGATAGATAGTAACCTAGGGTTCAACTGTAGATAGATATATGGATAGATAGATAGATAGATAGATAGATAGATAGATAGATAGATAGATAGATAGATAGATAGATAGATAGATAGATAGATAGATAGATAGATAGATAGATAGATAGATAGATAGATATTAACCTAGGGTTCAACTGTAGATAGATAGATAGATAGATAGATAGATAGATAGATAGATAGATAGATAGATAGATAGATAGATAGATAGATAGATAGATAGATAGATAGATAGATAGATAGATAGATAGATAGATAGTAACCTAGGGTTCAACTGTAGATAGATATATGGATAGATAGATAGATAGATAGATAGATATATAGATAGATAGATAGATAGATAGATAGATAGATAGATAGATAGATAGATAGATAGATAGATAGATAGATAGATAGATAGATAGATAGATAGATAGATAGATAGATAGATAGATATTAACCTAGGGTTCAACTGTAGATAGAAAGATAGATAGATAGAAAGATAGATAGATAGATAGATAGATAGATAGATAGATAGATAGATAGATAGATAGATAGATAGATAGATAGATAGATAGATAGATAGATAGATAGATAGATAGATACCTTGGGTTCAACTGTAGATAGATAGATAGATAGATAGATAGATAGATAGATAGATAGATAGATAGATAGATAGATAGATAGATAGATAGATAGATAGATAGATAGATAGATAGATAGATAGATAGATAGATAGATAGATAGATAGATAGATAGATAGATAGATATATAGTTACCTTGGGTTCAACAGTAGATAGATAGATAGATAGATAGATAGATAGATAGATAGATAGATAGATAGATAGATAGATAGATAGATAGATAGATAGATAGATAGATAGATACTAACCTAGGTTTCAACTGTAGATAGAAAGATAGATAGATAGATAGATAGATAGATAGATAGATAGATAGATAGATAGATAGATAGATAGATAGATAGATAGATAGATAGATAGATAGATAGATAGATAGATAGATAGATAGATAGATAGATAGATAGATACTAACCTAGGGTTCAACTGTAGATAGATAGATAGATAGATAGATAGATAGATAGATAGATAGATAGATAGATAGATAGATAGATAGATAGATAGATAGATAGATAGATAGATAGATAGATAGATAGATAGATAGATAGATAGATAGATAGTTACCTTGGGTTCAACTGTAGATAGATAGATAGATAGATAGATAGATAGATAGATAGATAGATAGATAGATAGATAGATAGATAGATAGATAGATAGATAGATAGATAGATAGATAGATAGATACTAACCTAGGGTTCAACTGTAGATAGATAGATAGATAGATAGATAGATAGATAGATAGATAGATAGATAGATAGATAGATAGATAGATAGATAGATAGATAGATAGATAGATAGATAGATAGATAGATACTAACCTAGGGTTCAACTGTAGATAGAAAGATAGATAGATAGATAGATAGATAGATAGATAGATAGATAGATAGATAGATAGATAGATAGATAGATAGATAGATAGATAGATAGATAGATAGTAACCTAGGGTTCAACTGTAGATATATATATGGATAGATAGATATATAGATAGATAGATAGATAGATAGATAGATAGATAGATAGATAGATAGATAGATAGATAGATAGATAGATAGATAGATAGATAGATAGATAGTTACCTTGGGTTCAACTGTAGATAGATAGATAGATAGATAGATAGATAGATAGATAGATAGATAGATAGATAGATAGATAGATAGATAGATAGATAGATAGATAGATAGATAGATAGATAGATAGATAGATAGATAGATAGATAGATAGATAGATAGATACTAACCTAGGGTTCAACTGTAGATAGATAGATAGATAGATAGATAGATAGATAGATAGATAGATAGATAGATAGATAGATAGATAGATAGATAGATAGATAGATAGATAGATAGATAGATAGATAGTAACCTAGGGTTCAACTGTAGATAGATATATGGATAGATAGATAGATAGATAGATATATAGATAGATAGATAGATAGATAGATAGATAGATAGATAGATAGATAGATAGATAGATAGATAGATAGATAGATAGATAGATAGATAGATAGATAGATAGATAGATAGATAGATAGATAGATAGATAGATATTAACCTAGGGTTCAACTGTAGATAGATAGATAGATAGATAGATAGATAGATAGATAGATAGATAGATAGATAGATAGATAGATAGATAGATAGATAGATAGATAGATAGATAGATAGATAGTAACCTAGGGTTCAACTGTAGATATATATATGGATAGATAGATATATAGATAGATAGATAGATAGATAGATAGATAGATAGATAGATAGATAGATAGATAGATAGATAGATAGATAGATAGATAGATAGATAGATAGATAGATAGATAGATAGATAGATAGATAGATAGATAGATAGATAGATAGATAGATAGTTACCTTGGGTTCAACTGTAGATAGATAGATAGATAGATAGATAGATAGATAGATAGATAGATAGATAGATAGATAGATAGATAGATAGATAGATAGATAGATAGATAGATAGATAGATAGATAGATAGATAGATAGATAGATAGATACTAACCTAGGGT
>CM042397.1:42275709-42320709 GCA_023634145.1 Thymallus thymallus | reverse complement strand
GATAGATAGATAGATAGATAGATAGATAGATAGATAGATAGATAGATAGATAGATAGATAGATAGATAGATAGATAGATAGATAGTTACCTTGGGTTCAACTGTAGATAGATAGATAGATAGATAGATAGATAGATAGATAGATAGATAGATAGATAGATAGATAGATAGATAGATAGATAGATAGATAGATAGATAGATAGATAGATAGATAGATAGATAGATAGATAGATAGATAGATAGTAACCTAGGGTTCAACTGTAGATAGATAGATAGATAGATAGATAGATAGATAGATAGATAGATAGATAGATAGATAGATAGATAGATAGATAGATAGATAGATAGATAGATAGATAGATAGATAGATAGATAGATAGATAGATAGATAGATAGATAGATAGATAGATAGATAGATAGATAGATAGATACCTTGGGTTCAACTGTAGATAGATAGATAGATAGATAGATAGATAGATAGATAGATAGATAGATAGATAGATAGATAGATAGATAGATAGATAGATAGATAGATAGATAGATAGATAGATAGATAGATAGATAGATAGATAGTTACCTTGGGTTCAACAGTAGATAGATAGATAGATAGATAGATAGATAGATAGATAGATAGATAGATAGATAGATAGATAGATAGATAGATAGATAGATAGATAGATAGATAGATAGATAGATAGATACTAACCTAGGTTTCAACTGTAGATAGAAAGATAGATAGATAGATAGATAGATAGATAGATAGATAGATAGATAGATAGATAGATAGATAGATAGATAGATAGATAGATAGATAGATAGATAGATAGATAGATAGATAGATAGATAGATAGATAGATAGATAGATAGATACTAACCTAGGGTTCAACTGTAGATAGATAGATAGATAGATAGATAGATAGATAGATAGATAGATAGATAGATAGATAGATAGATAGATAGATAGATAGATAGATAGATAGATAGATAGATAGATAGATAGATAGATAGATAGATAGATAGATAGATAGATAGATAGTTACCTTGGGTTCAACTGTAGATAGATAGATAGATAGATAGATAGATAGATAGATAGATAGATAGATAGATAGATAGATAGATAGATAGATAGATAGATAGATAGATAGATAGATAGATAGATAGATAGATAGATAGATACTAACCTAGGGTTCAACTGTAGATAGATAGATAGATAGATAGATAGATAGATAGATAGATAGATAGATAGATAGATAGATAGATAGATAGATAGATAGATAGATAGATAGATAGATAGATAGATAGATACTAACCTAGGGTTCAACTGTAGATAGATAGATAGATAGATAGATAGATATATAGATAGATAGATAGATAGATAGATAGATAGATAGATAGATAGATAGATAGATAGATAGATAGATAGATAGATAGATAGATAGATAGATAGATAGATAGATAGATAGATAGATAGATAGTTACCTTGGGTTCAACTGTAGATAGATAGATAGATAGATAGATAGATAGATAGATAGATAGATAGATAGATAGATAGATAGATAGATAGATAGATAGATAGATAGATAGATAGATAGATAGATAGATAGATAGATAGATAGATAGATAGATAGATACTAACCTAGGGTTCAACTGTAGATAGATAGATAGATAGATAGATAGATAGATAGATAGATAGATAGATAGATAGATAGATAGATAGATAGATAGATAGATAGATAGATAGATAGATAGATAGATAGATACTAACCTAGGGTTCAACTGTAGATAGAAAGATAGATAGATAGATAGATAGATAGATAGATAGATAGATAGATAGATAGATAGATAGATAGATAGATAGATAGATAGATAGATAGATAGATAGATAGATAGATAGATAGTAACCTAGGGTTCAACTGTAGATATATATATGGATAGATAGATATATAGATAGATAGATAGATAGATAGATAGATAGATAGATAGATAGATAGATAGATAGATAGATAGATAGATAGATAGATAGATAGATAGATAGATAGATAGTTACCTTGGGTTCAACTGTAGATAGATAGATAGATAGATAGATAGATAGATAGATAGATAGATAGATAGATAGATAGATAGATAGATAGATAGATAGATAGATAGATAGATAGATAGATAGTTACCTTGGGTTCAACAGTAGATAGATAGATAGATAGATAGATAGATAGATAGATAGATAGATAGATAGATAGATAGATAGATAGATAGATAGATAGATAGATAGATAGATAGATAGATAGATAGATAGATAGATACTAACCTAGGTTTCAACTGTAGATAGAAAGATAGATAGATAGATAGATAGATAGATAGATAGATAGATAGATAGATAGATAGATAGATAGATAGATAGATAGATAGATAGATAGATAGATAGATAGATAGATAGATAGATAGATAGATAGATAGATAGATACTAACCTAGGGTTCAACTGTAGATAGATAGATAGATAGATAGATAGATAGATAGATAGATAGATAGATAGATAGATAGATAGATAGATAGATAGATAGATAGATAGATAGATAGATAGATAGATAGATAGATAGTTACCTTGGGTTCAACTGTAGATAGATAGATAGATAGATAGATAGATAGATAGATAGATAGATAGATAGATAGATAGATAGATAGATAGATAGATAGATAGATACTAACCTAGGGTTCAACTGTAGATAGATAGATAGATAGATAGATAGATAGATAGATAGATAGATAGATAGATAGATAGATAGATAGATAGATAGATAGATAGATAGATAGATACTAACCTAGGGTTCAACTGTAGATAGAAAGATAGATAGATAGATAGATAGATAGATAGATAGATAGATAGATAGATAGATAGATAGATAGATAGATAGATAGATAGATAGATAGATAGATAGATAGATAGATAGATAGATAGATAGATAGATAGTTACCTTGGGTTCAACTGTAGATAGATAGATAGATAGATAGATAGATAGATAGATAGATAGATAGATAGATAGATAGATAGATAGATAGATAGATAGATAGATAGATAGATAGATAGATAGATAGATAGATAGATAGATAGATAGATAGATAGATACTAACCTAGGGTTCAACTGTAGATAGATAGATAGATAGATAGATAGATAGATAGATAGATAGATAGATAGATAGATAGATAGATAGATAGATAGATAGATAGATAGATAGATAGATAGTAACCTAGGGTTCAACTGTAGATAGATATATGGATAGATAGATAGATAGATAGATATATAGATAGATAGATAGATAGATAGATAGATAGATAGATAGATAGATAGATAGATAGATAGATAGATAGATAGATAGATAGATAGATAGATAGATAGATAGATAGATAGATATTAACCTAGGGTTCAACTGTAGATAGAAAGATAGATAGATAGAAAGATAGATAGATAGATAGATAGATAGATAGATAGATAGATAGATAGATAGATAGATAGATAGATAGATAGATAGATAGATAGATAGATAGATAGATAGATAGATAGATAGATAGATAGATAGATAGATACCTTGGGTTCAACTGTAGATAGATAGATAGATAGATAGATAGATAGATAGATAGATAGATAGATAGATAGATAGATAGATAGATAGATAGATAGATAGATAGATAGATAGATAGATAGATAGATAGATAGATAGATAGTTACCTTGGGTTCAACAGTAGATAGATAGATAGATAGATAGATAGATAGATAGATAGATAGATAGATAGATAGATAGATAGATAGATAGATAGATAGATAGATAGATACTAACCTAGGTTTCAACTGTAGATAGAAAGATAGATAGATAGATAGATAGATAGATAGATAGATAGATAGATAGATAGATAGATAGATAGATAGATAGATAGATAGATAGATACTAACCTAGGGTTCAACTGTAGATAGATAGATAGATAGATAGATAGATAGATAGATAGATAGATAGATAGATAGATAGATAGATAGATAGATAGATAGATAGATAGATAGATAGATAGATAGATAGATAGATAGATACTAACCTAGGGTTCAACTGTAGATAGAAAGATAGATAGATAGATAGATAGATAGATAGATAGATAGATAGATAGATAGATAGATAGATAGATAGATAGATAGATAGATAGATAGATAGTTACCTTGGGTTCAACTGTAGATAGATAGATAGATAGATAGATAGATAGATAGATAGATAGATAGATAGATAGATAGATAGATAGATAGATAGATAGATAGATAGATAGATAGATAGATAGATAGATAGATAGATACTAACCTAGGGTTCAACTGTAGATAGATAGATAGATAGATAGATAGATAGATAGATAGATAGATAGATAGATAGATAGATAGATAGATAGATAGATAGATAGATAGATAGATAGATAGTAACCTAGGGTTCAACTGTAGATAGATATATGGATAGATAGATAGATAGATAGATATATAGATAGATAGATAGATAGATAGATAGATAGATAGATAGATAGATAGATAGATAGATAGATAGATAGATAGATAGATAGATAGATAGATAGATAGATAGATAGATAGATAGATAGATAGATAGATAGATAGATAGATAGATAGATAGATAGTAACCTAGGGTTCAACTGTAGATAGATATATGGATAGATAGATAGATAGATAGATATATAGATAGATAGATAGATAGATAGATAGATAGATAGATAGATAGATAGATAGATAGATAGATAGATAGATAGATAGATATTAACCTAGGGTTCAACTGTAGATAGAAAGATAGATAGATAGAAAGATAGATAGATAGATAGATAGATAGATAGATAGATAGATAGATAGATAGATAGATAGATAGATAGATAGATAGATAGATAGATAGATAGATAGATAGATAGATAGATAGATAGATAGATAGATAGATAGATAGATAGATAGATAGATACCTTGGGTTCAACTGTAGATAGATAGATAGATAGATAGATAGATAGATAGATAGATAGATAGATAGATAGATAGATAGATAGATAGATAGATAGATAGATAGATAGATAGATAGATAGTTACCTTGGGTTCAACAGTAGATAGATAGATAGATAGATAGATAGATAGATAGATAGATAGATAGATAGATAGATAGATAGATAGATAGATAGATAGATAGATAGATAGATAGATAGATAGATAGATAGATAGATAGATAGATACTAACCTAGGTTTCAACTGTAGATAGAAAGATAGATAGATAGATAGATAGATAGATAGATAGATAGATAGATAGATAGATAGATAGATAGATAGATAGATAGATAGATAGATAGATAGATAGATAGTTACCTTGGGTTCAACAGTAGATAGATAGATAGATAGATAGATAGATAGATAGATAGATAGATAGATAGATAGATAGATAGATAGATAGATAGATAGATAGATAGATAGATAGATAGATAGATAGATAGATAGATAGATACTAACCTAGGTTTCAACTGTAGATAGAAAGATAGATAGATAGATAGATAGATAGATAGATAGATAGATAGATAGATAGATAGATAGATAGATAGATAGATAGATAGATAGATAGATAGATACTAACCTAGGGTTCAACTGTAGATAGATAGATAGATAGATAGATAGATAGATAGATAGATAGATAGATAGATAGATAGATAGATAGATAGATAGATAGATAGATAGATAGATAGATAGATAGATAGATAGATAGATAGATAGATAGATAGATAGTTACCTTGGGTTCAACTGTAGATAGATAGATAGATAGATAGATAGATAGATAGATAGATAGATAGATAGATAGATAGATAGATAGATAGATAGATAGATAGATAGATAGATAGATAGATAGATAGATAGATACTAACCTAGGGTTCAACTGTAGATAGATAGATAGATAGATAGATAGATAGATAGATAGATAGATAGATAGATAGATAGATAGATAGATAGATAGATAGATAGATAGATAGATAGATAGATAGATAGATAGATACTAACCTAGGGTTCAACTGTAGATAGAAAGATAGATAGATAGATAGATAGATAGATAGATAGATAGATAGATAGATAGATAGATAGATAGATAGATAGATAGATAGATAGATAGATAGATAGATAGATAGATAGATACCTTGGGTTCAACTGTAGATAGATAGATAGATAGATAGATAGATAGATAGATAGATAGATAGATAGATAGATAGATAGATAGATAGATAGATAGATAGATAGATAGATAGATAGATAGATAGATAGATAGATAGATAGATAGATAGATAGATAGATAGATAGATAGTTACCTTGGGTTCAACAGTAGATAGATAGATAGATAGATAGATAGATAGATAGATAGATAGATAGATAGATAGATAGATAGATAGATAGATAGATAGATAGATAGATAGATAGATAGATACTAACCTAGGTTTCAACTGTAGATAGAAAGATAGATAGATACTAACCTAGGTTTCAACTGTAGATAGAAAGATAGATAGATAGATAGATAGATAGATAGATAGATAGATAGATAGATAGATAGATAGATAGATAGATAGATAGATAGATAGATAGATACTAACCTAGGGTTCAACTGTAGATAGATAGATAGATAGATAGATAGATAGATAGATAGATAGATAGATAGATAGATAGATAGATAGATAGATAGATAGATAGATAGATAGATAGTTACCTTGGGTTCAACTGTAGATAGATAGATAGATAGATAGATAGATAGATAGATAGATAGATAGATAGATAGATAGATAGATAGATAGATAGATAGATAGATAGATAGATAGATAGATAGATAGATAGATAGATAGATACTAACCTAGGGTTCAACTGTAGATAGATAGATAGATAGATAGATAGATAGATAGATAGATAGATAGATAGATAGATAGATAGATAGATAGATAGATAGATAGATAGATAGATAGATAGATAGATAGATAGATAGATAGATAGATAGATAGATAGATAGATAGATAGATACTAACCTAGGGTTCAACTGTAGATAGATAGATAGATAGATAGATAGATAGATAGATAGATATATAGATAGATAGATAGATAGATAGATAGATAGATAGATAGATAGATAGATAGATAGATAGATAGATAGATAGATAGATAGATAGATAGATAGATAGATAGATAGATAGATAGATAGTTACCTTGGGTTCAACTGTAGATAGATAGATAGATAGATAGATAGATAGATAGATAGATAGATAGATAGATAGATAGATAGATAGATAGATAGATAGATAGATAGATAGATAGATAGATACTAACCTAGGGTTCAACTGTAGATAGATAGATAGATAGATAGATAGATAGATAGATAGATAGATAGATAGATAGATAGATAGATAGATAGATAGATAGATAGATAGATAGATAGATAGATAGATAGTTACCTTGGGTTCAACTGTAGATAGATAGATAGATAGATAGATAGATAGATAGATAGATAGATAGATAGATAGATAGATAGATAGATAGATAGATAGATAGATAGATAGATAGATAGATAGATAGATAGATAGATAGATAGATAGTTACCTTGGGTTCAACTGTAGATAGATAGATAGATAGATAGATAGATAGATAGATAGATAGATAGATAGATAGATAGATAGATAGATAGATAGATAGATAGATAGATAGATAGATAGATAGATAGATAGATAGATAGATAGATAGATAGATAGATAGATAGATAGATAGATAGATACTAACCTAGGGTTCAACTGTAGATAGATAGATAGATAGATAGATAGATAGATAGATAGATAGATAGATAGATAGATAGATAGATAGATAGATAGATAGATAGATAGATAGATAGATAGATAGATAGATAGATAGATAGATAGTAACCTAGGGTTCAACTGTAGATAGATATATGGATAGATAGATAGATAGATAGATAGATATATAGATAGATAGATAGATAGATAGATAGATAGATAGATAGATATATAGATAGATAGATAGATAGATAGATAGATAGATAGATAGATAGATAGATAGATAGATATTAACCTAGGGTTCAACTGTAGATAGAAAGATAGATAGATAGAAAGATAGATAGATAGATAGATAGATAGATAGATAGATAGATAGATAGATAGATAGATAGATAGATAGATAGATAGATACCTTGGGTTCAACTGTAGATAGATAGATAGATAGATAGATAGATAGATAGATAGATAGATAGATAGATAGATAGATAGATAGATAGATAGATAGATAGATAGTTACCTTGGGTTCAACAGTAGATAGATAGATAGATAGATAGATAGATAGATAGATAGATAGATAGATAGATAGATAGATAGATAGATAGATAGATAGATAGATAGATAGATAGATAGATAGATAGATAGATAGATAGATACTAACCTAGGTTTCAACTGTAGATAGAAAGATAGATAGATAGATAGATAGATAGATAGATAGATAGATAGATAGATAGATAGATAGATAGATAGATAGATAGATAGATAGATAGATAGATAGATAGATAGATAGATAGATAGATACTAACCTAGGGTTCAACTGTAGATAGATAGATAGATAGATAGATAGATAGATAGATAGATAGATAGATAGATAGATAGATAGATAGATAGATAGATAGATAGATAGATAGATAGATAGATAGATAGATAGATAGATAGATAGATAGATAGATAGATAGATAGATAGATAGATAGATAGATAGTTACCTTGGGTTCAACTGTAGATAGATAGATAGATAGATAGATAGATAGATAGATAGATAGATAGATAGATAGATAGATAGATAGATAGATAGATAGATAGATGATAGATAGATAGATAGATAGATAGATAGATAGATAGATAGATACTAACCTAGGGTTCAACTGTAGATAGATAGATAGATAGATAGATAGATAGATAGATAGATAGATAGATAGATAGATAGATAGATAGATAGATAGATAGATAGATAGATAGATAGATAGATAGATAGATAGATAGATAGATAGATAGATAGATAGTTACCTTGGGTTCAACTGTAGATAGATAGATAGATAGATAGATAGATAGATAGATAGATAGATAGATAGATAGATAGATAGATAGATAGATAGATAGATAGATAGATAGATAGATAGATAGATAGATAGATAGATAGATAGATAGATAGATAGATAGTTACCTTGGGTTCAACTGTAGATAGATAGATAGATAGATAGATAGATAGATAGATAGATAGATAGATAGATAGATAGATAGATAGATAGATAGATAGATAGATAGATAGATAGATAGATAGATAGATAGATAGATAGATAGATAGTTACCTTGGGTTCAACTGTAGATAGATAGATAGATAGATAGATAGATAGATAGATAGATAGATAGATAGATAGATAGATAGATAGATAGATAGATAGATAGATAGATAGATAGATAGATAGATAGATAGATAGATAGATAGATAGATAGATAGTTACCTTGGGTTCAACTGTAGATAGATAGATAGATAGATAGATAGATAGATAGATAGATAGATAGATAGATAGATAGATAGATAGATAGATAGATAGATAGATAGATAGATAGATAGATAGATAGATAGATAGATACTAACCTAGGGTTCAACTGTAGATAGATAGATAGATAGATAGATAGATAGATAGATAGATAGATAGATAGATAGATAGATAGATAGATAGATAGATAGATAGATAGATAGATAGATAGATAGATAGATAGATAGATAGTTATCTTGGGTTCAACTGTAGATAGATAGATAGATAGATAGATAGATAGATAGATAGATAGATAGATAGATAGATAGATAGATAGATAGATAGATAGATAGATAGATAGATAGATAGATAGTTACCTTGGGTTCAACTGTAGATAGATAGATAGATAGATAGATAGATAGATAGATAGATAGATAGATAGATAGATAGATAGATAGATAGATAGATAGATAGATAGATAGATAGATAGATAGATAGATAGATAGATAGATAGATAGATACTAACCTAGGGTTCAACTGTAGATAGATAGATAGATAGATAGATAGATAGATAGATAGATAGATAGATAGATAGATAGATAGATAGATAGATAGATAGATAGATAGATAGATAGATAGATAGATAGATAGATAGATAGATAGTAACCTAGGGTTCAACTGTAGATAGATATATGGATAGATAGATAGATAGATAGATAGATAGATAGATAGATAGATAGATAGATAGATAGATAGATAGATAGATAGATAGATAGATAGATAGATAGATAGATAGATAGATAGATAGATAGATAGATAGATAGATAGATAGATAGATAGATAGATAGATATTAACCTAGGGTTCAACTGTAGATAGAAAGATAGATAGATAGATAGATAGATAGATAGATAGATAGATAGATAGATAGATAGATAGATAGATAGATAGATAGATAGATAGATAGATAGATAGATAGATACCTTGGGTTCAACTGTAGATAGATAGATAGATAGATAGATAGATAGATAGATAGATAGATAGATAGATAGATAGATAGATAGATAGATAGATAGATAGATAGATAGATAGATAGATAGATAGTTACCTTGGGTTCAACTGTAGATAGATAGATAGATAGATAGATAGATAGATAGATAGATAGATAGATAGATAGATAGATAGATAGATAGATAGATAGATAGATAGATAGATAGATAGATAGATAGATAGATAGATAGATAGATAGTTACCTTGGGTTCAACTGTAGATAGATAGATAGATAGATAGATAGATAGATAGATAGATAGATAGATAGATAGATAGATAGATAGATAGATAGATAGATAGATAGATAGATAGATAGATAGATAGATAGATAGATAGATAGATAGATAGATAGTTACCTTGGGTTCAACTGTAGATAGATAGATAGATAGATAGATAGATAGATAGATAGATAGATAGATAGATAGATAGATAGATAGATAGATAGATAGATAGATAGATAGATAGATAGATAGATAGATAGATAGATAGATAGATACTAACCTAGGGTTCAACTGTAGATAGATAGATAGATAGATAGATAGATAGATAGATAGATAGATAGATAGATAGATAGATAGATAGATAGATAGATAGATAGATAGATAGATAGTTACCTTGGGTTCAACTGTAGATAGATAGATAGATAGATAGATAGATAGATAGATAGATAGATAGATAGATAGATAGATAGATAGATAGATAGATAGATAGATAGATAGATAGATAGATAGATAGATAGATAGATAGTTACCTTGGGTTCAACTGTAGATAGATAGATAGATAGATAGATAGATAGATAGATAGATAGATAGATAGATAGATAGATAGATAGATAGATAGATAGATAGATAGATAGATACTAACCTAGGGTTCAACTGTAGATAGATAGATATATAGATAGATAGATAGATAGATAGATAGATAGATAGATAGATAGATAGATAGATAGATAGATAGATAGATAGATAGATAGATAGATAGATAGATAGATAGATAGATAGATAGATAGTAACCTAGGGTTCAACTGTAGATAGATATATGGATAGATAGATAGATAGATAGATATATAGATAGATAGATAGATAGATAGATAGATAGATAGATAGATAGATAGATAGATAGATAGAT
Organism: Thymallus thymallus; assembly: GCA_023634145.1. Classification (NCBI taxonomy): domain Eukaryota; kingdom Metazoa; phylum Chordata; class Actinopteri; order Salmoniformes; family Salmonidae; genus Thymallus; species Thymallus thymallus. Next base: position 42,308,956 of record CM042397.1, on the reverse strand, counting down.
AGATAGATAGATAGATAGATAGATAGATAGATAGATAGATAGATATTAACCTAGGGTTCAACTGTAGATAGAAAGATAGATAGATAGATAGATAGATAGATAGATAGATAGATAGATAGATAGATAGATAGATAGATAGATAGATAGATAGATAGATAGATAGATAGATAGATAGATACCTTGGGTTCAACTGTAGATAGATAGATAGATAGATAGATAGATAGATAGATAGATAGATAGATAGATAGATAGATAGATAGATAGATAGATAGATAGATAGATAGATAGATAGATAGATAGTTACCTTGGGTTCAACAGTAGATAGATAGATAGATAGATAGATAGATAGATAGATAGATAGATAGATAGATAGATAGATAGATAGATAGATAGATAGATAGATAGATAGATAGATAGATAGATAGATAGATAGATACTAACCTAGGTTTCAACTGTAGATAGAAAGATAGATAGATAGATAGATAGATAGATAGATAGATAGATAGATAGATAGATAGATAGATAGATAGATAGATAGATAGATAGATAGATAGATAGATAGATAGATAGATAGATACTAACCTAGGGTTCAACTGTAGATAGATAGATAGATAGATAGATAGATAGATAGATAGATAGATAGATAGATAGATAGATAGATAGATAGATAGATAGATAGATAGATAGATAGATAGATAGATAGATAGATAGTTACCTTGGGTTCAACTGTAGATAGATAGATAGATAGATAGATAGATAGATAGATAGATAGATAGATAGATAGATAGATAGATAGATAGATAGATAGATAGATAGATAGATAGATAGATAGATAGATAGATAGATAGATAGATACTAACCTAGGGTTCAACTGTAGATAGATAGATAGATAGATAGATAGATAGATAGATAGATAGATAGATAGATAGATAGATAGATAGATAGATAGATAGATAGATAGATAGATAGATAGATAGATAGATAGATAGATAGATAGATAGATAGATAGATAGATAGATAGATAGATAGATACTAACCTAGGGTTCAACTGTAGATAGATAGATAGATAGATATATAGATAGATAGATAGATAGATAGATAGATAGATAGATAGATAGATAGATAGATAGATAGATAGATAGATAGATAGATAGATAGATAGATAGATATTAACCTAGGGTTCAACTGTAGATAGAAAGATAGATAGATAGATAGATAGATAGATAGATAGATAGATAGATAGATAGATAGATAGATAGATAGATAGATAGATAGATAGATAGATAGATAGATAGATAGATAGATAGATAGATAGATACCTTGGGTTCAACTGTAGATAGATAGATAGATAGATAGATAGATAGATAGATAGATAGATAGATAGATAGATAGATAGATAGATAGATAGATAGATAGATAGATAGATAGATAGATAGATAGATAGATAGATAGATAGATAGATAGATAGTTACCTTGGGTTCAACAGTAGATAGATAGATAGATAGATAGATAGATAGATAGATAGATAGATAGATAGATAGATAGATAGATAGATAGATAGATAGATAGATAGATAGATAGATAGATAGATAGATAGATAGATACTAACCTAGGTTTCAACTGTAGATAGAAAGATAGATAGATAGATAGATAGATAGATAGATAGATAGATAGATAGATAGATAGATAGATAGATAGATAGATAGATAGATAGATAGATAGATAGATAGATAGATAGATAGATAGATAGATAGATAGATACTAACCTAGGGTTCAACTGTAGATAGATAGATAGATAGATAGATAGATAGATAGATAGATAGATAGATAGATAGATAGATAGATAGATAGATAGATAGATAGATAGATAGATAGATAGATAGATAGATAGATAGATAGATAGATAGATAGATAGATAGATAGATAGATAGATACTAACCTAGGGTTCAACTGTAGATAGATAGATAGATAGATAGATAGATAGATAGATAGATAGATAGATAGATAGATAGATAGATAGATAGATAGATAGATAGATAGATAGATAGATAGATAGATAGATAGATAGATACTAACCTAGGGTTCAACTGTAGATAGATAGATAGATAGATAGATAGATAGATAGATAGATAGATAGATAGATAGATAGATAGATAGATAGATAGATAGATAGATAGATAGATAGATAGATAGATAGATAGATAGATACTAACCTAGGGTTCAACTGTAGATAGATAGATAGATAGATAGATAGATAGATAGATAGATAGATAGATAGATAGATAGATAGATAGATAGATAGATAGATAGATAGATAGATAGATAGATAGATACTAACCTAGGGTTCAACTGTAGATAGATAGATAGATAGATAGATAGATAGATAGATAGATAGATAGATAGATAGATAGATAGATAGATAGATAGATAGATAGATAGATAGATAGATACTAACCTAGGGTTCAACTGTAGATAGATAGATAGATAGATAGATAGATATATAGATAGATAGATAGATAGATAGATAGATAGATAGATAGATAGATAGATAGATAGATAGATAGATAGATAGATAGATAGATAGATAGATAGATAGATAGATAGATAGATAGATAGATAGATAGATAGATAGATAGTTACCTTGGGTTCAACTGTAGATAGATAGATAGATAGATAGATAGATAGATAGATAGATAGATAGATAGATAGATAGATAGATAGATAGATAGATAGATAGATAGATAGATAGATAGATAGATAGATAGATAGATAGATAGATAGATACTAACCTAGGGTTCAACTGTAGATAGATAGATAGATAGATAGATAGATAGATAGATAGATAGATAGATAGATAGATAGATAGATAGATAGATAGATAGATAGATAGATAGATAGATAGATAGATAGATAGATAGATAGATAGATAGATAGATAGTTACCTTGGGTTCAACTGTAGATAGATAGATAGATAGATAGATAGATAGATAGATAGATAGATAGATAGATAGATAGATAGATAGATAGATAGATAGATAGATAGATAGATAGATAGATAGATAGATAGATACTAACCTAGGGTTCAACTGTAGATAGATAGATAGATAGATAGATAGATAGATAGATAGATAGATAGATAGATAGATAGATAGATAGATAGATAGATAGATAGATAGATAGATAGATAGATAGATAGATAGATAGATACTAACCTAGGGTTCAACTGTAGATAGATAGATAGATAGATAGATAGATAGATAGATAGATAGATAGATAGATAGATAGATACCTTGGGTTCAACTGTAGATAGATAGATAGATAGATAGATAGATAGATAGATAGATAGATAGATAGATAGATAGATAGATAGATAGATAGATAGATAGATAGATAGATAGATAGATAGATAGATAGATAGTTACCTTGGGTTCAACAGTAGATAGATAGATAGATAGATAGATAGATAGATAGATAGATAGATAGATAGATAGATAGATAGATAGATAGATAGATAGATAGATAGATAGATAGATACTAACCTAGGTTTCAACTGTAGATAGAAAGATAGATAGATAGATAGATAGATAGATAGATAGATAGATAGATAGATAGATAGATAGATAGATAGATAGATAGATAGATAGATAGATAGATAGATAGATAGATAGATAGATAGATAGATAGATAGATACTAACCTAGGGTTCAACTGTAGATAGATAGATAGATAGATAGATAGATAGATAGATAGATAGATAGATAGATAGATAGATAGATAGATAGATAGATAGATAGATAGATAGATAGTTACCTTGGGTTCAACTGTAGATAGATAGATAGATAGATTGATAGATAGATAGATAGATAGATAGATAGATAGATAGATAGATAGATAGATAGATAGATAGATAGATAGATAGATAGATAGATAGATAGATAGATAGATACTAACCTAGGGTTCAACTGTAGATAGATAGATAGATAGATAGATAGATAGATAGATAGATAGATAGATAGATAGATAGATAGATAGATAGATAGATAGATAGATAGATAGATAGATAGATAGATAGATAGATAGATAGATAGATAGATAGATAGATAGATAGATACTAACCTAGGGTTCAACTGTAGATAGATAGATAGATAGATATATAGATAGATAGATAGATAGATAGATAGATAGATAGATAGATAGATAGATAGATAGATAGATAGATAGATAGATAGATAGATAGATAGATAGATAGATATTAACCTAGGGTTCAACTGTAGATAGAAAGATAGATAGATAGATAGATAGATAGATAGATAGATAGATAGATAGATAGATAGATAGATAGATAGATAGATAGATAGATAGATAGATAGATAGATAGATAGATAGATACCTTGGGTTCAACTGTAGATAGATAGATAGATAGATAGATAGATAGATAGATAGATAGATAGATAGATAGATAGATAGATAGATAGATAGATAGATAGATAGATAGATAGATAGATAGATAGATAGATAGATAGATAGATAGATAGTTACCTTGGGTTCAACAGTAGATAGATAGATAGATAGATAGATAGATAGATAGATAGATAGATAGATAGATAGATAGATAGATAGATAGATAGATAGATAGATAGATAGATAGATAGATAGATAGATAGATAGATACTAACCTAGGTTTCAACTGTAGATAGAAAGATAGATAGATAGATAGATAGATAGATAGATAGATAGATAGATAGATAGATAGATAGATAGATAGATAGATAGATAGATAGATAGATAGATAGATAGATAGATAGATAGATAGATAGATAGATAGATAGATAGATAGATACTAACCTAGGGTTCAACTGTAGATAGATAGATAGATAGATAGATAGATAGATAGATAGATAGATAGATAGATAGATAGATAGATAGATAGATAGATAGATAGATAGATAGATAGATAGATAGATAGATAGATAGATAGATAGATAGATAGTTACCTTGGGTTCAACTGTAGATAGATAGATAGATAGATAGATAGATAGATAGATAGATAGATAGATAGATAGATAGATAGATAGATAGATAGATAGATAGATAGATAGATAGATAGATAGATAGATAGATAGATAGATAGATAGATAGATACTAACCTAGGGTTCAACTGTAGATAGATAGATAGATAGATAGATAGATAGATAGATAGATAGATAGATAGATAGATAGATAGATAGATAGATAGATAGATAGATAGATAGATAGATAGATAGATAGATAGATAGATAGATAGATAGATAGATAGATAGATAGATAGATACTAACCTAGGGTTCAACTGTAGATAGATAGATAGATAGATATATAGATAGATAGATAGATAGATAGATAGATAGATAGATAGATAGATAGATAGATAGATAGATAGATAGATAGATAGATAGATAGATAGATAGATAGATAGATAGATAGATAGTTACCTTGGGTTCAACTGTAGATAGATAGATAGATAGATAGATAGATAGATAGATAGATAGATAGATAGATAGATAGATAGATAGATAGATAGATAGATAGATAGATAGATAGATAGATAGATAGATAGATAGATAGATAGATAGATAGATAGATAGATAGATAGATAGATAGATAGATACTAACCTAGGGTTCAACTGTAGATAGATAGATAGATAGATAGATAGATAGATAGATAGATAGATAGATAGATAGATAGATAGATAGATAGATAGATAGATAGATAGATAGATAGATAGATAGATAGATAGATAGATAGATAGATAGATAGATAGATAGATAGATAGATAGATAGTTACCTTGGGTTCAACTGTAGATAGATAGATAGATAGATAGATAGATAGATAGATAGATAGATAGATAGATAGATAGATAGATAGATAGATAGATAGATAGATAGATAGATAGATACTAACCTAGGGTTCAACTGTAGATAGATAGATAGATAGATAGATAGATAGATAGATAGATAGATAGATAGATAGATAGATAGATAGATAGATAGATAGATAGATAGATAGATAGATAGATAGATAGATAGATAGATAGATAGATAGATAGATAGATACTAACCTAGGGTTCAACTGTAGATAGATAGATAGATAGATAGATAGATAGATAGATAGATAGATAGATAGATAGATAGATAGATAGATAGATAGATAGATAGATAGATAGATAGATAGATAGATAGATAGATAGATAGATAGATAGATAGATAGATAGATAGATAGATAGATAGATACTAACCTAGGGTTCAACTGTAGATAGATAGATAGATAGATAGATAGATAGATAGATAGATAGATAGATAGATAGATAGATAGATAGATAGATAGATAGATAGATAGATAGATAGATACTAACCTAGGGTTCAACTGTAGATAGATAGATAGATAGATAGATAGATATATAGATAGATAGATAGATAGATAGATAGATAGATAGATAGATAGATAGATAGATAGATAGATAGATAGATAGATAGATAGATAGATAGATAGATAGATAGATAGATAGATAGATAGTTACCTTGGGTTCAACTGTAGATAGATAGATAGATAGATAGATAGATAGATAGATAGATAGATAGATAGATAGATAGATAGATAGATAGATAGATAGATAGATAGATAGATAGATAGATAGATAGATAGATAGATACTAACCTAGGGTTCAACTGTAGATAGATAGATAGATAGATAGATAGATAGATAGATAGATAGATAGATAGATAGATAGATAGATAGATAGATAGATAGATAGATAGATAGATAGATAGTTACCTTGGGTTCAACTGTAGATAGATAGATAGATAGATAGATAGATAGATAGATAGATAGATAGATAGATAGATAGATAGATAGATAGATAGATAGATAGATAGATAGATAGATAGATAGATAGATAGATAGATAGATAGATAGATAGATAGATAGATAGATAGATAGATACTAACCTAGGGTTCAACTGTAGATAGATAGATAGATAGATAGATAGATAGATAGATAGATAGATAGATAGATAGATAGATAGATAGATAGATAGATAGATAGATAGATAGATAGATAGATAGATAGATAGATAGATAGATACTAACCTAGGGTTCAACTGTAGATAGATAGATAGATAGATAGATAGATAGATAGATAGATAGATAGATAGATAGATAGATAGATAGATAGATAGATAGATAGATAGATAGATAGATAGATAGATAGATAGATAGATAGATAGATACTAACCTAGGGTTCAACTGTAGATAGATAGATAGATAGATATATAGATAGATAGATAGATAGATAGATAGATAGATAGATAGATAGATAGATAGATAGATAGATAGATAGATAGATAGATAGATAGATAGATAGATAGATAGATAGATAGATAGATAGATAGATAGATAGATAGATAGATAGATAGTTACCTTGGGTTCAACTGTAGATAGATAGATAGATAGATAGATAGATAGATAGATAGATAGATAGATAGATAGATAGATAGATAGATAGATAGATAGATAGATAGATAGATAGATAGATAGATAGATAGATAGATAGATAGATAGATAGATAGATAGATACTAACCTAGGGTTCAACTGTAGATAGATAGATAGATAGATAGATAGATAGATAGATAGATAGATAGATAGATAGATAGATAGATAGATAGATAGATAGATAGATAGATAGATAGATAGATAGATAGATAGATAGATAGATAGATAGATAGATAGATAGATAGATAGATAGATAGAGAGTTACCTTGGGTTCAACTGTAGATAGATAGATAGATAGATAGATAGATAGATAGATAGATAGATAGATAGATAGATAGATAGATAGATAGATAGATAGATAGATAGATAGATAGATAGATACTAACCTAGGGTTCAACTGTAGATAGATAGATAGATAGATAGATAGATAGATAGATAGATAGATAGATAGATAGATAGATAGATAGATAGATAGATAGATAGATAGATAGATAGATAGATAGATACTAACCTAGGGTTCAACTGTAGATAGATAGATAGATAGATAGATAGATAGATAGATAGATAGATAGATAGATAGATAGATAGATAGATAGATAGATAGATAGATAGATAGATAGATAGATAGATAGATAGATAGATAGATAGATAGATAGATAGATAGATAGATAGATAGATAGATACTAACCTAGGGTTCAACTGTAGATAGATAGATAGATAGATAGATAGATAGATAGATAGATAGATAGATAGATAGATAGATAGATAGATAGATAGATAGATAGATAGATAGATACTAACCTAGGGTTCAACTGTAGATAGATAGATAGATAGATAGATAGATATATAGATAGATAGATAGATAGATAGATAGATAGATAGATAGATAGATAGATAGATAGATAGATAGATAGATAGATAGATAGATAGATAGATAGATAGATAGATAGATAGATAGATAGATAGATAGATAGATAGATAGATAGATAGATAGTTACCTTGGGTTCAACTGTAGATAGATAGATAGATAGATAGATAGATAGATAGATAGATAGATAGATAGATAGATAGATAGATAGATAGATAGATAGATAGATAGATAGATAGATAGATAGATAGATAGATAGATAGATAGATAGATACTAACCTAGGGTTCAACTGTAGATAGATAGATAGATAGATAGATAGATAGATAGATAGATAGATAGATAGATAGATAGATAGATAGATAGATAGATAGATAGATAGATAGATAGATAGATAGATAGATAGATAGATAGATAGATAGATAGATAGATAGATAGTTACCTTGGGTTCAACTGTAGATAGATAGATAGATAGATAGATAGATAGATAGATAGATAGATAGATAGATAGATAGATAGATAGATAGATAGATAGATAGATAGATAGATAGATAGATAGATAGATAGATAGATAGATAGATAGATAGATAGATACTAACCTAGGGTTCAACTGTAGATAGATAGATAGATAGATAGATAGATAGATAGATAGATAGATAGATAGATAGATAGATAGATAGATAGATAGATAGATAGATAGATAGATAGATAGATAGATAGATAGATAGATAGATAGATAGATAGATAGATAGATACTAACCTAGGGTTCAACTGTAGATAGATAGATAGATAGATAGATAGATAGATAGATAGATAGATAGATAGATAGATAGATAGATAGATAGATAGATAGATAGATAGATAGATAGATAGATAGATAGATAGATAGATAGATAGATAGATAATCCAAGTTTATCATTTTAAAAGGCTAATTGATCATTAGAAAACCCTTTTGTAATTATGTTAGCACAGCTGAAAACTGTTATGCTGATTAAAGAAGCAATAAAACTGGCCTTCTTTAGACTAGTTGAGTATCTGGAGCATCAGTATTTGTGGGTTTCATTACAGGCTCAAAACGGCCAGAAACAAAGAACTTTCTTCTGAAACTCGTCAGTCTATTCTTGTTCTGAGAAATGAAGGCTATTCCATGAGAGAAATTGCCAAGAAACTGAAGATCTCGTACAACGCTGTGTACTACTCCCTTCACAGAACAGCGCAAACTGGCTCTAACCAGAATAGAAAGAGGAGTGGGAGGCCCCGGTGCACAACTGAGCAAGAGGACAAGTACATTAGAGTGTCTAGTTTGAGAAACAGACACCTCACAAGTCCTCAACTAGCAGCTTCATTAAATAGTACCAGCAAAACACCAGTCTCAACGTCAACAGTGAAGAGTCGACTCCGGGATGCTGGCCTTCTAGGCAGAGTTGCAAAGAAAAAGCCATATCTTCCTCTGTCCGGTGTCTGTGTTCTGTTGCCCATCTTAATCTTTTCTTTTTATTGATCAGTCTGAGATATGGCTTTTTCTTTGCAACTCTGCCTAGAAGGCCAGCATCCCGGAGTCGCCTCTTCACTGTTGACGTTGAAACCGGTGTTTTGAAATATCTATAGACAGGTAGACAGGTACTTTATTGATCCCAGGGGGGGAAATGACTTTGTCAATAATAATACAGAGTTATCTATTTCATATATAAGACTAGTTTGCATTGTGTAAGTCACTGTTATAATACAGACATATCTATAGACAGGTAGACAGGTACTTTATTGATCCCAGAGGGGAAATGACTTTGCCAATAATAATACAGAAATATCTATTTCATATATACTGTAAGACTAGTTTGCATTGTGTAAGTCACTGTTATAATACAGAAATATCTATAGACAGGTAGACAGGTACTTTATTGATCCCAGGGGGGGAAATGACTTTGCCAATAATAATACAGAGTTATCTATTTCATATATAAGACTAGTTTGCATTGTGTAAGTCACTGTTATAATACAGACATATCTATAGACAGGTAGACAGGTACTTTATTGATCCCAGAGGGGAAATGACTTTGCCAATAATAATACAGAAATATCTATTTCATATATACTGTAAGACTAGTTTGCATTGTGTAAGTCACTGTTATAATACAGAAATATCTATAGACAGGTAGACAGGTACTTTATTGATCCCAGAGGGGAAATGACTTTGTCAATAATAATACAGAGTTATCTATTTCATATTAAGACTAGTTTGCATTGTGTAAGTCACTGTTATAATACAGAAATATCTATAGACAGGTAGACAGGTACTTTATTGATCCCAGAGGGGAAATGACTTTGTCAATAATAATACAGAGTTATCTATTTCATATTAAGACTAGTTTGCATTGTGTGAGTCACTGAGAGTCACAATGTATATATATATCTATATACAGTGACAAGAAAAAGTATGTGAACCCTTTGGAATTACCTGGATTTCTGCATAAATTGGTCATAACATTTTCTGATCTTCATCTAAGTCACAACAATAGACAAACATTGTGCTTAAACTAATAACACACATACATTGTATTTTCTTGTCTATATTGAATACATAATTTAAACATTCACAGTGTTGGTTGGAAAACGTATGTGAACACCTTGGCTAATGACTTCTCCAAAAACTAATTGGAGTCAGGAGTCAGCTAACCTGAAGATGTTGGTTAGAGCTGCCCTGCCCTATAAAAAAAAAGCATTCACAAAATTTGAGTTTGCCATTCACAAGAAGCATGCCTGATGTGAACAATGCCTCGTACAGAAGCGATCTCAGAAGACAGAAGATTAAGAATTGTTGACTTGCATAAAGCTGGAAAGGGTTACAAAAGTATCTCTAAAAGCCTTGATGTTCATCAATCCACGGTAAGACAAATTGTCTATAAATGGAGAAAGTTCAGCACTGTTGCTACTCTCCCTAGGAGTGGCCGTCCTGCAAAGATGACTGCAAGAGCACAGCGCAGAATGCTCAATGAGGTTAAGAAGAATCCTAGAGTGTCAGCTAAAGACTTACAGAAATCTCTGGAACATGCTAACATCTCTGTTGACGAGTCTACGATACCTAAAACACTAAACAAGAATGTTGACACCACGGAAGAAGCCACTGCTGTCCAGAAAAGACATTGCTGCACGTCTGAAGTTCGCAAAAGAGCACCTGGATGTTCCACAGCGCTACTGGCTAAATATTCTGTGGACAGATGAAACTAAAGTGAGTTGTTTAGAAGGAACACAACACTATGTGTGGAGAAAAAAAGGCACAGCACACCAACATCAAAACCTCATCCCAACTGTAAAGTATGGTGGAGGGAGCATTATGGTTTGGGGCTGCTTTGCTGCCTCAGGGACTGGACAGCTTGCTATCATCGACAGAATTCCCAAGTTTCTCAAGACATTTTGCAGGAGAATGTAAGGCTATCTGTCCACCAATGGAAGCTCAACTGAAGCTGGGTGATGCAACAGGACAACGACCCAAAACACAGAAGTAAATCAACAACAGAATGGCTTCAACAGAAGAAAATACACCTTCTGGAGCGGCCCAGTCAGAGTCCTGACCTCAACCCCATTGAGATGCTGTGGCATGACCTCAATAGAGCGGTTCACACCAGACATCCCAAGAATATTGCTGAACTGAAACAGAGGAATGGTCCATAATTCCTCCAGACCGTTGTTCAGGTCTGATCCGCAAATACAGAAAACATTTGGTTGAGTTTATTGCTGCCAAAGGAGGGTCAACCAGTTATTAAATCCAAGGGTTCACATACTTTTCCCACCCTGCACTGTGAATGTTTACACGGTGTGTTCAATAAAGACATGAAAACAGATCACTGTTTGTGTGTTATTCCTTTATCTTGCCACTACACTATGATTTATTGCATATTAGTTGGAGCTAACACACACACACACACACACACCTTACTCTGATTTAGATCCAACTAAGTGAGAAAAATAACGAACTAACTATCTAACTATCTATCTAACTACCTAACTACCTAACTATCTATATAACTATCTAACTATCTAACTAACTATCTAACTACCTAACTAACTAGCTAACTAACTATCTAATTATCTAACTAACTATCTATCTATCTATCTATCTATCTATCTATCTATCTATCTATCTATCTATCTATCTATCTATCTATCTATCTATCTATCTATCTATCTATCTATCTATCTATCTATCTATCTATCTATCTATCTATCTATCTAACTAACTAACTAACTAACTAACTAACTAACTAACTAACTATCCAACTATCTAGCTAACTAGCTAGCTAGCTAGCTAGCTAGCTAACTAGCTAGCTAACTATCTAACTATCTAACTAACTATCTAACTAACTAGCTAACTAGCTAACTATCTAACTAACTAGCTAACTAGCTAACTAGCTAACTATCTAACTAACTAACTAACTGAGGAACAAAGTATTGTTATTGTTTCTGCTTCTGGAATGGCTCACTGGGTAATCAAAACCCTTTCTCATTTACTGACTGGGTGTGTTGTGTGTGTTGTTTGTGTGTTGTGTTGTGTTGTTTGTATGTGTGTGTTGTGTTGTGTTGTTTGTGTGTGTTGTGTTGTTTGTGTGTGTTGTGTTGTGTGTGTCTTGCCGCATTACCAACCCTGTGATTTCAGGAGAGAAGCCGTCAGAACGAGGGATTAGACAGAAAACGAGAGAGAGAGAAAGAGAAAGAGAAAGAGAAAGAGAGAGAGAGAGAGAGAGAGAGAGAGAGAGAGAGAGAGAGAGAGAGAGAGAGAGAGAGAGAGAGAGAGAGAGAGAGAGTTGGTTATATATTTATGTATGCCACCTTGTGTATGAGTGTGTTTGTTACCGTGTCTTAGCTCTGTACAGCCTGTACAGCCTCCTCCTCTTCCTCTTCCTCTCCTCCCACTCCCCCTCCTCCTCTTCCCCTCTTCCTCCTCCCATCATTTTCTCTCCTCTTCCTCCTTCTCTTCCCCCTCCTCTTCCCCCTCCTCCCCCACCTCTTCCCCCTCCTCCTCCCCCTCCTCCCCCACCTCTTCCCCCTCCTCCTCCCCCACCTCTTCCTCCCCCTCCGCCCCCTCCTCTTGCTTTCCTGTTCCTCCTCCTCCTCCTCATCCCCTCCTGTTCCTCCCCCTCCTCTTCCTCAGTAACCTCGTCAGAGGGCTATTCAGGGTTGGTGTGTGTGTCTGTGTATGTTACTGTACGTGTGTTGTGTGTGTGTGTGTTCAGGTGTGTGTGTCTTAGCTCTGTCCATCCTCCTCTTCCTTCTCGTCAGTAACCTCGTCAGAGGGGTATTCAGGGTTGGTGTAGGAGAATCCCTGGAACTCGTCTTGGTCCAGATTCATTATAAACAGTTTATCTGTTGGAGTCAGATCCACTGGCATCTTAGTGAACTCCTTGTCAAAGTTGCAGGTGTCCCTGTTACTCTTCTGTTCCAGAGAAAGAGAGAGAGAGAGGGTAGATAGAGATAGGGAGATGAGTGAGACGGAAGAGAGAGAGAGAGAGAGATGAGGGAGACGGAAGAGAGAGAGAGAGAGAGTGGGGTAGATAGAGATAGGGAGATGAGGGAGACGGAAGAGAGAGAGAGTGGGGTAGATAGAGATAGGGAGACGGAAGAGAGAGAGAGTGGGGTAGATAGAGATAGGGAGATGAGGGAGACGGAAGAGAGAGAGAGAGAGTGGGGTAGATAGAGATAGGGAGATGAGGGAGACGGAAGAGAGAGAGGGAGAGAGAGAGTGGGGTAGATAGAGATAGGGAGATGAGGGAGATGGAAGAGAGAGAGAGAGGGAGAGTGGGGTAGATAGAAATAGGGAGATGAGGGAGATGGAAGAGAGAGAGAGAGGGAGAGTGGGGTAGATAGAGATAGGGAGATGAGGGAGACGGAAGAGAGAGAGAGTGGGGTAGATAGAGATAGGGAGACGGAAGAGAGAGAGAGTGGGGTAGATAGAGATAGGGAGATGAGGGAGACGGAAGAGAGAGAGAGAGAGAGAGAGTATGGTCAATATTAAAACATAGTTAATTGATGGTACAAGACTTTGTTGTGACAGTGGTAGACTGGTAGAAGACAGCAGGATCGTTGTAGGTTGACAGAAGCCATGTTGTGGAGTTGTATGATAACCTATAGAGAGAAGGAGGAGGGCTGGGGGGGCATGGGGGGAGGAGAACTATAACATCCTCTAAGATAGACAAAGAGAAAAGGAGGGAGAGAGCGATAGATAGAGAGATGGAGGGAGGGAGAGAGAGAAAAAATATGAGAGAGAAAGGGGACAGGTGGAGAGAGAGAAAAAGAAAGAAAGCAGGATGGAGAAAAAGAGCAAAGGGAGAGAGAGATACAGTCAGAGAGAACCGGAGAGAGATACAGTCAGACTACAGTCAGAGAGAACCGGAGAGAGATAAAGCCAGAGAGAACCGGAGAGAGATAAAGCCAGAGAGAACCGGAGAGAGATACAGTCAGAGAGAACCGGAGAGAGATTCAGTCAAACTACAGTCAAAGAGAACTGGAGAGAGATAAAGTCAGAGAAACCCGGAGAGAGATACAGTCAGACTACAGTCAGAGAGAACTGGAGAGAGATACAGTCAGAGAAAACTGGAGAGAGATACAGTCAAACTACAGTCAAAGAGAACTGGAGAGAGATAGTCAGAGAAAACTGGAGAGAGATACAATCAGACTACAGTCAGAGAGAACTGGAGAGAGATACAGTCGTAGAGAACCGGAGAGAGATACAGTCAGACTACAGTCAGAGATAACCGGAAGAGATAAAGTCAGACTAAGTAAGAGAGAACCAGAGAGATAGTCAGACTACAGTCAGAGACAACTGGAGAGAGATACAGTCAGAGAGAACCGGAGAGAGATACAGTCAGACTACAGTCGTAGAGAACCAGAAAGAAATACAGTCAGACTACAGCCAGAGAGAACCGGAGAGAGATACAGTCAGACTACAGTCAGAAAGAACTGGAGAGAGATAGTCAGAGAAAACTGGAGATAGATACAGTCAGACTACAGTCAGAGAGAACCGGAGAGAGATACAGTCAGAGAGAACTAGAGAGAGATACAGTCAAACTACAGTCAAAGAGAACTGGAGAGAGATAGTCAGAGAAAACTGGAGAGAGATACAATCAGATTACAGTCAGAAAGAACCAGAGAGAGATAGTCAGAGAAAACTGGAGAGCAAAACAGTAAGAGAGAACCGGAGAGAGATACAGTCAGAGAGAACCGGAGAGAGATACAGTCGGACTACAGTCAGAGAGAACCAGAGAGAGATACAGTCAGAGAGAACCGGAGAGAGATACAGTCGGACTACAGTCGTAGAGAACCAGAAAGAAATACAGTCAGACTACAGCCAGAGAGAACCGGAGAGAGATACAGTCAGACTACAGTCAGAAAGAACTGGAGAGAGATAGTCAGAGAAAACTGGAGATAGATACAGTCAGACTACAGTCAGAGAGAACCGGAGAGAGATACAGTCAGAGAGAACTAGAGAGAGATACAGTCAAACTACAGTCAAAGAGAACTGGAGAGAGATAGTCAGAGAAAACTGGAGAGAGATACAATCAGATTACAGTCAGAAAGAACCAGAGAGAGATAGTCAGAGAAAACTGGAGAGCAAAACAGTAAGAGAGAACCGGAGAGAGATACAGTCAGAGAGAACCGGAGAGAGATACAGTCGGACTACAGTCAGAGAGAACCAGAGAGAGATACAGTCAGAGAGAACCGGAGAGAGATACAGTCGGACTACAGTCAGAGAGAACCAGAGAGAGATACAGTCGGACTACAGTAAGAGAGAACCAGAGAGAGATACAGTCAGACTACAGTCAGAGATAACCGGAAGAGATAAAGTCAGACTAAGTAAGAGAGAACCGGAGAGAGATACAGTCAGACTACAGTCGTAGAGAACCAGAAAGAAATACAGTCAGACTACAGCCAGAGAGAACCGGAGAGAGATACAGTCAGACTACAGTCAGAGAGAACCGGAGAGAGATACAGTCAGACTACAGTCAGAGAGAACCGGAGAGAGATACAGTCAGACTACAGTCAGAGAGAAATGGAGAGAGATACAGTCTTAGAGAACTGGAGAGAGGTACAGTCAGACTACAGCCGGAGAGAACTGGTTAGAGATACAGTCAGACTACAGCCGGGGGGGACCGGAGAGACATACTGAAACTACAGCCACATAGATATATAGAGAACCAGACATACTGAAACTACAGCCACATAGATATATAGAGAACCAGACATACTGAAACTACAGCCACATAGATATATAGAGAACCAGACATACTGAAACTACAGCCACATCGATATATAGAGAAACAGACATACTGAAACTACAGTCACATAGATATATAGAGAAACAGACATACTGAAACTACAGCCACATAGATATATAGAGAACCAGACATACTGAAACTACAGCCACATCGATATATATAGAGAACCAGACATACTGAAACTACAGCCACATAGATATATAGAGAACCAGACATACTGAAACTACAGCCACATAGATATATAGAGAACCAGACATACTGAAACTACAGCCACATAGATATATAGAGAACCAGACATACTGAAACTACAGCCACATAGATATATAGAGAAACAGACATACTGAAACTACAGTCACATAGATATATAGAGAAACAGACATACTGAAACTACAGCCACATAGATATATAGAGAACCAGATATACTGAAACTACATTCACATAGATATATAGAGAATCAGACATACTGAAACTACAGCCACAGAGATATATAGAGAACCAGACATACTGAAACTACAGCCACATAGATATATAGAGAACCAGACATACTGAAACTACAGCCACATAGATATATAGAGAACCAGACAAACTGAAACTACAGCCACAGAGATACCAGAGAGGATATGTGTGCTTGTGTAGAAACAGAGACAGGACAGGAGATGCTTTGTCGAGGAGAGATGGAAGAACACCACGTCTCCTACCTTCTGTTCATCATCCCATAGAGGTTACCAGGACACACGCACTGCATGCACCCCATCTCTGGTCCTGGTAGCTGGGATGGCCATCCACTAGAGTCCCTGGTCTGAGTGAGGCCTAGCCAGACCTGCACCCCAGCCTCATGTCTGGTCCTGGTAGCTGGGATGGCCATCCACTAGAGTCCCTGGTCTGAGTGAGGCCTAGCCAGACCTGCACCCCAGCCTCATGTCTGGTCCTGGTAGCTGGGCTGGCCATCCACTAGAGTCCCTGGTCTGAGTGAGGCCTAGCCGGACCTCTGGCCCCACTGGGTTAGACAGAGCTCATAGTGGTGAGAGTGAGAGTGAGAGAGAGAGAGAGAGAGAGAGAGAGAGAGAGTGAGAGTGCGAGAGATGCAGAGAGAGAGATGCAGAGAGAGAGAGATACAGAGAGAGAGAGAGAGAGAGAGACAGAGAGCGAGAGAGAGATGCAGAGAGAGAGAGACAGAGAGAGAGAGAGAGAGAACCTTCCCCCTCACTCCACTGCATTCTACGGACAACGGCTTTAATTCAGAAATGTGTATGCGATTCTTTCATCTCTCTCTCTCTCTCTTTCCCTCCATCCCACTCCCTCCCTCCGTTTTCCTCTCTCGGCGACCGGGGGCTTTTCAGGAACAAGAGGATTGGGAGGAGAGGAGGGGAGGAGGAGAAGGAGGAAAGAGCAGAGAAGAGGAGAGGGGGATGAGAGGGGAGGAGGGGAGCGAGAGAGCAAACAGCAGTATCAAACGCTGCCCTGTTTTAGGCTGATAAGAGATGTGTGTGCTGCAGCAGCAACGGGCTTTCATTAATTACCCAAGACTCACTGCTCTTTCCTACTGCTACTATAGCCCACCACACACACACACAGCCAGGCTATGCTCTAAGAGTTACAGTACAGTAATGGTAACAGCAACATTACAGCAGCAGTGGTTGAGAGCATGACTGTGTGTATTCCTCTCCTCTCCTCTCCTCTCCTCTCCTCTCCTCTCCTCTCCTCTCCTCTCCTCTCCTCTCCTCTCCTCTCCTCTCCTCTCCTCTCCTCTTCTCTTGGACATGTAACTTTTTTGTGGTCTTGAAATATGGTTAGAATTACATTAATTCTGTATGTAAATTCACAGCTCTGTTTAATAATACAACTATTATAGCAACACACCAATACCTGCTAGTCCAGGTGGATTATAAACACCAATACCTGCTAGTCCAGGTGGATTATAAACACCAATACCTGCTAGTCCAGGTGGATTATAAACACCAATACCTGCTAGTCCAGGTGGATTATAAACACCAATACCTGCTAGTCCAGGTGGATTATAAACACCAATACCTGCTAGTCCAGGTGGATTATAAACACCAATACCTGCTAGTCCAGGTGGATTATAAACACCAATACCTGCTATTATAAACAGACAGGACAACAACACAGTCCACATCCATAGTCATTCAAACAAACTAGATGCACAAACATTCTATAGAACAATCCCAAAAAAACATCTGATCGTTTTTAGATTTTATTGAATGTATATTTTTCTGTAAAATACTTTGGCACATGTAAAGCAGTTGAAAAGCATACTATTCTAGAGATACATTATACAAAGCACACACTGGAACCCCTCTCTGTTTAACTGCTAATAGTACATTACTCTACAGTTTAAATCTAGTAACAGACCATGCACAAAGGTACTCCTTCAGCCAGTCCAGAGAGACACAGAGATCATCATCATCAGCTTCATAGAAACACAACCATAGCAATAGAATCTATAGAACAGACTTCCCCATTCAAGTCAATGATGGCATAATGGGTGGACTAGCAGCCATTGCAGGTTTAGCCATGAGTTGACCAGTCAAATTGCCACGGTTAGAGGTTCTAAGTCCCTTTTAGAGGTTCTATTTCTATGAATAGAACACATAGATCCACTCTCTCTCTATTCTGGTTTACAACACTGACCATACGGTTTCACATCACATCATACTGTATATCAACATTTGACACAGATGTATATTTATATAGGCAGGTATATATTAACATTTGACACAGATGTATATTTATATAGGCAGGTATATATTAACATTTGACACAGATGTATATTTATATAGGCAGGTATATATTAACATTTGACACAGATGTATATTTATATAGGCAGGTATATATTAACATTTGACACAGATGTATATTTATATAGGCAGGTATATATTAACATTTGACACAGATGTATATTTATATAGGCAGGTATATATTAACATTTGACACAGATGTATATTTATATAGGCAGGTATATATTAACATTTGACACAGATGTATATTTATATAGGCAGGTATATATTAACATTTGACACAGATGTATATTTATATAGGCAGGTATATATTAACATTTGACACAGATGTATATTTATGTATCTAGATATTGGTTGTTATTGAAGACATTTAACGCTATAAGACTGTCCATTATTAACCTCCTGTCCTATAAGACTGTCCATTATTAACCTCCTGTCCTATAAGACTGTCCATTATTAACCTCCTGTCCTATAAGACTGTCCATTATTAACCTCCTGTCCTATAAGACTGTCCATTATTAACCTCCTGTCCTATAAGACTGTCCATTATTAACCTCCTGTCCTATAAGACTGTCCATTATTAACCTCCTGTCCTATAAGACTGTCCATTATTAACCTCCTGTCCTATAAGACTGTCCATTATTAACCTCCTGTCCTATAAGACTGTCCATTATTAACCTCCTGTCCTATAAGACTGTCCATTATTAACCTCCTGTCCTATAAGACTGTCCATTATTAACCTCCTGTCCTATAAGACTGTCCATTATTAACCTCCTGTCCTATAAGACTGTCCATTATTAACCTCCTGTCCTATAAGACTGTCCATTATTAACCTCCTGTCCTATAAGACTGTCCATTATTAACCTCCTGTCCTATAAGACTGTCCATTATTAACCTCCTGTCCTATAAGACTGTCCATTATTAACCTCCTGTCCTATAAGACTGTCCATTATTAACCTCCTGTCCTATAAGACTGTCCATTATTAACCTCCTGTCCTATAAGACTGTCCATTATTAACCTCCTGTCCTATAAGACTGTCCATTATTAACCTCCTGTCCTATAAGACTGTCCATTATTAACCTCCTGTCCTATAAGACTGTCCATTATTAACCTCCTGTCCTATAAGACTGTCCATTATTAACCTCCTGTCCTATAAGACTGTCCATTATTAACCTCCTGTCCTATAAGACTGTCCATTATTAACCTCCTGTCCTATAAGACTGTCCATTATTAACCTCCTGTCCTATAAGACTGTCCATTATTAACCTCCTGTCCTATAAGACTGTCCATTATTAACCTCCTGTCTTGTAACTTTCCCAAAATTCCCTGGTTTTCCAGAATTCCTGGTTGGAAGATCCCTGGAATTACGTGGGGAATTAACTGTATATCCGGGAATCCTCCAACCAGGATTTCTGGAAAACCAGGGAATTTTGGGAAAGTTAACGGAATTTTGCAACCTTAAGAAAAACACAATGTATGTGTTGTAAGGATCAATAATGGACAGTCTGGTTCAGAGGGGTGGGGTTAAATGAGGAAGACACATTTCAGTTGAATGCATTCAGTTGTACAACTGACTAGTTTCCTCCTTTCCTCCATCTGAAACTCTAACCTCATAGCTGAGCTTCGATCCTGTATCTCCCTGACAACCGTGCTATGACCAGGACAAGATATGAAGCACCGGCCAAATGACAAATCATCCATGGGCATCTATGGGTAACCACGACGGGGTAACCAACACAACTGTAACCAGAGGTAACCAACCCACCACCACCATGACTAGCTACAGCTGACGGCATGGGGTTGTCATGGTAACAGCGTATCAAGGTGAGTAGATATTGGTTTGATTTGATTAGGATCTCTTTTAGTCCTCATTTGGACTAATCTGCCAAGCGAGGGAACAGACAACCCTACACACTGACCCCACTCTCTCTCTCTGGGTCAAGGAACCTTGGATTATATTTGGTCTGGAGGATACTGGTGCTACGGTAACAAGGCTTGCAATGCGGACCTTCACAACACAACAGAAGCTAACACACATCCTGTTAACAGCCAAGCTGGGACTATAGGACGGGGCATGTATCAATATAAACACCACCCTGTTAACAGCCAAATGCATATCATGCTATAAAAAAATGCTAGCTAACTACCGCTAGCTATCTACCGCTATAGGAATAATAACTAACTATTGTAACTACGATACCTATCGGAATCTAGCTCACTATAAATGCAGTCTCGCCTTAAAGGATTATAAACTCATGCATAAGGAGAATTGACTAGGGTTGCAAACTTTCCCAAAATTCCAAAGGTTTTCTAGAAAGTTACTGGAGTTTTGCAACCCTAGAGTTGACCATCAGAGTGTGTGTTCCAGTTTCACTGAGGTCTGGAATAGAGGCTGTAGTAAATGGGAATTGTTCTAAAACATATCAGATCAAATTAAACTAAATACATTTTTGTAAAACACATCAGATCAAATTAAACAAAATAAATGATTAGAAAACACATAAGGAAAGCAGATAGTGAGGTTTAGAAATGTGTCCTGTCTCCCTGCAGTAAATGAGGACCAACTATACATGTTACATTTGTATGATATACACTTGAACATTAATATATTGGTCCCACTTTAAATGAACAACAACTCCATATACATCATTCCAGCATAAACATAATGAGCCTGTAGTTTATTCAGGTAGGCTGGTGGGAGGAGCTATAGGAGGACAGGCTCATTGGTTGGTCAATGTTAGTTTCAATACTCACCAGAGGAGGCTGGTGGGAGGAGCTATAGGAGGACAGGCTCATTGTAATGTCCGGAATGAAATACATGGAACGGAGTCAAACATGTGGTTTATATATGCTTAATGTGTTTAAATGGAACAGAGTCAACGTGTTGTTTCCCCTACCTACATGTACATATTACCTCAACTACCAACACTGCTGCTACTCTGTATATTATCTATCCTGATTGACTAGTCACTTTACCCCTACCTACATGTACATATTACCTCAACTACCAACACTGCTGCTACTCTGTATATTATCTATCCTGATTGACTAGTCACTTTACCCCTACCTACATGTACATATTACCTCAACTACCAACACTGCTGCTACTCTGTTTATTATCTATCCTGATTGACTAGTCACTTTACCCCTACCTACATGTACATATTACCTCAACTACCAACACTGCTGCTACTCTGTTTATTATCTATCCTGATTGACTAGTCACTTTACCCCTACCTACATGTACATATTACCTCAACTACCAACACTGCTGCTACTCTGTTTATTATCTATCCTGATTGACTAGTCACTTTACCCCTACCTACATGTACATATTACCTCAACTACCAACACTGCTGCTACTCTGTTTATTATCTATCCTGATTGACTAGTCACTTTACCCCTACCTACATGTACATATTACCTCAACTACCAACACTGCTGCTACTCTGTTTATTATCTATCCTGATTGACTAGTCACTTTACCCCTACCTACATGTACATATTACCTCAACTACCAACACTGCTGCTACTCTGTTTATTATCTATCCTGATTGACTAGTCACTTTACCCCTACCTACATGTACATATTACCTCAACTACCAACACTGCTGCTACTCTGTTTATTATCTATCCTGATTGACTAGTCACTTTACCCCTACCTACATGTACATATTACCTCAACTACCAACACTGCTGCTACTCTGTTTATTATCTATCCTGATTGACTAGTCACTTTACCCCTACCTACATGTACATATTGGTTAGTAAGCATTTCACTGTAAGGTCTACACCTGTTGTATTCGGCGCATGTGACAAATAAAGTTTGATTTGATTTGATTCCAGCCATTACAATGAGCCTGTCCTCCTTTAGCTCCTCCCACCAGCCTCCTCTGATACTCACACAGTCAGTGTGCGTTATATAGATCTTGGTTTGATGATAGAGGGGAGTGACTGGTGGGAAGTGAAGCTATCAATGTGTGTGACTGTGTGTGTGTGTGTAAATGCAAGTGTCGGTATATGTTGGTGTATATTGTGTGTGTATATTGTGTGTGTATACTGTGTGTGTATATTGTGTGTGTATATTGTATGTGTATATTGTGTTTGTATACTGTGTGTGTATACTGTGTGTGTATATTGTGTGTGTATACTGTGTGTATATTGTGTTTGTATACTGTGTGTGTATACTGTGTGTATATTGTGTGTGTATACTGTGTGTGTATACTGTGTGTGTATACTGTGTGTATAGTGTGTGTGTATACTGTGTGTGTATATTGTGTGTGTATATTGTGTGTGTATACTGTGTGTATAGTGTGTGTGTATACTGTGTGTGTATACTGTGTGTGTATAGTGTGTGAGTGTGTGTGTGCATGCAGGTGTGTGTGTATACTGTGTGTGTATAGTGTGTGTGTATACTGTGTGTATAGTGTGTGTATATTGTGTGAGTGTGTGTGTGCATGCAGGTGTGTGTGTATACTGTGTGTGTATAGTGTGTGTGTATTGTGTGAGTGTGTGTGTGCATGCAGGTGTGTGTGTATACTGTGTGTGTATAGTGTGTGTGTATACTGTGTGTATAGTGTGTGTATATTGTGTGAGTGTGTGTGTGCATGCAGGTGTGTGTGTATACTGTGTGTGTATAGTGTGTGTGTATATTGTGTGTATATTGTGTGTATAGTGTGTGTGTATATTGTGTCTATATTGTGTGTATAGTGTGTGTGTGCATGCAGGTGTGTGTGTATACTGTGTGTGTATAGTGTGTGTGTATATTGTGTGTATAGTGTGTGTGTGCATGCAGGTGTGTGTGTATACTGTGTGTGTATAGTATTTGTGTATATTGTGTGTATATTGTGTGTGTGTGCATGCAGGTGTGTGTGTGTATACTGTGTGTGTATAGTGTGTGTGTATATTGTGTGTATATTGTGTGTATATTGTGTGTATATTGTGTGTGTATATTGTGTGTGTATATTGTGTGTGTATATTGTGTGTATATTGTGTGTGTGTGTGCATGCAGGTGTGTGTATATTGACTGTCCTTCTCAGGAACAGAGGACTATTCAGGTGTCCAGGAATGTTCTCCTGCAACAGGGTGATCAAATGAAGATCCTACATCTGTATGTATGTGTGTATGAATGTGTTTGTGTGTGTTGGTTAAGGTGTGTGTGTGTGTGTGTTGGTTAAGGTGTGTGTGTGTGTGTGTTGGTTAAGGTGTGTGTGTGTGTGTGTGTGTGTGTGTTAAGGTGTGTGTGTGTGTGTGTGTGTGTTAAGGTGTGTGTGTGTGTGTTAAGGTGTGTGTGTGTGTGTGTGTGTGTTGGTTAAGGTGTGTGTGTGTGTGTGTGTGTGTGTTAAGGTGTGTGTGTGTGTATGTGTGTGCTTAGGTGTGTGTGTTGGTTAAGGTGTGTGTGTGTGTGTGTGTGGGTGTGTGTGTGTGTGTGTGTGTTAATGTGTGTGTGTGTGTGTGTGTGTGTTAAGGTGTGTGTGTGTGTGTGTGTGTGTGTTAAGGTGTGTGTGTGTGTTAAGGTGTGTGTTAAGGTGTGTGTGTGTGTGTGTGTGTGTGTGTTAAGGTGTGTGTGTGTTAAGGTGTGTGTTAAGGTGTGTGTGTGTGTGTGTGTGTGTGTGTGTGTTAAGGTGTGTGTGTGTTAAGGTGTGTGTTAAGGTGTGTGTGTGTGTGTGTGTGTGTTAAGGTGTGTGTTAAGGTGTGTGTGTGTTAAGGTGTGTGTTAAGGTGTGTGTGTGTGTTAAGGTGTGTGTTAAGGTGTGTGTTAAGGTGTGTGTGTGTTAAGGTGTGTGTTAAGGTGTGTGTGTGTTAAGGTGTGTGTTAAGGTGTGTGTGTGTGTTAAGGTGTGTGTTAAGGTGTGTGTGTGTTAAGGTGTGTGTTAAGGTGTTTGTGTGTTAAGGTGTGTGTTAAGGTGTGTGAGGGCCTTAGCTCTCTGCAGCCTCTTCCTCAGTAACAGAGGAGTACTCTGGGTTAACGAAGGAGAATCCCTGGAACTCATCCTGGTCCAGATTCATGATGACCTCCTGGTCTGGGGGGGTCAGGACGGGGGGGTGACGTGTAAAGAAACGGTCAAAGTTCTCTGCCTCGCGCCCGCACTGTTGGGAGGGGGGTGGAGAGAGGAGGAGAAGGGAGGAGTGGAGAGAGGGAGAGGGGGGAGAGGAGAGGGGGAGTGGAAAGAGGGAGAGGGGAGGAGAAGAGAGTAGTGTAGAGGTAAGAGGAGAGGAGAGGAGAGGAGAGGAGAGGAGAGGAGAGGAGAGGAGAGGAGAGGAGAGGAGAGGAGAGGAGAGGAGAGGAGAGGAGAGGAGAGGAGAGGAGAGGAGAGGAGATGAGAGAAGAATGGAAGGGATATGATATCATGAGAGGGTAAAAAATTAAATAAAAGGTCAAATCTGAAATGACTTCCTTTCCCAATAGTTTGTGCTACATAGGGTTCTGGTCTGGTAGTGCACTAGACCAGTTGGGACAAAAAATGCTAGGTCGGTCGTACTCAGTCAGACTTTGTCATCAGAATTGTCACCAGCCTCATAAAGGAGGTTGCTAGGCAGTGTCCTAAACTGTTGCCATCTTCGTGAGGCATGTCACTTGACCCATCACTTCACATAGCCCACCACATGCACTGTTTTCTCAACCACAACTCCATGGATCTATAAATAACTACTGTGGGAATAAATATCACTGAATGACCAAAATATTGCAATAATAGGCTAATGCAATTGAAGGTATTTATCAAATTGTTGCTCACTATAATTTACTGAAGCAATAGCCGTGTGTGGTCAACTATATGACAATTTCAGGACCGTTTTGATTGGGACAGCACCATCGCACTGCTTTGAGACAAGTGTGGGGACTCGTTTTGATAAATCAATCACTGTCAGACTTTTGTTTTATCTAAATGTCACTGGTTTTGAACATTCAGAATATACAGTCTTGTGGATTATTATGTTATAGTCTAGTGTAATATTATGTTATAGTCTAGTGTAATATTATGTTATAGTCTAGTGGATTATTATGTTATAGTCTAGTGGATTATCGTGTTATAGTCTAGTGGATTATTATGTTATAGTCTAGTGTAATATTATGTTATAGTCTAGTGGATTATCATGTTATAGTCTAGTGGATTATCGTGTTATAGTCTAGTGGATTATCATGTTATAGTCTAGTGTAATATTATGTTATAGTCTAGTGGATTATTATGTTATAGTCTAGTGGATTATCGTGTTATAGTCTAGTGGATTATTATGTTATAGTCTAGTGTAATATTATGTTATAGTCTAGTGGATTATCATGTTATAGTCTAGTGGATTATCGTGTTATAGTCTAGTGGATTATCGTGTTATAGTCTAGTGGATTATCATGTTATAGTCTAGTGTAATATTATGTTATAGTCTAGTGGATTATTATGTTATAGTCTAGTGTAATATTATGTTATAGTCTAGTGGATTATTATGTTATAGTCTAGTGGATTATCATGTTATAGTCTAGTGTAATATTATGTTATAGTCTAGTGGATTATCATGTTATAGTCTAGTGGATTATCATGTTATAGTCTAGTGGATTATCATGTTATAGTCTAGTGGATTATTATGTTATAGTCTAGTGGATTATTATGTTATAGTCTAGTGGATTATCATGTTATAGTCTAGTGGATTATTATGTTATAGTCTAGTGTAATATTATGTTATAGTCTAGTGGATTATCATGTTATAGTCTAGTGGATTATTATGTTATAGTCTAGTGTAATATTATGTTATAGTCTAGTGGATTTTCATGTTATAGTCTAGTGGATTATTATGTTATATTATAGTGGATTATTATGTTATAGTTTAGTGGATTAAATCAATATGTGGAGGTTACTATAATGTAGCAGGTAAAGTAGAGTAATACATATATATACATATAGAGACCAACTGATACAACCAGCCCAGGTCTAAAGTAGAGTACTACATAGGACTATATATATATATAGAGACCAACTGATACAACCAGCCCAGGTCTAAAGTAGAGTACTACATAGGACTATATATATATATAGAGACCAACTGATACAACCAGCCCAGGTCTAAAGTAGAGTACTACATAGGACTATATATATATATAGAGACCTACTGATACAACCAGCCCAGGTCTAAAGTAGAGTACTACATAGGACTATATATATATAGAGACCAACTGATACAACCAGCCCAGGTCTAAAGTAGAGTACTACATAGGACTATATATATAGAGAGAGAGACCTACTGATACAACCAGCCCAGGTCTAAAGTAGAGTACTACATAGGACTATATATATATAGAGACCAACTGATACAACCAGCCCAGGTCTAAAGTAGAGTACTACATAGGACTATATATATATATATAGAGACCTACTGATACAACCAGCCCAGGTCTAAAGTAGAGTACTACATAGGACTATATATATATATAGAGACCAACTGATACAACCAGCCCAGGTCTAAAGTAAAGTACTACATAGGACTATATATATATAGAGAGAGAGACCAACTGATACAACCAGCCCAGGTCTAAAGTAAAGTACTACATAGGACTATATATATAGAGAGAGACCTACTGATACAACCAGCCCAGGTCTAAAGTAGAGTACTACATAGGACTATATATATATATAGAGACCAACTGATACAACCAGCCCAGGTCTAAAGTAGAGTACTACATAGGACTATATATATATATAGAGACCAACTGATACAACCAGCCCAGGTCTAAAGTAGAGTACTACATAGGACTATATATATAGAGAGACCAACTGATACAACCAGCCCAGGTCTAAAGTAGAGTACTACATAGGACTATATATATATATAGAGACCTACTGATACAACCAGCCCAGGTCTAAAGTAGAGTACTACATAGGACTATATATATATATAGAGACCTACTGATACAACCAGCCCAGGTCTAAAGTAGAGTACTACATAGGACTATATATATATATATAGAGAGAGAGACCAACTGATACAACCAGCCCAGGTCTAAATTAGAGTACTACATAGGACTATATATATATATAGAGACCTACTGATACAACCAGCCCAGGTCTAAAGTAAAGTACTACAGTACATAGGACTATAAATACAGTACTAGATAGTGCTGTGGGAAACCAGTGTCATTTGACAGATGCATCCAAGAACAGACAAACTAACCAACCAACAGAAAAAAGAGACAGAACTCATGAGATGAAGAGAAGGATGGATGGATGGTGAATTGATGCTTGATGGATGGATGGTGAATTGATGCTTGATGGATGGATGGTGAATTGATGCTTGATGGATGGATGGTGAATTGATGCTTGATGGATGGATGGTGAATTGATGCTTGATGGATGGATGGTGAATTGATGCTTGATGGATGGATGGTGAATTGATGCTTGATGGATGGATGGTGAATTGATTCTTGGTGAATTGATGCTTGATGGATGGATGGTGAATTGATGCTTGATGGATGGATGGAGAAGTGATGCAGGATGGCACCAGAGAGGCAGTAATGATACACTATATGACATAACACATATGGAATCATATAGTAACCAAAAAAGTGTTAAACAAATCAAAAAATATTTTATATTTGAGATTCTCGAAAGTAGCCAACCTTTGCCTTGATGACAGCTTTGCACACTGTTGACTGATCCCAGAACATGTCATCAGAGACAACAGAGGAGCAGGAAACTGCTGGAGCATTCACACCCCGTCAGGGTTCAACCCAAGAACACGCGCACACGCACACACACACACACACACACACACACACACACACACACACACACACACACACACACACAGACACACACCCACCCACAGACACAGAGACATACAGACATACACAGACACAGACACACAGACATACAGAGACACAGACACAGACACAGACACACAGACACACAGACACAGCAGGATATAGGACAGCTGCATAAAAAGCTCCTCTCAGCCTCCGGCTGTGTGTGTGTGTGTGTGTGTGTGTGTGTGTGTGTGTGTGTGTGTGTGTGTGTGTGTGTGTGTGTGTGTGTGTGTGTGTGTGTGTGTGTGTGTGTGTGTGTGTGTGTGTGTGTGTGTGTGTGTTTCAAATGACATCATCATGACTCTAGTTGTTGTTGACCTGGTTCTGGCGCCACTGGACCATAAAAATACTATGTATATAATGGACTCAAGCCTTGTGTTAAAAATACCATACACACACACACACACACAAACAAACATGGCCACACACAAGGCAGGCAGGCACACACCCATTATCCCTGCTGCAATGCTCCCCTTGTGAGTAACAGACCTTCCTCAGTGGTGAACCCTGACCAACGCAGGCCACGGTTTGTGTGTGCTGTAAACCGTCAGTGTTTAGCAGAAGTACTGTGTGTATGTGTGTGTTTTCAGGGGCGGCAGGTAGCCTAGCGGCCAGTAACCAAAAAGTCCCTGGTTTTCAAAATACCCGAGCCGACAAGGTGAAAAAACCTGTCGATGTGTCCTTGAGCAAGGCACTTAACCCTACTTTGCTCCAGGGACTGACCCTGTAGGTAGGCTGTCATTGTAAATACGAATTTGTTAACTGACTTGCCTAGTTAAATAAAATAAATAAAAAAGGTCCCGTTATCTCTTCTAAGGAGAATGGAGGCGAGAGCTTTATTCTGTGCTCACAGATAATCCTGTCCACTAACATTAGCATCACAGTTAATGGAGACAGCAGGGGCACAAACACGCTGCAGGATTAACCTCCATGCTGCAGTGAGGAAAGGCTATACAGGGAAAACCATTCGAGCATTAAACAGATAGAGAGAGGAGAGGGAAATAAAGAGATGGCTGCAGAAAGACTGATAGAGAGTTACAGTGATAGAGGGGGAGGAAGAGACGGGGGAGAGACAGAGGGGGAGACCGAGGGAGAGAGAGAGAGAGAGACACACACAGGGAGAGATAGAGGGAGAGACAGGGGGAGAGAGAGAGAGACAGAGGGAGAGAGACAGGGGGAGAGAGACAGGGGGAGAGACGGGGAGAGATAGAGGGAGAGACAGGGAGAGAGACAGGGGGAGAGATAGAGGGAGATACTGAGAGGGAGAGACAGGGGGAGAGATAGAGGGAGATACTGAGAGGGAGAGACAGGGGGAGAGATAGAGGGAGAGATAGAGGGAGAGACGGGGGAGAGACAGTGGGAGAGATAGAGAGAGATACTGAGAGGGAGAGATAGAGGAAGAGAGAGACAGAGAAGGAGATAGAGGGAGAGACAGAGAGGGAGAGATAGAGGGAGAGACAGGGGAAGAGATAGAGGGAGAGATAGAGGGAGAGAGGGGGAGAGACAGAGAAGGAGATAGAGGGAAAGATAGAGAGGGAGATAGAGGGAGAGATAGATGAAGAGACAAAGGGAGAGACAGAGAGGGAGAGACAGAGAGGGAGAGACAGGGGGAGAGACAGGGGGAGAGACAGAGGGGGAGAGACAGAGGGGGAGAGACATAGGGGGAGAGATAGGGGGAGAGAGAGAGTGAGAGACAGAGAGGGAGAAAGAGGGAGAGACAGGGGGAGAGAGAGAGGGAGAGAGAGAGGGAGAGACAGAGAGGGAGAGACAGAGAGGGAGAGACAGAGAGGGAGAGATAGAGGGAGAGACAGGGGAGAGACAGAGAGGGAGAGACAGAGGGAGAGACAGAGAGGGAGAGACAGAGGGAGAGACAGAGAGGGAGAGACAGAGGGAGAGACAGAGGGAGAGACAGAGAGGAGACTTACAGCTTTAGGTTTGAATGGCGGTTGTACTTCCTTGTTCTCTAGTTTGTCCCAGTCCATATAGCGGAAGAACCCATGGTCCCTGATGTCTCTCTCCCCCTCCGGACCACAGCCCAGACGCTTCCCTGGGTGCTTAGTCATCAACTAGAGACAAGGAGGGGGTTAGAGGTTAGAGGTCAGGGCTCCATCTATCTCCTCCCCTCTGATGGTGAAAACAAAATGGTGGCTCATCATTAGGACGTTTTTAACCTGGTAATTTCTTTCAGATTAGTGTCGATGAAGGAGAGAGGGCGGCCTGGAGAAAGAGGCCTCGTTGGACCTGCCTTAACCCCTGGGAGTGTAAGCCATTGTTCTATGTGTGTGTGTGTGTGTGTGTGTGTGTGTGTGTGTGTGTGTGTGTGTGTGTGTGTGTGTGTGTGTGTGTGTGTGTGTGTCTACCCTAGTAGTAGCAGTTATAAGTAATTATGTTATCAGTAAAACAACATCTACCTCCCTACCCACAACAACCATGCCCACCTCCCTACCCACAACAACCATTACCACCTCCCTACCCACAACAACCATGCCCACCTCCCTACCCACAACAAACATACCCACTTCCCTACCCACAACAACCATGCCCACCTCCCTACCCACAACAACCATACCCACCTCCCTACCCACAACAACCATACCCACCTCCCTACCCATCTCCCTACCCACAACAACCATGCCCACCTCCCTACCCACAACAACCATACCCACCTCCCTACCCACAACAACCATACCCACCTCCCTACCCACAACAACCATACCCCCCTCCCTACCCACAACAACCATACCCACCTCCCTACCCACAACAACCATACCCACCACCCTACCCACAACAACCATACCCACCTACCTACCCCCCTCCCTACCACCTGTATATAGCCTCATCAAATTGACTCTGTACTGGTACTTCCTGTATATAGTCTCCTCACATTGACTCTGTACTGGTACTTCCTGTATATAGTCTCCTCAAATTGACTCTGTACTGGTACTTCCTGTATATAGCCTCCTCACATTGACTCTGTACTGGTACTTCCTGTATATAGTCTCCTCACATTGACTCTGTACTGGTACTTCCTGTATATAGTCTCCTCACATTGACTCTGTACTGGTACTTCCTGTATATAGTCTCCTCACATTGACCCTGTACTGGTACTTCCTGTATATAGTCTCCTCACATTGACCCTGTATTGGTACTTCCTGTATATAGCCTCCTCACATTGACTCTGTACTGGTACTTCCTGTATATAGCCTCCTCACATTGACTCTGTACTGGTACTTCCTGTATATAGCCTCCTCACATTGACTCTGTACTGGTACCACCTGTATATAGCCTCCTCACATTGACTCTGTACTGGTACCACCTGTATATAGCCTCCTCACATTGACTCTGTACTGGTACCACCTGTATATAGCCTCCTCACATTGACTCTGCACTGGTACCAGGATAACTTAGCTGTGTGTGTGTGTGTGTGTGTGTGTGTGTTCTACCCTAGTAGTAGCAGTTATAAGTAATTATGTTATCAGTAAAACAACATCTACCTCCCTACCCACAACAACCATGCCCACCTCCCTACCCACAACAACCATGCTCACCTCCCTACCCACAACAACCATGCCCACCTCCCTACCCACAACAACCATTACCACCTCCCTACCCACAACAAACATACCCACCTCCCTACCCACAACAACTATGCCCACCTCCCTACCCACAACAACCATACCCACCTACCTACCCACCTCCCTACCCACAACAACCATGCCCACCTCCCTACCCACAACAACCATACCCACCTCCCTACCCACCTCCCTACCCACAACAACCATACCCACCTCCCTACCCACAACAACCATACCCACCTCCCTACCCACCTCCCTACCCACAACAACCATACCCACCTCCCTACCCACAACAACCATACCCACCTCCCTACCCACAACAACCATACCCACCTACCTACCCCCCTCCCTACCACCTGTATATAGCCTCCTCAAATTGACTCTGTACTGGTACTTCCTGTATATAGTCTCCTCAAATTGACTCTGTACTGGTACTTCCTGTATATAGCCTCCTCACATTGACTC
>CM042397.1:42265709-42273209 GCA_023634145.1 Thymallus thymallus | reverse complement strand
AACTGAGCTGTGTGTGTGTGTGTGTGTGTGTGTGTGTGTAGAGGAAGGATAACTGAGCAGTGTGCAGTGCCTTGTTTGTTTGTTTATTTTGTTTGTTTGTTTATTTTATTTATTAAGCACTTTTACACAACTTGTCATTGAACAAAGTGCTGTACAAACACATAAACAATCATGACAACATACATCATTAACACCACATAAAATATCAATAAAATAAAATAAACCCCTCAGTTTGATAAACCTACAAATGCAACTACTAAACCCCATCAAATGCTAGAGCTAGGAGGTGTTCTTTAAGCTCATGTTTAAAAACAGTAAATGTACGTTCCAATCTGATAAAAGGTGGTAGATCATTCCAGAGTTTAGGAGCTATCGCTACAAATGCTCGATCTCCACTTCTCCGCTTTGTTCTTGGAGTCGTTAAAACCAGCTGGTCAGCTGACCTCAAGGACCGTTTTGGTTCGTATTTCTTAATAAGATTTACAAGGTACAATGTGTGTGTGTGTGTGTGTGTGTGTGTGTGTGTGTGTGTGTGTGTGTGTGTAGAGGAAGAGTTGGGTGTGTGTATTATTACCCACCCCTTTATGATAATTAGGAGGTGTGTGTGTGTGTTATTACCCACCCCTTTATGATAATTAGGAGATGTGTATGTGTTATTACCCACCCCTTTATGATAATTAGGAGATGTGTATGTGTTATTACCCACCCCTCTATGATCATTAGGAGATGTGTATGTGTTATTCCCCACCCCTTTATAATAATTAGGAGGTGTGTGTGTGTGTGTTATTACCCACCCCTTTATGATAATTAGGAGGTGTGTGTGTGTGTTATTACCCACCCCTTTATGATAATTAGGAGGTGTGTGTGTTATTACACACACCTTTATGATAATTAGGAGGTGGGTGTGTTATTACCCACCCCTTTATGATAATTAGGAGTTGGGTGTGTGTGTTATTACCCACCCCTTTATGATAATTAGGAGGTGTGTGTGTTATTACACACACCTTTATGATAATTAGGAGGTGGGTGTGTTATTACCCACCCCTTTATGATAATTAGGAGATGTGTATGTGTTATTCCCCACCCCTTTATAATAATTAGGAGGTGTGTGTGTGTGTGTTATTACCCACCCCTTTATGATAATTAGGATGTGTGTGTGTGTGTGTGTGTTATTACCCACCCCTCTATGATAATTAGGAGGTGTGTGTGTGTTATTACCCACCCCTCTATGATAATTAGGAGGTGTGTGTGTGTTATTACCCACCCCTCTATGATAATTAGGAGGTGGGTGTGTGTGTTATTACCCACCCCTTTATAATAATTAGGAGGTGTGTGTGTGTGTGTGTGTGTGTGTGTGTGTGTGTGTGTTA
Source organism: Thymallus thymallus (assembly GCA_023634145.1). Taxonomy (NCBI): domain Eukaryota; kingdom Metazoa; phylum Chordata; class Actinopteri; order Salmoniformes; family Salmonidae; genus Thymallus; species Thymallus thymallus. The sequence goes on along the minus strand of CM042397.1, from coordinate 42,271,839 downwards.
TTACCCACCCCTTTATGATAATTAGGAGGTGTGTGTGTGTTATTACCCACCCCTTTATGATAATTAGGAGGTGTGTGTGTGTGTGTGTGTTATTACCCACCCCTTTATGATAATTAGGAGGTGTGTGTGTGTGTGTGTTATTACCCACCCCTTTATGATAATTAGGAGGTGTGTATGTGTTAATACCCACCCCTTTATAATAATTAGGAGGTGTGTGTGTGTGTGTGTGTGTTATTACCCACCCCTCTATGATAATTAGGAGGTGTGTGTGTTATTACACACACCTTTATGATAATTAGGAGGTGTGTGTGTGTGTGTGTTATTACCCACCCCTCTATGATAATTAGGAGGTGTGTGTGTGTTAATACCCACCCCTTTATAATAATTAGGAGGTGTGTGTGTGTGTGTGTGTGTTATTACCCACCCCTTTATGATAATTAGGAGTTGGGTGTGTGTGTTATTACCCAGCCCTCTATGATAATTAGGAGGTGTGTGTGTGTGTGTGTGTGTTATTACCCACCCCTCTATGATAATTAGGAGGTGTGTGTGTTATTACCCACCCCTTTATGATAATTAGGAGGTGTGTGTGTGTTATTACCCACCCCTTTATGATAATTAGGAGGTGTGTGTGTGTGTGTTATTACCCACCCCTTTATGATAATTAGGAGGTGTGTGTGTGTGTGTGTTATTACCCACCCCTTTATGATAATTAGGAGGTGTGTATGTGTTAATACCCACCCCTTTATAATAATTAGGAGGTGTGTGTGTGTGTGTGTGTGTTATTACCCACCCCTCTATGATAATTAGGAGGTGTGTGTGTTATTACACACACCTTTATGATAATTAGGAGGTGTGTGTGTGTGTGTGTTATTACCCACCCCTCTATGATAATTAGGAGGTGTGTGTGTGTTAATACCCACCCCTTTATAATAATTAGGAGGTGTGTGTGTGTGTGTGTGTGTGTTATTACCCACCCCTTTATGATAATTAGGAGTTGGGTGTGTGTGTTATTACCCAGCCCTCTATGATAATTAGGAGGTGTGTGTGTGTGTGTGTGTGTGTGTGTGTTATTACCCACCCCTCTATGATAATTAGGAGGTGTGTGTGTTATTACACACACCTTTATGATAATTAGGAGGTGGGTGTGTTATTACCCACCCCTTTATGATAATTAGGAGTTGGGTGTGTGTGTTATTACCCACCCCTTTATGATAATTAGGAGGTGTGTGTGTTATTACCCACCCCTTTATGATAATTAGGAGGTGTGTGTGTTATTACACACACCTTTATGATAATTAGGAGGTGGGTGTGTTATTACCCACCCCTCTATGATAATTAGGAGATGTGTATGTGTTATTACCCACCCCTTTATAATAATTAGGAGGTGTGTGTGTGTGTGTGTTATTACCCACCCCTTTATGATAATTAGGAGGTGTGTGTGTGTGTGTGTGTTATTACCCACCCCTCTATGATAATTAGGAGGTGTGTGTGTGTTATTACCCACCCCTCTATGATAATTAGGAGGTGTGTGTGTGTTATTACCCACCCCTCTATGATAATTAGGAGGTGGGTGTGTGTGTTATTACCCACCCCTTTATAATAATTAGGAGGTGTGTGTGTGTGTGTGTGTGTGTTATTACCCACCCCTTTATGATAATTAGGAGGTGTGTGTGTGTGTGTTATTACCCACCCCTTTATGATAATTAGGAGGTGTGTGTGTGTGTGTGTGTGTGTGTTATTACCCACCCCTTTATGATAATTAGGAGGTGTGTGTGTGTGTGTGTGTTATTACCCAGCCCTCTATGATAATTAGGAGGTGTGTGTGTGTGTGTGTGTGTTATTACCCACCCCTTTATGATAATTAGGAGTTGGGTGTGTGTGTTATTACCCAGCCCTCTATGATAATTAGGAGGTGTGTGTGTGTGTGTGTGTGTGTTATTACCCACCCCTCTATGATAATTAGGAGGTGGGTGTGTTATTACCCACCCCTTTATGATAATTAGGAGATGTGTATGTGTTATTACCCACCCCTCTATGATAATTAGGAGGTGTGTGTGTGTGTGTGTGTTATTACCCACGCCTTTATGATAATTAGGAGGTGTGTGTGTGTGTTATTACCCACCCCTTTATGATAATTAGGAGGTGTGTGTGTGTGTGTGTTATTACCCACCCCTTTATGATAATTAGGAGGTGTGTGTGTGTGTGTGTGTGTGTGTGTGTGTGTTATTACCCACCCCTCTATGATAATTAGGAGTTGGGTGTGTGTGTTATTACCCAGCCCTCTATGATAATTAGGAGGTGTGTGTTTTATTACCCCTTTGCAGATGGCGACAGCCTCCTTGGACAGGGACTTGGGGTAGGAGACATGATGCTCCATGATGGACTGAAACAACTCATCTTCATCTTCACCATCGAAGGGAGGCTAGGAGAGAGGGAGGAGGGGAGGACAGGAGAGAGGGATGTGGGGAGGACAGGAGAGAGGGAGGAGGGGAGGACAGGAGAGAGGGAGGAGGGGAGGAGAGGAGAGAGGGAGGAGGGGAGGAGAGGAGAGGAGAGAGGGAGGAGGGGAGGACAGGAGAGAGGGAGGAGGGGAGGACAGGAGAGAGGGAGGAGGGGAGGAGAGGAGAGAGGGAGGAGGGGAGGACAGGAGAGAGGGAGGAGGGCAGGACGGGAGAGAGGGGAGGACAGGAGAGAGGGGAGGATGGGAGAGAGGGAGGAGGGGAGGACGGGAGAGAGGGAGGAGGGGAGGACGGGAGAGAGGGAGGAGGGGAGGATGGGAGAGAGGGAGGACGGGAGAGAGGCAGGAGGGGAGGACGGGAGAGAGGGAGGAGGGGAGGACAGGAGAGAGGGAGGAAGGGAGGACAGGAGAGAGGGGAGGACAGGAGAGAGGGGAGGACAGGAGAGAGGGAGGAGGGGAGGACGGGAGAGAGGGGAGGACAGGAGAGAGGGAGGAGGGGAGAACGGGAGAGAGGGGAGGACAGGAGAGAGGGAGGAGGGGAGGACAGGAGAGAGGGAGGAGGAGAGGACAGGAGAGAGGGAGGAGGGGAGGACGGGAGAGAGGGGAGGACAGGAGAGAGGGGAGGACAGGAGAGAGGGAGGAGGGGAGGACAGGAGAGAGGGGAGGACAGGAGAGAGGGAGGAGGGGAGGACAAGAGAGAGGGAGGAGGGGAGGACGGGAGAGAGGGAGGAGGGAAGGACGGGAGAGAGGACAGGAGAGAGGGAGGACAGGAGAGAGGGGAGGACAGGAGAGAGGGGAGGACAGGAGAGAGGGGAGGACAGGAGATAGGGAGGAGGGGAGGACGGGAGAGAGGGGAGGACGGGAGAGAGGGGAGGACAGGAGAGAGGGGAGGACAGGAGAGAGGGGAGGACAGGAGAGAGGGAGGAGGGGAGGACGGGAGAGAGGGGAGGACAGGAGAGAGGGGAGGACAGGAGAGAGGGAGGAGGGGAGGACAGGAGAGAGGGAGGAGGGGAGGACGGGAGAGAGGGAGGAGGGGAGGACGGGAGAGAGGGAGGAGGGGAGGACGGGAGAGAGGGAGGAGAGGAGGACGGGAGGACAGGAGAGAGGGAGGAGGGGAGGACAGGATAGAGGGAGGAGGGGAGGACAGGAGAGAGGCAGGAGGGGAGGACGGGAGAGAGGGAGGAGGGGAGGACAGGAGAGAGGGAGGAAGGGAGGACAGGAGAGAGGGGAGGACAGGAGAGAGGGGAGGACAGGAGAGAGGGAGGAGGGGAGGACGGGAGAGAGGGGAGGACAGGAGAGAGGGAGGAGGGGAGGACGGGAGAGAGGGGAGGACAGGAGAGAGGGAGGAGGGGAGGACAGGAGAGAGGGAGGAGGAGAGGACAGGAGAGAGGGAGGAGGGGAGGACAGGAGAGAGGGAGGAGGGTAGGACGGGAGAGAGGGGAGGACAGGAGAGAGGGGAGGACAGGAGAGAGGGAGGAGGGGAGGACAGGAGAGAGGGGAGGACAGGAGAGAGGGAGGAGGGGAGGACGGGAGAGAGGGAGGAGGGGAGGACGGGAGAGAGGGGAGGACAGGAGAGAGGGGAGGACAGGAGAGAGGGAGGAGGGGAGGACAGGAGAGAGGGAGGAGGGGAGGGGGGAGAGAGGACAGGAGAGAGGGAGAACAGGAGAGAGGGGAGGACAGGAGAGAGGGGAGGACAGGAGATAGGGAGGAGGGGACGACGGGAGAGAGGGGAGGACAGGAGAGAGGGGAGGACAGGAGAGAGGGGAGGACAGGAGAGAGGGAGGAGGGGAGGACGGGAGAGAGGGGAGGACAGGAGAGAGGGAGGAGGGGAGGACAGGAGAGAGGGAGGAGGGGAGGACAGGAGAGAGGGAGGAGGGGAGGACGGGAGAGAGGGAGGAGGGGAGGACGGAGGAGGGGAGGACGGGAGGACAGGAGAGAGGGAGGAGGGGAGGACAGGATAGAGGGAGGAGGGGAGGACAGGAGAGAGGGAGGAGGGGAGAGAGGGAGGAGGGGAGGACAGGAGAGAGGGAGGAGGGGAGGACGGGAGGACGGGAGGACAGGAGAGAGGGAGGAGGGGAGGACAGGAGAGAGGGAGGAGGGGAGGACAGGAGAGAGGGAGGAGGGGAGAGAGGGAGGAGGGGAGGACAGGAGAGAGGGAGGAGGGGAGGACGGGAGGTGAGGAGAGGATAGGTTAATACCCACAATAAATGTTAACACACAGACACACACACACACACACCACACACCACACACACACACACACACACACACACACACACACACACACACACACACACACACACACACACCCCTACCTGTCCAGCCAGCATCTCATACAGCAGAACTCCAAAGGCCCACCAGTCCACTGACTTCCCATAGGGCTGGTACGCTATGATCTGGAGGAGGAGAGGAGAGGAGAGGAGAGGAGAGGAGAGGAGAGGAGAGGAGAGGATATAATAGAATGGTATAGAGTAGAGTAGAACATAGTAGAGTATAATATAGTAGAGTATAATATAGTAGAGTATAATATAATAGAGTATAATATAGTAGAGTATAATATAGTAGAGTAGAGTATAATAAAGTAGAGTATAATATAGTAGAGTATAATAGAATAGAGTAGAGTATAATATAGTAGAGTATAATATAGTAGAGTATAATATAATAGAGTATAATATAATAGAGTATAATATAGTAGAGTATAATATAATAGAGTATAATATAATAGAGTATAATATAGTAGAGTATAATAGAATAGAATAGAGTATAATAGAGTAGAGTATAATAGAATAGTGTAGAGTATAATATAGTAGAGTATAATATAGTAGAGTATAATATAATACAGTATAATATAATAGAGTATAAAAGAGTAGAGTATAATATAGTAGAGTATAATATAGTAGAGAATAAAAGAATAGAGTGGAATTGAGTATAATAGAGAATAATAGAATAGAGTATAATAGAATAGAGTATAATATAATAGAGTATAATATAGTAGAGTATAATATAATAGAGTATAATATAATAGAGTAGAGTATAATATAGTAGAGTATAATATAATAGAGTATAATATAATAGAGTATAATATAGTAGAATATAATATAGTAGAGTAGAGTATAATATAGTAGAGTATAATATAATAGAGTATAATATAATAGAGTATAATAGAGTAGAGTATAATATAATAGAGTATAATATAGTAGAGTATAATAGAATAGAGTATAAAGGAATAGAGTATAATAGAGTAGAGTATAATAGAATAGAGTAGAGTATAATATAGTAGAGTATAATACAGTAGAGTATAATATAGTAGAGAATAAAATAATAGAGTGGAATTGAGTATAATAGAGAATAATAGAAGAGAGTAGAATAGAATAGAGTAGAGTATAATATAATAGAGTATAATATAATAGAGTATAATAGAATAGAGTAGAGTATAATATAATAGAGTATAATATAGTAGAGTAGAGTATAATATAGTAGAGTATAATATAATAAAGTATAATATAATAGAGTATAATAGAGTAGAGTATAATATAATAGAGTATAATATAGTAGAGTATAATAGAATAGAGTATAAAGGAATAGAGTATAATAGAGTAGAGTATAATAGAATAGAGTAGAGTATAATATAGTAGAGTATAATACAGTAGAGTATAATATAGTAGAGAATAA
>CM042397.1:42204237-42265509 GCA_023634145.1 Thymallus thymallus | reverse complement strand
TGTTAGTGTAGGCACGGAGCTAAACCCTGCACACCCAGGAGGGTTGACCAGACCTGATGTAAGATGGTCAGGGTTGACCAGAGATGTTTTCAGGAGGTCAGGCTGGCCAGTCCTAGCACTTTGAGCGTGTCATTTGGCTCTGTGCTGCTTGTTACCGAGCTTTTCCTTTTTTATAACCGTTTAATCAATCTTCATTTAACACATCTTAGTTATTTTAATCTTTTACTGTCTACTTTTTTTTCATTAAACTTTTTTACCCCGGACTCTTTATCTGCTCTTTATCTGGACTTGGTTCTACAGGACTTCCACCAGCCGAAGCTAAGTAGTAACATTATTAACACTTTGCCATCTGACGTTAATTGCAGTCACTGTATTCATAACATACAGGAAAACTATCGCCTTATGGCGAGGAGAGCCTCGCTGCAAGCCCAGCTTCAGACGCCATCGTCAGGCAAGGGCAATTTAAGTGTAGGAAAGGATGAAATTGCGTCTGTGCCTCCAGTAAGTACAGTTACTAGTATAAATCCCCTCCACAGTCCCCACCAGTAAGTACAGTTACTAGTATAAATCCCCTCCACAGTCCCCACCAGTAAGTACAGTTACTAGTATAAATCCCCTCCACAGTCCCCACCAGTAAGTACAGTTACTAGTAAAATCCCCTCCACAGTCCCCACCAGTAAGTACAGATAGTAGTATAAATCCCCTCCACAGTCCCCACCAGTAAGTACAGTTACTAGTATAAATCCCCTCCACAGTCCCCACCAGTAAGTACAGTTACTAGTAAAATCCCCTCCACAGTCCCCACCAGTAAGTACAGTTACTAGTAAAATCCCCTCCACAGTCCCCACCAGTAAGTACAGATAGTAGTATAAATCCCCTCCACAGTCCCCACCAGTAAGTACAGTTACTAGTATAAATCCCCTCCACAGTCCCCACCAGTAAGTACAGTTACTAGTATAAATCCCCTCCACAGTCCCCACCAGTAAGTACAGTTACTAGTATAAATCCCCTCCACAGTCCCCACCAGTAAGTACAGTTACTAGTATAAATCCCCTCCACAGTCCCCACCAGTAAGTACAGTTACTAGTATAAATCCCCTCCACAGTCCCCACCAGTAAGTACAGTTACTAGTATAAATCCCCTCCACAGTCCCCACCAGTAAGTACAGTTACTAGTATAAATCCCCTCCACAGTCCCCACCAGTAAGTACAGTTACTAGTATAAATCCCCTCCACAGTCCCCACCAGTAAGTACAGTTACTAGTATAAAACCCCTCCACAGTCCCCACCAGTAAGTACAGTTACTAGTATAAATCCCCTCCACAGTCCCCACCAGTAAGTACAGTTACTAGTATAAATCCCCTCCACAGTCCCCACCAGTAAGTACAGTTACTAGTATAAATCCCCTCCACAGTCCCCACCAGTAAGTACAGTTACTAGTATAAATCCCCTCCACAGTCCCCACCAGTAAGTACAGTTACTAGTATAAATCCCCTCCACAGTCCCCACCAGTAAGTACAGTTACTAGTATAAATCCCCTCCACAGTCCCCACCAGTAAGTACAGTTACTAGTATAAATCCCCTCCACAGTCCCCACCAGTAAGTACAGTTACTAGTATAAATCCCCTCCACAGTCCCCACCAGTAAGTACAGTTACTAGTATAAATCCCCTCCACAGTCCCCACCAGTAAGTACAGTTACTAGTATAAATCCCCTCCACAGTCCCCACCAGTAAGTACAGTTACTAGTATAAATCCCCTCCACAGTCCCCACCAGTAAGTACAGTTACTAGTATAAATCCCCTCCACAGTCCCCACCAGTAAGTACAGTTACTAGTATAAATCCCCTCCACAGTCCCCACCAGTAAGTACAGTTACTAGTATAAATCCCCTCCACAGTCCCCACCAGTAAGTACAGTTACTAGTATAAATCCCCTCCACAGTCCCCACCAGTAAGTACAGTTACTAGTATAAATCCCCTCCACAGTCCCCACCAGTAAGTACAGATAGTAGTATAAATCCCCTCCACAGTCCCCACCAGTAAGTACAGTTACTAGTATAAATCCCCTCCACAGTCCCCACCAGTAAGTACAGATAGTAGTATAAATCTCCTCCACAGTCCCCACCAGTAAGTACAGTTACTAGTATAAATCCCCTCCACAGTCCCCACCAGTAAGTACAGTTACTAGTATAAATACCCTCCACAGTCCCCACCAGTAAGTACAGATAGTAGTATAAATCCCCTCCACAGTCCCCACCAGTAAGTACAGTTACTAGTATAAATCCCCTCCACAGTCCCCACCAGTAAGTACAGTTACTAGTATAAATCTCCTCCACAGTCCCCACCAGTAAGTACAGATAGTAGTATAAATCCCCTCCACAGTCCCCGCAGCCGGACAATTTTCTCAGGGCTTCTGGAAAGAAATGCAGTCGGCATGTTCAACCGGTGTCGATAATTCAGTCGACAGAAACTTTCAACCCATTCTCCCCATTAAGCAACGAGTCGGAGCCAGAGACTTCTCAGGTTTCTCCTCCACCCATTACGGGGTCTGAACCACCGAAGCCTCCCACCATTAGCTCTGACAAATTGAAAACCCTAGTCATTGGTGACTCCATTATGCGGAATATTAGACTTACTAAGAATCATCCAGCGTTTATACACTGTTTACCAGGGAGCAGGGTACCGACGTAAAGGCTAATCTGAAGATGGTGCTGGCTAAAACAACATCTGGTGAGTGTAGAGAGTATAGGGATATTGTTATCCACGTCGGCACCAACGATGTTAGGATGATATTTTACTTTTAAACTCTTGACAAAGCAGAGATGCTAGTTCTAGATCCCAAGAAACAAAGAGATCTTCTTTTGGATCTGACAATTAATCTTGATTGTACCGTCGTCCCCAAAAAACTGTGAAGGACCTCAGCATTACTCTGGACCCTGATCTATCTTTTAACAAACATATCAAGAATATTTCAAGGATAGCTTTTTTCCATCTTCATAACATTGCAAAAATCAGAAATGTTTTGTCCAAAAATTATGCAGAAAAGCTAATCCATGCTTTTGTCACTTCTAGATTAGATTACTGCAATGCTCTACTCTCCGGCTACCCGGATAAAGCACTAAATAAACTTCAATTAGTGCTAAACACGGCTGCTAGAATCCTGACTAGAACCAAAAGATTTGATCATATTACTCCCGTGCTAGCCTCTCTACACTGGCTTCCTCTTAAGGCTAGGGCTGATTTCAAGGTTTTACTGCTAACCTACAAAGCATTACATGGGCTTGCTCCTACTTATCTCTCAGATTTGGTCCTGCCGTACATACCTAGATGTACGCTCTGGTCACAAGACGCAGGCCTCCTTATTGTCCCTAGAATTATCCTATAGAGCACCATTTTTTTATGGAATGGTCTGCCTTTCCATGTGAGAGACGCAGACTCCGTCTCAACCTTTAAGTCTTTACTGAAGACTCATCTCTTCAGTATGTCCTATGATTGAGTGTAGTCTGGCCCAGGGGTACAAGGGTTCCCATCTCTCCATTGGGATTCTCTACCTCTGACCCTATTACGTGGGCTGAGTCACTGGCTTACTGGTGCTTTCCATGCCATCCCTAGGAGGGGTGCGTCACTTCCTGTTCGGTTTGTCGCCCCCTCTGGCTTGTGAAGTGGAGAGGAGTTTTTGTGGACTATACTCAGCCTTGTCTCAGGGTAGTAAGTTGGTGGTTGTTGATATCCCTCTATTGGTGTAGGGGCTATGATTTGGCAGAGTGGGTGGGGTTATATCCTGCCTGGTTGGCCCTGTCCGGGGGTATTGTCGGGGGTATTGTCGGAGGGGGCCACAGTGTCTCCTGACCCCCCGTCTTAGCCTCCAGTATCTATGCTGCAATAGTCTATGTGCCGAGGGGCTAGGGTCAGTTTGTTATATCGGGTGTTATTATCCGGTGTCCTGTGTGAATTTAAGTATGCTCCCTCTAATTCTCTCTCTCTCTCCCCTCCCGGAGGACCTGAGCCTTAGGACCATGCCTCAGGACTACCTGCCCTGATGACTCCTAGCTGTCCCCAGTCCACCTGGTCGTGCTGCTGCACCGGTTTCAACTCCTCTGCCTGCGGTTATGGAACCCTGACCTGTTCATCGGACGTGCCACCCTGTCCCAGACCTGCTGTTTTCATAACCAGTACCAGATAAATGTGGAGCTACAGTGGGGAGAACAAGTATTTGATACACTGCCGATTTTGCAGGTTTTCTTACTTACAAAGCATGTAGAGGTCTGTAATTTTTTATCATAGGTACACTTCAACAGTGAGAGACAGAATCTAAAACAAAAATCCAGAAAATCACATTGTATGATTTTTAAATAATTAATTTGCATTTTATTGCATGACATAAGTATTTGATCACCTACCAACCAGTAAGAATTCCGGCTCTCACAGACCTGTTAGTTTTTCTTTAAGAAGCCCTCCTGTTCTCCACTCATTACCTGTATTAACTGCAGCTGTTTGAACTCGTTACCTGTATAAAAGACACCTGTCCACACACTCAATCAAACAGACTCCAACCTCTCCACAATGGCCAAGACCAGAGAGCTGTGTAAGGACATCAGGGATACAATTGTAGACCTGCACAAGGCTGGGATGGGCTACAGGACAATAGGCAAGCAGCTTGGTGAGAAGGCAACAACTGTTGGCACAATTATTAGAAAATGGAAGAAGTTCAAGATGACGGTCAATCTCCCTCGGTCTGGGGCACCATGCAAGATCTCACCTCGTGGGGCATCAATGACCATGAGGAAGGTGAGGGATCAGCCCAGAACTACACGGCAGGACCTGGTCAATGACCTGAAGAGATCTGGGACCACAGTCTCAAAGAAAACCATTAGTAACACACTACGCAGTCATGGATTAAAATCCTGCAGCGCACGCAAGGTCCCCCTGCTCAAGCCAGCGCATGTCCAGGGCCGTCTGAAGTTTGCCAATGACCATCTGGATGATCCAGAGGAGGAATGGGAGAAGGTCATGTGGTCTGATGAGACAAAAATAGGTCTAAACTCCACTCGCCGTGTTTGGAGGAAGAAGAAGGATGAGTACAACCCCAAGAACACCATCCCAAACGTGAAGCATGGAGGTGGAAACATCATTCTTTGGGGATGCTTTTCTGCAAAGGGGACAGGACGACTGCACCGTATTGAGGGGTGGATGGATGGGGCCATGTATCGCGAGATCTTGGCCAACAACCTCCTTCCCTCAGTAAGAGCATTGAAGATGGGTCGTGGCTGGGTCTTCCAGCATGACAACGACCCGAAACACACAGCCAGGGTAACTAAGGAGTGGCTCCGTAAGAAGCATCTCAAGGTCCTGGAGTGGCCTAGCCAGTCTCCAGACCTGAACCCAATAGAAAATCTTTGGAGGGAGCTGAAAGTCTGTATTGCCCAGCGACAGCCCCGAAACCTGAAGGATCTGGAGAAGGTCTGTATGGAGGAGTGGGCCAAAATCCCTGCTGCAGTGTGTGCAAACCTGGTCAAGAACTACAGGAAACGTATGATCTCTGTAATTGCAAACAAAGGTTTCTGTACCAAATATTAAATTCTGCTTTTCTGATGTATCAAATACTTATGTCATGCAATAAAATGCAAATTAATTACTTAAAAATCATACAATGTGATTTTCTGGACTTTTGTTGTAGATTCCGTCACTCACAGTTGAAGAGTACCTATAATAAAAATTACAGACTTCTACATGCTTTGTAAGTGGGAAAACCTGCAGAATCGGCATTGTATCAAATACTTGTTCTAGTACCAGATCAATGTGGAGCTATATACAGGAAGTACCAGTACCAGATCAATGTGTAGCTATATACAGAGAGTACCAGTACCAGATCAATGTGGAGCTATATACAGAGAGTACCAGTACCAGATCAATGTGGAGCTATATACAGGAAGTACCAGTACCAGATCAATGTGTAGCTATATACAGAGAGTACCAGTACCAGATCAATGTGGAGCTATATACAGAGAGTACCAGTACCAGATCAATGTGGAGCTATATACAGAGAGTACCAGTACCAGATCAATGTGTAGCTATATACAGGAAGTACCAGTACCAGATCAATGTGTAGCTATATACAGAGAGTACCAGTACCAGATCAATGTGGAGCTATATACAGAGAGTACCAGTACCAGATCAATGTGGAGCTATATACAGGAAGTACCAGTACCAGATCAATGTGTAGCTATATACAGAGAGTACCAGTACCAGATCAATGTGGAGCTATATACAGAGAGTACCAGTACCAGATCAATGTGGAGCTATATACAGGAAGTACCAGTACCAGATCAATGTGTAGCTATATACAGAGAGTACCAGTACCAGATCAATGTGGAGCTATATACAGGGAGTACCAGTACCAGATCAATGTGGAGCTATATACAGGGAGTACCAGTACCAGATCAATGTGGAGCTATATACAGGGAGTACCAGTACCAGATCAATGTGGAGCTATATACAGGAAGTACCAGTACCAGATCAATGTGGAGCTATATACAGGGAGTACCAGTACCAGATCAATGTGGAGCTATATACAGGGAGTACCAGTACCAGATCAATATGGAGCTATATACAGGAAGTACCAGTACCAGATCAATGTGCAGAGGTACGAAGTATTTGAGGTAGATATGTACATGAAGGCAGGGTAAAGTGACTAGGCATCAGGAATGTGTGTGTGTGTGTGTGTGTGTGTGTGTGTATGTTAATAATGAATGTTGACAGTGTGTGTGTGTGTGTGTGTGTGTGTGTGTGTGTGTGTGTGTGTGTGTGTGTGTGTGTGTGTGTGTGTGTGTGTGTGTGTGTGTGTGTATGTATGTTAATAATGAATGTTGACAGTGTGTCAGTGTGTGTGTTAATACTGAATTCCACTTTGAAATTTCAGACTTTATATTTTTTATTTTTTTTGAATTAATAATAAATCGACATAATAATTCCCATTTCCTCTGCAGGATTATTTACCTGCTGTAGCAAACTGGCTCAAATTAAGATCCTACATCTGTACATGTTCTACTCTGTTAGAACAAGCTGATGAAGGTACCACACTGCCCCCAGTATATTGTATCTACAGTTAGAACAAGCTGATGAAGGTACCACACTGCCCCCAGTATATTGTATCTCCTGTTAGAACAAGCTGATGAAGGTACCACACTGCCCCGAGTATATTGTATCTACTGTTAGAACAAGCTGATGAAGGTACCACACTGCCCCCAGTATATTGTATCTACTGTTAGAACAAGCTGATGATGGTACCACACTGCCCCAGTATATTGTATCTACTGTTAGAACAAGCTGATGATGGTACAACACTGCCCCAGTATATTGTATCTACTGTTAGAACAAGCTGATGAAGGAACCACACTGCCCCCAGTATATTGTATCTACTGTTAGAACAACTGATGAAGGTACCACACTGCCCCCAGTATATTGTATCTACTGTTAGAACAAGCTGATGAAGGTACCACACTGCCCCCAGTATATTGTATCTACTGTTAGAACAAGCTGATGAAGGTACCACACTGCCCCCAGTATATTGTATCTACTGTTAGAACAAGCTGATGATGGTACCACACTGCCCCCAGTATATTGTATTTACTTTTAGAAGCACAAGTACAGTGAAATGCCTTTCTTTCAAACTCAAAACCCAACAACGCAATATTCAATAACAATGTAATACTATAAAAACACACGAGAAATAAGAAGAAATATGTAAGTAAGTAAACATACTATATTCAGGGCCATGAAGGTAGCCCGAAAATAGGGTCAGAATTACAGAGAGAGCCCAGGGCAGATGAGTCGAAGTTGAAGCCGGAGTTGGGGATAGTAACTGTAGAGTTGGGGATAGTAACTGAAGAGTTAGGGTAAGTAACTGAATAGTTGGGGTTAGTAACTGTAGAGTTGGAGTTAGTAACTGAAGAGTTGGGGTTAGTAACTGAATAGTTGGGGTTAGTAACTGAATAGTTGGGGTTAGTAACTGAATAGTTGGGGTTAGTAACTGAAGAGTTGGGGTTAGTAACTGAAGAGTTGGGGTTAGTAACTGAAGAGTTGGGGTTAGTAACTGTAGAGTTGGGGTTAGTAACTGAAGAGTTGGGGTTAGTAACTGAAGAGTTGGGGTTAGTAACTGAAGAGTTGGGGTTAGTAACTGAAGAGTTGGAGATAGTAGGGGTTAGTAAATGAAGAGTTGGGGTTAGTAACTGAAGAGTTGGGGTTAGCAACTGTAGAGATAGGGTTAGTAACTGTAGAGTTGGGGTTAGTAACTGAAGAGTTGGGGTTAGTAACTGAAGAGGTGGGGTTAGTAACTGTAGAGTTGGGGTTAGTAACTGTAGAGTTGGGGTTAGTAACTGTAGAGTTGGGGTTAGTAACTGAATAGTTGGGGTTAGTAACTGTAGAGTTGGGGTTATGAAGAGTTGGTGTTAGTAACTGAAGAGTTAGGGTTAGTAGGCATTAGTAACTGTAGAGTTGGGGTTATTAACTGAAGAGTTGGGGTTAGTAACTGAAGAGTTGGGGTTAGTAACTGAAGAGTTAGGGTTAGTAGGCATTAGTAACTGAAGAGTTGGGGTTAGTAACTGAAGAGTTAGGGTTAGTAGGCATTAGTAACTGTAGAGTTGGGGTTAGTAATTGAAGAGTTGGGGTTAGTAACTGAAGAGTTAGGGTTAGTAGGCATTAGTAACTGTAGAGTTGGGGTTAGTAACTGAAGAGTTGGGGTTAGTAACTGTAGAGTTGGGGTTAGTAACTGAAGAGATAGGGTTAGTAACTGAAGAGTTGGGGTTAGTAACTGTAGAGTTGGGGTTAGTAACTGAAGAGATAGGGTTAGTAACTGAAGAGTTGGGGTTAGTAACTGAAGAATTGGGGTTAGTAACTGGAGAGTTAGGGTTAGTAGGCATTAGTAACTGTAGAGTTGGGGTTAGTAACTGAAGAGTTGGGGTTAGTAACTGAAGAGTTGGGGTTAGTAACTGAAGAGTTGGGGTTAGTAACTGAAGAGTTGGGGTTAGTAACTGAAAAGTTGGGGTTAGTAGGGGTTAGTATCTGTAGAGTTGGGGTTAGTAACTTAAGAGGTGAGGTTATTAACTGAAGAGTTGGGGTTAGTAAGTGTAGAGTTGGGGTTAGTAACTGTAGAGTTGGGGTTAGTAACTGAAGAGTAGCGGTTATTAACTGAAGAGTTGGGTTTAGTAACTGAAGAGTTGGGGTTAGTAAGTGTAGAGTTGGGGTTAGTAACTGAAAAGTAGTGGTTAGTAACTGTAGAGTTGGGGTTAGTAACTGTAGAGTTGGGGTAATTAGTAACTGTAGAGTTGGGGGTAATAGTAACTGTAGAGTTGGGGTTAGTAAATGAAGAGTTGGGGTTATTAACTTAAGAGCTGGGGTTAGTAACTGTAGAGTTGGGGTGAGTAACTGAAAAGTAGTGGTTAGTAACTGTAGAGTTGGGGTTAGTAACTGTAGAGTTGGGGTTTGTAACTGAAGAGTTTGGGTTAGTAACTGAAGAGTTAGGGTTAGTAGGCATTAGTAACTGTAGAGTTGGGGTTAGTAACTGAAGAGTTGGGGTTAGTAACTGAAGAGTTGGGGTTAGTAACTGTAGAGTTGGGGTTAGTAACTGTAGAGTTGGGGTTAGTAACTGTAGAGTTGGGGTTAGTATCTGTAGAGTTGGGGGTAGAAACTGAAGAGTTAGGGTTAGTAGGCATTAGTAACTGTAGAGTTGGGGTTAGTAACTGAAAAGTTGGGGTTAGTAACTGTAGAGTTGGGGTTAGTAACTGAAGAGTTGGGGTTAGTAACTGATGAGTTGGGGTTAGTAACTGAAGAGTTGGGGTTAGTAACTGAAGAGTTAGGGTTAGTAGGCATTAGTAACTGTAGAGTTGGGGTTAGTAACTGAAGAGTTGGGGTTAGTAACTGAAGAGTTGGGGTTAGTAACTGAAGAGTTGGGGTTAGTAACTGAAAAGTTGGGGTTAGTAGGGGTTAGTATCTGTAGAGTTGGGGTTAGTAACTTAAGAGTTGAGGTTATTAACTGAAGAGTTGGGGTTAGTAAGTGTAGAGTTGGGGTTAGTAACTGTAGAGTTGGGGTTAGTAACTGAAGAGTTGGGGTTATTAACTGAAGAGTTGGGGTTAGTAACTGAAGAGTTGGGGTTAGTAAGTGTAGAGTTGGGGTTAGTAACTGAAAAGTAGTGGTTAGTAACTGTAGAGTTGGGGTTAGTAACTGTAGAGTTGGGGTAATTAGTAACTGTAGAGTTGGGGTAATAGTAACTGTAGAGTTGGGGTTAGTAAATTAAGAGTTGAGGTTATTAACTGAAGAGTTGGGGTTAGTAACTGAAGAGTTGGGGTTAGTAAGTGTAGAGTTGTGGTGAGTAACTGAAAAGTATGGGATAGTAACTGTAGAGTTGGGGTTAGTAACTGTAGAGTTGGGGTTTGTAACTGAAGAGTTTGGGTTAGTAACTGAAGAGTTAGGGTTAGTAGGCATTAGTAACTGAAGAGTTGGGGTTAGTAACTGTAGAGTTGGGGTTAGTAACTGAAGAGTTGGGGGTAGTAACTGTAGAGTTGGGGTTAGTAACTGAAGAGTTGGGGTTAGTAAGTGTAGAGTTGGGGTTAGTAACTTTAGAGTTGGGGTTAGTAACTGAAGAGTTGGGGTTATTAACTGAAGAGTTGGGGTTAGTAACTGAAGAGTTGGGGTTAGTAAGTGTAGAGTTGGGGTTAGTAACTGAAAAGTAGTGGTTAGTAACTGTAGAGTTGGGGTTAGTAACTGTAGAGTTGGGGTAATTAGTAACTGTAGAGTTGGGGTAATAGTAACTGTAGAGTTGGGGTTAGTAAATTAAGAGTTGGGGTTATTAACTGAAGAGTTGGGGTTAGTAACTGAAGAGTTGGGGTTAGTAAGTGTAGAGTTGGGGTGAGTAACTGAAAAGTAGTGGTTAGTAACTGTAGAGTTAGGGTTAGTAGGCATTAGTAACTGAAGAGTTGGGGTTAGTAACTGTAGAGTTGGGGTTAGTAACTGAAGAGTTGGGGTCAGTAACTGAAGAGTAGGGGTTAGTAACTGTAGAGTTGGGGTTAGTAACTGAAGAGTTGGGGTTAGTAACTGTAGAGTTGGGGTTATTAACTGAAGAGTTGGGGTTATTAACTGAAGAGTTGGGGTTAGTAACTGAAGAGTTGGGGTTAGTAACTGAAGAGTTGGGGTTAGTAACTGAAGAGTTGGGGTTAGTAACTGAAGGGTTGGGGTTAGTAACTGAAGGGTTGGGGTTAGTAACTGATGAGTTGGGGTTAGTAACTGAAGAGTTGGGGTTAGTAACTGAAGAGTTGGGGTTAGTAGGCATTAGTAACTGTAGAGTTGCGGTTAGTAACTGAAGAGTTGGGGTTAGTAACTGAAGAGTTAGGGTTAGTAGGCATTAGTAACTGTAGAGTTGGGGTTAGTAACTGAAGAGTTAGGGTAAGTAGGCATTAGTATCTGTAGAGTTGGGGTTAGTAACTGTAGAGTTGGGGTTAGTTAATGAAGGGTTGGGGTTAGTAACTGAAGAGTTGGGGATAGTAACTGAAGAGTTGGGGTTAGTAAATGAAGGGTTGGGGTTAGTAACTGAAGAGTTGGGGTTAGTAACTGAAGAGTTGGGGTTAGTAGGGGTTAGTAAATGAAGGGTTGGGGATAGTAACTGAATAGTTGGGGTTAGTAACTTTAGATTTGGGGTTAGTAACTGAAGAGTTGGGGTTAGTAACTGAAGAGTTGGGGTTAGTACATGAAAGGTTGGGGTTAGTAACTGAAGAGTTGGGGTTAGTAACTGAAGAGTTGGGGTTAGTAACTGTAGAGTTGGGGTTAGTAAATGAAAAGTTGGGTTTAGTAACTGTAGAGTTGGGGTTAGTAGGGGTTATTAACTGAAGAGTTGGGGTTATTAACTGAAGAGTTGGGGTTAGTAACTGAAATGTTGGGGTTAGTAACTGAAGAGTTGGGGTTAGTAACTGTAGAGTTGGGGTTAGTAACTGAAAAGTTGGGGTTAGTAAATGGAGAGTTGGGGATAGTAACTGAAAAGTCATGGTTAGTAAATGTAGAAGTGGGGTTAGTAACTGTAGAGTTGGGGTTAGTAAATGAAAAGTTGGGGTTAGTAACTGAAGAGTTGGGGTTAGTAACTGAAGGGTTGGGGTTAGTAACTGATGAGTTGGGGTTAGTAACTGAAGAGTTGGGGTTAGTAAATGAAGGGTTGGGATAAGTAACTGAAGAGTTGGGGTTAGTAACTGAAGAGTTGGGGTTAGTAGGGGTAGTAACTGAAGAGTTGGGGTTAGTAACTGAAGAGTTGGGGTTAGTAGGGGTTAGTAACTGAAGAGTTGGGGTTAGTAACTGAAGAGTTGGGGTTAGTAGGGGTTAGTAAATGAAGGGTTGGGGTTAGTAACTGAAAAGTTGGGGTTAGTAACTGTAGAGTAGGGGTTAGTAACTGAATAGTTGGGGTTAGTAACTGTAGAGTTGGGGTTGGTAACTGTAGAGTTGGGGTTAGTAACTGAAGAGTTGGGGTTAGTAACTGAAGAGTTGGGGTTATTAACTGAAGAGTTGGGGTTAGTAACTGAAGAGTTGGGGTTAGTAAGTGTAGAGTTGGGGTTAGTAACTGAAAAGTAGTGGTTAGTAACTGTAGAGTTGGGGTTAGTAACTGTAGAGTTGGGGTAATTAGTAACTGTAGAGTTGGGGTAATAGTAACTGTAGAGTTGGGGTTAGTAAATTAAGAGTTGGGGTTATTAACTGAAGAGTTGGGGTTAGTAACTGAAGAGTTGGGGTTAGTAAGTGTAGAGTTGGGGTGAGTAACTGAAAAGTAGTGGTTAGTAACTGTAGAGTTGGGGTTAGTAACTGTAGAGTTGGGGTTTGTAACTGAAGAGTTTGGGTTAGTAACTGAAGAGTTAGGGTTAGTAGGCATTAGTAACTGAAGAGTTGGGGTTAGTAACTGTAGAGTTGGGGTTAGTAACTGAAGAGTTGGGGTCAGTAACTGAAGAGTAGGGGTTAGTAACTGTAGAGTTGGGGTTAGTAACTGAAGAGTTGGGGTTAGTAACTGTAGAGTTGGGGTTATTAACTGAAGAGTTGGGGTTATTAACTGAAGAGTTGGGGTTAGTAACTGAAGAGTTGGGGTTAGTAACTGAAGAGTTGGGGTTAGTAACTGAAGAGTTGGGGTTAGTAACTGAAGGGTTGGGGTTAGTAACTGAAGGGTTGGGGTTAGTAACTGATGAGTTGGGGTTAGTAACTGAAGAGTTGGGGTTAGTAACTGAAGAGTTGGGGTTAGTAGGCATTAGTAACTGTAGAGTTGCGGTTAGTAACTGAAGAGTTGGGGTTAGTAACTGAAGAGTTAGGGTTAGTAGGCATTAGTAACTGTAGAGTTGGGGTTAGTAACTGAAGAGTTAGGGTAAGTAGGCATTAGTATCTGTAGAGTTGGGGTTAGTAACTGTAGAGTTGGGGTTAGTTAATGAAGGGTTGGGGTTAGTAACTGAAGAGTTGGGGATAGTAACTGAAGAGTTGGGGTTAGTAAATGAAGGGTTGGGGTTAGTAACTGAAGAGTTGGGGTTAGTAACTGAAGAGTTGGGGTTAGTAGGGGTTAGTAAATGAAGGGTTGGGGATAGTAACTGAATAGTTGGGGTTAGTAACTTTAGATTTGGGGTTAGTAACTGAAGAGTTGGGGTTAGTAACTGAAGAGTTGGGGTTAGTACATGAAAGGTTGGGGTTAGTAACTGAAGAGTTGGGGTTAGTAACTGAAGAGTTGGGGTTAGTAACTGTAGAGTTGGGGTTAGTAAATGAAAAGTTGGGTTTAGTAACTGTAGAGTTGGGGTTAGTAGGGGTTATTAACTGAAGAGTTGGGGTTATTAACTGAAGAGTTGGGGTTAGTAACTGAAATGTTGGGGTTAGTAACTGAAGAGTTGGGGTTAGTAACTGTAGAGTTGGGGTTAGTAACTGAAAAGTTGGGGTTAGTAAATGGAGAGTTGGGGATAGTAACTGAAAAGTCATGGTTAGTAAATGTAGAAGTGGGGTTAGTAACTGTAGAGTTGGGGTTAGTAAATGAAAAGTTGGGGTTAGTAACTGAAGAGTTGGGGTTAGTAACTGAAGGGTTGGGGTTAGTAACTGATGAGTTGGGGTTAGTAACTGAAGAGTTGGGGTTAGTAAATGAAGGGTTGGGATAAGTAACTGAAGAGTTGGGGTTAGTAACTGAAGAGTTGGGGTTAGTAGGGGTAGTAACTGAAGAGTTGGGGTTAGTAACTGAAGAGTTGGGGTTAGTAGGGGTTAGTAACTGAAGAGTTGGGGTTAGTAACTGAAGAGTTGGGGTTAGTAGGGGTTAGTAAATGAAGGGTTGGGGTTAGTAACTGAAAAGTTGGGGTTAGTAACTGTAGAGTAGGGGTTAGTAACTGAATAGTTGGGGTTAGTAACTGTAGAGTTGGGGTTGGTAACTGAAGAGTTGGGGTTAGTAACTGAAGAGTTGGGGTTAGTAACTGTAGAGTTGGGGTTAGTAAATGAAAAGTTGGGGTTAGTAACTGAAAAGTAGTGGTTAGTAACTGTAGAGTTGGGGTTAGTAACTGACGAGTTTGGGTTGGTAACTGAAGAGTTGGGGTTAGTAGGGGTTAGTAACTGTAGAGTTGGGGTTAGTAGGGGTTAGTAACTGTAGAGTTGGGTTTAGTAACTGAAGAGTTGGGGTTATTAACTGAAGAGTTGGGGTTATTAACTGAAGAGTTGGGGTTAGTAATTGAAGAGTTGGGTTTGTAACTGTAGAGTTGGGGTTAGTAACTGAAAAGTAGTAGTTAGTAACTGTAGAGTTGGGGTTAGTAACTGTAGAGTTGGGGTTTGTAACTGAAGAGTTTGGGTTAGTAACTGAAGAGTTAGGGTTAGTAGGCATTAGTAACTGAAGAGTTGGGGTTAGTAACTGTAGAGTTGGGGTTAGTAACTGAAGAGTTGGGGTCAGTAACTGAAGAGTAGGGGTTAGTAACTGTAGAGTTGGGGTTAGTAACTGAAGAGTTGGGGTTAGTAACTGTAGAGTTGGGGTTATTAACTGAAGAGTTGGGGTTATTAACTGAAGAGTTGGGGTTAGTAACTGAAGAGTTGGGGTTAGTAACTGAAGAGTTGGGGTTAGTAACTGAAGAGTTGGGGTTAGTAACTGAAGGGTTGGGGTTAGTAACTGAAGGGTTGGGGTTAGTAACTGATGAGTTGGGGTTAGTAACTGAAGAGTTGGGGTTAGTAACTGAAGAGTTGGGGTTAGTAGGCATTAGTAACTGTAGAGTTGCGGTTAGTAACTGAAGAGTTGGGGTTAGTAACTGAAGAGTTAGGGTTAGTAGGCATTAGTAACTGTAGAGTTGGGGTTAGTAACTGAAGAGTTAGGGTAAGTAGGCATTAGTATCTGTAGAGTTGGGGTTAGTAACTGTAGAGTTGGGGTTAGTTAATGAAGGGTTGGGGTTAGTAACTGAAGAGTTGGGGATAGTAACTGAAGAGTTGGGGTTAGTAAATGAAGGGTTGGGGTTAGTAACTGAAGAGTTGGGGTTAGTAACTGAAGAGTTGGGGTTAGTAGGGGTTAGTAAATGAAGGGTTGGGGATAGTAACTGAATAGTTGGGGTTAGTAACTTTAGATTTGGGGTTAGTAACTGAAGAGTTGGGGTTAGTAACTGAAGAGTTGGGGTTAGTACATGAAAGGTTGGGGTTAGTAACTGAAGAGTTGGGGTTAGTAACTGAAGAGTTGGGGTTAGTAACTGTAGAGTTGGGGTTAGTAAATGAAAAGTTGGGTTTAGTAACTGTAGAGTTGGGGTTAGTAGGGGTTATTAACTGAAGAGTTGGGGTTATTAACTGAAGAGTTGGGGTTAGTAACTGAAATGTTGGGGTTAGTAACTGAAGAGTTGGGGTTAGTAACTGTAGAGTTGGGGTTAGTAACTGAAAAGTTGGGGTTAGTAAATGGAGAGTTGGGGATAGTAACTGAAAAGTCATGGTTAGTAAATGTAGAAGTGGGGTTAGTAACTGTAGAGTTGGGGTTAGTAAATGAAAAGTTGGGGTTAGTAACTGAAGAGTTGGGGTTAGTAACTGAAGGGTTGGGGTTAGTAACTGATGAGTTGGGGTTAGTAACTGAAGAGTTGGGGTTAGTAAATGAAGGGTTGGGATAAGTAACTGAAGAGTTGGGGTTAGTAACTGAAGAGTTGGGGTTAGTAGGGGTAGTAACTGAAGAGTTGGGGTTAGTAACTGAAGAGTTGGGGTTAGTAGGGGTTAGTAACTGAAGAGTTGGGGTTAGTAACTGAAGAGTTGGGGTTAGTAGGGGTTAGTAAATGAAGGGTTGGGGTTAGTAACTGAAAAGTTGGGGTTAGTAACTGTAGAGTAGGGGTTAGTAACTGAATAGTTGGGGTTAGTAACTGAAGAGTTGGGGTTAGTAAGTGTAGAGTTGGGGTTAGTAACTGTAGAGTTGGGGTTAGTAACTGAAGAGTTGGGGTTATTAACTGAAGAGTTGGGGTTAGTAACTGAAGAGTTGGGGTTAGTAAGTGTAGAGTTGGGGTTAGTAACTGAAAAGTAGTGGTTAGTAACTGTAGAGTTGGGGTTAGTAACTGTAGAGTTGGGGTAATTAGTAACTGTAGAGTTGGGGTAATAGTAACTGTAGAGTTGGGGTTAGTAAATTAAGAGTTGAGGTTATTAACTGAAGAGTTGGGGTTAGTAACTGAAGAGTTGGGGTTAGTAAGTGTAGAGTTGTGGTGAGTAACTGAAAAGTATGGGATAGTAACTGTAGAGTTGGGGTTAGTAACTGTAGAGTTGGGGTTTGTAACTGAAGAGTTTGGGTTAGTAACTGAAGAGTTAGGGTTAGTAGGCATTAGTAACTGAAGAGTTGGGGTTAGTAACTGTAGAGTTGGGGTTAGTAACTGAAGAGTTGGGGGTAGTAACTGTAGAGTTGGGGTTAGTAACTGAAGAGTTGGGGTTAGTAAGTGTAGAGTTGGGGTTAGTAACTTTAGAGTTGGGGTTAGTAACTGAAGAGTTGGGGTTATTAACTGAAGAGTTGGGGTTAGTAACTGAAGAGTTGGGGTTAGTAAGTGTAGAGTTGGGGTTAGTAACTGAAAAGTAGTGGTTAGTAACTGTAGAGTTGGGGTTAGTAACTGTAGAGTTGGGGTAATTAGTAACTGTAGAGTTGGGGTAATAGTAACTGTAGAGTTGGGGTTAGTAAATTAAGAGTTGGGGTTATTAACTGAAGAGTTGGGGTTAGTAACTGAAGAGTTGGGGTTAGTAAGTGTAGAGTTGGGGTGAGTAACTGAAAAGTAGTGGTTAGTAACTGTAGAGTTAGGGTTAGTAGGCATTAGTAACTGAAGAGTTGGGGTTAGTAACTGTAGAGTTGGGGTTAGTAACTGAAGAGTTGGGGTCAGTAACTGAAGAGTAGGGGTTAGTAACTGTAGAGTTGGGGTTAGTAACTGAAGAGTTGGGGTTAGTAACTGTAGAGTTGGGGTTATTAACTGAAGAGTTGGGGTTATTAACTGAAGAGTTGGGGTTAGTAACTGAAGAGTTGGGGTTAGTAACTGAAGAGTTGGGGTTAGTAACTGAAGAGTTGGGGTTAGTAACTGAAGGGTTGGGGTTAGTAACTGAAGGGTTGGGGTTAGTAACTGATGAGTTGGGGTTAGTAACTGAAGAGTTGGGGTTAGTAACTGAAGAGTTGGGGTTAGTAGGCATTAGTAACTGTAGAGTTGCGGTTAGTAACTGAAGAGTTGGGGTTAGTAACTGAAGAGTTAGGGTTAGTAGGCATTAGTAACTGTAGAGTTGGGGTTAGTAACTGAAGAGTTAGGGTAAGTAGGCATTAGTATCTGTAGAGTTGGGGTTAGTAACTGTAGAGTTGGGGTTAGTTAATGAAGGGTTGGGGTTAGTAACTGAAGAGTTGGGGATAGTAACTGAAGAGTTGGGGTTAGTAAATGAAGGGTTGGGGTTAGTAACTGAAGAGTTGGGGTTAGTAACTGAAGAGTTGGGGTTAGTAGGGGTTAGTAAATGAAGGGTTGGGGATAGTAACTGAATAGTTGGGGTTAGTAACTTTAGATTTGGGGTTAGTAACTGAAGAGTTGGGGTTAGTAACTGAAGAGTTGGGGTTAGTACATGAAAGGTTGGGGTTAGTAACTGAAGAGTTGGGGTTAGTAACTGAAGAGTTGGGGTTAGTAACTGTAGAGTTGGGGTTAGTAAATGAAAAGTTGGGTTTAGTAACTGTAGAGTTGGGGTTAGTAGGGGTTATTAACTGAAGAGTTGGGGTTATTAACTGAAGAGTTGGGGTTAGTAACTGAAATGTTGGGGTTAGTAACTGAAGAGTTGGGGTTAGTAACTGTAGAGTTGGGGTTAGTAACTGAAAAGTTGGGGTTAGTAAATGGAGAGTTGGGGATAGTAACTGAAAAGTCATGGTTAGTAAATGTAGAAGTGGGGTTAGTAACTGTAGAGTTGGGGTTAGTAAATGAAAAGTTGGGGTTAGTAACTGAAGAGTTGGGGTTAGTAACTGAAGGGTTGGGGTTAGTAACTGATGAGTTGGGGTTAGTAACTGAAGAGTTGGGGTTAGTAAATGAAGGGTTGGGATAAGTAACTGAAGAGTTGGGGTTAGTAACTGAAGAGTTGGGGTTAGTAGGGGTAGTAACTGAAGAGTTGGGGTTAGTAACTGAAGAGTTGGGGTTAGTAGGGGTTAGTAACTGAAGAGTTGGGGTTAGTAACTGAAGAGTTGGGGTTAGTAGGGGTTAGTAAATGAAGGGTTGGGGTTAGTAACTGAAAAGTTGGGGTTAGTAACTGTAGAGTAGGGGTTAGTAACTGAATAGTTGGGGTTAGTAACTGTAGAGTTGGGGTTGGTAACTGTAGAGTTGGGGTTAGTAACTGAAGAGTTGGGGTTAGTAACTGAAGAGTTGGGGTTATTAACTGAAGAGTTGGGGTTAGTAACTGAAGAGTTGGGGTTAGTAAGTGTAGAGTTGGGGTTAGTAACTGAAAAGTAGTGGTTAGTAACTGTAGAGTTGGGGTTAGTAACTGTAGAGTTGGGGTAATTAGTAACTGTAGAGTTGGGGTAATAGTA
Source organism: Thymallus thymallus (assembly GCA_023634145.1). Classification (NCBI taxonomy): domain Eukaryota; kingdom Metazoa; phylum Chordata; class Actinopteri; order Salmoniformes; family Salmonidae; genus Thymallus; species Thymallus thymallus. Next base: position 42,246,509 of record CM042397.1, on the reverse strand, counting down.
ACTGTAGAGTTGGGGTTAGTAAATTAAGAGTTGGGGTTATTAACTGAAGAGTTGGGGTTAGTAACTGAAGAGTTGGGGTTAGTAAGTGTAGAGTTGGGGTGAGTAACTGAAAAGTAGTGGTTAGTAACTGTAGAGTTGGGGTTAGTAACTGTAGAGTTGGGGTTTGTAACTGAAGAGTTTGGGTTAGTAACTGAAGAGTTAGGGTTAGTAGGCATTAGTAACTGAAGAGTTGGGGTTAGTAACTGTAGAGTTGGGGTTAGTAACTGAAGAGTTGGGGTCAGTAACTGAAGAGTAGGGGTTAGTAACTGTAGAGTTGGGGTTAGTAACTGAAGAGTTGGGGTTAGTAACTGTAGAGTTGGGGTTATTAACTGAAGAGTTGGGGTTATTAACTGAAGAGTTGGGGTTAGTAACTGAAGAGTTGGGGTTAGTAACTGAAGAGTTGGGGTTAGTAACTGAAGAGTTGGGGTTAGTAACTGAAGGGTTGGGGTTAGTAACTGAAGGGTTGGGGTTAGTAACTGATGAGTTGGGGTTAGTAACTGAAGAGTTGGGGTTAGTAACTGAAGAGTTGGGGTTAGTAGGCATTAGTAACTGTAGAGTTGCGGTTAGTAACTGAAGAGTTGGGGTTAGTAACTGAAGAGTTAGGGTTAGTAGGCATTAGTAACTGTAGAGTTGGGGTTAGTAACTGAAGAGTTAGGGTAAGTAGGCATTAGTATCTGTAGAGTTGGGGTTAGTAACTGTAGAGTTGGGGTTAGTTAATGAAGGGTTGGGGTTAGTAACTGAAGAGTTGGGGATAGTAACTGAAGAGTTGGGGTTAGTAAATGAAGGGTTGGGGTTAGTAACTGAAGAGTTGGGGTTAGTAACTGAAGAGTTGGGGTTAGTAGGGGTTAGTAAATGAAGGGTTGGGGATAGTAACTGAATAGTTGGGGTTAGTAACTTTAGATTTGGGGTTAGTAACTGAAGAGTTGGGGTTAGTAACTGAAGAGTTGGGGTTAGTACATGAAAGGTTGGGGTTAGTAACTGAAGAGTTGGGGTTAGTAACTGAAGAGTTGGGGTTAGTAACTGTAGAGTTGGGGTTAGTAAATGAAAAGTTGGGTTTAGTAACTGTAGAGTTGGGGTTAGTAGGGGTTATTAACTGAAGAGTTGGGGTTATTAACTGAAGAGTTGGGGTTAGTAACTGAAATGTTGGGGTTAGTAACTGAAGAGTTGGGGTTAGTAACTGTAGAGTTGGGGTTAGTAACTGAAAAGTTGGGGTTAGTAAATGGAGAGTTGGGGATAGTAACTGAAAAGTCATGGTTAGTAAATGTAGAAGTGGGGTTAGTAACTGTAGAGTTGGGGTTAGTAAATGAAAAGTTGGGGTTAGTAACTGAAGAGTTGGGGTTAGTAACTGAAGGGTTGGGGTTAGTAACTGATGAGTTGGGGTTAGTAACTGAAGAGTTGGGGTTAGTAAATGAAGGGTTGGGATAAGTAACTGAAGAGTTGGGGTTAGTAACTGAAGAGTTGGGGTTAGTAGGGGTAGTAACTGAAGAGTTGGGGTTAGTAACTGAAGAGTTGGGGTTAGTAGGGGTTAGTAACTGAAGAGTTGGGGTTAGTAACTGAAGAGTTGGGGTTAGTAGGGGTTAGTAAATGAAGGGTTGGGGTTAGTAACTGAAAAGTTGGGGTTAGTAACTGTAGAGTAGGGGTTAGTAACTGAATAGTTGGGGTTAGTAACTGTAGAGTTGGGGTTGGTAACTGAAGAGTTGGGGTTAGTAACTGAAGAGTTGGGGTTAGTAACTGTAGAGTTGGGGTTAGTAAATGAAAAGTTGGGGTTAGTAACTGAAAAGTAGTGGTTAGTAACTGTAGAGTTGGGGTTAGTAACTGACGAGTTTGGGTTGGTAACTGAAGAGTTGGGGTTAGTAGGGGTTAGTAACTGTAGAGTTGGGGTTAGTAGGGGTTAGTAACTGTAGAGTTGGGTTTAGTAACTGAAGAGTTGGGGTTATTAACTGAAGAGTTGGGGTTATTAACTGAAGAGTTGGGGTTAGTAATTGAAGAGTTGGGTTTGTAACTGTAGAGTTGGGGTTAGTAACTGAAAAGTAGTAGTTAGTAACTGTAGAGTTGGGGTTAGTAACTGTAGAGTTGGGGTTTGTAACTGAAGAGTTTGGGTTAGTAACTGAAGAGTTAGGGTTAGTAGGCATTAGTAACTGAAGAGTTGGGGTTAGTAACTGTAGAGTTGGGGTTAGTAACTGAAGAGTTGGGGTCAGTAACTGAAGAGTAGGGGTTAGTAACTGTAGAGTTGGGGTTAGTAACTGAAGAGTTGGGGTTAGTAACTGTAGAGTTGGGGTTATTAACTGAAGAGTTGGGGTTATTAACTGAAGAGTTGGGGTTAGTAACTGAAGAGTTGGGGTTAGTAACTGAAGAGTTGGGGTTAGTAACTGAAGAGTTGGGGTTAGTAACTGAAGGGTTGGGGTTAGTAACTGAAGGGTTGGGGTTAGTAACTGATGAGTTGGGGTTAGTAACTGAAGAGTTGGGGTTAGTAACTGAAGAGTTGGGGTTAGTAGGCATTAGTAACTGTAGAGTTGCGGTTAGTAACTGAAGAGTTGGGGTTAGTAACTGAAGAGTTAGGGTTAGTAGGCATTAGTAACTGTAGAGTTGGGGTTAGTAACTGAAGAGTTAGGGTAAGTAGGCATTAGTATCTGTAGAGTTGGGGTTAGTAACTGTAGAGTTGGGGTTAGTTAATGAAGGGTTGGGGTTAGTAACTGAAGAGTTGGGGATAGTAACTGAAGAGTTGGGGTTAGTAAATGAAGGGTTGGGGTTAGTAACTGAAGAGTTGGGGTTAGTAACTGAAGAGTTGGGGTTAGTAGGGGTTAGTAAATGAAGGGTTGGGGATAGTAACTGAATAGTTGGGGTTAGTAACTTTAGATTTGGGGTTAGTAACTGAAGAGTTGGGGTTAGTAACTGAAGAGTTGGGGTTAGTACATGAAAGGTTGGGGTTAGTAACTGAAGAGTTGGGGTTAGTAACTGAAGAGTTGGGGTTAGTAACTGTAGAGTTGGGGTTAGTAAATGAAAAGTTGGGTTTAGTAACTGTAGAGTTGGGGTTAGTAGGGGTTATTAACTGAAGAGTTGGGGTTATTAACTGAAGAGTTGGGGTTAGTAACTGAAATGTTGGGGTTAGTAACTGAAGAGTTGGGGTTAGTAACTGTAGAGTTGGGGTTAGTAACTGAAAAGTTGGGGTTAGTAAATGGAGAGTTGGGGATAGTAACTGAAAAGTCATGGTTAGTAAATGTAGAAGTGGGGTTAGTAACTGTAGAGTTGGGGTTAGTAAATGAAAAGTTGGGGTTAGTAACTGAAGAGTTGGGGTTAGTAACTGAAGGGTTGGGGTTAGTAACTGATGAGTTGGGGTTAGTAACTGAAGAGTTGGGGTTAGTAAATGAAGGGTTGGGATAAGTAACTGAAGAGTTGGGGTTAGTAACTGAAGAGTTGGGGTTAGTAGGGGTAGTAACTGAAGAGTTGGGGTTAGTAACTGAAGAGTTGGGGTTAGTAGGGGTTAGTAACTGAAGAGTTGGGGTTAGTAACTGAAGAGTTGGGGTTAGTAGGGGTTAGTAAATGAAGGGTTGGGGTTAGTAACTGAAAAGTTGGGGTTAGTAACTGTAGAGTAGGGGTTAGTAACTGAATAGTTGGGGTTAGTAACTGTAGAGTTGGGGTTGGTAACTGAAGAGTTGGGGTTAGTAACTGAAGAGTTGGGGTTAGTAACTGTAGAGTTGGGGTTAGTAAATGAAAAGTTGGGGTTAGTAACTGAAAAGTAGTGGTTAGTAACTGTAGAGTTGGGGTTAGTAACTGACGAGTTTGGGTTGGTAACTGAAGAGTTGGGGTTAGTAGGGGTTAGTAACTGTAGAGTTGGGGTTAGTAGGGGTTAGTAACTGTAGAGTTGGGTTTAGTAACTGAAGAGTTGGGGTTATTAACTGAAGAGTTGGGGTTATTAACTGAAGAGTTGGGGTTAGTAATTGAAGAGTTGGGTTTGTAACTGTAGAGTTGGGGTTAGTAACTGAAAAGTAGTAGTTAGTAACTGTAGAGTTGGGGTTAGTAACTGAAAAGTTGGGGTTAGTAAATGGAGAGTTGGGGTTAGTAACTGAAAAGTAGTGGTTAGTAACTGTAGAAGTGGGGTTAGTAACTGTAGAGTTGGGGTTAGTAAATGAAAAGTTGGGGTTAGTAACTGAAAAGTAGTGGTTAGTAACTGTAGAGTTGGGGTTAGTAACTGACGAGTTTGGGTTGGTAACTGAAGAGTTGGGGTTAGTAGGGGTTAGTAACTGAAGAGTTGGGGTTAGTAGGGGTTAGTAACTGTAGAGTTGGGTTTAGTAACTGAAGAGTTGGGGTTATTAACTGAAGAGTTGGGGTTATTAACTGAAGAGTTGGGGTTATTAACTGAAGAGTTGAGGTTGTAACTGTAGAGTTGGGGTTAGTAACTGAAAAGTAGTAGTTAGTACCTGTAGAGTTGGGGATAGTAACTGAAGAGCTGGGGTTAGTAACTGAAGAGTTGGGGTTAGTAACTGAAGGGTTGGGGTTAGTAACTGAAGAGTTGGGGTTAGTAAATGAAGGGTTGCGGTTAGTAACTGAAGGGTTGGAGATGGGGTTAGTAAGGGTTAGTAACTGATGGGTTGGAGTATTTAACTGTAGAGTTGGAGTTAGTAACTGAAGTGTTGGGGTTAGTAATTGAAGGTTGGGGTTAGTATGGGTTATTAACTGATGGGTTGGTGTAAGTAACTGAAGAGTTGGGGTTAGTAACTGAAGGGTTGTGGTTAGTAACTGAAGAGTTGGGGTTACTAGGTGTTAGTAACTATAGAGTTGGGGTTAGTAACTGTAGAGTTGGGGTTAGTAGGCGTTAGTAACTGAAGAGTTGGGGTTAGTAACTGAAGAGTTGGGGTTAGTAACTGAAGGGTTGTGGTTAGTAACTGAAGAGTTGGGGTTACTAGGTGTTAGTAACTATAGAGTTGGGGTTAGTAACTGTAGAGTTGGGGTTAGTAGGCGTTAGTAACTGAAGAGTTGGGGTTAGTAGGGGTTAGTAACTGTAGAGTTGGGGTTAGTAACTGAAGAGTTGGGTTTATTAACTGAAGAGTTGGGGTTATTAACTGAAGAGTTGGGGTGAGTAACTGAAAAGTTGGGGTTAGTAGGGGTTAATATCTGTAGAGTTGGGGTTAGTAACTGAAGAGTTGGGGTTATTAACTAAAGAGTTTGAGTTAGTAACTGTAGAGAAGGGGTTAGTAACTGTAGAGTTGGGGTTAGTAACTGTAGAGTTGGGTCAGTAACTGAAGAGATGGGGTTAGTAACTGAAAAGTTGGGGTTAGTAGGGGTTAGTATCTGTAAAAGTTGGGGTTAGTAACTTAAGAGTTGAGGTTATTAACTGAAGAGTTGGGGTTAGTAAGTGTAGAGTCGGGGTTAGTAACTGTAGAGTTGGGGTTAGTAACTGAAGAGTTGTGGTTAGTAACTGAAGAGTTGGGGTTACTAGGTGTTAGTAACTGTAGAGTTGGGGTTAGTAACTGTAGAGTTGGGGTTTGTAGGCGTTAGTAACTGAAGAGTTGGGGTTAGTAACTGTAGAGTTGGGGTTAGTAACTGAAGAGTTGTGGTTAGTAACTGAAGAGTTGGGGTTACTAGGTGTTAGTAACTGTAGAGTTGGGGTTAGTAACTGTAGAGTTGGGGTTTGTAGGCGTTAGTAACTGAAGAGTTGGGGTTAGTAGGGGTTAGTAACTGTAGAGTTGGGTCAGTAACTGAAGAGATGGGGTTAGTAACTGTAGAGTTGGGGTGAGTAACTGAAGAGTTGGGGTTAGTAGGGGTTAGTAACTGAAGAGTTGGGGTTAGTAACTGAAGAGTTGGGGTTAGTAGGGGTTAGTAACTGAAGAGTTGGGGTTAGTAACTGAAGAGTTGGGGTTAGTAGGGGTTAGTAAATGAAGGGTTGGGGTTAGTAACTGAAAAGTTGGGGTTAGTAACTGTAGAGTAGGGGTTAGTAACTGAATAGTTGGGGTTAGTAACTGTAGAGTTGGGGTTGGTAACTGAAGAGTTGGGGTTAGTAACTGAAGAGTTGGGGTTAGTAACTGTAGAGTTGAGGTTAGTAAATGAAAAGTTGGGGTTAGTAACTGAAAAGTAGTGGTTAGTAACTGTAGAGTTGGGGTTAGTAACTGACGAGTTTGGGTTGGTAACTGAAGAGTTGGGGTTAGTAGGGGTTAGTAACTGTAGAGTTGGGGTTAGTAGGGGTTAGTAACTGTAGAGTTGGGTTTAGTAACTGAAGAGTTGGGGTTATTAACTGAAGAGTTGGGGTTATTAACTGAAGAGTTGGGGTTAGTAATTGAAGAGTTGGGTTTGTAACTGTAGAGTTGGGGTTAGTAACTGAAAAGTAGTAGTTAGTAACTGTAGAGTTGGGGTTAGTAACTGAAAAGTTGGGGTTAGTAAATGGAGAGTTGGGGTTAGTAACTGAAAAGTAGTGGTTAGTAACTGTAGAAGTGGGGTTAGTAACTGTAGAGTTGGGGTTAGTAAATGAAAAGTTGGGGTTAGTAACTGAAAAGTAGTGGTTAGTAACTGTAGAGTTGGGGTTAGTAACTGACGAGTTTGGGTTGGTAACTTAAGAGTTGGGGTTAGTAGGGGTTAGTAACTGAAGAGTTGGGGTTAGTAGGGGTTAGTAACTGTAGAGTTGGGTTTAGTAACTGAAGAGTTGGGGTTATTAACTGAAGAGTTGGGGTTATTAACTGAAGAGTTGGGGTTATTAACTGAAGAGTTGAGGTTGTAACTGTAGAGTTGGGGTTAGTAACTGAAAAGTAGTAGTTAGTACCTGTAGAGTTGGGGATAGTAACTGAAGAGCTGGGGTTAGTAACTGAAGAGTTGGGGTTAGTAACTGAAGGGTTGGGGTTAGTAACTGAAGAGTTGGGGTTAGTAAATGAAGGGTTGCGGTTAGTAACTGAAGGGTTGGAGATGGGGTTAGTAAGGGTTAGTAACTGATGGGTTGGAGTATTTAACTGTAGAGTTGGAGTTAGTAACTGAAGTGTTGGGGTTAGTAATTGAAGGTTGGGGTTAGTATGGGTTATTAACTGATGGGTTGGTGTAAGTAACTGAAGAGTTGGGGTTAGTAACTGAAGGGTTGTGGTTAGTAACTGAAGAGTTGGGGTTACTAGGTGTTAGTAACTATAGAGTTGGGGTTAGTAACTGTAGAGTTGGGGTTAGTAGGCGTTAGTAACTGAAGAGTTGGGGTTAGTAACTGAAGAGTTGGGGTTAGTAACTGAAGGGTTGTGGTTAGTAACTGAAGAGTTGGGGTTACTAGGTGTTAGTAACTATAGAGTTGGGGTTAGTAACTGTAGAGTTGGGGTTAGTAGGCGTTAGTAACTGAAGAGTTGGGGTTAGTAGGGGTTAGTAACTGTAGAGTTGGGGTTAGTAACTGAAGAGTTGGGTTTATTAACTGAAGAGTTGGGGTTATTAACTGAAGAGTTGGGGTGAGTAACTGAAAAGTTGGGGTTAGTAGGGGTTAATATCTGTAGAGTTGGGGTTAGTAACTGAAGAGTTGGGGTTATTAACTAAAGACTTTGAGTTAGTAACTGTAGAGTAGGGGTTAGTAACTGTAGAGTTGGGGTTAGTAACTGTAGAGTTGGGTCAGTAACTGAAGAGATGGGGTTAGTAACTGTAGAGTTGGGGTTAGTAACTGAAAAGTTGGGGTTAGTAGGGGTTAGTATCTGTAAAAGTTGGGGTTAGTAACTTAAGAGTTGAGGTTATTAACTGAAGAGTTGGGGTTAGTAAGTGTAGAGTCGGGGTTAGTAAGTGTAGAGTCGGGGTTAGTAACTGTAGAGTTGGGGTTAGTAACTGAAGAGTTGTGGTTAGTAACTGAAGAGTTGGGGTTACTAGGTGTTAGTAACTGTAGAGTTGGGGTTAGTAACTGTAGAGTTGGGGTTTGTAGGCGTTAGTAACTGAAGAGTTGGGGTTAGTAACTGTAGAGTTGGGGTTAGTAACTGAAGAGTTGTGGTTAGTAACTGAAGAGTTGGGGTTACTAGGTGTTAGTAACTGTAGAGTTGGGGTTAGTAACTGTAGAGTTGGGGTTTGTAGGCGTTAGTAACTGAAGAGTTGGGGTTAGTAGGGGTTAGTAACTGTAGAGTTGGGTCAGTAACTGAAGAGATGGGGTTAGTAACTGTAGAGTTGGGGTGAGTAACTGAAAAGTTGGGGTTAGTAGGGGTTAGTATCTGTAGATTTGGGGTTAGTAACTGAAGAGTTGGGGTTAGTAACTGAAGCGTTGGGGTTAGTAACTGAAGAGTTGGGGTTAGTAAGTGTAGAGTTGGGGTTAGTAACTGAAAAGTAGTGGTTAGTAACTGTAGAGTTGGGGTTAGTAACTGTAGAGTTGGGGTAATTAGTAACTGTAGAGTTGGGGTAATAGTAACTGTAGATTTGGGGTTAGTAAATGAAGAGTTGTGGTTATTAATTTAAGAGTTGGGGTGAGTAACTGAAAAGTAGCGGTTAGTAACTGTAGAGTTGGGGTTTGTAACTGAAGAGTTTGGGTTTGTAACTGAAGAGTTTGGGTTAGTAACTGAAGAGTTAGGGTTAGTAGGCATTAGTAACTGTAGAGTTGGGGTTAGTAACTGAAGAGTTGGGGTTAGTAACTGAAGAGTTGGGGTTAGTAACTGAAGAGTTGGGGTTAGTAGGCAATAGTAACTGAAGAGTTGGGGTCAGTAACTGAAGAGTAGGGGTTAGTAACTGTAGAGTTGGGGTTAGTAACTGAAGAGTTGGGGTTAGTAACTGTAGAGTTGGGGTTATTAACTGAAGAGTTGGGGTTATTAACTTTAGAGTTGGGGTTAGTAACTGAAGAGTTGGGGTTAGTAACTGAAGAGTTGGGGTTAGTAACTGAAAGGTTGGGGTTAGTAACTGAAGAGTTAGGGTTTGTAGGCATTAGTAACCGTAGAGTTGGGGTTATTAACTGAGAAGTTGGGGTTATTAACTGAAGAGTTGGGGTTAGTAACTGAAGAGTTGGGGTTAGTAACTGAAGAGTTGGGGTTAGTAACTGAAGAGTTGGGGTTAGTAACTGAAGAGTTAGGGTTAGTAGGCATTAGTAACTGTAGAGTTGGGGTTAGTAACTGAAGAGATAGGGTAAGTAGGCATTAGTAACTGTAGAGTTGGGGTTAGTAACTGAAGAGTTGGGGTTATTAACTGAAGAATTGGGGTTAGTAACTGAAAAGTTGGGGTTAGTAACTGAAGAGTTGGGGTTAGTAGGGGTTAGTAACTGAAGAGTTGGGGTTAGTAACTGAAGAGTTGGGGTTAGTAGGGGTTAGTAAATGAAGAGTTGGGGTTAGTAACTGAAGAGTTGGGGTTAGTAGGGTTTAGTAACTGAAGAGTTGGGGTTAGTAACTGAAGAGTTGGGGTTAGTAGGGGTTAGTAAATGAAGGGTTGGGGTTAGTAACTAAAGAGATGGGGTTAGTAACTTTAGAGTTGGGGTTAGTAACTGAAGAGTTGGGGTTAGTAACTGTAGAGTTGGGGTTAGTAACTGTAGAGTTGGGGTTATTAACTGAAGAGTTGGGGTTAGTAAATGAAGGGTTGGGGTTAGTAACTGAAGAGTTGGGGATAGCAGGGGTTAGTAACTGAAGAGTTGGGGTTAGTAACTGAAGAGTTGGGGTTAGTAACTGAAGAGTTGGGGTTAGTAACTGTAGAGTTGGGGTTAGTAACTGAAGAGTTGGGGTTAGTAACTGTAGAGTTGGGGTTATTAACTGAAGAGTTGGGGTTATTAACTTTAGAGTTGGGGTTAGTAACTGAAGAGTTGGGGTTAGTAACTGAAGAGTTGGGGTTAGTAACTGAAAGGTTGGGGTTAGTAACTGATGAGTTGGGGTTAGTAACTGAAGAGTTGGGGTTAGTAACTGAAGAGTTAGGGTTTGTAGGCATTAGTAACCGTAGAGTTGGGGTTATTAACTGAAGAGTTGGGGTTATTAACTGAAGAGTTGGGGTTAGTAACTGAAGAGTTGGGGTTAGTAACTGAAGGGTTGGGGTTAGTAACTGAAGAGTTGGGGTTAGTAACTGAAGAGTTAGGGTTAGTAGGCATTAGTAACTGTAGAGTTGGGGTTAGTAACTGAAGAGATAGGGTAAGTAGGCATTAGTAACTGTAGAGTTGGGGTTAGTAACTGAAGAGTTGGGGTTATTAACTGAAGAATTGGGGTTAGTAACTGAAAAGTTGGGGTTAGTAACTGAAGAGTTGGGGTTAGTAGGGGTTAGTAACTGAAGAGTTGGGGTTAGTAACTGAAGAGTTGGGGTTAGTAGGGGAAAGTAAATGAAGAGTTGGGGTTAGTAACTGAAGAGTTGGGGTTAGTAGGGTTTAGTAACTGAAGAGTTGGGGTTAGTAACTGAAGAGTTGGGGTTAGTAGGGGTTAGTAAATGAAGGGTTGGGGTTAGTAACTGAAGAGATGGGGTTAGTAACTTTAGAGTTGGGGTTAGTAACTGAAGAGTTGGGGTTAGTAACTGTAGAGTTGGGGTTAGTAACTGTAGAGTTGGGGTTATTAACTGAAGAGTTGGGGTTAGTAAATGAAGGGTTGGGGTTAGTAACTGAAGAGTTGGGGATAGCAGGGGTTAGTAACTGAAGAGTTGGGGTTAGTAACTGAAGAGTTGGGGTTAGTAACTGAAGAGTTGGGGTTAGTAACTGAAGAGTTGGGGTTAGTAACTGAAGAGTTGGGGTTAGTAAATGAAGAGTTGGGGTTAGTAACTGAAGAGTTGGGGTTAGAAACTGAAGAGTTAGGGTTAGTAGGCATTAGTAACTGTAGAGTTGGGGTTAGTAACTGAAGAGTTGGGGTTAGTAACTGAAGAGTTGGGGTTAGTAACTGAAGAGTTGGGGTTAGTAGGCAATAGTAACTGAAGAGTTGGGGTCAGTAACTGAAGAGTAGGGGTTAGTAACTGTAGAGTTGGGGTTAGTAACTGAAGAGTTGGGGTTAGTAACTGTAGAGTTGGGGTTATTAACTGAAGAGTTGGGGTTAGTAGGGGTTAGTAACTGTAGAGTTGGGGTTAGTAGGGGTTAGTAACTGAAGAGTTGGGGTAAGTAACTGAAGAGTTGGGGTTATTAACTGAAGAGTTGGGGTTAGTAACTGTAAAGTTGGGGTTAGTAACTGAAGAGTTGGGGTTAGTAACTGAAGAGTTGGGGTTAGTAACTGAAAGGTTGGGGTTAGTAACTGATGAGTAGGGGTTAGTAACTGAAGAGTTGGGGTTAGTAACTGAAGAGTTAGGGTTTGTAGGCATTAGTAACCGTAGAGTTGGGGTTATTAACTGAAGAGTTGGGGTTATTAACTGAAGAGTTGGGGTTAGTAACTGAAGAGTTGGGGTTAGTAACTGAAGAGTTGGGGTTAGTAACTGAAGAGTTGGGGTTAGTAACTGAAGAGTTAGGGTTAGTAGGCATTAGTAACTGTAGAGTTGGGGTTAGTAACTGAAGAGATAGGGTAAGTAGGCATTAGTAACTGTAGAGTTGGGGTTAGTAACTGAAGAGTTGGGGTTATTAACTGAAGAATTGGGGTTAGTAACTGAAAAGTTGGGGTTAGTAACTGAAGAGTTGGGGTTAGTAGGGGTTAGTAACTGAAGAGTTGGGGTTAGTAACTGAAGAGTTGGGGTTAGTAGGGTTTAGTAACTGAAGAGTTTGGTTAGTAACTGAAGAGTTGGGGTTAGTAGGGGTTAGTAAATGAAGGGTTGGGGTTAGTAACTGAAGAGATGGGGTTAGTAACTTTAGAGTTGGGATTAGTAACTGAAGAGTTGGGGTTAGTAACTGTAGAGTTGGGGTTAGTAACTGTAGAGTTGGGGTTATTAACTGAAGAGTTGGGGTTAGTAAATGAAGGGTTGGGGTTAGTAACTGAAGAGTTGGGGATAGCAGGGGTTAGTAACTGAAGAGTTGGGGTTAGTAACTGAAGAGTTGGGGTTAGTAACTGAAGAGTTGGGGTTAGTAACTGAAGAGTTGGGGTTAGTAACTGAAGAGTTGGGGTTAGTAAATGAAGGGTTGGGGTTAGTAACTGAAGAGTTGGGGTTAGAAACTGAAGAGTTGGGGTTAATAGGGGTTAGTAACTGAAGAGTTGGGGTTAGTAAATGAAGAGTTGGGGTTAGTAACTGAAGAGTTGGGGTTAGTAACTGAAGAGTTAGGGTTAGTAGGCATTAGTAACTGTAGAGTTGGGGTTAGTAACTGAAGAGTTGGGGTTAGTAACTGAAGAGTTAGGGTTAGTAGGCATTAGTAGCTGAAGAGTTGGGGTTAGTAACTGAAGAGTTGGGGTTAGTAACTGAAGAGTTGGGGTTAGTAGGCAATAGTAACTGAAGAGTTGGGGTCAGTAACTGAAGAGTAGGGGTTAGTAACTGTAGAGTTGGGGTTAGTAACTGAAGAGTTGGGGTTAGTAACTGTAGAGTTGGGGTTATTAACTGAAGAGTTGGGGTTATTAACTTTAGAGTTGGGGTTAGTAACTGAAGAGTTGGGGTTAGTAACTGAAGAGTTGGGGTTAGTAACTGAAAGGTTGGGGTTAGTAACTGATGAGTAGGGGTTAGTAACTGAAGAGTTGGGGTTAGTAACTGAAGAGTTAGGGTTTGTAGGCATTAGTAACCGTAGAGTTGGGGTTATTAACTGAAGAGTTGGGGTTATTAACTGAAGAGTTGGGGTTAGTAACTGAAGAGTTGGGGTTAGTAACTGAAGAGTTGGGGTTAGTAACTGAAGAGTTAGGGTTAGTAGGCATTAGTAACTGTAGAGTTGGGGTTAGTAACTGAAGAGATAGGGTAAGTAGGCATTAGTAACTGTAGAGTTGGGGTTAGTAACTGAAGAGTTGGGGTTATTAACTGAAGAATTGGGGTTAGTAACTGAAAAGTTGGGGTTAGTAACTGAAGAGTTGGGGTTAGTAGGGGTTAGTAACTGAAGAGTTGGGGTTAGTAACTGAAGAGTTGGGGTTAGTAGGGGTTAGTAAATGAAGAGTTGGGGTTAGTAACTGAAGAGTTGGGGTTAGTAGGGTTTAGTAACTGAAGAGTTTGGTTAGTAACTGAAGAGTTGGGGTTAGTAGGGGTTAGTAAATGAAGGGTTGGGGTTAGTAACTGAAGAGATGGGGTTAGTAACTTTAGAGTTGGGGTTATTAACTGAAGAGTTGGGGTTAGTAAATGAAGGGTTGGGGTTAGTAACTGAAGAGTTGGGGATAGCAGGGGTTAGTAACTGAAGAGTTGGGGTTAGTAACTGAAGAGTTGGGGTTAGTAACTGAAGAGTTGGGGTTAGTAACTGAAGAGTTGGGGTTAGTAACTGAAGAGTTGGGGTTAGTAAATGAAGGGTTGGGGTTAGTAACTGAAGAGTTGGGGTTAGAAACTGAAGAGTTGGGGTTAATAGGGGTTAGTAACTGAAGAGTTGGGGTTAGTAAATGAAGAGTTGGGGTTAGTAACTGAAGAGTTGGGGTTAGTAACTGAAGAGTTAGGGTTAGTAGGCATTAGTAACTGTAGAGTTGGGGTTAGTAACTGAAGAGTTGGGGTTAGTAACTGAAGAGTTAGGGTTAGTAGGCATTAGTAACTGAAGAGTTGGGGTTATTAACTGAAGAGTTGGGGTTAGTAGGGGTTAGTAACTGTAGAGTTGGGGTTAGTAGGGGTTAGTAACTGTAGAGTTGGGGTTATTAACTGAAGAGTTGGGGTTAGTAGGGGTTAGTAACTGTAGAGTTGGGGTTAGTAGGGGTTAGTAACTGTAGAGTTGGGGTTAGTAACTGTAGAGTTGGGGTTAGTAACTGAAGAGTTGGGGTTAGTAGGGGTTAGTAACTGTAGAGTTGGGGTTATTAACTGTAGAGTTGGGGTTAGTAACTGAAGAGTTGGGGTTAGTAACTGTAGAGTTGGGGTTAGTAACTGAAGAGTTGGGGTTAGTAGGGGTTAGTAACTGTAGAGTTGGGGTTAGTAGGGGTTAGTAACTGAAGAGTTGGGGTAAGTAACTGAAGAGTTGGGGTTATTAACTGAAGAGTTGGGGTTAGTAACTGTAAAGTTGGGGTTAGTAACTGAAGAGTTGGGGTTAGTAACTGTAGAGTTGGGGTTAGTAACTGTAGAGTTGGGGTTATTAACTGAAGAGTTGGGGTTAGTAGGGGTTAGTAACAGAAGAGTTGGGGTTAGTAACTGAAGAGTTGGGGTTAGTAACTGAAGGGTTGGGTTTAGTAGGGGTTAGTAACTGAAGAGTTGGGGTTAGTAACTGAAGAGTTGGGGTTAGTAACTGTAGAGTTGGGGTTAGTAACTGAAGAGTTGGGGTTAGTAGGGGTTAGTAACTGAAGGGTTGCGGTTAGTTACTGTAGAGTTGGGGTTAGTAACTGAAGAGTTGGGGTTAGTAGGGGTTAGTAACTGTAGAGTTGGGGTTAGTAGGGGTTAGTAACTGAAGAGTTGGGGTTATTAACTGAAGAGTTGGGGTTAGTAACTGAAGAGTTGGGGTTAGTAACTGAAGAGTTGGGGTTAGTAAATTAAGGGTTGGGGTTAGTAACTGAAGAGTTGGGGTTAGTAACTGAAGAGTCGGGGTTAGTAACTGTAGAGTTGGGGTTAGTAAATGAAGGGTTGGGGTTAGTAACTGAAGAGTAGGGGTTAGTAACTGAAGAGTTGGGGATAGTAGGGGTTAGTAACTGAAGAGTTGGGGTTAGTAACTGAAGAGTTGGGGTTAGTAACTGAAGAGTTGGGGTTAGTAAATGAAGGGTTGGGGTTAGTAGGGGTTAGTAGCTGAAGAGTTGGGGTTAGTAACTGAAGAGTTGGGGTTAGTAGGGGTTAGTAAATGAATGGTTGGGGTTAGTAACTGAAGAGTTGGGGTTAGTAACTTTAGAGTTGGGGTTACTAACTGAAGAGTTGGGGTTAGTAACTGAAGAGTTGGGGTTAGTAACTTTAGAGTTGGGGTTACTAACTGAAGAGTTGGGGTTAGTAAATGAAGGGTTGGGGTTAGTAACTGAAGAGTTGGGGTTAGTAAATTAAGGGTTGGGGTTAGTAACTGAAGAGTTGGGGTTAGAAACTGAAGAGTTGGGGTTAATAGGGGTTAGTAACTGAAGAGTTGGGGTTAGTAACTGAAGAGTTGGGGTTAGTAACTGAAGAGTTGGGGTTAGTAACTGAAGAGTTAGGGTTAGTAGGCATTAGTAACTGTAGAGTTGGGGTTATTAACTGAAGAGTTGGGGTTAGTAGGGGTTAGTAACTGTAGAGTTGGGGTTAGTAGGGGTTAGTAACTGTAGAGTTGGGGTTATTAACTGAAGAGTTGGGATTAGTAGGGGTTAGTAACTGAAGGGTTGCGGTTAGTAACTGTAGAGTTGGGGTTAGAAACTGTAGAGTTGGGGTTAGTAACTGAAGAGTTGGGGTTAGTAGGGGTTAGTAACTGTAGAGTTGGGGTTAGTAACTGTAGAGTTGGGGTTAGTAACTGAAGAGTAGGGGTTAGTAACTGTAGAGTTGGGGTTAGTAGGGGTTAGTAACTGAAGAGTTGGGGTTAGTAACTGAAGAGTAGGGGTTAGTAACTGAAGAGTAGGGGTAAGTAACTGAAGAGTTGGGGTTAGTAACTGAAGAGTTGGGGTTATTAACTGAAGGGTTGGGGTTATTAACTGAAGGGTTGGGGTTATTAACTGAAGAGTTGGGGTTAGTAACTGAAGAGTTGGGGTTAGTAACTGAAGAGTTGGGGTTAGTAACTGAAGAGTTGGGGTTAGTAACTGAAGAGTTGGGGTTAGTAACTGAAGAGTTGGGGTTAGTAACTGAAGAGTTGCGGTTATTAACTGAAGGGTTGGGGTTATTAATTGAAGAGTTGGGGTTATTAACTGAAGAGTTGGGGTTAGTAACTGAAGCGTTGGGGTTAGTAACTGAAGAGTTGGGGTTAGTAACTGAAGAGTAGGGGTTAGTAACTGAAGAGTAGGGATAAGTAACTGAAGAGTTGGGGTTATTAACTGAAGAGTTGGGGTTAGTAACTGAAGAGTTGGGGTTAGTAGGGGTTAGTAACTGAAGGGTTGGGGTTAGTAACTGAAGAGTTGGGGTTAGTAGGGGTTAGTAAATGAATGGTTGGGGTTAGTAACTGAAGAGTTGGGGTTAGTAACTTTAGAGTTGGGGTTACTAACTGAAGAGTTGGGGTTAGTAAATGAAGGGTTGGGGTTAGTAACTGAAAAGTTGGGGTTAGTAAATTAAGGGTTGGGGTTAGTAACTGAAGAGTTGGGGTTAGTAACTTTAGAGTTGGGGTTATTAACTGAAGAGTTGGGGTTAGTAGGGGTTAGTAACTGAAGGGTTGCGGTTAGTAACTGTAGAGTTGGGGTTAGTAACTGTAGAGTTGGGGTTAGTAACTGAAGAGTTGGGGTTAGTAGGGGTTAGTAACTGTAGAGTTGGGGTTAGTAACTGTAGAGTTGGGGTTAGTAACTGAAGAGTAGGGGTTAGTAACTGTAGAGTTGGGGTTAGTAGTGGTTAGTAACTGAAGAGTTGGGGTTAGTAACTGAAGAGTAGGGGTTAGTAACTGAAGAGTAGGGGTAAGTAACTGAAGAGTTGGGGTTAGTAACTGAAGAGTTGGGGTTATTAACTGAAGGGTTGGGGTTATTAACTGAAGGGTTGGGGTTATTAACTGAAGAGTTGGGGTTAGTAACTGAAGAGTTGGGGTTAGTAACTGAAGAGTTGGGGTTAGTAACTGAAGAGTTGGGGTTAGTAACTGAAGAGTTGGGGTTAGTAACTGAAGAGTTGGGGTTAGTAACTGAAGAGTTGCGGTTATTAACTGAAGGGTTGGGGTTATTAATTGAAGAGTTGGGGTTATTAACTGAAGAGTTGGGGTTAGTAACTGAAGAGTTGGGGTTAGTAACTGAAGAGTTGGGGTTAGTAACTGAAGAGTAGGGGTTAGTAACTGAAGAGTAGGGATAAGTAACTGAAGAGTTGGGGTTATTAACTGAAGAGTTGGGGTTAGTAACTGAAGAGTTGGGGTTAGTAGGGGTTAGTAACTGAAGGGTTGGGGTTAGTAACTGAAGAGTTGGGGTTAGTAGGGGTTAGTAAATGAATGGTTGGGGTTAGTAACTGAAGAGTTGGGGTTAGTAACTTTAGAGTTGGGGTTACTAACTGAAGAGTTGGGGTTAGTAAATGAAGGGTTGGGGTTAGTAACTGAAGAGTTGGGGTTAGTAAATTAAGGGTTGGGGTTAGTAACTGAAGAGTTGGGGTTAGTAACTGAAGAGTTGGGGTTAGTAACTGTATTGTTGGGGTTAGTAAATGAAGGGTTGGGGTTAGTAACTGAAGAGTTGGGGATAGTAGGGGTTAGTAACTGAAGAGATGGGGTTAGTAACTGAAGAGTTGGGGTTAGTAACTGTAGAGTTGGGGTTAGTAGGGGTTAGTAACTGAAGAGTTGGGGTTAGTAACTGAAGAGTAGGGGTTAGTAACTGAAGAGTAGGGGTAAGTAACTGAAGAGTTGGGGTTAGTAACTGAAGAGTTGGGGTTATTAACTGAAGGGTTGGGGTTATTAACTGAAGGGTTGGGGTTATTAACTGAAGAGTTGGGGTTAGTAACTGAAGAGTTGGGGTTAGTAACTGAAGAGTTGGGGTTAGTAACTGAAGAGTTGGGGTTAGTAACTGAAGAGTTGGGGTTAGTAACTGAAGAGTTGGGGTTAGTAACTGAAGAGTTGCGGTTATTAACTGAAGGGTTGGGGTTATTAATTGAAGAGTTGGGGTTATTAACTGAAGAGTTGGGGTTAGTAACTGAAGAGTTGGGGTTAGTAACTGAAGAGTTGGGGTTAGTAACTGAAGAGTAGGGGTTAGTAACTGAAGAGTAGGGATAAGTAACTGAAGAGTTGGGGTTATTAACTGAAGAGTTGGGGTTAGTAACTGAAGAGTTGGGGTTAGTAGGGGTTAGTAACTGAAGGGTTGGGGTTAGTAACTGAAGAGTTGGGGTTAGTAGGGGTTAGTAAATGAATGGTTGGGGTTAGTAACTGAAGAGTTGGGGTTAGTAACTTTAGAGTTGGGGTTACTAACTGAAGAGTTGGGGTTAGTAAATGAAGGGTTGGGGTTAGTAACTGAAGAGTTGGGGTTAGTAAATTAAGGGTTGGGGTTAGTAACTGAAGAGTTGGGGTTAGTAACTGAAGAGTTGGGGTTAGTAACTGTATTGTTGGGGTTAGTAAATGAAGGGTTGGGGTTAGTAACTGAAGAGTTGGGGATAGTAGGGGTTAGTAACTGAAGAGATGGGGTTAGTAACTGAAGAGTTGGGGTTAGTAACTGAAGAGTT
Organism: Thymallus thymallus; assembly: GCA_023634145.1. Lineage (NCBI taxonomy): Eukaryota > Metazoa > Chordata > Actinopteri > Salmoniformes > Salmonidae > Thymallus > Thymallus thymallus. The sequence continues at coordinate 42,228,377 of CM042397.1, read as the reverse complement.
GGGGTTAGTAACTGAAGAGTCGGGGTTAGTAAATGAAGGGTTGGGGTTAGTAACTGAAGAGTTGGGGTTAGAAACTGAAGAGTTGGGGTTAGAAACTGAAGAGTTGGGGTTAATAGGGGTTAATAACTGAAGAGTTAAGGTTAGTAACTGAAGAGTTGGGGTTAGTAACTGAAGAGTTAGGGTTAGTAGGCATTAGTAACTGTAGAGTTGGGGTTAGTAACTGAAGAGTTGGGGTTAGTAACTGAAGAGTTAGGGTTAGTAGGGGTTAGTAAATGAATGGTTGGGGTAAGTAACTGAAGAGTTGGGGTTAGTAACTGAAGAGTTAGGGTTAGTAGGCATTAGTAACTGTAGAGTTGGGGTTATTAACTGAAAAGTTGGGGTTAGTAACTTAAGAGTTGGGGTTAGTAACTGAAGAGTTGAGGTTAGTAACTGAAGAGTTGGGGTTAGTAACTGAAGAGTTGGGGTTAGTAACTGAAGAGTTAGGGTTAGTAGGCATTAGTAACTGTAGAGTTGGGGTTAGTAACTGAAGAGTTGGGGTTAGTAACTGAAGTGTTAGGGTTAGTAGGCATTAGTAACTGTAGAGTTGGGGTTAGAAACTGAAGAGTTAGGGTAAGTAGGCATTAGTAACTGTAGAGTTGGGGTTAGTAACTGAAGAGTTGGGGTTAGTAACTGAAGAGTTAGGATTAGTAGGCATTAGTAACTGTAGAGTTGGGGTTTGTAACTGAAGAGTTTGGGTTAGTAACTGAAGAGTTAGGGTTAGTAGGCATTAGTAACTGTAGAGTTGGGGTTAGTAACTGAAGAGTTGGGGTTAGTAACTGAAGAGTTAGGGTTAGTAGGCATTAGTAACTGTAGAGTTGCGTTTAGTAACTGAAGAGTTGGGGTTATTAACTGAAGAATTGGGGTTAGTAACTGAAAAGTTGGGGTTAATAACTGAAGAGTTGGGGTTAGTAAATGAAGGGTTGGGGTTAGTAAATGAAGAGTTGGGGTTAGTAAAGGAAGAGTTGGGGTTAGTAGGGGTTAGTAACTGAACAGTTGGGGTTAGTAGGGGTTAGTAACTGAAGAGTTGGGGTTAGTAACTGAAGAGTTGGGGTTAGTAGGGTTTAGTAACTGAAGAGTTGGGGTTAGTAACTGAAGAGATGGGGTTAGTAACTTTAGAGTTGGGGTTAGTAAATGAAGGGTTGGGGTTAGTAACTGAAGAGATGGGGTTTGTAACTTTAGAGTTGGGGTTAGTAACTGAAGAGTTGGGGTTAGGAACTGAAGAGTTGGGGTTAGTAAATGAAGGGTTGGGGTTAGTAACTGAAGAGTTGGGGTTAGTAACTGAAGAGTTGGGGTTAGTAGGTGTTAGTAACTGAAGAGTTGGGGTTAGTAACTGAAGAGTTGGGGTTAGTAACTGAAGAGTTGGGGTTAGTAACTTTAGAGTTGGGGTTAGTAGAGGTTAGTAACTGAAGAGTTGGGGTTAGTAACTGAAGAGTTGGGGTTAGTAGGGGTTAGTAAATGAAGGGCTGGGGTTAGTAACTGAAGAGTTGGGGTTAGTAGGGTTTAGTAACTGAAGAGTTGGGGTTAGTAACTGAAGAGTTGGGGTTAGTAGGGGTTGGTAAATGAAGAGTTGGGGTAAGTAACTGAAGAGTTGGGGTTAGTAACTTTAGAGTTGGGGTTAGTAACTGAAGAGTTGGGGTTAGTAACTGAAGAGTTGGGGTTAGTAACTGAATAGTTGGGGTTAGTAAATGAAGGGTTGGGGTTAGTAACTGAATAGTTGGGGTTAATAGAGGTTAGTAACTGAAGAGTTGGGGTTAGTAACTGAAGAGTTGGAGTTAGTAGGCATTAGTAACTGTAGAGTTGGGGTTATTAACTGAAGAGTTGTGGTTAGTAACTGAAAAGTTGGGGTTAGTAAATGAAGGGTTGGGGTTAGTAACTGAAAAGTTGGGGTTAGTAAATGAAGAGTTGGGGCTAGTAACTGAAAAGTTGGGGTTAGTAAATGAAGGGTTGGGGTTAGTAACTGAAGAGTTGGGGTTAGTAACTGAAGAGTTGGGGTTAGTAACTTTAGAGTTGGGGTTAGTAACTGAAGAGTTGGGGTTAGTAACTGTAGAGTTGGGGTTAGTAACTGAAGAGTTGGGGTAAGTAACTGTAGAGTTGGGGTTAGTAACTGAAGAGTTGGGGTTAGTAGGGGTTAGTAACTGAAGAGTTGGGGTTAGTAACTGAAGAGTTGGGGTTAGTAACTGTAGAGTTGGGGTTAGTAACTGAAGAGTTGGGGTTAGTAACTGTAGAGTTGGGGTTAGTAACTGAATAGTTGGGGTTAGTAACTGAATAGTTGGGGTTAGTAACTGTAGAGTTGGGGTTAGTATTTGAAGAGTTTGGGTTATTAACTGAAGAGTTGGGGTTATTAACTGAAGACTTGGGGTTATTAACTGAAGAGTTGGGGTTAGTAACTAAAGAGTTGGGGTTAGTAACTGAAGAGTTGGGGTTAGTAACTGAAGAGTTGGGGTTAGTAACTGAAGATTTGGGGTTAGTTACTGAAGAGTTGGGGTTATTAACTGAAGAGTAGGGGTTAGTAACTGTAGAGTTGGGGTTAGTAGGGGTTAGTAACTGAAGAGTTGGGATTATTAACTGAAGAGTTGGGGTTAGTAACTGAAGAGTAGGGGTTAGTAACTGAAGAGTAGGGGTTAGTAACTGAAGAGTTGGGGTTAGTAACTGAAGAGTTGGGGTTAGTAACTGAAGAGTTGGGGTTATTAACTGAAGAGTTGGGGTTATTAACCGAAGGGTTGGGGTTATTAACTGAAGAGTTGGGGTTATTAACTGAAGAGTTGGGGTTAGTAACTGAAGAGTTGGGGTTAGTAACTGAAGTGTTGGGGTTAGTAACTGAAGAGTTGGGGTTAGTATCTGAAGAGTTGGGGTTAGTAACTGAAGAGTTGGGGTTATTAACTGAAGAGTAGGGGTTAGTAACTGTAGAGTTGGGGTTAGTAGGGGTTAGTAACTGAAGGGTTGGGGTTATTAACTGAAGATTTGGGGTTATTAACTGAAGAGTTGGGGTTAGTAACTGAAGAGTAGGGGTTAGTAACTGAAGAGTAGGGGTTAGTAACTGAAGAGTTGGGGTTAGTAACTGAAGAGTTGGGGTTATTAACTGAAGAGTTGGGGTTATTAACCGAAGGGTTGGGGTTAGTAACTGAAGAGTTGGGGTTAGTAACTGAAGTGTTGGGGTTAGTAACTGAAGTGTTGGGGTTAGTAACTGAAGAGTTGGGGTTTGTATCTGAAGAGTTGGGGTTAGTAACTGAAGAGTTGGGGTTATTAACTGAAGAGTAGGGGTTAGTAACTGTAGAGTTGGGGTTAGTAGGGGTTAGTAACTGAAGAGTTGGGGTTATTAACTGAAGAGTTGGGGTTATTAACTGAAGAGTTGGGGTTAGTAACTGAAGAGTAGGGGTTAGTAACTGAAGAGTAGGGGTTAGTAACTGAAGAGTTGGGGTTAGTAACTGAAGAGTTGGGGTTAGTAACCGAAGAGTTGGGGTTAGTAGGGGTTAGTAACTGAAGAGTTGTGGTTAGTAACTGAAAAGTTGGGGTTAGTAAATGAAGGGTTGGGGTTAGTAACTGAAAAGTTGGGGTTAGTAAATGAAGAGTTGGGGCTAGTAACTGAAAAGTTGGGGTTAGTAAATGAAGGGTTGGGGTTAGTAACTGAAGAGTTGGGGTTAGTAAGTGAAGAGTTGGGGTTAGTAACTTTAGAGTTGGGGTTAGTAACTGAAGAGTTGGGGTTAGTAACTGTAGAGTTGGGGTTAGTAACTGAAGAGTTGGGGTAAGTAACTGTAGAGTTGGGGTTAGTAACTGAAGAGTTGGGGTTAGTAGGGGTTAGTAACTGAAGAGTTGGGGTTAGTAACTGAAGAGTTGGGGTTAGTAACTGTAGAGTTGGGGTTAGTAACTGAAGAGTTGGGGTTAGTAACTGTAGAGTTGGGGTTAGTAACTGAATAGTTGGGGTTAGTAACTGAATAGTTGGGGTTAGTAACTGTAGAGTTGGGGTTAGTATTTGAAGAGTTGGGGTTATTAACTGAAGAGTTGGGGTTATTAACTGAAGACTTGGGGTTATTAACTGAAGAGTTGGGGTTAGTAACTAAAGAGTTGGGGTTAGTAACTGAAGAGTTGGGGTTAGTAACTGAAGAGTTGGGGTTAGTAACTGAAGATTTGGGGTTAGTTACTGAAGAGTTGGGGTTATTAACTGAAGAGTTGGGGTTATTAACTGAAGAGTTGGGGTTAGTATCTGAAGAGTAGGGGTTAGTAACTGTAGAGTTGGGGTTAGTAGGGGTTAGTAACTGAAGAGTTGGGATTATTAACTGAAGAGTTGGGGTTAGTAACTGAAGAGTAGGGGTTAGTAACTGAAGAGTAGGGGTTAGTAACTGAAGAGTTGGGGTTAGTAACTGAAGAGTTGGGGTTAGTAACTGAAGAGTTGGGGTTATTAACTGAAGAGTTGGGGTTATTAACCGAAGGGTTGGGGTTATTAACTGAAGAGTTGGGGTTATTAACTGAAGAGTTGGGGTTAGTAACTGAAGAGTTGGGGTTAGTAACTGAAGTGTTGGGGTTAGTAACTGAAGAGTTGGGGTTAGTATCTGAAGAGTTGGGGTTAGTAACTGAAGAGTTGGGGTTATTAACTGAAGAGTAGGGGTTAGTAACTGTAGAGTTGGGTTAGTAGGGGTTAGTAACTGAAGGGTTGGGGTTATTAACTGAAGAGTTGGGGTTATTAACTGAAGAGTTGGGGTTAGTAACTGAAGAGTAGGGGTTAGTAACTGAAGAGTAGGGGTTAGTAACTGAAGAGTTGGGGTTAGTAACTGAAGAGTTGGGGTTATTAACTGAAGAGTTGGGGTTATTAACCGAAGGGTTGGGGTTAGTAACTGAAGAGTTGGGGTTAGTAACTGAAGTGTTGGGGTTAGTAACTGAAGTGTTGGGGTTAGTAACTGAAGAGTTGGGGTTTGTATCTGAAGAGTTGGGGTTAGTAACTGAAGAGTTGGGGTTATTAACTGAAGAGTAGGGGTTAGTAACTGTAGAGTTGGGGTTAGTAGGGGTTAGTAACTGAAGAGTTGGGGTTATTAACTGAAGAGTTGGGGTTATTAACTGAAGAGTTGGGGTTAGTAACTGAAGAGTAGGGGTTAGTAACTGAAGAGTAGGGGTTAGTAACTGAAGAGTTGGGGTTAGTAACTGAAGAGTTGGGGTTAGTAACTGAAGGGTTGGGGTTAGTAACGGAAGAGTTGGGGTTAGTAGGGGTTAGTAACTGAAGAGTTGGGGTTAGTAACTGAAGAGTTGGGGTTAGTAACTGAAGAGTTGGGGTTAGTAGGGTTTAGTAACTGAAGAGTTGGGGTTAGTAACTGAAGAGTTGGGGTTAGTAGGGGTTAGTAAATGAAGGGTTGGGGTAAGTAACTGAAGAGTTGGGGTTAGTAACTTTAGAGTTGGGGTTAGTAACTGAAGAGTTGGGGTTAGTAACTGAAGAGTTGGGGTTAGTAACTGAAGGGTTGGGGTTAGTAACTGAAGAGTTGTGGTTAGTAGGGGTTAGTAACTGAAGAGTTGGGGTTAGTAACTGAAGAGTTGGGGTTAGTAACTGAAGAGTTGGGGTTAGCAACTGAATAGTTGGGGTTAGTAAATGAAGGGTTGGGGTTAGTAACTGAATAGTTGGGGTTAATAGAGGTTAGTAACTGAAGAGTTGGGGTTAGTAACTGAAGAGTTGGAGTTAGTAGGCATTAGTAACTGTAGAGTTGGGGTTATTAACTGAAGAGTTGGGGTTAGTAACTGAAAAGTTGGGGTTAGTAAATGAAGGGTTGGGGTTAGTAACTGAAAAGTTGGGGTTAGTAAATGAAGAGTTGGGGCTAGTAAATGAAGGGTTGGGGTTAGTAAATGAAGGGTTGGGGTTAGTAACAGAAGAGTTGGGGTTAGTAACTGAAGAGTTGGGGTTAGTAACTTTAGAGTTGGGGTTAGTAACTGAAGAGTTGGGGTTAGTAACTGTAGAGTTGGGGTTAGTAACTGAAGAGTTGGGGTAAGTAACTGTAGAGTTGGGGTTAGTAACTGAAGTGTTGGGGTTAGTAGGGGTTAGTAACTGAAGAGTTGGGGTAAGTAACTGAAGAGTTGGGGTTAGTAACTGTAGATTTGGGGTTAGTAACTGAAGAGTTGGGGTTAGTAACTGAAGAGTTGGGGTTAGTAACTGTAGAGTTGGGGTTAGTAACTGAATAGTTGGGGTTAGTAACTGAATAGTTGGGGTTAGTAACTGTAGAGTTGGGGTTAGTATTTTAAGAGTTGGGGTTATTAACTGAAGAGTTGGGGTTATTAACTGAAGACTTGGGGTTATTAACTGAAGAGTTGGGGTTAGTAACTGAAGAGTTGGGGTTAGTAACTGAAGAGTTGGGGTTAGTATCTGAATAGTAGGGGTTAGTAAATGTAGAGTTGGGGTTAGTAGGGGTTAGTAACTGAAGAGTTGGGATTAGTAACTGAAGAGTTGGGGTTATTAACTGAAGAGTTGGGGTTAGTAACTGAAGAGTAGGGGTTAGTAACTGAAGAGTAGGGGTTAGTAACTGAAGAGTTGGGGTTAGTAACTGAAGAGTTGGGGTTAGTAACTGAAGAGTTGGGGTTATTAACTGAAGAGTTGGGGTTATTAACCGAAGGGTTGGGGTTATTAACTGAAGAGTTGGGGTTATTAACTGAAGAGTTGGGGTTAGTAACTGAAGAGTTGGGGTTAGTAACTGAATAGTTGGGGTTAGTAACTGTAGAGTTGGGGTTAGTATTTTAAGAGTTGGGGTTATTAACTGAAGAGTTGGGGTTATTAACTGAAGACTTGGGGTTATTAACTGAAGAGTTGGGGTTAGTAACTGAAGAGTTGGGGTTAGTAACTGAAGAGTTGGGGTTAGTATCTGAAGAGTAGGGGTTAGTAAATGTAGAGTTGGGGTTAGTAGGGGTTAGTAACTGAAGAGTTGGGATTAGTAACTGAAGAGTTGGGGTTATTAACTGAAGAGTTGGGGTTAGTAACTGAAGAGTAGGGGTTAGTAACTGAAGAGTTGGGGTTAGTAACTGAAGAGTTGGGGTTAGTAACTGAAGAGTTGGGGTTATTAACTGAAGAGTTGGGGTTATTAACCGAAGGGTTTGGGTTATTAACTGAAGAGTTGGGGTTATTAACTGAAGAGTTGGGGTTAGTAACTGAAGAGTTGGGGTTAGTAACTGAAGTGTTGGGGTTAGTAACTGAAGAGTTGGGGTTAGTATCTGAAGAGTTGGGGTTAGTAACTGAAGAGTTGGGGTTATTAACCGAAGGGTTGGGGTTATTAACTGAAGAGTTGGGGTTAGTAACTGAAGTGTTGGGGTTAGTAACTGAAGTGTTGGGGTTAGTAACTGAAAAGTTGGGGTTAGTAACTGAAGTGTTGGGGTTAGTAACTGAAGAGTTGGGGTTATTAACCGAAGGGTTGGGGTTATTAACTGAAGAGTTGGGGTTAGTAACTGAAGTGTTGGGGTTAGTAACTGAAGTGTTGGGGTTAGTAACTGAAAAGTTGGGGTTAGTAACTGAAGTGTTGGGGTTAGTAACTGAAGAGTTGGGGTTTGTATCTGAAGAGTTGGGGTTAGTAACTGAAGAGTTGGGGATATTAACTGAAGAGTAGGGGTTAGTAGGGGTTAGTAACTGAAGAGTTGGGGTTATTAACTGAAGAGTTGGGGTTATTAACTGAAGAGTTGGGGTTAGTAACTGAAGAGTAGGGGTTAGTAACTGAAGAGTAGGGGTTAGTAACTGAAGAGTTGGGGTTAGTAACTGAAGAGTTGGGGTTAGTAACTGAAGAGTTGGGGTTAGTAGGGGTTAGTAACTGAAGAGTTGGGGTTAGTAACTGAAGAGTTGGGGTTAGTAACTTTAGAGTTGGGGTTACTAACTGAAGAGTTGGGGTTAGTAAATTAAGGGTTGGGGTTAGTAACTGAAGAGTTGGGGTTAGTAACTGAAGAGTTGGGGTTAGTAACTGTAGAGTTGGGGTTAGTAAATGAAGGGTTGGGGTTAGTAACTGAAGAGTTGGGGTTAGTAACTGAAGAGTTGGGGATAGTAGGGGTTATTAACTGAAGAGTTGGGGTTAGTAACTGAAGAGTTGGGGTTAGTAACTGAAGAGTTGGGGTTAGTAACTGAAGAGTTGGGGTTAGTAAATGAAGGGTTGGGGTTAATAACGGAAGAGTTGGGGTTAGTAGGGGTTAGTAACTGAAGAGTTGGGGTTAGTAACTGAAGAGTTGGGGTTAGTAGGGGTTAGTAAATGAAGGGTTGGGGTAAGTAACTGAAGAGTTGGGGTTAGTAACTTTAGAGTTGGGGTTAGTAACTGAAGAGTTGGGGTTAGTAACTGAAGAGTTGGGGTTAGTAAATGAAGGGTTGGGGTTAGTAACTGAAGAGTTGGGGTTAGTAACTGAAGAGTTGGGGTTAGTAACTGAAGAGTTGTGGTTAGTAGGGGTTAGTAACTGAAGAGTTGGGGTTAGTAACTGAAGAGTTGGGGTTAGTAAATTAAGGGTTGGGGTTAGTAACTGAAGAGTTGGGGTTAGTAACTGAAGAGTTGGGGTTAGTAACTGTAGAGTTGGGGTTAGTAAATGAAGGGTTGGGGTTAGTAACTGAAGAGTTGGGGTTAGTAACTGAAGAGTTGGGGATAGTAGGGGTTATTAACTGAAGAGTTGGGGTTAGTAACTGAAGAGTTGGGGTTAGTAACTGAAGAGTTGGGGTTAGTAAATGAAGGGTTGGGGTTAGTAACGGAAGAGTTGGGGTTAGTAGGGGTTAGTAACTGAAGAGTTGGGGTTAGTAACTGAAGAGTTTGGGTTAGTAGGGGTTAGTAAATGAAGGGTTGGGGTAAGTAACTGAAGAGTTGGGGTTAGTAACTTTAGAGTTGGGGTTAGTAACTGAAGAGTTGGGGTTAGTAACTGAAGAGTTGGGGTTAGTAAATGAAGGGTTGGGGTTAGTAACTGAAGAGTTGGGGTTAGTAACTGAAGAGTTGGGGTTAGTAACTGAAGAGTTGTGGTTAGTAGGGGTTAGTAACTGAAGAGTTGGGGTTAGTAACTGAAGAGTTGGGGTTAGTAACTGAAGAGTTGGGGTTAGTAACGGAAGAGTTGGGGTTAGTAGGGGTTAGTAACTGAAGAGTTGGGGTTAGTAACTGAAGAGTTGGGGTTAGTAGGGGTTAGTAAATGAAGGGTTGGGGTAAGTAACTGAAGAGTTGGGGTTAGTAACTTTAGAGTTGGGGTTAGTAACTGAAGAGTTGGGGTTAGTAACTGAAGAGTTGGGGTTAGTAAATGAAGGGTTGGGGTTAGTAACTGAAGAGTTGGGGTTAGTAACTGAAGAGTTGGGGTTAGTAACTGAAGAGTTGTGGTTAGTAGGGGTTAGTAACTGAAGAGTTGGGGTTAGTAACTGAAGAGTTGGGGTTAGTAACTGAAGAGTTGGGGTTAGTAACTGAATAGTTGGGGTTAGTAAATGAAGGGTTGGGGTTAGTAACTGAATAGTTGGGGTTAATATAGGTTAGTAACTGAAGAGTTGGGGTTAGTAACTGAAGAGTTGGAGTTAGTAGGCATTAGTAACTGTAGAGTTGGGGTTATTAACTGAAGAGTTGGGGTTAGTAACTGAAAAGTTGGGGTTAGTAAATGAAGGGTTGGGGTTAGTAACTGAAAAGATGGGGTTAGTAAATGAAGAGTTGGGGCTAGTAAATGAAGGGTTGGGGTTAGTAAATGAAGGGTTGGGGTTAGTAACTGAAGAGTTGGGGTTAGTAACTGAAGAGTTGGGGTTAGTAACTTTAGAGTTGGGGTTAGTAACTGAAGAGTTGGGGTTAGTAACTGTAGAGTTGGGGTTAGTAATTGAAGAGTTGGGGTAAGTAACTGTAGAGTTGGGGTTAGTAACTGAAGTGTTGGGGTTAGTAGGGGTTAGTAACTGAAGAGTTGGGGTTAGTAACTGAAGAGTTGGGGTTAGTAACTGTAGAGTTGGGGTTAGTAACTGAAGAGTTGGGGTTAGTAACTGAAGAGTAGGGGTTAGTAACTGTAGAGTTGGGGTTAGTAACTGAATAGTTGGGGTTAGTAACTGAATAGTTGGGTTTAGTAACTGTAGAGTTGGGGTTAGTATTTGAAGAGTTGGGGTTATTAACTGAAGAGTTGGGGTTATTAACTGAAGACTTGGGGTTATTAACTGAAGAGTTGGGGTTAGTAACTGAAGAGTTGGGGTTAGTAACTGAAGAGTTGGGGTTAGTATCTGAAGAGTAGGGGTTAGTAACTGTAGAGTTGGGGTTAGTAGGGGTTAGTAACTGAAGAGTTGGGATTAGTAACTGAAGAGTTGGGGTTATTAACTGAAGAGTTGGGGTTAGTAACTGAAGAGTAGGGGTTAGTAACTGAAGAGTAGGGGTTAGTAACTGAAGAGTTGGGGTTAGTAACTGAAGAGTTGGGGTTATTAACCGAAGGGTTGGGGTTATTAACCGAAGAGTTGGGGTTATTAACTGAAGAGTTGGGGTTAGTAACTGAAGAGTTGGGGTTAGTAACTGAAGAGTTGGGGTTAGTAACTGAAGAGTTGGGGTTAGTATCTGAAGAGTTGGGGTTAGTATCTGAAGAGTTGGGGTTAGTAACTGAAGAGTTGGGGTTATTAACTGAAGAGTAGGGGTTAGTAACTGTAGAGTTGGGGTTAGTAGGGGTTAGTAACTGAAGAGTTGGGGTTATTAACTGAAGAGTTGGGGTTAGTAACTGAAGAGTAGGGGTTAGTAACTGAAGAGTAGGGGTTAGTAACTGAAGAGTTGGGGTTAGTAACTGAAGAGTTGGGGTTATTAACTGAAGAGTTGTGGTTATTAACCGAAGGGTTGGGGTTATTAACTGAAGAGTTGGGGTTAGTAACTGAAGAGTTGGGGTTAGTAACTGAAGAGTTGGGGTTAGTAACTGAAGAGTTGGGGTTAGTAACTGAAGAGTTGGGGTTAGTAACTGAAGAGTTAGGGTTAGTAGGCATTAGTAACTGTAGAGTTGGGGTTAGTAACTGAAGAGTTGGGGTTAGTAACTGTAGAGTTGGGGTTAGTAACTGTAGAGTTGGGGTTAGTAGGCATTAGTAACTGTAGAGTTGGGGTTAGTAACTGAAGAGTTGGGGTTAGTAACTGAAGAGTTGGGGTTAGTAACTGTAGAGTTGGGGTTAGTAACTGAAGAGTTGGGGTTAGTAACTGTAGAGTTGGGGTTAGTAACTGTAGAGTTGGGGTTAGTAACTGAATAGTTGGGGTTAGTATTTGAAGAGTTGGGGTTATTAACTGAAGAGTTGAGGTTATTAACTGAAGAGTTGGGGTTATTAACTGAAGACTTGGGGTTATTAACTGAAGACTTGGGGTTATTAACTGAAGAGTTGGGGTTAGTAACTGAAGAGTTGGGGTTAGTAACTGAAGAATTGGGGTTAGTAACTGAAGAGTTGGGGTTAGTAACTGAAGAGTTGGGGTTAGTAACTGAAGAGTTGGGGTTAGTAACTGAAGAGTTGGGGTTAGTAACTGAAGAGTTGGGGTTAGTAACTGAAGAGTTGGGGTTAGTAACTGTAGAGTTGGGGTTAGTAACTGAAGAGTTGGGGTTAGTAACTGTAGAGTTGGGGTTATTAACTGAAGAGTTGGGGTTATTAACTGAAGAGTTGGGGTTAGTAACTGAAGAGTTGGGGTTAGTAACTGAAGAGTTGGGGTTAGTAACTGAAGAGTTGGGGTTAGTAACTGAAGAGTTGGGGTTAGTAACTGAAGAGTTGGGGTTATTAACTGAAGAGTTGGGGTTATTAACTGAAGAGTTGGGGTTACTAACTGAAGAGTTGGGGTTAGTAACTGAAGAGTAGGGGTTAGTAACTGTAGAGTTGGGGTTAGTAGGGGTTAGTAACTGAAGAGTTGGGGTTAGTAACTGAAGAGTTGGGGTTATTAACTGAAGAGTTGGGGTTAGTAACTGAAGAGTAGGGGTTAGTAACTGAAGAGTAGGGGTTAGTAACTGAAGAGTTGGGGTTAGTAACTGAAGAGTTGGGTTTAGTAACTGAAGAGTTGGGGTTAGTAACTGAAGAGTTGGGGTTAGTAACTGAAGAGTTGGGGTTAGTAACTGAAGAGTTGGGGTTAGTAACTGAAGAGTTGTGGTTAGTAGGGGTTAGTAACTGAAGAGTTGGGGTTAGTAACTGAAGAGTTGGGGTTAGTAACTGAAGAGTTGGGGTTAGTAACTGAATAGTTGGGGTTAGTAAATGAAGGGTTGGGGTTAGTAACTGAATAGTTGGGGTTAATAGAGGTTAGTAACTGAAGAGTTGGGGTTAGTAACTGAAGAGTTGGAGTTAGTAGGCATTAGTAACTGTAGAGTTGGGGTTATTAACTGAAGAGTTGGGGTTAGTAACTGAAAAGTTGGGGTTAGTAAATTAAGGGTTGGGGTTAGTAACTGAAAAGTTGGGGTTAGTAAATGAAGGGTTGGGGTTAGTAACTGAAGAGTTGGGGTTAGTAACTGTAGAGTTGGGGTTAGTAACTGTAGAGTTGGGGTTAGTAACTGTAGAGTTGGGGTTAGTAACTGTAGAGTTGGGGTTAGTAACTGTAGAGTTGGGTTTAGTAACTGTAGAGTTGGGGTTAGTAACTGTAGAGTTGGGGTTAGTAACTGTAGAGTTGGGGTTAGTAACTGTAGAGTTGGGGTTAGTAACTGTAGAGTTGGGGTTAGTAAATGAAGAATAGGGGTTTGAAACTGAAGAGTGGGGGTTAGTAACTGAAGAGTTGGGGTTAGTAACTGAAGAGTTGGGGTTAGTAGGGGTTAGTAACTGAAGAGTTGGGGTTAGTAACTGAAGAGTTGGGGTTAGTAGGGGTTAGTAAATGAAGGGTTGGGGTTAGTAACTGAAGAGTTGGGGTTAGTAACTTTAGAGTTGGGGTTAGTAACTGAAGAGTTGGGGTAAGTAAATGAAGGGTTGGGGTTAGTAACTGAAAAGTTGGGGTTAGTAGGGGTTAGTAACTGAAGAGTTGGGGTTAGTAACTGAAGAGTTGGGGTTAGTAACTGAAGAGTTGGGGTTAGTAACTGAAGAGTTGGGGTTAGTAAATGAAGGGTTGGGGTTAGTAACTGAAGAGTTGGGGTTAGTAACTGAAGAGTTAGGGTTAGTAGGCATTAGTAACTGTAGAGTTGGGGTTAGTAACTGAAGAGTTGGGGTTAGTAACTGAAGAGTTAGGGTTAGTAGGCATTAGTAACTGTAGAGTTGGGGTTATTAACTGAAGAGTTGGGGTTAGTAACTGAAGGGTTGGGGTTAGTAAATGAAGGGTTGGGGTTAGTAACTGAAGAGTTGGGGTTAGTAAATGAAGGGTTGGGGTTAGTAACTGAAGAGTTGGGGTTAGCAGGGGTTAGTAACTGAAGGGTTGCGGTTAGTAACTGAAGGGTTGGGGTTAGTAACTGAAGAGTTGGGGTTAGTAACTGTAGAGTTGGGGTTAGTAACTGTAGAGTTGGGGTTAGTAACTGTAGAGTTGGGGTTAGTAACTGTAGAGTTGGGGTTAGTAACTGTAGAGTTGGGTTTAGTAACTGTAGAGTTGGGGTTAGTAACTGTAGAGTTGGGGTTAGTAACTGTAGAGTTGGGGTTAGTAACTGTAGAGTTGGGGTTAGTAACTGTAGAGTTGGGGTTAGTAAATGAAGAATAGGGGTTTGAAACTGAAGAGTGGGGGTTAGTAACTGAAGAGTTGGGGTTAGTAACTGAAGAGTTGGGGTTAGTAGGGGTTAGTAACTGAAGAGTTGGGGTTAGTAACTGAAGAGTTGGGGTTAGTAGGGGTTAGTAAATGAAGGGTTGGGGTTAGTAACTGAAGAGTTGGGGTTAGTAACTTTAGAGTTGGCGTTAGTAACTGAAGAGTTGGGGTTAGTAACTGAAGAGTTGGGGTTAGTAGGGGTTAGTAAATGAAGGGTTGGGGTTAGTAACTGAAGAGTTGGGGTTAGTAACTTTAGAGTTGGGGTTAGTAACTGAAGAGTTGGGGTAAGTAAATGAAGGGTTGGGGTTAGTAACTGAAAAGTTGGGGTTAGTAGGGGTTAGTAACTGAAGAGTTGGGGTTAGTAACTGAAGAGTTGGGGTTAGTAACTGAAGAGTTGGGGTTAGTAACTGAAGAGTTGGGGTTAGTAAATGAAGGGTTGGGGTTAGTAACTGAAGAGTTGGGGTTAGTAACTGAAGAGTTAGGGTTAGTAGGCATTAGTAACTGTAGAGTTGGGGTTAGTAACTGAAGAGTTGGGGTTAGTAACTGAAGAGTTAGGGTTAGTAGGCATTAGTAACTGTAGAGTTGGGGTTATTAACTGAAGAGTTGGGGTTAGTAACTGAAGGGTTGGGGTTAGTAAATGAAGGGTTGGGGTTAGTAACTGAAGAGTTGGGGTTAGTAAATGAAGGGTTGGGGTTAGTAAATGAAGGGTTGGGGTTAGTAACTGAAGAGTTGGGGTTAGTAAATGAAGGGTTGGGGTTAGTAACTGAAGAGTTGGGGTTAGTAACTGAAGAGTTGGGGTTAGTAAATGAAGGGTTGGGGTTAGTAACTGAAGAGTTGGGGTTAGTAAATGAAGGGTTGGGGTTAGTAACTGAAGAGTTGGGGTTAGTAACTGAAGAGTTGGGGTTAGTAACTGAAGAGTTGGGGTTAGTAGGCATTAGTAACTGTAGAGTTGGGGTTAGTAACTGAAGAGTTGGGGTTAGTAACTGTAGAGTTGGGGTTAGTAACTGTAGAGTTGGGGTTAGTAACTGTAGAGTTGGGGTTAGTAACTGAAGAGTTGGGGTTAGTAACTGTAGAGTTGGGGTTAGTAACTGTAGAGTTGGGGTTAGTAACTGTAGAGTTGGGGTTAGTAACTGAAGAGTTGGGGTTAGTAGGGGTTAGTAACTGAAGGTTTGGGGTTAGTAACTGAAGAGTTGGGGTTAGTAACTTTAGAGTTGGGGTTAGTAACTGAAGAGTTGGGGTTAGTAAATGAAGGGTTGGGGTTAGTAACTGAAGAGTTGGGGTTAGTAGGGGTTAGTAACTGAAGAGTTGGGGTTAGTAACTTTAGAGTTGGGGTTAGTAACTGAAGAGTTGGGGTTAATAGGGGTTAGTAACTGAAGAGTTGGGGTTAGTAACTGAAGAGTTAGGGTTAGTAGGCATTAGTAACTGTAGAGTTGGGGTTAGTAACTGAAGAGTTGGGGTTAGTAACTGAAGAGTTAGGGTTAGTGGGCATTAGTAACTGTAGAGTTGGGGTTATTAACTGAAGAGTTGGGGTTAGTAACTGTAGAGTTGGGGTTAGTAACTGAAGAGTTGGGGTTAGTAGGGGTTAGTAATTGAAGGGTTGCGGTTAGTAACTGTAGAGTTGGGGTTAGTAACTGAAGAGTTGGGGTTAGTAGGGGTTAGTAACTGTAGAGTTGGGGTTAGTAGGGGTTAGTAACTGAAGAGTTGGGGTTATTAACTGAAGAGTTGGGGTTAGTAACTGAAGAGTTGGGTTTAGTAGGGGTTAGTAACTGAAGGGTTGGAGTTGGGGTTAGTAGGGGTTAGTAACTGATGGGCTGGGGTAAGTAACTGAAGAGTTGGGGTAAGTAACTGTAGAGTTGGAGTTAGTAACTGAAGAGTTGGGGTTAGTAACTGAATAGTTGGGGTTAGTAACTGAAGGGTTGGAGTTGGGGTTAGTAGGGGTTAGTAACTGAAGAGTTGGGGTTAGTAACTGTAGAGTTGGGGTTAGTAACTGAAGAGTTGGGGTTAGTAACTGAAGAGTTGGGGTTAGCAGGGGTTAGTAACTGAAGGGTTGCGGTTAGTAACTGTAGGGTTGGGGTTAGTAACTGAAGAGTTGGGGTTAGTACGGGTTAGTAACTGAAGAGTTGGGGTTAGTAGGGGTTAGTAAATGAAGGGTTGGGGTTAGTAACTGTAGAGTTGGGGTTTGTAACTGAAGAGTTGGGGTTAGTAAATGAAGGGTTGGGGTTAGTAACTGAAGAGTTGGGGTTAGTAAATGAAGGGTTGGGGTTAGTAACTGAAGAGTTGGGGTTAGTAACTGAAGACTTGGGGTTAGTAACTGAAGAGTTGGGGTTAGTAACTGAAGAGTTGGGGTTAGTAACTGAAGTGTTGGGGTTAGTAACTGAAGAGTTGGGGTTAGTAACTGAAGAGTTGGGGTTAGTAAATGAAGGGTTGGGGTTAGTAACTGAAGAGTTGGGGTTAGTAACTGAAGAGTTGGGGTTAGTAACTGAAGAGTTGGGGTTAGTAACTGAAGAGTTAGGGTTAGTAGGCATTAGTAACTGTAGAGTTGGGGTTAGTAACTGAAGAGTTGGGGTTAGTAACTGTAGAGTTGGAGTTAGTAACTGAAGAGTTGGGGTTAGTAACTGTAGAGTTGGGGTTAGTAACTGTAGAGGTGGGTTTAGTAACTGTAGAGTTGGGTTTAGTAACTGTAGAGTTGGGGTTAGTAACTGTAGAGTTGGGGTTAGTAACTGTAGAGTTGGGGTTAGTAACTGTAGAGTTGGGGTTAGTAACTGTAGAGTTGGGGTTAGTAACTGTAGAGTTGGGGTTAGTAACTGTAGAGTTGGGGTTTAGTAACTGTAGAGTTGGGGTTAGTAACTGTAGAGTTGGGGTTAGTAACTGTAGAGTTGGGGTTAGTAACTGTAGAGTTGGGGTTAGTAACTGAAGAGTTGGGGTTAGTAACTGAAGAGTTGGGGTTAGTAACTGTAGAGTTGGGGTTAGTAACTGTAGAGTTGGGTTTAGTAACTGTAGAGTTGGGGTTAGTAACTGAAGAGTTGGGGTTAGTAACTGTAGAGTTGGGGTTAGGAACTGTAGAGTTGGGGTTAGTAACTGAAGAGTTGGGGTTAGTAACTGAAGAGTTGGGGTTAGTAACTGAAGAGTTGGGGTTAGTAACTGAAGAGTTGGGGTTAGTAACTGAAGAGTTGGGGTTAGTAACTGAAGAGTTGGGGTTAGTAACTGAAGAGTTGGGGTTAGTAAATGAAGGGTTGGGGTTAGTAACTGAAGAGTTGGGGTTAGTAACTGAAGAGTTAGGGTTAGTAGGCATTAGTAACTGTAGAGTTGGGGTTAGTAACTGAAGAGTTGGGGTTAGTAACTGTAGAGTTGGAGTTAGTAACTGAAGAGTTGGGGTTAGTAACTGTAGAGTTGGGGTTAGTAACTGTAGAGTTGGAGTTAGTAACTGAAGAGTTGGGGTTAGTAACTGAAGAGTTGGGGTTAGTAACTGAAGGGTTGGAGTTGGGGTTAGTAGGGGTTAGTAACTGAAGAGTTGGGGTTAGTAACTGTAGAGTTGGGGTTAGTAACTGAAGAGTTGGAGTTGGGGTTAGTAGGGGTTAGTAACTGAAGAGTTGGGGTTAGTAACTGTAGAGTTGGGGTTAGTAACTGAAGAGTTGGGGTTAGTAACTGAAGAGTTGGGGTTAGCAGGGGTTAGTAACTGAAGGGTTGCGGTTAGTAACTGTAGGGTTGGGGTTAGTAACTGAAGAGTTGGGGTTAGTACGGGTTAGTAACTGAAGAGTTGGGGTTAGTAGGGGTTAGTAAATGAAGGGTTGGGGTTAGTAACTGTAGAGTTGGGGTTTGTAACTGAAGAGTTGGGGTTAGTAAATGAAGGGTTGGGGTTAGTAACTGAAGAGTTGGGGTTAGTAAATGAAGGGTTGGGGTTAGTAACTGAAGAGTTGGGGTTAGTAACTGAAGACTTGGGGTTAGTAACTGAAGAGTTGGGGTTAGTAACTGAAGAGTTGGGGTTAGTAACTGAAGTGTTGGGGTTAGTAACTGAAGAGTTGGGGTTAGTAACTGAAGAGTTGGGGTTAGTAAATGAAGGGTTGGGGTTAGTAACTGAAGAGTTGGGGTTAGTAACTGAAGAGTTGGGGTTAGTAACTGAAGAGTTGGGGTTAGTAACTGAAGAGTTAGGGTTAGTAGGCATTAGTAACTGTAGAGTTGGGGTTAGTAACTGAAGAGTTGGGGTTAGTAACTGTAGAGTTGGAGTTAGTAACTGAAGAGTTGGGGTTAGTAACTGTAGAGTTGGGGTTAGTAACTGTAGAGGTGGGTTTAGTAACTGAAGAGTTGGGGTTAGTAACTGAAGAGTTGGGGTTAGTAACTGTAGAGTTGGGGTTAGTAACTGTAGAGTTGGGTTTAGTAACTGTAGAGTTGGGGTTAGTAACTGAAGAGTTGGGGTTAGTAACTGTAGAGTTGGGGTTAGGAACTGTAGAGTTGGGGTTAGTAACTGAAGAGTTGGGGTTAGTAACTGAAGAGTTGGGGTTAGTAACTGAAGAGTTGGGGTTAGTAACTGAAGAGTTGGGGTTAGTAACTGAAGAGTTGGGGTTAGTAACTGAAGAGTTGGGGTTAGTAACTGAAGAGTTGGGGTTAGTAAATGAAGGGTTGGGGTTAGTAACTGAAGAGTTGGGGTTAGTAACTGAAGAGTTAGGGTTAGTAGGCATTAGTAACTGTAGAGTTGGGGTTAGTAACTGAAGAGTTGGGGTTAGTAACTGTAGAGTTGGAGTTAGTAACTGAAGAGTTGGGGTTAGTAACTGTAGAGTTGGGGTTAGTAACTGTAGAGTTGGAGTTAGTAACTGAAGAGTTGGGGTTAGTAACTGAAGAGTTGGGGTTAGTAACTGAAGGGTTGGAGTTGGGGTTAGTAGGGGTTAGTAACTGAAGAGTTGGGGTTAGTAACTGTAGAGTTGGGGTTAGTAACTGAAGAGTTGGGGTTAGTAACTGAAGGGTTGGAGTTGGGGTTAGTAGGGGTTAGTAACTGAAGAGTTGGGGTTAGTAACTGTAGAGTTGGGGTTAGTAACTGAAGAGTTGGGGTTAGTAACTGAAGGGTTGGAGTTGGGGTTAGTAGGGGTTAGTAACTGAAGAGTTGGGGTTAGCAGGGGTTAGTAACTGAAGGGTTGCGGTTAGTAATTGAAGGGTTGGGGTTAGTAACTGAAGAGTTGGGGTTAGTAACTGTAGAGTTGGGGTTAGTAACTGTAGAGTTGGGGTTAGTAACTGTAGAGTTGGGGTTAGTAACTGTAGAGTTGGGGTTAGTAACTGAAGAGTTGGGGTTAGTAACTGTAGAGTTGGGGTTAGTAACTGTAGAGTTGGGGTTAGTAACTGTAGAGTTGGGGTTAGTAACTGTAGAGTTGGGGTTAGTAACTGTAGAGTTGGGGTTAGTAACTGTAGAGTTGGGGTTTATAGGCGTTAGTTACTGAAGAGTTGGGGTTACTAGGTGTTAGTAAAAGCAATGATGACGGCACATGTTTCCTTGCAGGTAACCATGGTTGACAGAGGAAGAACAATGATTTCAAGCACCACTCTCCTTTTAAAGCTTCCAGTCTGTTATTCTGACTCAATCAGCATGACAGAGTGATCTCTAGCCTTGTCCTCGTCAACACTCCTACCTGTGTTAACGAAACAATCACTGGCATGATGGCAGCTGGTCCTTTTGTGGCAGGGCTGAAATGCAGTGGAAATGTTTTTGGGGGATTAAGTTCATTTTCATGGTAAAGAGGGACTTTGCAATTAATTGCAATTCATCTGATCACTCTTCATGACATTCTGGAGTATATGCAAATTGCCATCATCAACACTGATGCAGCAAACTTTGTGGAGACCAATACTTGTGTCATTCTCAACACTTTTGGCCAAGACTGTATATAAAGGGAGTACAAGTATCCTATTAACATGAAGGCAGGGTAAAGTGACTAGGCATCAGGATAGATAATAATAAGGTATTTGAGGTAGATATGTACATGAAGGCAGGGTAAAGTGACTAGGCATCAGGATAGATAATAATAAGGTAGTTGAGGTAGATATGTACATGAAGGCAGGGTAAAGTGACTAGTCATCAGGATAGATAATAATAAGGTATTTGAGGTAGATATGTACATGAAGGCAGGGTAAAGTGACTAGACATCAGGATAGATAATAATAAGGTATTTGAGGTAGATATATACATGAAGGCAGGGTAAAGTGACTAGTCATCAGGATAGATAACAATAAGGTATTTGAGGTAGATATGTACATGAAGGCAGGGTAAAGTGACTAGACATCAGGATAGATAATAATAAGGTATTTGAGGTAGATATGTACATGAAGGCAGGGTAAAGTGACTAGACATCAGGATAGATAATAATAAGGTATTTGAGGTAGATATGTACATGAAGGCAGGGTAAAGTGACTAGACATCAGGATAGATAATGATAAGGTATTTGAGGTAGATAGACAGGGGAGAGTTGGTCCTAGAGTAGCACATCTCCAGGAGGCTCAGCACCTTCTATCATAATGTGGCTAGCAGAACAGAGGACTACTGGAGTCAACAAACTCCTCTTCCCTATAACTGGTGTAGCTGTCTCAGTTCCACCTGCAGTGTTATATTTCTACCACTAGATGGAGACACTCTACACAGTCTGATGATCTGATCCTAAAGCATCCCCCTGAGGTTAGGGCCCTGCTCAACACATCTTCACAATCCATCCTTCCTTCCCTGTTAAAACACACTTACCATCCATCCTTCTTTCCCTGTTCAAACACCTTTACCATCCATCCTTCCCTGTTCAAACACCACACAATGGACCATTCTTAAGAGCTGTCAGATCAGGTGAATAGGTGATGGCTACGCAATGGACCATTATGAAGAGCTGTCCGATCAGGTGAATAGGTGATGGCTACGCAATGGACCATTATGAAGAGCTGTCCGATCAGGTGAATAGGTGATGGCTACGCAATGGACCATTATGAAGAGCTGCCAGATGCCAGATCAATAGAAGAGAGGAAGGAATGAAGGAAGGACGTTGTGATGTTTAAGTCTTTAAACAAGGCCTTCATCTCCATGTGATGGTCTGGTCCAATAGAAACAAGGCCTTCATCTCCATGTGATGGTCTGGTCCAATAGAAACAAGGCCTTCATCTCCATGTGATGGTCTGGTCCAATAGAAACAAGGCCTTCATCTCCATGTGATGGTCTGGTCCAATAGAAACAAGGCCTTCATCTCCATGTGATGGTCTGGTCCAATAGAAACAAGGCCTTCATCTCCATGTGATGGTCTGGTCCAATAGAACTAGATCTAGAATATATGTCCATGTCTTTATCTAGAATATCTGTCCATGTCTTTATTCTAGAATATCTGTCCCTGTCTTTATTCTAGAATATCTGTCCCTGTCTTTATTCTAGAATATCTGTCCCTGTCTTTATTCTAGAATATCTGTCCCTGTCTTTATTCTAGAATATCTGTCCCTGTCTTTATCTAGAATATCTGTCCTTGTATTTATCTAGAATATCTGTCCTTGTCTTTATCTAGAATATCTGTCCTTGTCTTTATCTAGAATATCTGTCCCTGTCTTTATTCTAGAATATCTGTCCCTGTCTTTATCCAGAATATCTGTACCTGTCTTTATTCTAGAATATCTGTCCCCGTCTTTATTCTAGAATATCTGTCCCCGTCTTTATCTAGAATATCTGTCCTTGTCTTTATCTAGAATATCTGTCCCTGTCTTTATCTAGAATATCTGTCCCTGTCTTTATTCTAGAATATCTGTCCCTGTCTTTATTCTAGAATATCTGTCCCTGTCTTTATCTAGAATATCTGTCCCTGTCTTTATTCTAGAATATCTGTCCCTGTCTTTATTCTAGACTATCTGTCCCTGTCTTTATTCTAGAATATCTGTCCCTGTCTTTATTCTAGAATATCTGTCCCTGTCTTTATTCTAGAATATCTGTCCCTGTCTTTATTCTAGAATATCTGTCCCTGTCTTTATTCTAGAATATCTGTCCCTGTCTTTATTCTACAATATATGTCCCTTTCTTTATCTAGAATATCTGTCCCTGTCTTTATTCTAGAATATCTGTCCCTGTCTTTATCCAGAATATCTGTCCCTGTCTTTATCCAGAATATCTGTCCCTGTCTTTATTCTAGAATATCTGTCCCTGTCTTTATTCTAGAATATCTGTCCCTGTCTTTATCTAGAATATCTGTCCCTGTCTTTATTCTAGAATATCTGTCCCTGTCTTTATTCTACAATATATGTCCCTGTCTTTATCTAGAATATCTGTCCCTGTCTTTATTCTAGAATATCTGTCCCTGTCTTTATTCTAGAATATCTGTCCCTGTCTTTATTCTAGAATATCTGTCCCTGTCTTTATCTAGAATATCTGTCCCTGTCTTTATTCTAGAATATCTGTCCCCGTCTTTATTCTAGAATATCTGTCCCTGTCTTTATCTAGAATATCTGTCCCTGTCTTTATTCTAGAATATCTGTCCCTGTCTTTATTCTAGAATATCTATCCCTGTCTTTATCTAGAATATCTGTCCCTGTCTTCATCTAGAATATCTGTCCCTGTCTTTATCTAGAATATCTGTCCCGGTCTTTATTCTAGAATAGCTGTCCTCTTCTTTATCTAGAATATCTTTCATTGTATTTAAATATAATATCTATCCCTGTCTTTGTTCTAGAATATCTGTCCCTGTCTTTTATTCTATAATATCTGTCCCTGTCTTTATTCAAGAATATCTGTCCCTGTCTTTATTCTAGAATATCTGTCCCTGTCTTTATTCTAGAATATCTGTCCCTGTCTTTATTCTAGAATATCTGTCCCTGTCTTTATCTAGAATATCTGTCCCTGTCTTTATTCTAGAATATCTGTCCCTGTCTTTATCCAGAATATCTGTACCTGTCTTTATTCTAGAATATCTGTCCCCGTCTTTATTCTAGAATATCTGTCCCCGTCTTTATCTAGAATATCTGTCCTTGTCTTTATCTAGAATATCTGTCCCTGTCTTTATCTAGAATATCTGTCCCTGTCTTTATTCTAGAATATCTGTCCCTGTCTTTATTCTAGAATATCTGTCCCTGTCTTTATCTAGAATATCTGTCCCTGTCTTTATTCTAGAATATCTGTCCCTGTCTTTATTCTAGACTATCTGTCCCTGTCTTTATTCTAGAATATCTGTCCCTGTCTTTATTCTAGAATATCTGTCCCTGTCTTTATTCTAGAATATCTGTCCCTGTCTTTATTCTAGAATATCTGTCCCTGTCTTTATTCTAGAATATCTGTCCCTGTCTTTATTCTACAATATATGTCCCTTTCTTTATCTAGAATATCTGTCCCTGTCTTTATTCTAGAATATCTGTCCCTGTCTTTATCCAGAATATCTGTCCCTGTCTTTATCCAGAATATCTGTCCCTGTCTTTATTCTAGAATATCTGTCCCTGTCTTTATTCTAGAATATCTGTCCCTGTCTTTATCTAGAATATCTGTCCCTGTCTTTATTCTAGAATATCTGTCCCTGTCTTTATTCTACAATATATGTCCCTGTCTTTATCTAGAATATCTGTCCCTGTCTTTATTCTAGAATATCTGTCCCTGTCTTTATTCTAGAATATCTGTCCCTGTCTTTATTCTAGAATATCTGTCCCTGTCTTTATCTAGAATATCTGTCCCTGTCTTTATTCTAGAATATCTGTCCCCGTCTTTATTCTAGAATATCTGTCCCTGTCTTTATCTAGAATATCTGTCCCTGTCTTTATTCTAGAATATCTGTCCCTGTCTTTATTCTAGAATATCTATCCCTGTCTTTATCTAGAATATCTGTCCCTGTCTTCATCTAGAATATCTGTCCCTGTCTTTATCTAGAATATCTGTCCCGGTCTTTATTCTAGAATAGCTGTCCTCTTCTTTATCTAGAATATCTTTCATTGTATTTAAATATAATATCTATCCCTGTCTTTGTTCTAGAATATCTGTCCCTGTCTTTTATTCTATAATATCTGTCCCTGTCTTTATTCAAGAATATCTGTCCCTGTCTTTATTCTAGAATATCTGTCCCTGTCTTTATTCTAGAATATCTGTCCCTGTCTTTATTCTAGAATATCTGTCCCTGTCTTTATCTAGAATATCTATCCCTGTCTTTATTCTAGAATATCTGTCCCTGTCTTTATTCTACAATATCTGTCCCTGTCTTTATTCTACAATATATGTCCCTGTCTTTATTCTACAATATATGTCCCTGTCTTTATTCTACAATATATGTCCCTGTCTTTATTCTACAATATCTGTCCCTGTCTTTATCCAGAATATTTGTCCCTGTCTTTATTCTAGAATATCTGTCCCAGTCTTTATTCTAGAATATCTGTCCCCGTCTTTATCTAGAATATCTGTCCTTGTCTTTATCTAGAGTATCTGTCCCTGTCTTTATCTAGAATACCTGTCCCTGTCTTTATTCTAGAATATCTGTCCCTGTCTTTATTCTAGAATATCTGTCCCTGTCTTTATCTAGAATATATGTCCCTGTCTTTATTCTAGAATATCTG
>CM042397.1:42096737-42201737 GCA_023634145.1 Thymallus thymallus | reverse complement strand
GGGAACGTTGGCCACACACCGCTTATGGATGTTCATCATACAATCTAGAGAGAAATACCCACAATGTTACACACACACACAGAAATGAGAGAGACAGAGAGAGGAAGAGGAGGAGAGAGAGAGAGAGAGAGAGAGAGAGAGAGAGAGAGAGAGAGAGAGAGAGAGAGAGAGAGAGAGAGAGAGTGAGAGAGAGAGAGACAGAGAGAGAGAACACACACAGAGTGTTACGTACGGTCACATCTCATGCCCTGGTGTAGCAGCCCGTAGAGTAGGGATCCACAGTGATCACAGAACGTAGGGCTGGAGTAGGTATGGACCTTAAACTTGTGTTTACTCCTCGGGTCCTGGAGAGAGAGAGAGAGAGAGAGAGAGAGAGAGAGAGAGAGAGAGAGAGAGAGAGAGAGAGAGAGAGAGAGAGAGGGGAGGAGAAGGAAAGAGAGAGAGAGGAGGAGAAGGAAAGAGAGAGAGGAGGAGAAGGAAAGAGAGAGATAGAGAGGAGGAGAAGGAAAGAGGGCGATAGAGAAAGAGATAGAGAGAGAGAAAGAGAGAGAGTGATGGTATCCTCAATGAGATGATAAAATATACAGACCACAAATTCAAATTGGCTTAAACTCTTTAACATCATCCTCAGCTCTGGCATCTTCCCCAATATCTGGAACCAAGGACTGATCACCCCAATCAACAAGTGGAGACAAATTTGACCACAATAACTACCGTGGGATATGAGTTAACAGCAACCTTGGGAAAATCCTCTGCATTATCATTAACAGCAGACTAGTTCATTTCCTCAGTGAAAACAATGTACTGAGCAAATGTCAAATTGTATTTTTACCAAATTACCGTACGACAGACCACGTATTCACCCTGCACACCCTAATTGACAAACAAACAAACCAAAACAAAGGCAAAGTCTTCTCATGCTTTGTTGATTTCAAAAAGGCATTTGACTCAATTTGGCATGAGGGTCTGCTATACAAATTGATGGAAAGTGGTGTTGGGGGAAAAACATACGACATTATAAAATCCATGTACACAAACAACAAGTGTGCAGTTAAAATTGGCAAAAAACACACATATTTCTTTCCACAGGGCCGTGGGGTGAGACAGGGATGCAGTTTAAGCCCCACACTCTTCAACATATATAACAACGAATTGGCGAGGGCACTAGAACAGTCTGCATCACCCGGCCTCATCCTACTAGAATTTGAAGTCAAACATCTACTGTTTGCTGATGATCTGGTGCCTCTGTCCCCAACCAAGGAGGGCCTACAGCAGCACCTAGATCTTCTGCACAGATTCTGTCAGACCTGGGCCCTGACAGTAAATCTCAGTAAGACAAAAATAATGGTGTTCCAAAAAAGGTCCAGTTGCCAGGACCACAAGTATGAATTCCATCTAGACACCGTTGCCCTAGAGCACACAAAAAATGACTATACATACCTCGGCCTAAACATCAGCGCCACAGGTAACTTCCACAAAGCTGTGAACAATCTGAGAGACAAGGCAAGAAGAGCCTTCTATGCCACCATAAGGAACATAAAATTCGACATATAAATTAGGATCTGGCAAAAAATACTTGAATCAGTTATAGAACCCATTTATGGTTGTGAGGTCTGGGGTTCCGCTCACCAACCAAGAATTCACAAAATGGGACAAACACCAAATTGAGACTCTACATGCAGAATTCTGCAAAAATGTCCTCCGTGTACAACGAAAAACACCAAATAATGCATGCAGAGCAGAATTAGGCCGATACCCGCTAATTATCCAAATCCATTGAATTCTACAACCACCAAAAGGAAGTGATTACCAAACCTTCCTTAACAAAGCCATCACCTACAGAGAGATGAACCTGTAGAAGAGTCCCCTAAGGAAGCTGGTCCTGGGGCTTTGTTCACAAACACAAACAGACCTCACAGAGCAACAGGACAGCAACACAATTAGACCCAACCAAATCATGAGAAAACAAAAAGAGAATGACTTGACAAATTGGAACAGACAAACTAGAATGCTATTTGTCCCTAAACAGAGAGTCCACAGTGTCAGAATACCTGACCACTGTGACTGACCCAAACTTAAGGAAAGCTTTGACTATGTACAGACTTGCTATTGAGAAAGGCTGCCATAGGCAGACCAGGCTCTCAAGAGAAGACAGGCTGTGTGCACACTGCCCACAAAATGAGGTGGAAACTGAGCTTTTATTTTATTTTTTCTTTCACCTTCATTTAACCAGGTAGGTCAGTTGAGAACAAGTTCTCATTTACAACTGTGACCTGGCCAAGACAAAGCAAAGTCTTGGCCTGACCTGTTACCACAAGAAAAGGGCAACCAGTAATGAACAAACACCATGTAAATACAACCTATGTTTATTTATTTTCCCTTTTATACTTGAACTATTTGCACATTGTTACAACAATGTATATAGACATAATATGACATTTGAAATGTCTTTATTCTTTTGGAACTAATGAGTGTAATGTTTACTGTTAATTTTTATTGTTTACTATCTACTTCACTTGCTTTGGCAACGTTAACATATGTTTCCCATGAAAATAAAGCCCTTAAATTGAATTGCATTGAGAGAGAGAGGGGACGGGTAGAGGAAGAGAGAGAGAGGAGAAGGAAAGAGAGAGAGAGAGCGAGCGAGAGAGAGAGAGGGGGAGAAGGAGAGGGGGAGAAGGAGAGAGAGAGAGAGAGAGAGAAGGAGAGGGGGAGAAGGAGAGAGAGAGAGAGAGAGAAGGAGAGGGGGAGAAGGAGAGAGAGAGAGAGAGAGAGAAGGAGAGAGAGAGAGAGAGAGAGAGAGAGAGAGAGAGAGAGAGAGAGAGAGAGAGAGAGAGAGAGAGAGAGAGAGAGAGAGAGAGAGAGAGAGAGGAAAAGGAAAGAGAGAGAGTGAGAGGGGAGAAGGAGAAGGAAAGAGAGAGAGAGGGGGGGGTAAAGAGAGAGAGGAGAAGGAAAGCGAGAGAGAGAGAGAGAAATATTAATGCATGTCCAATTTTGAGAAGGGCCTAAGTCATATGTCTGCGCTAACAACGCTAGGGTCATGGGTTTGATTCCCTTTGGGGACCAGTATGAAAATGTATGCACTCGATGTACTGTAAGATGCTTTGGAGAAAATGGCATAAATTATTATCAGTGAATGCCAGATAGATGTTTTATTTATTATTCTGATCTCCAGCTAGTCTTACTGGGGTCCAACACATAACGAAAATGACATTACAGACAAAATACTTTATCATTTACATACATGTAAAAACATTAACATGTAGTGTGTGTGTGTGTGTGTGTGTATCTATCACTTACACATACATGTCAGTACATACACACAACAAGTAGGTCACATGGGGGAGAGGCGTTGTGACGTGAGGTGTTGCTTTATCTGTTTTTTAAACCAGGTTTGTTGTTCACTTGCACTATATGAGATGGAAGGAGTTCCATGCACTCATCTGTATATTACTGTACGTTTCCTTGAATTTGTTCTGGACCTGGGGACTGTGAAAAGACCCCTGGTGGCATGTCTGGTGGGGTAAGTGTGAAAAGACCCCTGGTGGCATGTCTGGTGGGGTAAGTGTGAAAAGACCCCTGGTGGCATGTCTGGTGGGGTAAGTGTGAAAAGACCCCTGGTGGCATGTCTGGTGGGGTAAGTGTGAAAAGACCCCTGGTGGCATGTCTGGTGGGGTAAATGTGAAAAGACCCCTGGTGGCATGTCTGGTGGGGTAAGTGTGAAAAGACCCCTGGTGGCATGTCTGGTGGGGTAAGTGTGTGTGTCAGTGCTGTGTGAAAGTTGACTATGCAAACAATTTGGAATTTCCAACATTAATGTTTCTAATAAAAACAAGAAGTGATGCAGTCAGTCTTTCCTCAACTCTTAGCCAAGAGAGACTGACATGCATAGTATTAATATTAGACCTATGATTACAATGAAGAGCAAGACGTGCCGCTCTGTTCTGGGCCAGCTGCAGATTAACTAGGTCTTTCCTTGCAGTCCTGGACCATATGACTGGACAATAATCAAGATAAGATACAACTAGAGCCTGCAGGACTTGCTTTGTGGAGTGTGGTGTCATAAGACTACAACTCCTTGTTAAGGGTTTCATTAGCTGTGGTTGGAATGATTTGTACCAAATACAATGCTCTTAGTTTTAGAGATGTTCAGGACCAGCTTATTACTGGAACACATTCCACAACAGACTGCAGCTCCTTGTTAAGGGTTTCAGTGAGTTCATTAGCTGTGGTGCCTGACACATACAGTATATGGTTGAATCATCAGCATACAGGATACAGGCTTTGTTTAATGCCAGAGGCAGGTCATTGGTAACAGAGAAAAGAGTAGAGGACCTAGAGATCTGCCCTGTGGTACACCACACTTTACATGTTTAACATTAGAGAAGCTTCCATTAAAGAAAACCCTCTGTGTTCTAGTAGATATATGGCTCTGAAGCCACTATATGGCAGAGGTTGAACAGCAATAACACAACAACATGTTATGGTCAATAATATCAAAGGCTGCACTGTAATCTAACAGTACAGCTCCACAATCTACTTATTATCTATTCATTTCAACCAATCATCAGTCATTTGTGTCAGTGTTTAATGCCCTTCTCTATAAGCATGCTGAGAGTATGTTGTTCATTTGTTCACAGTGAAATAGCATTGTATTTGGTCAAACACAGTTTTTTCCAACAGTTTGCTAAGAGCTGGCAGCAAGCTGATAGGTCTGCTGTTAGAACCAGTAAAGGCCTCTTTACCACTCTTGGGTAGTGGAATGACTTTGGCTTCCCTCCAGGCCTGAGGACCAAGACTTTCCTCTAGGCTCAGATGAAAGATATGACAGATAGGAGTGGCTATAGAGTCAGATACCATCCTCAGTAGCTTTCCATCTAAGTTGTCAATGACAGGAGGTTTGCATTTTTTATTGATAACATAATTTTTCCACCTCTCCCACACTAACTTTACAAAATTCTAACTTACAATGCTTTTCTTTCATTATTTGTTTTTACAGACAGGGGACATCTCATTGGTGCGACAGCCATCTGCACTGATCTGTCTGTTATCTCGCAAACACATGGGATAGCTCAAATTAATATGGGTTCATAACATTTGAAAAGTGTTATTAAGGTAAAATCGTCCAATGAACCCCCTTTCTTCCTGAAGAGTCTGAATTAATCAAAAACTATAAATCTGTAGCTAATTTTGATGTTTTCTTCCTGCCTTAACTATTAGATTCTACATAAGGAGTTTAGTGGTTGTAGGACCAGTATTTATGCTAGCAATTGCAGTACACACCAAATACTGAATAAATACTCCTTCCCCGCGCTAGCGTCGGCTAACGTGGATCCTAATAAACTAAAATAAATCTAAACAAAACAAGTCACATGGACTGGGGAGAAAAACAATAACATTTGGACCTGTCTGATATTTTGCTCCGCGCTTTCTACAATCTATTGTTCTCTTCCATTATGTTAATAGTCTAACTATCACATATGTATTGAACATTTAGGCTATGGCATGTCACACTGCTATGTGCTCACTGCTCTGCGCTGTTGTACGCTGCCAGACTCCGGCGCTGCAGTCAAGTTCAAATACGCTAAACCATCGTTTGTGACATGACAATATCATCACCATCGTTTGTGACATGACAATATCATCACCATCGTTTGTGACATGACAATATCATCCCCATCGTTTGTGACATGACAATATCATCCCCATCGTTTGTGACATGACAATATCATCCCCATCGTTTGTGACATGACAATATCATCACCATCGTTTGTGACATGACAATATCATCACCATCGTTTGTGACATGACAATATCATCACCATCGACGATGCAATCATAAAATTGCCCAACCCTACTTTGGGCGATGACTAGTCCTTTCAACCCTAGCCTGTCACCTGTACTGTAACCCCCACATAAAACCCCCCAAAATAAAACCCCCACACACACGCGCACGTACACACACACACACGCACACACACACACGCATGCACGTACACACACACGCACGTACACACATGCACACACACACACACGCACGCACACACACGCACACACACACCCGCACATATAGTTGTCCTTAAAAAACGTGTTGTAATTTGGGTTGATACTAGATACATTATATTAAGTCTCCCAAAGGTGTTCCATAATCAGGGTTTTAAACCTCCAGCCTCACAGCTAAATCTGTGTTTATGTGTGTGTGCTTTTTGTCAAGGACGAGACAACCTTTTCTGCCACTCTTTTCACAGTACAATATGAAGAGTTGAGGACAGTAGATGCCTGATGATCAGGAGAACAGAGCTTGGCATTTTAACAAACAATTTGAATGATATACATTTGCATGACTAAGGGATGTACTGTAGTACCCTGTGGGCCCTGGTTTAGAAGTAGTGTAGTATAAAGATAATATGGTCCCATTTGGAATGTAACCGTACGTACCTCCTCTCCAGACAGGGTTCAGTAATGGGCTAATGGTATCATAATTACTGTATGTGAGTCATGGACACTTGCATGACTGGAAGTAGTCAGAGTTGTCAGGGCGACAGACACACTCCAATCCATCCCATCAAATCCCCCATAATGCTTATTGACAGGAAGACAGAAGCATCGCTCAGGCTTTAAATAACCAACACACAGACTGGCGAACAATCACTGCCTCAACACAATGCAATATAATACCTCAATACAAACACTTGTCCCATTCCAGACAATCCTGACTGTATCACACCCGGCCGTGATTAGGAGTCCCATAGAGCGGCGCACAACTGGCCCAGCGTCGTCCAAGTTTGGCCGGGGTAGGCCGTCATCGTAAATAACAATTTGTTCTTTACTGACTTGCCTAGTTAAATAAAGTTTACATTTAAATAAAAACTTTTTTTTTTGTTTATCCACAGATTGGCTAACATTGGCTGGCAGACCGCTATAGGTACAGGTGTCTCCGTGCTGCTGTGCTGGATGCTTGGCTACCTGACAAACTTTTTTACCCTGGACGCTTTATCTGGACATGGTTCTACAGGACTTCCACCAGCCGAAGCTAAGTAGTAACATTATTAACACTTTGCCATCTGACGTTAATTGTCACGTTCGGGTGTGTAGAGAGACCAAGGCGCAGCGTATCGATAGTTCGACATGTTTATTTAACTAGATGACGAACCATACAAAATAACAAATAATGAAAAGGAACACACGTAGCACGACACGGGACAATATACAACAATGAACCACGCCAACGGAGTGGAACATAGACATATAAGTAAGATCCCTAATTAGAGGTAATGCAATGCAGCTGCCTCTAATTAGGGATCCCACACACAACACCACACAGACGTAGAAATAATAGATCTGCCAGACTCTGACCATAGAAATATAGAGAAGCAAAGCTTCTCTATGGCCAGAGCCTGACAGTACCCCCCCCCCAAAGGCGCGGACTCCCGGCCACAAGAAAAACAAACACAAAAACATGAGGGAAGGGTCAGGGAGGGAAAAACATCAAACATAAACCATCGCCGGTGGCGGTTCCGGCCCTGGCGAAGTGGATGTCCTCCTCCTTATTTCTACTGGGCCCGGACTGGGCCCCAGTGTGGCTGGCGATTCAGGCCATTTAAAGGGGCAACCCACCGGTCCTGGAAACAATAATGGTGGGGAAAAAATCTCAGGCCATGGAGCGGGGCAAATAACCGGGCCAGGACTGAGCACCGGTGTGGCAGGCGACTCCGGCCATATAAAGGGGCAACCCACCGGTCCTGAAAACAACAATGGTGGGGAAAAACGTTCAGGCCATGGAGCGGGGCAAATAACCGGGCCAGGACTGAGCACCGGTGTGGCAGGCGACTCCGGCCTTTCAATCATCACGGGAGGCTCCGGGCTGTCGAGCGTCACGGGAGGCTCCGGGCTGTCGAGCGTCACGGGAGGCTCCGGGCTGTCGAGCGTCACGGGAGGCTCCGGGCTGTCGAGCGTCACGGGAGGCTCCGGGCTGTCGAGCGTCACGGGAGGCTCCGGGCTGTCGAGCGTCACGGGAGGCTCCGGGCTGTCGAGCGTCAAGGGAGGCTCCGGGCTGTCGAGCGTCACGGGAGGCTCCGGGCTGTCGAGCGTCACGGGAGGCTCCGGGCTGTCGAGCGTCACGGGAGGCTCCGGGCTGTCGAGCGTCACGGGAGGCTCCGGGCTGTCGAGCGTCACGAGAGGCTCCGGGCTGTCGACCGTCACGGGAGGCTCCGGGCTGTCGACCGTCACGGGAGGCTCCGGGCTGTCGAGCGTCACGGGAGGCTCCGGGCTGTCGACCGTCACGGGAGGCTCCGGGCTGTCGACCATCACGAGAGGCTCCGGGCTGTCGATCATCACAGGAGTCTCCGGGCTGTCGACTATCACGGGAGTCTCCGGGCTGATGAGGCGCACCGACGGTCTGGTGCGTGGAGCCGGCACTGGAGGTACCTGGCTGGCCACACGCACTGGAGGTCGAGTGCGGGGAGTCGGCACGGGACGTACCAGACTGGAGAGGCGCACTGGAGGCCTGGTGCGTGGAGCCGGTACTGGAGGAACCTGGCTGGGCACACACACTGGAGGTCGAGTGCGGGGAGTCGGCACGGGACGTACCAGACTGGAGAAGCGCACTGGAGGCCTGGTGCGTGGAGCCGGCACCGGAGGAACCTGGCTGGGCACACGCACTGGAGGTCGAGTGTGGGGAGTCGGCACGGGACGTACCGGACTAGAGACGCGCACTGGAAGCCTGATGCGTGGAGTCGGCACTGGTGGCACTGGACTACTAACACGCACCTCAGGGCGAGTGCGGGGAGTCGGCACGGGACGTACCTGACTGGAGACGCGCACTGGAAGCCTGGTGCGTGGAGTCGGCACATGTGGCACAGGACTAATAACACGCACCTCAGGGCTAGTGCGGGGAACAGGCACAGGACGTACCTGACTGGAGACGCGCACTGGAAGCCTGGTGCGTGGAGTCGGCACATGTGGCACAGGACTAATAACACGCACCTCAGGGCTAGTGTGGGGAACAGGCACAGGACGTACCTGACTGGAGACGCGCACTGGAAGCCTGGTGCGTGGAGTCGGCACATGTGGCACAGGACTAATAACACGCACCTCAGGGCTAGTGCGGGGAACAGGCACATGACGTACCGGACTGGAGAGGCGCACTGGAGGCCTGGTGCGTGGAGCCGGAACTGGAGGAACCGGACTGGTGACACGCACCTCAGGGCGAGTGCGAGGAGTAGGCACATGACGTACCGGACTGGAGAGGCGCACTGGAGTGTAGCAGACGGCCGGACCCAGACTGGGCACCGGTGGAGCGGACTGCTCTGGCACTGGAGTAGAGCAGACGGCCGGACCCAGACTGGGCACCGGTAAAGCGGACTGCTCTTTCATGGGAGTGGAGTAGGCGACTGGACACGGATTATTCCACTCCGACATTTCCCGTTCAACTTCCTCCGCTATCTCCCACATTTCCTCCAGAACATCTCCAAAATGGCTCTCCAAATAATCCTCTTCTTCTGCACTTTGTGCCCCCCATTTATATTTAGGGCACAGTGTATCCCACATGGAGAGTGGTACTGGCGCGTCCTCCTCAAACCCAGACCACCCCCATAGCCCCCCCCCGAAATTTTCCTGGGGTTGACTACGGGCTCCGTTTCCACGATTACGCCGCTGTCTTCTCTTCTCCTTCTCTCCAGATTTTCGCTGCTTGGTCGGGTGGTGGTTCATTCTGTCTCGTGTTCGTGCTACGTGTGTTCCTTTTCATTATATATTATATTTGTATAGTTCGTCAATTGATTTAATAAATATGTCGAACTATCGATACGCTGCGCCTTGGTCTCTCTACACACCCGAACGTGACATTAATTGCAGTCACTGTATTCATAACATACAGGAAAACTATCGCCTTATGGCGAGGAAAGCCCAGCTTCAGACGCAATCATCAGGCAAGGGCAATTTAGGATGAAATCGCGTCTTTGCCACCAGTAAGTACAGTTACTAGTATAAATCCCCTCGCACAGTCCCCGCAGCCGGACAATTTTCTCAGGACTTCTGGAAAGAAATGCAGTCGGCATGTTCATTCAGTCGACAGAAACTTTCAACCGGTTCTCCCCATTAAGTAACGAGTCGGAGCCAGAGGCTTCTCAGGTCTACCCCATTACGGGGTCTGAGCCACCGAAGCCTTCCACCATTAGCTCTGACAAATTGAAAACCCTAGTCATTGGCGACCCCAACCAAGGATCATCAAAAGCTGTGCTATAAATTCTCCGACAACCCAAAGATTCCTAGATGGCCTTCCAGACTCCCTCCACCTATCCAAGGAGTAAAAAAATCAGATCAAATTGAGGATCTACATTTAACCTTGCGTAATACCCTAGATGTAGTCGTACCCCTAAAAAAAACATTTGCCAAAAGAAACTTTGAATTAAGCTTCCAGAAAACTGGAACAGAAATGGCGCTCCACCAAACTGGAAGTCTTCCTACTAGCTTGGAAAGAAAGTACAGTGCAATATGGAAGAGTCCTCATTGCTGCTCGATCATCCTATTTTTCCAACCTAATTGAGGAGAATAAGAATAATCCTAAATTTATATTTTGATACTGTTGCAAAGCTAACTAAAAAGCAGCATTCCCCAAGAGAGGATGCCTTTCACTTCAGCAGCGATGAATTCATGAACTTCTTCAACGAAAAGATCATTATCATTAGAAAGCAAATTACAGACTCCTTTTTGAGTCTGCGTATTTCCCTAAAGCTCAGCTGTCCTGAGTCTGACAGAACTGCCAGGTTCCTAGGATCAATGGAGACACTCAAGTTTTTAAATCCTATATCTCGACACATTCATGAAAAGTGTCATGGCCTCTAAACCTTCAACCTACATACTGGACCCTATTCCAGCTAAACTACTGAAACTACTTCCTGAGCTTGGCCCTCCTATGCTGAACATAATAAACAGACAGACAGACAGACAGAATGTGCGTATGATATAATTTAGGGTAATAATAATAATTCCCTTAAAAAAAATTACAGACCACAGTTACTCACGGGTGGATGCCCAATTGTTAAACTAGGTCCTAACACCCCAACAGTTCCTGGTCTGTGTTGCCGACGACACGGCACCCCGGTGAGACATTAAATAGTCTAATAGCCGCCGGCAGGAAGGACCTCCTGTAGCGCTCTCTGGCACACCGTGGTGGGATCAGTCTGTGACTGAAGGTGCTCCTCTGCATCATAACCATGGCGTGCAGAAGGTGGGTAAAGTTGTCCATGATGGCCAGCAGTTTGGCCAGGATCCGTCTCTCCGCCACTTCCTCTAGAGTGTCAAGGCTCATCCCCAGGACAGAGCTAGCCTTCCTGATCAGCTTGTTTACCCGAGAAGCATCACCGACTGGTAGAAGGTATGCAGTAGTTTACTGCACACGTTGAAGGACCTGAGCCTCCTCAGAAAGTAGAGTCGGCTCTGGCCCTTTTTGTACAGGGCCCCGGGGTTACCAGCCCATTCCAGCCTGTTGTCCATATGGACTCCCAGGAACTTGTATGACCCAACCATTTCCACATCCATCCCCTGTATAGGGACTGCAGTCAGTTGGGCCTTGGTTCTTCTGAAGTCCACCACCATCTCCTGTAGCCACAAATTGTGGCCTACCGGTCAGGGGTGAGTAGCAGGGGCTGAATGGTGTTGAAGGCACTGGGGAAGTCAAAAAACATAACCCTCACAGTGCATCCTGCGTTGTCCAGACCCCATCATAGCACGGAGACTGCACTCGTGAAGGTGGTAAATTACATTTTAATGGTGTCAGAACAAGTCTCTGTATCTGTCCTCATGCTCCTAGACCTTAGTGCTGCTTTTGACACCCTCGACCACCATATTCTATTCTATCATATTGGAGAGATTGGAAACCTTAATTGGTCTACATGGATAAGTTCTTGCCTGGTTTAGATCTTATCTGTCAGAGAGATATCAGTTTGTCTTCGTGGATGGTTTGTCCTCTGGAGGTTCTGTTCCTCAAGGTTCTGTTTTAGGATCACTATTGTTTTCACTATATATATTTTACCTCTTGGTGATGTCATTCGGAAACATATTGTTAACTTCCATTGCTACATTTCGATGAAACATGGTGAAGCCCCAAAATTGCCTGCCCTGGAAGCCTGTGTATCAGACATAAGGAAGTGGATGGCAGGAAAATGTTTCACTTTTAAACTCGGACTAAACAGAGATGCTAGTTCTAGGTCCCAAGAAACAAAGAGATCTGCTTTTGGAACTGACAATTAATCTTGATGGTTGTATCTCTCAGATTTGGTCCTGCCGTACATACCTACACGTACGCTCTGGTCACAAGACGCAGGCCTCCTTATTGTCCCTAGAATCTCTAAGCAAACAGGTGGAGGCAGGGCTTTCTCCTATAGAGGTCCATTTTTATGGAATGGTCTGCCTATCCATGTGAGAGACGCAGACTCCGTCTCGACCTTTAAGTCTTTACTGAAGACTCATCTCTTCAGTAGGTCCTATGATTGAGTGTAGTCTGGCCCAGGGGTGCGAAGGTGAACGGCAAGGCTCTGGAGTGACGAACCACCCTTGCTGTCTCTGCCTGGCCGGTTCCCGTCTCTCCATTGGGATTCTCTACCTCTGACCCTATTACGGGGTCTGAGTCACTGGCTTACTGGTGCTTTCCATGCCGTCCCTAGGAGGGGTGCGTTACTTCCTGTCCAGTTTGTCGCCCCCTCGGGATTGTGCAGTGGAGGGAATCTTTCGTGGGCTATACTCAGCCTTGTCTCAGGGTAGTAAGTTGGTGGTCTGTTGATATCCCTCTATTGGTGTGGGGGAATTGCTTGGCAGTGTGGGTGGGGTTATATCCTGCCTGGTTGGCCCTGTCCGGGGGTATTGTCGGATGGGGCCACAGTGTCTCCCGACCCCCCCTGTCTCAGCCTCCATTATTTATGCTGCAATAGTCTATGTGCCGGGAGGCTAGGGTCAGTTTGTTAAATCTGATGTTATTATCCGGTGTCCTGTGTGAATTTAAGTATGCTCCCTCTAATTCTCTCTCTCTCTCTCCCCTCCCGGAGGACCTGAGCCTTAGGACCATGCCTCAGGACTACCTGCCCTGATGACTCCTAGCTGTCCCCAGTCCACCTGGTCGTGCTGCTGCACTGGTTTCAAATCTTCTGCCTGCGGTTATGGAACCCTGACCTGTTCATCGGACGTGCCACCTTGTCCCAGATCTGCTGTTTTCATAACCAGTACCAGATAAATGTGGAGCTATATACAGGGAGTACCAGTGCCAGATCAATGTGGAGCTATATACAGGGAGTACCAGATCAATGTGGAGCTATATACAGGGAGTACCAGATCAATGTGGAGCTATATACAGGGAGTTATGGGACCCTGACCTGTTCACCGGACGTGCCACCTTGACCCAGACCTGCTGTTTTCAACTCTCTCTCTCTACCGCACCTGCTATTTCAACATCTAAATGCCCGGCTATGAAAAGCCAAGTGACATTCACTCCTGATGTACAGCGGGTGAAATAAGTATTGAACACGTCACCATTTTTCTCAGTAAATATATTTCCAAAGGTGCTATTGACATTAACTTTTCACCAGATGTTGGTAACAACCCAAGTAATCCATACATACAAAGAAACCAAAACAAATAAGTTCAGAAATTAAGTTATGTGTAATAATGTGAAATGACACAGGGAAAAAGTATTGAACACACTTACTGATATTTATTTAATACTTTGTACAAAAGCCTTTGTTGGTAATGACAGCTTCAAGACGCCTCCTGTATGGAGAAACTAGTCACATGCATTGCTCTGGTGTGATTTTGGCCCATTCTTCCACACAAACAGTCTTCAAATCTTGAAGGTTCCGTGGGCCTCTTCTATGAATCTTGATCTTCAGTTCTTTCCATAGATTTTCAATAGGATTTAAGTCAGGTGATTGGCTGGGCCATTCTAGCAGCTTTATTTTCTTTCTTTGAAACCAATTGAGAGTTTCCTTGGCTGTGTGTTTGGGATCATTGTCTTGCTGAAATGTCCACCCTTGTTTCATCTTCATCATCCTGGTAGATGGCAGCAGATTTTTGTCAAGAATGTCTCTGTAAATTTGCCCATTCATCCTTCCTTCAATTATGTGACGTTTGCCAGTACCATTTGCTGAAAAGCAGCCCCACACCATGATGTTCCCACCTCCAAACTTCACTGTTGGTATGGTGATTTTAGGGTGATGTGCAGTGCCATTTCTCCTCCAAACATGGTGTGTATTATGACATCCAAACAGTTCAATTTTGCTCTCATCTGACCACACTATATTCTCCCAGTATTTCACTGGCTTTTCCAAATGTTGTGCAGCAAACTTTAAACGAGCTTCAACATGCTTTTTTTTCAGCAATGGAGTCTTGCGTGGTGAGCGTGCATACAGGCCATGGCGGTGGAGTGAATTACTTACTGTTTTCTTTGAGACAACAGTACCTGCTAATTGCAGGTCTTTTTGAAGCTCTCCACAAGTGGTCCTTGGCTCTTGGACAACTCTTCTGATTATTCTTTTCACTCCTCTGTCAAAAATCTTGCGAGGAGCACCTGGTCGAGGCAAATTTATGGTGAAATGATTGTCTTTTCACTTCTGTATTATGGCCCCAACAGTGCTCACTGGAACATTCAGAAGCTTAGAAATGCGCCTATAAACAATGCCATCATTATGTTTTGCAATAATTAGGTTGCGAAGGTCTTGAGACAGCTCTTTGCTTTTACCCATCATGAGATGTGTCTTGTGTGACACCTTGGCAATGAGACCTTTTTGTAGCCCATCAGTTGGGACTGAACCAGCTGATATTAATTTGCACTGACAGGGGGCTGGATTGCTTTTTAATTACTGATAGTTTTCAGCTGTTGTCTTGGCTTTACATGCCTTTTTGCACCTCCCTTTCGTCATGTGTTCAATACTTTTTCCATGTGTCGTTTCACATTATTACACATAACTTAATTTCTGAACTTATTTGTTTTGGTTCCGTTGTATGTATGGATTACTTGGGTTGTTACCAACATCTGGTGAAAATGTCATGTCAATAGCACCTTGGGAAATATATTTACTGAGAAAAATGGTGACGTGTTCAATACTTATTTCACCCGCTGTATTTACCTGTTGCAACCTCTTCAACCACTATGATTATTATTTGACCCTGCTGGTTATCTATGAACGTTTGAACATCTTGAAGAACAATCTGGACTTAATGGCCATGAATTGTTCTAATCTCCACCCCTCAGAGCCTGGTTCCTCTCTAGGTTTCTTCCTAGGTTTTGCCTTTCTAGGGAGTTTTTCCTAGACACCGTGCTTCTACATCTGCATTGCTTGCTGTTTTAGGCTGGGTTTCTGTATAGCACTTTGTGACATTGGCTGATGTAAAAAGGGCTTTATGAATACATTTGATTGATTGAATTTGATTGAGGTATCAAAACACATCAATACCAATATAATACATCAATACAAACACACAGATTGGCTAACGTTGGCTAGCAGACCGCTATAGGTTAGGTATCAAAACACATCAATACACAAAGGTACCGGCAGAGCCATGTCTTTAGAGAGTTGGGACCGGTTGGGACATTGAGGTTTCTGCATTATGAGGCATTTACATGACACTACAACATTCTATGGCAGCAATGTTAGAGCCCCATTAACAGCCATGTTAGAGCCCCATTAACAGCCATGTTAGAGCCCCATTAACAGCCATGTTAGAGCCCCATTAACAGCCATGTTAGAGCCCCATTAACAGCCATGTTAGAGCCCCATTAACAGCCATGTTAGAGCCCCATTAACAGCCATATTTCCCTCAGATTACACAGATCCACAAAGAATTAGAAAACAAACCCAATGTTGATAAACTCCCATATCTACTGGGTGAAATACCACAGTGTTCATCACAACAGCAAGATGTGTGACCTGTTACCACATGAAAAGGGAAACCAGTGAAGAACAAACACCATGTAAATACAACCCATATTTATGTTTATTTATTTTCCCTTTTATACTTGAACTATTTGCACATTGTTACAACAATGTATATAGACATGATATGACATTTAAAATG
The DNA here is from genome assembly GCA_023634145.1 of Thymallus thymallus. Lineage (NCBI taxonomy): Eukaryota > Metazoa > Chordata > Actinopteri > Salmoniformes > Salmonidae > Thymallus > Thymallus thymallus. The sequence goes on along the minus strand of CM042397.1, from coordinate 42,185,672 downwards.
TCTTTATTCTTTTGGAACTAATGAGTGTAATGTTTACTGTTAATGTTTATTGTTTATCTTCACTTGCTTTGGCAACGTTAACATATTTTTCCCATGAAAATAAAGCCCTTACATTGAAATGTAATTGAGAAAGGGGGGGGGGGGGGGGGGGGGGGGGGCTGAGAGGGGGAGGGAGAGAGGAGGAGAGAGATTGAAAGAGAGGGGGAGAGTTTTTTGTTATGTATGTGCTTTGATGTCAGATAGGGTTTGAGTGGGTGCGGGATGTGTGTGGGCGTTGATGGGGAGGGGCAGAAGGAAAATATAGAATAACATTTGGGGGAGAGATGTTGCCGCGGGTAACAGAGAGACAACAACCAATCAGTAATCTTTCTCTCGCCCCCTCTCTCCCCCTCTCTCCCCTTCTCTCTCGCTCCCCTTCTCGCTCTGTGCCTATCATGATAATTACTGTCATAATTGTCCATATTGCCTACTGCAGTAGAAATAATCACAGGTAGTTACTGTTCCCCTAGTAACAGGTCCAGGACCAGATGTTATCTCTGAGCTCTGAGGTGAAGGTCAGGCTCTCAATGGAGAATAACTGGTTCTAGATCAGTGCTTAGGGAACTGTTTATCTATACATATTCTCTGTCTGGTGTTCTCCTGTTCTGGTTTCAATATAGTCCATCCATCCCCACGGTAACAAGACTCATTAACCTAGTTCTAATATAGACACCATATAAACGTCATCCTTCTCTTTCGAAATACAGGTCACTGCCAAAATAAAGGAAACACCAACGTAAAGTGTCTTAATAGGGCGTTGGGCCAGTCAGAGTCAGAACATCTTCAATTCACCTTGGCATAGATTCTACAAGTGTCTGGAAATGTATTGGAGGGATGTGACATCATTCTAGCACAGACCCAGGGGTGCCTGCTCAACCCCCTCATAACAGAGATTGAGCCAATGCCTACAGACCCAGGGGTGCCTGCTCAACCCCCTCATAACAGAGATTGAGCCAATGCCTACAGACCCAGGGGTGCCTGCTCAAACCCCTCATAACAGAGATTGCCACTGTCACAACTGAGAGATGAGGGAAGTGAGGTACCTGCTTGCCAGTACCCAGTGAAGGTGGACTCCCATAACCTACTGGTGCTCTTGGACTCTGCAGTGCTGTCACCCTGATACGGCCAGAATGGATTCTTGTAGGGTCTCTTAGAAACCATAACACCCTACCCTTCACCTGCATCCATGGGGACACCACAACACCCTACCCCTCACCTGCAGCCATGGGGACACCACAACACCCTACCCCTCACCTGCAGCCATGGGGACACCACAACACCCTACCCCTCACCTGCAGCCATGGGGACACCACAACACCCTACCCCTCACCTGCAGCCATGGGGACACCACAACACCCTACCCCTCACCTGCAGCCATGGGGACACCACAACACCCTACCCCTCACCTGCATCTATGGGGACACCACAACACCCTACCCCTCACCTGCAGCCATGGGGACACCACAACACCCTACCCCTCACCTGCAGCCATGGGGACACCACAACACCCTACCCCTCACCTGCAGCCATGGGGACCCCCAGGATGTCCCGACAGCATGCATCCGGCTGATTGTGGGGCATGGGGTCATTGCAGGGGTAATGCCAGAATTGACGACCCCTCTGGGTCGAAACTGCCCGGGATTTGACACAGTCTTTGAGGCTGCAAAAATCCCTTTCGCACCAGCTCTGCTCTTCACCACACTCATAGACACAAGCCTTTGCTGCCTGTTCAGAAGGGCCAACATACTAAAAGCCGTTGTCGCCAGCAGAGGTCAGTGGAGGCTGCTGGGTGATGCCCCATAACCAGACCAACCTACCGACAGCAGAGATCCCGCTGATATGGAAGGTAAACCCCATCTACCTATCAATGACTTCTCAGTTCTGTTGCAGGGCCGTTTCGGCGATGCCCAGATGAGAGACCAAAACCTCGCAAGTGCCCTCTAAAGGGTCCAGGAGGTGTATGGTAAAGCCCTGGGAGACCAGCCTTTGGTGACTCCTTACTTTGCTCTTGGTCAAGGACTACTCTATCAGGTTTCAGAAGTAGGTGTAGGGCTGTGACGGTCATGACATTTTGTCAGACGGTTATTGTAAAGCAAAAGTTTGCCGGTTTCACGGTAACCTCTAATTGAGAACCCTATTTAAGTTGTATTGTTTCCCACCTGTATTGTGGGAAATTGTAGTGTTTTTGTGCACGCTGAGCACGAACCTTACGATAGTGTTACCTTCATTGAATATGTTGAACTAGTATATCGCTGCGTCTTGGTCGATTCACACACACCATCGTGACAAAGTAATATAAACACGTTCAGCATCTCCAGCATAAAAGCTACATTTTAAAAAGTCTAATAAATCAATTGAAAGATTTGAACACCATCACAATAAATTCATTATCTATTTTAGTCAGGTCTAAAGAAACATGATATGAAGAAAATGTATTTCAGAAGAACAGAATATGAGTTGGCCTACTGTATGTTATCTGGCTATGCTCCATGCCATAGTCTGTAGGCTTGTTCATTTAGCTGACAATATATGCTAATAAGTCCCATGCCATTATTTTATTTTACATGATTTCATAGTAAGAAGAATATAATTGAACTTAGCTGAATAAAATAGAAATGATATTTTTCCCATTCTGGAGCGAGTGCGCATTTGAATTGGCTATGTTGAGAGTAAAAGTGATCATTTGAAATGGCTATGTTGAGAGTAAAAGTGATCATTTGAAATGGCTATGTTGAGAGTAAAAGTGATCATTTGAAACAAGTCCTGTATGCTATATGTAGATATTTGGTAACTTCAGTTGTGAATGATACAAACCTTAGAATCTCTGATTCCTTGCATCAGAATGCACAGATGTTCTCTCATCAATTGATCATATTTTCACCCATCAGACTATTCTCAATTGAATCTGGTCTTTACTAATATGTAAAATGAGTGTTCCAGTTAGAATAAGGGAGAGATACAGGTAGACTAGAAGAAGGACTAAAGGGTTGAGTCCTGACAGGAGAAGTGTTCCAGGTAGAATAAGGGCATGAAAGAAGGGCACCCCTGAGGGTGTCTCTGGGAGGGAGGGAGGGAGGGAGGGAGGAGTATCACTAGGGTACGTAGTCTCTGAGTGAATGTGTCGGTCTTAAACAAAAAGGCAGACAGACGCACAAATAGATCAGCTCAGGAAATCCCAGGGTTTTATACTCACGTCTGAATCAGGCCCCTTATCTGCACCAGGACACTGGAAGGTGACGAACTCATGGCAACGCTTATGGACCACAAAACAACACACTAGAGAGATGGAGAGAGAGAGAGATATGGGGGAGAGAGGGAGAGAGAGGGAGAGAGAGAGAGATATGGGGGAGAGAGGGAGAGAGAGGGAGAGAGAGAGAGAGAGAGAGAGAGAGAGAGAGGGAGAGAGAGAGAGAGAGAGGGAGAGAGAGAGAGGGAGAGATGGGGGAGAGAGAGATATGGAGAGAGAGAGAGAGCGGGAGAGATAGAGAGATTGGAGAGGGAGAGAGAGACCATTGTAAATACAACTTATATTTATCTGTTTATTTATTTTCCATTTCATACTTCAACTAATTGCACATTGTTACAACACTGTACATAGCCAATAATAGAACATTGTTACAACACTGTACATAGCCAATAATAGAACATTGTTACAACACTGTACATAGCCAATAATAGAACATTGTTACAACACTGTACATAGCCAATAATAGAACATTGTTACAACACTGTACATAGCCAATAATAGAACATGTGAGTGTAATGTTTACTGATGGTTTATTTCCCTTTTTGTTATTGTCCATTTCACTTCCTTTAGCAATGTAACCCTGTTTCCCATGACAATAAAGACCTTTGAAATTAAATTAATTGAGAGAGCGAGAGAGATGGGGAGAGAGAGAGGGAGAGAGAGATGGGGAGAGAGAGGGAGAGATGGGGAGAGAGAGAGAGAGAGAGAGAGAGAGAGAGAGAGAGAGAGAGAGAGATGGGGAGAGAGAGAGAGAGAGAGAGAGAGAGAGATGGGGAGAGAGAGAGATGGGGGAGAGAGAGAGAGAGATGGGGAAAGAGATGGAGAGAGAGAGATGGGGAGAGAGATGGGGAGAGAGAGAGAGAGATGGGGAGAGAGAGAGAGAGAGAGAGAGATTATCATACAAACCACATGTATGGATTATGATACTCATAGTGATATATTCTGTCCCCAGCCTGCATCTGATGCTCTCACTAACACACACACACACACACACATATACACACACCACCACAACTCACTAACACACACACACCACCACAATTCACTAACACACACACACACACAGCACCACAACTCACTAACACACACACACACACACACACACACACACACACACACACACACACACACACACACACACACACACACACACACACACACACACACACACACACACACACACACACACACACACACACACACACACACACACACACACACACACACACCACAACTCACTAAGACACACCCACTGCAACTCACTAACAAACACCCACTAAAACTCACTAACACACTAAAACACACCCACTACAACTCACTAACACACACACCACAACTCACTAAGACACACCCACTACAGCTCACTAACACACTAAAACACACCCACTACAACTCACTAACACACACACCACAACTCACTAACACACAACTCACTGAAACACACACAGTACAACTCACTGACACACACACAAACAAGCATATGGCACATATACCTCAATGATACTTCACTCCCACACAACAATCCATCTCTTACCTCAAACCACCCACACACTTAATATACCACAGAGCCAGAGAGAGGATAGAGAGAGAGAGGATAGAGAGAGAGAGGATAGAGAGAGAGAGAGAGAGAGAGAGAGGATAGAGAGAGAGAGAGACGATAGAGAGAGAGGATAGAGAGAGAGGGAGGATAGAGAGAGAGAGGATAGAGAGAAAGAGGATAGAGAGAGAGGATAGAGAGAGAGAGAGACGATAGAGAGAGAGGATAGAGAGAGAGGGAGGATAGAGAGAGAGGGAGGATAGAGAGAGAGAGAGAGAGAGGGAGGATAGAGAGAGAGAGAGACGATAGAGAGAGAGAGGGAGGATAGAGAGAGAGAGGGAGGATAGAGAGAGAGAGAGACGATAGAGAGAGAGAGGGAGGATAGAGAGAGAGAGAGACGATAGAGAGAGAGAGAGGATAGAGAGAGAGGATAGAGAGAGAGAGAGAGAGAGAGGATAGAGAGAGAGGGAGAGAGAGAGAGAGAGAGAGAGAGGATAGAGAGAGAGGGGAGAGAGAGAGAGAGAGAGAGAGAGAGAGAGAGAGCGGGAGGAGGATAGAGAGGGTAGAGAGAGAGAGAGAGGATAGAGAGAGAGGGAGGATAGAGAGAGAGGGAGGATAGAGAGAGAGAGAGAGAGAGAGAGAGAGAGAGAGAGAGGGTAGAGAGAGAGAGAGAGAGAGAGGATAGAGAGAGAGGGAGGATAGAGAGAGAGGGAGGATAGAGAGAGAGGGAGGATAGAGAGAGAGAGAGGGGGGGGGGGGGATAGAGAGAGGGGGAGGATAGAGAGAGAGGGAGGATAGAGAGAGAGAGAGAGGGAGGATAGAGGGAGAGAGAGAGGGACGATAGAGGGAGAGAGAGAGGGACGATAGAGAGAGAGAGGGACGATAGCGAGAGAGAGGGACGATAGAGAGAGAGAGAGAGAGAGAGAGAGGATAGAGAGAGAGAGAGAGAGAGACGATAGAGAGAGAGAGAGCGGGAGGAGGTAGGAGGATAGAGAGGGTAGAGAGAGAGAGGATAGAGAGAGAGAGGATAGAGAGAGAGAGAGAGAGAGAGGGAGGGAAGAGAGAGAGAGAGCGGGAGGAGGATAGAGAGGGAGGGTAGAGAGAGAGAGGAGGGAGGAGAGAGGGAGGGTAGAGAGAGAGCGGGAGGAGGATAGAGATGGAGGGAAGAGAGAGCGAGAGAGAGGGAGGATAGAGTGGATGATATTGCTTGACAGGGTCAACTAAATAAAGAGAGAGAGAACAAGAGAAACAATTCACTGAATAGATTGAGACAGGAGGAGGGAGTTAGAGGAAGAAGTGGAGAGAGAGAGATGTGAAGAGAGAGAGAGGATAGAGAGAGAGAGAGAGAGAGATAGGAAGATGTGGAGAGAGAGATATATGAAGAGAGAGAGAGGAAGAGGTGGAGAGAGAGAGAGATAGGAAGAGGTGGAGAGATTCCTACTAGAATCTGAAGTCCAATATCTACTGTTTGCTGATGATCTGGTGCCTCTGTCCCCAACCAAGGAGGGCCTACAGCAGCACCTAGATCTTCTGCACAGATTCTGTCAGACCTGGGCCCTGACAGTAAATCTCAGTATGACATAAATAATGGTGTTCCAAAAAAGGTCCAGTTGCAGGACCACAAATACAAATTCCATCTAGACACCGTTGCTCTAGAGCACAATAAAAATAACTATACATACCTCGGCCTAAACATCAGCGCCACAGGTAACTTCCACAAAGCTGTGAACAATCTGAGAGACAAGGCAAGAAGGGCCTTCTATGCCATCAAAAGGAACATACAATTTTACATACCAATTAGGATCTGGCTAAAAATACTTGAATCAGTTATAGAACCCATTGTCCTTCATGGTAGTGAGGTCTGGGCTCCGCTCACCAACCAATAATTCACACAATGGGACAAACACCAAATTGAGACTCTGCATGCAGAATTCTGCAACAATATCCTCTGTGTACAACGTGAAACACCAAATAATGCATGCAGAGCAGAATTAGGCCGATACCCAATAACTATAAAAATCCAGAAAAGAGCTGTTAAATTCTACAACCACCTTAAAGGAAGCGATTCCAGAACCTTCCATAACAAAGCCATCACCTACAGAGAGATGAACCTGGAGAAGAGTCCCCTAAGGAAGCTGGTTCTGGGGCTTTGTTCACAAACACAAACAGACCTCACAGAGCCCCAGGACAGCAACACAATTAGACCCAAACAAATCATGAGAAAACAAAAAGAGAATTACTTGACACATTGGAAAGAACTAACAAAAAAACTAGAATGCTATTTGTCCCTAAACAGAGAGTCCACAATGGCAGAATACCTGACCACTGTGACTGACCCAAACTTAAGGAAAGCTTTGACTATGTACAGACTCAGTGAGCATAGCCTTGCTATTGAGAAAGGCCTCTGTAGACAGACCTGGCTCTCAAGAGAAGACAGACTATGTGCACACTGTCCATAAAATGAGGTAGAAAATGAGCTGCACTTCCTAACCTCCTGACAAATGTATGACTCAACTCAATTCCCTCTATTTGTACATAATAAAAGAAATGTCTTTATTCTTTTGTAACTTTTCAATTTGTGGTGTATATATGTGTGTGTGTGTGGTGTGTATGTGCGTGTGCGTGTGTGTGTGTGTGGCGTGGGTGCGTGGGGCATGTGATGTGTGTGTGTATGTTATATAAAGGGGCTGTGCGGCCTACGCCAGGATGGAGAGAGCAGGAAGGGTCAGAGTGAGTCAACTTCCATCTCTCTCTCTCTCTCTCTCTCTCTCTCTCTCAATTCAATTCACTTTATTGGCATGACGCAACAATGCACATATTGCCAAAGTATCATACATCCTTTCATTTTTTTAAAATTATAATTACATCAAAGAACAAAATAAGGCATTAAATATGTCAGGCACTGTCCCTCAACTTGTGGCAGGCAGCAACATAGCATGCTGCCAGCGCACAGCTGTCCATGTCTTCCCCCAAAAGGATCGGCAGCCTTTCTATTTCAGAGAGGTCCTCAAAGCCCCGGACTACTTGTTCAAATATGGGGAAGTGACTCTCTCTGATAGTTTTACATTTTTCACATTTTGTGAAGAAGTGCAGCTCTGTCTCTGGTTCTGCTGTGGTGCAGTGGTTGCACAGCCTTTCCTCTACAGGGAGCCAGGTTTTCCTGTGTCTACCCTTCTCAATAGCAAGGCTGTGCTCGCTGAGCCTGTACTTTGTCAAGGTTTTCCTGAGGTTTTGATCAGTCACCATGGTCAGATAGTTTGCCATGGTGTACTGTTGATTTAGGGCCAAATAGCACTGCATTTTGCTTTGTGCTTATGTTTGGGTTTTCCAATAGGTAATGTAGTTTTGTTTTAGATGTTTTGTAATTTGGTTAATTCTTATTGATTGGATGTTCTGGTCCTGAGGCTTCAGTGTGTTAGTGGAACAAGTTTGTGAACTCAGCCCCCGGACCAGTTGGATGAAGGGACTCTTATCTTTGCTCAACTCTTGGTATTGCAGGGCTTGGTAATGATATGAGAGGGGGTCACTGTGTTTTAGGTGTTTCCAAAACTTAATTGCTCTTTTTTGAGTTTTTAATATTAGTGGATATCGGCCTAATTCTGCCCTGCATGCATTGTTTGTAGTTTTCCTCTGGACATGTAGGAGAATCTTACAAAGTTCTGCGTGCAAGGTCTCAATGGGATGTTTGTCCCAGTGGGTAAAATCTTGTTTTGTAAGTGGACCCCACACCTTGCTGCCATAGAGTGCGATTGGTTCAATCACGCATTTAATTAGTTTTTGCCAAATTGTAATAGGTATTTCAATTTGGATTTGTTTTTTAATGGCGTAGAATGCCCTGCGTGCTTTGTCTCTCAGTTCATTCACTGCATTATTTAGGTGTCCAGTCGAACTTATTTTTAAACCTAAATAGTTGTAATGTGTGCAATACTCTATATGTTTTGCACCAATTGAGAGAGAATCACTCTCACTCTCTCACTTCAATATACTTTATTGACATGGACATGCTAGTTAAAGTACTTACATTGTCAAAGTATACAGTTGTGGCCAAAAGTTTTGAGAATGACAAGTCTCCACAAAGTTTGCGGCTTCAGTGTTCTTAGATCTTTATGTCAGTAGTTACTATGGTACACTGAAGTATAATTACAAGTATTCCATAAGTGTCAAAGGCTTTCATTGACAATGACATTCAGTTTATGCAAAGAGTCAATATTTGCAGTGTTGACCCTTCTTTTTCAAGACCCCTGGCGTGCTGTCAATTAACTTCTGGGCCACATCCTGACTGATGGCAGGCCATTCTTGCATAATCAATGCTTGGAGTTTGTCAGAAGTTGTGGGTTTTTGTTTGTCCACCAGCCTCTTGAGGATCGACCACAAGTTCTCAATGGGATTAAGGTCTGGGGAGTTTCCTGGCCATGGACCCAAAATGTCGATGTTTTGTTCCCCAAGCTTTTTCCTTATGGCAAGGTGCTCCATCATGCTGAAAAAGGCATTGGTTGTCACCAAACTGTTCTTGAATGGTTGGGAGAAGTTGTTCTCGGAGGATGTGTTGGTACCATTCTTTATTCATGGCTGTGTTCTTAGGCAAAATTGTGAGTGAGCCCACTCCCTTGGCTGAGAAGCAACCCCACACATGAATGGTCTCAGGATGCTTTACTGTTGGAATGACACAGGACTGATGGTAGCGCTCATCTTGTCTTCTCCGGACAAGGTGTTTTCCGGATGGCCCAAACAATCGGAAAGGGGATTCATCAGAGAAAATGACTCTACCCCAGTCCTCAGCAGTCCAATCCCTGTACCTTTTGCAGAATATCAGTCTGTCCCTGATGTTTTTCCTGGAGAGAAGTGGCTTCTTTGCTGCCCTTCTTGACACCAGGCCATCCTCCAAAAGTCTTCGCCTCACTGTGCGTGCAGATGCACTCACACCTGCCTGCTGCCATTCCTGAGCAAGCTCTGCACTGGTGGTGCCCCGATCCCGCAGCTGAATCAACTTTAGGAGACGGTCCTGGCGCTTGCTGGACTTTCTTGGGCGCCCTGATGCTTTCTTCACAACAATTGAATCTCTCTCCTTGAAGTTCTTGATGATCCGATAAATGGTTGATTTAGGTGCAATCTTACCAGCAGCAATATCCTTGCCTGTGAAGCCCTTTTTGTGCAAAGCAATGATAACGGCACGTGTTTCCTTGCAGGTAACCATTGTTGACAGAGGAAGAACAATGATTTCAAGCACCACCCTCCTTTTAAAGCTTCCAGTCGGTTATTCTGACTCAATCAGCATGACAGAGTGATCTCCAGCCTTGTCCTCGTCAACACTCTCACCTGTGTTAACGAGACAATCACTGACATGATGGCAATCATCAATTAAAGCAATAGTAGTAGACCAGTCTCAACGTGACAGAAGACACATGACATGGTATGAAAAACTAAACTAATGGGATTGTATTGTAGATCCTAAACGGCCTGACTCCTCCCCCTCCACAAGGTCTGCCATGAGAGCTGACTGTATAGTTCCCTTAAAGTCAATCTGCTTTCTCTGTGAGAGCTTCCCATGTCTGGAACACACTGCCATCAGACACACACAACTGCACCACCTATCACACCTTCACAAAGAGCATAAAGACATGTCTAAAGGCCAATCAGACTAGTGAACATAAAGACATGTCTAAAGGCCAATCAGACTAGTGAACATAAAGACATGACTATAGACCAATCAGACTATTGAGCATGCTATGTGTTGTTTGTTCTATGTTGTTCTGTCTGTGTGCTACGTGTTGTTTGTTCTATGTTGTTCTGTCTGCATGCTACGTGTTGTGTGTTCTACGTTGTTCTGTCTGCATGCTACGTGTTGTGTGTCCTATGTTGCTCTGTCTGCTTGGCACGTGTTGCTGGTCCTATGTTGCTCTGTCTGCTTGGCACGTGTTGCTGGTCCTATGTTGCTCTGTCTGCATGCTACGTGTTGGTGGTCCTATGTTGCTCTGTCTGCATGCTATGTGTTGCTGGTCCTATGTTGCTCTGTCTGCTTGGCACGTGTTGCTGGTCCTATGTTGCTCTGTCTGCTTGGCACGTGTTGCTGGTCCTATGTTGCTCTGTCTGCATGCTACGTGTTGCTGGTCCTATGTTGCTCTGTCTGCTTGGCACGTGTTGCTGGTCCTATGTTGCTCTGTCTGCATGCTACGTGTTGCTGGTCCTATGTTGCTCTGTCTGCTTGGCACGTGTTGCTGGTCCTATGTTGCTCTGTCTGCATGCTACGTGTTGCTGGTCCTATGTTGCTCTGTCTGCATGCTATGTGTTGCTGGTCCTATGTTGCTCTGTCTGCATGCTACGTGTTGCTGGTCCTATGTTGCTCTGTCTGCTTGGCACGTGTTGCTGGTCCTATGTTTCTCTGTCTGCATGCTACGTGTTGCTGGTCCTATGTTGCTCTGTCTGCATGCTACGTGTTGCTGGTCCTATGTTGCTCTGTCTGCTTGGCACGTGTTGCTGGTCCTATGTTGCTCTGTCTGCATGCTACGTGTTGCTGGTCCTATGTTGCTCTGTCTGCATGCTACGTGTTGCTGGTCCTATGTTGCTCTGTCTGTGCTCACTGCTCAGTGTTTGTCTGTATTGTTACTATAATAGTTTTTAATAACCTGCCTATGGACTGCGGTTGAAAATTAGCCGGCTGGCTAAAACTGGCAGTTTTACTGAAACGTTGATTAATGTGCCCTGTCCCGGTAAAAATACAAATAAACTATAATTAATTCAAATATAATTGACATTACATTGCACTTTTTCCTCAGGTTGTGGAGGTCGGTCTCTCTCTCTCTCCTTCCTATCTCCCCCTCTTCATGGTCCCTCCCTCTCCATCTCTCTCTCCCTCAACATAAAGACAGATGCAGAGAATGAGAAGAAGAAGAAGAAAGATATATATATATATATATATATATATATATATATATATATATAGTATAGCTCTATATAGAGAGAGAGATGAGCTAACTAGCTCCATGGAGGGGGGCTGTTTTACTGAGTGTGTGTCCCAGTGAGGAGTGCTGTTAGCTGGGCTTCTCTTAGCTCTCAGCAGCCTCTTATAGCTACTACCACCCACCTCCATAACATGACCTGTAGCCTACAGCACTATACCTACTCTCTCCATCTCTACCTCCACCCCTCCCTCTCTCCACCCCCACAAACACAGCCAGAAGGGCCAGAGCATGGGAGAGGGAGGAAGGAGGAGGTAGAGGAAGAGAGAGAGGAAAAAACAGATAATTAGAAGAAGAAAAATATGTGTAAAGAAGAGACAGAGAGAGAGAGAGTGTGTGATTGTGGAGGGAGGTTGAAAGGAAAATGAACAGCCACTTTAGCCACATGTGATTAGGATAGAGTGGCTGGCTCTGGAGTGGCCATAGAGTCTAGTGACATTAACCCTATAGGAGGAAGGGAGGGAGAGAGAGAGAGAGAGCAGGATAGAAAGATTAACTTAAATATTTTCAGTCTGGAAAAACACCAGGGCTTGATGGTATACCAATAGAGGTACATCAGACCTTTAATCTACTCAAAGATTAATTATTAGCATGTTTTAATTACTCCTATAAAATAGTAGAATTTCAGGTACTCAGAAAGAAGTTCTGATTTCATTACTGCTAAAACAGGACCCAGGTGGTAAGTATAAAGATCCAAAGGCCTCAACACTTCAGTGTTGTTTTATTTATTGAACTTTTATTTAACTAGGCAAGTCAGTTAAGAACACATTCTTATTTACAATGACGGCCTACACCGGCCAACTGTGCACCTATGGGACTCCCAATCACGGCCGGTACTTTTTAAAACGTTATTAGCTCAGGAATTGTTTTGCATCATTACATACCGCAGGTCACAAGCATTTCGCTCACGCAAAAACATCTGCTAACCACGTGTATGTGACCAATAAAAATAGATTAGATTTGATTTGATACAACCTGGATTCGAACCAGGGACTGTAGTGCCACCTCTTGCACTGAGATGCAGTGCCTTAGACCACTAATCCTGGCGAAATGCAGAGCACATAGAATTAAAAAGGTTTTACCAGATATTGTTCATCCTGATCAGACAGGCTTTTACATGGACGATATATTAGAGCTAATATATGACAATGACTTGAATTAAAATGTAATGTTTTGAAACATCAAAGACACCAGGCCTGGTCTTCATAGCAGATTTTGAACAGTCGTTTGATAAAGTACGACTAGAATTTATATATAAATGCCTGGATTACTTTAATTTCGGTGTATCACTTATACAATGGTTTAAAGTTATGTACAGCAACCCCAGATGTAAAATAGTAAATAATGGTTACCTCTCAGAAGGTATTGAGCTTTTAAGGTGAGTAAAACAAGGCTGTCCGTTGTCTCCATATCTATTTATTATGGCCATTCAAATGCTAGCTATGAAAATTTGATCCAACAAAAACATGAAGGGGTTAGAAATCCAGGGGATAAAAACTAAAGAGTCAATGTCTGCTGATCCCTGCCCAGTCTCACTGAAGATCTGGATCCCTTTTCTAGCCTCTCTGGACTAAACCCAAATTATGACATGTGTACCATATTACGTATTGGTTCATTAAAAGACAGTGTCTACACTACCTTGTAGTTTACCAATAAAATGGACGGATGGGGAAGTAAACATACTTGGTATTCACAAAAATATAAATGAACTTACCACAATCAATTTCAATAGAAAGTTTGCAAAAATAGATAAGATTCTGCAACCATGGAGAGGTAAATACTTGTCTATTTACGGAAAAATCAAATTAACTCTTTGGTCCGGTCACAGTTTACTTACTTACTAATGGTGTCAGGTTCTGACTGTGGCCAGGTCTCTGGCTCCCTCTAGGGGGGAGCTGTAGGGCCACAGTTGGGGCTTGACAGTGGACTGGGGGTGTTTTTATGTTGTAGTTAATTTCAATCCCCAATTAGAGACAGCTGTCTCGAGTTGCCTCTAATTGGGGATTCTATTTATGTTCCACTGTTTTCCACCTTGGGTGGATTCTTGTGTGTGTTACATTGATTCGTGTCTCACGCCAGTTCACGATCCTCTGGCAGTCTCTATGGGGGTGCCACAGGGTTAAATTCTTGGGCCAACCCTTTTCTCTATATACATCAACGATGTCGCTCTCGCTGCTGGTGACTCTCTGATCCATCTCTATGCAGATGACACCATTCTGTATACATCTGGCCCCTCTTTGGATACTGTGTTTACTAACCTTCAATCAAGCTTCAATGCCATACAACACTCCTTCCGTGGCCTCCAACTGCTCTTAAACGCTAGTAAAACTAAGTGCATGCTTTTCTATCGTACGCTGCCAGCACCCGCCCACCGGACTATCATCACTACTCTCGACGGATCCGAATTAGAATACGTGGACACCTACAAATACCTAGGCATCTGGTTAGACTATAAACTCAACTTCCAGACTCACATCAACCATTTCCAATCCAAAATTAAATCCAGAATTGGCTTCCTATTTCGCAACAAAGCCTCCTTCACTCATGCTGCCAAACATGCCCTTGTAAAACTGACTATCCTACCGATCCTTGATTTCGGCGATGTCATTTACAAACTAGCCTCCAACACTCTACTTAGCAAATTGGATGTAGTCTATCACAGTGCCATCCGTTTTGTCACCAAAGCCCCATATACTACCCACCACTGCGACCTGTATGCTCTCGTTGGCTGGCCTTCATTATATATTCGTCGCCAAACCCACTGGCTCCAGGTCATCTACAAGTCTTTGTTAGGTAAATCCCCGCCCTATCTCAGCTCACTGGTCACTATAGCAACACCCACCCGTAGCATGCGCTCCAGCAGGTATATCTCACTGGTCACCCCCAAAGCCAACACCTCCTTTGGCCGCCATTCCTTCCAGTTCGCTGCTGCCAATGACTGGAACGAATTGCAAAAATCATTGAAGCTAGAGGTTCCTATCTCCCTCAATAACTTTAAGCATCAGTTGTCAAAGCTGCTTATCGATCACTGCACCTGTATATAGCCCTTCTGTAAATAGCCCACACTACTACCTCATCCCCATGTTTATTTTTCACTAATCTTGCACTCCAGTATTTCTATTTGCACATCATAATTTGCACATCCTTCATTCCTGTGTTAATGATGATAATTCTGTAATTTATTTCACCACTATAGTCTATTTATTGTCCTACCTCCTAACCTTACTGCATTTTTGCACTACATTTTGCACTCTGTATATAGATTTTCTATTGTGTTTTTGACTGTTTGTTTAATGTGTAACTCTGTGTTGTTTTTTGTCGCACTGCTTTGCTTTGTCTTGGCCAGGTCGCAGTTGCAAATGAGAACTTGTTCTCAACTGACCTACCTGGTTAAATAAAGGTGAAATAAATAAAATAAACTGTTGCTACCTCTCCTTTGTTGTTTTCGGTTTATGTGTAAACGAATAATAAAAGGAATGTCGCTCCACCAACGCTGTGCTTATCGTCCCGTCATTCAGCATCGTGACAAATGGCACCGCCTACTCCAGACGACTCATTCTTCAAATCATATGAGCAAAAATATTTAATTTTATTTGGAATGCTAAGCCAGACAAAATTAAACCTGCCTATTTAAATAATGAATATGAGTTTGGGGTCTAAAATGATTAAATATTAAAGCTTTAAACCTTTCACTAAAAGCTTCACTCATACATAAATTACACTTAAACCCACAATGGTTATCCAGTAGATTATTAAGAAAGGCTCATCCTTTGTTCATAAATTGCCTTTTTGCCTTTATACAGATAACTTCTAATTTCTGACTAATTGAAAATGGCATTTTGTTTAAAGTATCACCATTTCTTAAACAAGCCATACAAAGCTGGTTAAAATTTCAACCAATGTTATGGTTAAACTCAAATATACTGATTAATAAAAAAAACATTCTTAATGGAAACAATGTTTAAAAATGGTATTATATCTATTAATAATATTATGAAAAGAAACGGAGGAGTTATGTCACATGAGAATGTCTGCTCAATCCAAACTGACAACCAACTGATTTCAGCATTAACACAAACGTGGAGGAGGCAGGTGGAAAAGGTAGAAGGCAGGGAACTGGTTTGTTTGCCATAAATTAAATTATATTAAAGATACAAATTGGATGAAAGGAATTGGCATAAATAGAACAATAAACCAGTTTCATTTGAGGACAGAAACGTTGACAGCTGCTCCATTACAAAATAAATGGGAAGTGATTTCCGATGTACCGATTCTATGGCACATTCTGGTGTAGCCCCTATGTGGCTTGTTTCTGGTCACAGGTTCAGGAATGGTTAAAAAAATCACAACATTCACTTAAAATGAACCTTACAAATAGCAGTGTTGGGCGATTTGGAAAGCCATAGTTAGTCAGTAAATAATATAATAATGCTCGTAGGAAAGGTTTTCATCTTTAGCTCACAGTCTGTGGATACTATACAATTAGAAAGGTTCAAAATGTGTGTAAAACAGCACAATTTAAAAATATATGGCACATGGAAACCAAACGGGGTGGTCTATGGTGATAGGTGGGATGGGCTGAGAGGTGGGATGGGCTGAGAGGGGCTGAGAGGTGGGATGGGCTGAGAGGGGCTGAGAGGTGGGATGGGCTGAGAGGGGCTGAGAGGTGGGATGGGCTGAGAGGGGCTGAGGGGTGGGATGGGCTGAGAGGGGCTGAGGGGTGGGATGGGCTGAGAGGGGCTGAGAGGTGGGATGGGCTGAGAGGGGCTGAGGGGTGGGATGGGCTGAGAGGGGCTGAGGGGTGGGATGGGCTGAGAGGGGCTGAGGGGTGGGATGGGCTGAGAGGGGCTGAGGGGTGGGATGGGCTGAGAGGGGCTGAGGGGTGGGATGGGCTGAGAGGGGCTGAGAGGGGCTGAGGGGTGGGATGGGCTGAGAGGGGCTGAGGGGTGGGATGGGCTGAGAGGGGCTGAGAGGTGGGATGGGCTGAGAGGGGCTGAGAGGTGGGATGGGCTGAGAGGGGCTGAGGGGTGGGATGGGCTGAGAGGGGCTGAGGGGTGGGATGGGCTGAGAGGGGCTGAGGGGTGGGATGGGCTGAGAGGGGCTGAGAGGTGGGATGGGCTGAGAGGGGCTGAGGGGTGGGATGGGCTGAGAGGGGCTGAGGGGTGGGATGGGCTGAGAGGGGCTGAGGGGTGGGATGGGCTGAGAGGGGCTGAGGGGTGGGATGGGCTGAGAGGTGCTGAGAGGTGGGATGGGCTGAGAGGGGCTGAGAGGTGGGATTAAAGAGCTTGTATTTGGTACTGTATTATTGTTATGTGACTGCTGTATATAAAAGTACCATGTATGTAAAATGTCTATATAGAATGTGTATGTAAAATGTATATATAGAACCTCTATATAAAATGTATGTATAAGTAGCAGAAAAGCTGTAAAATAAAAGATACTTGTCCTCCAAAGAGGTGGTGGATGGGTTAACAAAAGAAATTCATCAACATCACAGGTAACTTCCACAAAGCTGTGAATGATCTGAGAGACAAGGCAAGAAGGGCCTTCTATGCCATCAAAAGGATCATACAATTTGACATACCAGTTAGGATCTGGCTAAAAATACTTGAATCAGTTATAGAACCCATTGTCCTTCATGGTAGTGAGGTCTGGGCTCCGCTCACCAACCAATAATTCACACAATGGGACAAACACCAAATTGAGACTCTGCATGCAGAATTCTGCAACAATATCCTCTGTGTACAACGTGAAACACCAAATAATGCATGCAGAGCAGAATTAGGCCGATACTCACTAATTATCAAAATCCAGAAAAGAGCTGTTAAGTTCTACAACCACCTTAAAGGAAGCGATTCCCAAACCTTCCATAACAAAGCCATCACCTACAGAGAGATGAACCTGGAGAAGAGTCCCCTAAACAAGCTGGTCCTGGGGCTTTGTTCACAAACACAAACAGACCCCACAGAGCCCCAGGACAGCAACACAATTAGACCCTAACAGATCATGAGAAAACAAAAAGTGAATTACTTGACACATTGGAAAGAACTAACAAAAAAACTAGAATGCTATTTGTCCCTAAACAGAGAGTACACAGTGTCAGAATACCTGACCACTGTGACTGACCCAAACTTAAGGAAAGCTTTGACTATATACAGACTCAGTGAGCATAGCCTTGCTATTGAGAAAGGCCTCTGTAGACAGACCTGGCTCTCAAGAGAAGACAGGCTATGTGCACACTGTCCACAAAATGAGGTGGAAACTGAGCTGCACTTCCTAACCTCCTGACAAATGTATGACCATATTAGAGACGTATTTCCCTCAGATTACACAGATCCACAAAGAATTAGAAAACAAACCCAATGTTGATAACCTCCCATATCTACTGGGTGAAATACCACAGTGTTCCATCACAACAGCTAGATGTGTGACCTGTTACCACAAGAAAAGGACAACCAGTGAAGAACAAACACCATGTAAATACAACCCATATTTATGTTGATTTATTTTCCCTTTTGTACTATTTGCACATCATATGACATTTAAAATGTCTTTATTCTTTTGGAACTTCAGAGTGTAATGTTTACTGTTAATGTTTATTGTTTAATATCTACTTCACTTGCTTTGGCAATGTTAACATATGTTTCCCATGACAATATAGCCCTAAAATTGAATTGAATTGAGAGAGAGAAGTAGAGAGAAAGAGAAGGAGAGAGAGAGGCAGAGAGAGAGAGACCTAGGATCACCTCTCTGTGAGAGCTCTATATCGCTGTTGCTAGGTAACCAGCAAGAACCCTGTTGAGTTAAGGTATTTGAAGAGCAACCACAACACTGTTAGCTAGTCTTCCATCATTCCATCACACTCTCTGACATGAAGCATGTGTATTTCTCTCCAGAGTAAAGCTCAGAGAGTCTGGACACTAATATTTATACTACCAGGTGGTCTCCGAGTGTCTGGACATATTATTAATATTGTCACGGATCCCCCCGGTACTGTTGCTCATTCCGTGCACCAGTTCCGGAGGTCTACGTCACCGGCCTCTAGGCGTCAATGAACTCTGCCATTACGCACACCTGGTACCCATTCCTCCCTGATGAGTATTGTATAAATGTGCCCTGTGTTCACCATTGTGGGGTCGATTATTGTTCCCATGTCCGTTGGGCTTGTGAGTACCTGTGCTTTGTTGTTTTGGCTTTCGTGCAGCGGGTTTTGTGCACTTATGATTACGGGTCTCGTACCGTGTTGTATTGTGCACTTGTTATTTTGGGTCTCGTCCCGTGTATTTATTACGGGTCTCGTCCCGTGTATTTATTACGGGTCTCGTCCCATGTATTTATTACGGGTCTCGTCCCTTTGTATTTATTACGGGTCTCGTCCCATGTATTTATTACGGGTCTCGTCCCATGTATTTATTACGGGTCTCGTCCCATGTATTTATTACGGGTCTCGTCCCATGTATTTATTACGGGTCTCGTCCCATGTATTTATTACGGGTCTCGTCCCATGTATTTATTAGAGGTTTACCTCGCTCTTTAGTTTGGGTCACAGCCCTGTGTTATATATACAGTATATACACATGCTAAACTTTGGGGAGAAATCTCTGAGTGTCTGGACACTAATATTTATACTACCAGGTGGTCTCTGAGTGTCTGGACACTAATATTTATACTACCAGGTGGTCTCTGAGTGTCTGGACACTAATATTTATACTACCAGGTGGTCTCTGAGTGTCTGGACACTAATATTTATACTACCAGGTGGTCTCTGAGTGTCTGGACACTAATATTTATACTACCAGGTGGTCTCTGAGTGTCTGGACACTAATATTTATACTACCAGGTGGTCTCTGAGTGTCTGGACACTAATATTTATACTACCAGGTGGTCTCTGAGTGTCTGGACACTAATATTTATACTAACAGGTGGTCTCTGAGTGTCTGGACACTAATATTTATACTACCAGGTGGTCTCTGAGTGTCTGGACACTAATATTTATACTACCAAGTGGTCTCTGTCACACACACTGGAACACCATTAACACAACCTCAACACAACCATAACAACATTCACACAACCATTTAACAATCTCCACACAAGGTCAAGACTTTTAGATGAGAGGAGATGAAAGATAAACACTCTTCAACATCTGGACTGACCCATCCAACACCTGGTTCTAACTAGAGATGAAACACAGTCTGGACTGACCCAACCAACACCTGGCTCTAACTAGAGATGAAACACAGTCTGGACTGACCCAACCAACACCTGGCTCTAACTAGAGATGAAACACAGTCTGGACTGACCCAACCAACACCTGGCTCTAACTAGAGATGAAACACAGTCTGGACTGACCCAACCAACACCTGAGTGTGTGTGTGTGTTCGGTGTGTGTGTTCGGTGTGTGTGTGTGTGTGTGTGTGTTCGGTGTGTTTGTGTTCGGTGTAAATATGACCACAGCCAACAGCACTAGATATAATTAGCGATTAGCGAGCTAGCCAGAGGGCCTTAGCTACATTAGCATTGACTTGTCCTTACCAACATTTACATAGTGCCTCCCAAATGGAACCCTATTACCTACAGTATATAGTGTGCTACGTTTGAGCAGGGCCCATAGCGTAAAATCTAGGGAATAGCATGGACAGGGCTAGGAGGCTAAAAGGGAAAACCCTGCTGTGCTCTTAGAAAGAAAGGTCTTTGGCTGAACGCCACAACTGATCCAACTTTGATCAAACAGGTGTGTCTGACTAACAGCTCATTACTAGAAACACCTTCCAAGCAGTTTCAGAGACAGCCTCACGTTTCCTAGACAACAATTTGCGGTGGCTAATTAACGGTAAATAAGTAAATTGCTTTGCCCCACAGTAAGCCAAGATGTTTAGATAAAGTTGATTACAGTTAGTAATTGATATGTACAGTATGCATGTATGTATGTATGTATGTATGTATGTATGTATGTATGTATGTATGTATGTATGTATGTATGTATGTATGTATGGTTTTACTATCCTTGTTGGTACCTGAAGTCCTCACAAGAATAGAAAAACAAGGACATTTGGGACAAGTGGGGACAATTCGCTCTCCAAAAGGAAAACGGCTATTTTAGGTTTAAGGTTAGGTTTAGGATTAGGGTTAGGATTAGGGTTAGGATTAGGGTTAGGATTAGGGTTAGGATTAGGATTAGGGAAAATTGGATTTTGAATTGGAATACATTTTTGAATTCCCCACAAGGATGTGTATGTGTAAGTGTGTGTGTGTGTGTATATATGTGTGTGTGTGTGTGTGTGTGTGTGTGTGTGTGTGTGTGTGTGTGTGTGTGTGTGTGTGTGTGTGTGTGTGTGTGTGTGTGTGTGTGTGTGTGTGTGTATATATATGTGTGTGTGTGTGTGTGTGTATATATATGTGTGTGTGTGTGTGTGTATATATATGTGCGTGTGTGTGTGTGTATATATATGTGCGTGTGTGTGTGTGTGTGTGTGGAGGGTCAACAGGCTGGCATGGTGATGCAGGCTTCAGCTAATGAGGGTTGAGTTACTTCCTGTGTCCCAAATGGCACCCTATTTCCTACATGGTGCACTACTACTACAGGGACCTGCACTATGTATGGATTAGGCCAGTAGGGTGACATTTAGGATGCATCCACTGTGTTTAGAGCTGATGTTAGTCAGACACACCAGATGGATAGATGGATAGATGGATAGATGGATAGATGGATAGATGGATAGATGGATAGATGGATAGATGGATAGATAGTAACCTTGGGTTCAACTGTAGATAGATAGATAGATAGATAGATAGATAGATAGATAGATAGATAGATAGATAGATAGATAGATAGATAGATAGATAGATAGATAGATAGATAGATAGATAGATAGATAGATAGATAGATAGATACTTTATTGATCCCCCAAGGGGGACATTTCTTTGTCAAGCAGCTACAACAAAACACAGGGCAGGTGCAAAATGCCACAACGAAAAATACACAAAAGACAGATACACGGTACATGATACATAGAGCGGCAGTATGAAAAAGTATAGAAATACAAGATATCTGGAGTGCAAAAAAAGCTATAAAAAGACATTGCATAGTATGGGTGGTTGGCTGAATATGTACACTATACATTGGTGGATGTTGGATGGTTAACTATATTATACAGGTCGATGGCAGAGAAATACTTCAGTAGCTAAAAATGCGTATGATATGAGCGAGGGTAATAATAGTTGAAATGTATATACAGACCTGTATGAATAAGTAGGTCCTGAGTGAATGAGTGCTAACGGACCAGAGTTACTCACGGATGGATGCATAATTGTTAAACTAGGTCCTAGCACCCCAACAGTTCCAGATCTATGTTGCCGACGGCACGGCACCCCGGTGAGGCATTATATAGTCTAATAGCCGCCGGCGCTCTCTTGCACACCTGTTAGTCAGACACACCTGTTAGTCAGACACACCTGTTAGTCAGACACACCTGTTAGTTAGACACACCTGTTAGTTACACACACCTGTTAGTCAGACACACCTGTTAGTCAGACACACCTGTTAGTTAGACACACCTGTTAGTTACACACACCTGTTAGTTAGACACACCTGTTAGTTACACACACCTGTTAGTTAGACACACCTGTTAGTTAGACACACCTGTTAGTCAGACACACCTGTTAGTCAGACACACCTGTTAGTCAGACACACCTGTTAGTTAGACACACCTGTTAGTCAGACACACCTGTTAGTCAGACACACCTGTTAGTTACACACACCTGTTAGTTACACACACCTGTTAGTCAGACACACCTGTTAGTCAGACACACCTGTTAGTCACACACACCTGTTAGTTACACACACCTGTTAGTTAGACACACCTGTTAGTTACACACACCTGTTAGTTAGACACACCTGTTAGTTAGACACACCTGTTAGTTAGACACACCTGTTAGTCAGACACACCTGTTAGTCAGACACACCTGTTAGTTACACACACCTGTTAGTCAGACACACCTGTTAGTTACACACACCTGTTAGTTAGACACACCTGTTAGTTACACACACCTGTTAGTCAGACACACCTGTTCTGTTAGTCAGACAGACACACCTGTTCTGTTAGTCAGACAGACTCACCTGTTCTGTTAGTCAGACAGACTCACCTGTTCTGTTAGTCAGACAGACACACCTGTTCTGTTAGTCAGACAGACACACCTGTTCTGTTAGTCAGACAGACACACCTGTTCTGTTAGTCAGACAGACTCACCTGTTCTGTTAGTCAGACAGACTCACCTGTTCTGTTAGTCAGACAAACACACCTGTTCTGTTAGTCAGACAGACACACCTGTTCTGTTAGTCAGACAGATACACCTGTTCTGTTAGTCAGACAGACACACCTGTTCTGTTAGTCAGACAGACACACCTGTTCTGTTAGTCAGACAGACACACCTGTTCTGTTAGTCAGAAAGACACACCTGTTAGTCAGACACACACACCTGTTAGTCAGACACACACACCTGTTAGTTAAACACACCTGTTAGTCAGACACACCTGTTAGTCAGACACACCTGTTAGTCAGACACACCTGTTAGTCAGACAAACCTGTTAGTTAGACACACTAGGTGTGTGTGTGTGTGTGTGTGTGTGTGTGTGTGTGTGTGTGTGTGTGTGTGTGTGTGTGTGTGTGTGTGTGTGTGTGTGTGTGTGTGTGTGTGTGTGTGTGTGTGTGTGTGTGTGTGTGTGTGTGTGTGTGTGTGTGTGTGTGTGTCCCAGTGTGAGAGACTATTAGAGTGAATCAGGATGAGACCCTACTGAGATATACAATTAACCTAGTTACACACACACACACACAGTAGACTCTGGATATAGAACAGGTTCGACACACACTCCTTACACACTCTAAACACCCCCTTCACAGAGTTATTTCACTGTTTAACACCATCATATGGCAGTAGAGTGTTATTTCACTGTTTAATACCATCATATGGCAGTAGAGTGTTATTTCACTGTTTAACACCATCATATGGCAGTAGAGTGTTATTTCACTGTTTAATACCATCATATGGCAGTAGAGTGTTATTTCACTGTTTAATACCATCATATGGCAGTAGAGTCTCCTATCTACCTTGTAGAATCCTCCAACAGGACTGATATGATGTAGTCTCCTATCTACCTTGTAGAATCCTGCAACAGGACTGATATGATGTAGTCTCCTAACTACCTTGTAGAATCCTCCAACAGGACTGATATGATGTAGTCTCCTATCTACCTTGTAGAATCCTGCAACAGGACTGATATGATGTAGTCTCCTAACTACCTTGTAGAATCCTCCAACAGGACTGATATGATGTAGTCTCCTAACTACCTTGTAGAATCCTCCAACAGGGCTGATATGATGTAGTCTCCTAACTACCTTGTAGAATCCTCCAACAGGACTGATATGATGTAGTCTCCTAACTACCTTGTAGAATCCTCCAACAGGACTGATATGATGTAGTCTCCTAACTACCTTGTAGAATTCTCCAACAGGACTGATATGATGTAGTCTCCTAACTACCTTGTAGAATCCTCCAACAGGACTGATATGATGTAGTCTCCTAACTACCTTGTAGAATCCTCCAACAGGACTGATATGATGTAGTCTCCTATCTACCTTGTAGAATCCTCCAACAGGACTGATATGATGTAGTCTCCTATCTACCTTGTAGAATCCTCCAACAGGACTGATATGATGTAGTCTCCTAACTACCTTGTAGAATCCTCCAACAGGACTGATATGATGTAGTCTCCTAACTACCTTGTAGAATCCTCCAAC
Organism: Thymallus thymallus; assembly: GCA_023634145.1. NCBI lineage: Eukaryota > Metazoa > Chordata > Actinopteri > Salmoniformes > Salmonidae > Thymallus > Thymallus thymallus. The sequence goes on along the minus strand of CM042397.1, from coordinate 42,161,096 downwards.
AGGACTGATATGATGTAGTCTCCTAACTACCTTGTAGAATCCTCCAACAGGACTGATATGATGTAGTCTCCTATCTACCTTGTAGAATCCTCCAACAGGACTGATATGATGTAGTCTCCTATCTACCTTGTAGAATCCTCCAACAGGACTGATATGATGTAGTCTCCTATCTACCTTGTAGAATCCTCCAACAGGACTGATATGATGTAGTCTCCTAACTACCTTGTAGAATCCTCCAACAGGACTGATATGATGTAGTCTCCTAACTACCTTGTAGAATCCTCCAACAGGACTGATATGATGTAGTCTCCTAACTACCTTGTAGAATCCTCCAACAGGACTGATATGATGTAGTCTCCTAACTACCTTGTGGAATCCTCCAACAGGACTGATATGATGTAGTCTCCTAACTACCTTGTAGAATCCTCCAACAGGACTGATATGATGTAGTCTCCTATCTACCTTGTAGAATCCTCCAACAGGACTGATATGATGTAGTCTCCTATCTACCTTGTAGAATCCTCCAACAGGACTGATATGATGTAGTCTCCTATCTACCTTGTAGAATCCTCCAACAGGACTGATATGATGTAGTCTCCTATCTACCTTGTAGAGTCATTCTGTTGTTTTTTTCTCCTCCTTTTTCCCTCGGTTTTTCCAGCCCCCCAAATCCCTCCATCTCCTCTCTCTATCCCTCCCTCTCCATCTCTCTCATCCCTCCCTCTCTCTCCATTCCACCCCATCTATCGATCCCTACCTCCCTCTCCTCCATCCCTCCCTCTCTCTCTCTCTATCCCTCCCTCCATTCACCCCCCCCCCCCCTCTCTCCATTCCACCCGGTCTCCATCCCTCCCTCTCTCCATTCCATTTAGCGGTTCCCCATGGAACATTTCAGCTATAAATAGGTCAAAGCCCACACCTTCAAAACACACATACTGCTACAACACACACACACACACACACACAGCTGCCACAAACACAACTATCACACACACAGCTACCACACAAACACACACACAGGCAGACAAAATTGACTGACAGAGAGGGAGAGAGATGGGGAGAGATATAGTGGGAGAGAGGGAGCTGGGAGAGTGAGGGAGCTGGGAGAGTGATGGAGCTGGGAGAGAGAAAGCAAGAAATATTTATTTTTGTCCTGGTTTGTGATTCCTAGAGCACATCAGAACCATCAGCAGCTCATCTCCCCTGATCTCTGGTACTAGTGCTCCTCCCCCAATCAGCAGCTCATCTCCCCTGATCTCTGGTACTAGTGCTCCTCCCCCACTGGAGATACAGACACACACTCTAGTATTGTGTTGCACACAATACATCATAATGACAAAGCAAAAGTTTTTTTTTTTTTAATTGCAAATTTATTTAAAAGAAAATTATCACACTTACATAAGTATTCAGACCCTTTACGCAGTACATTATTGTAGCACCTTTGGCAGCTATTACGGACTCAAGTCTTCTTGGGTATGATGCTACAAGCTTGGCCTACCTGTATTATTTTCTGCAGATTCTCTCAAGCTCTGTCAGGTTGGATGGGGAGCGTCGCTGCACAGCTATTTTCAGGTCTCTCCAGAGATATTTGATTAGGTTCAAGTCCGGGCTCGGACGACGCTGGTCCAATTGTGCGGGACTCCCAATCATGGCCGGTTGTGATACAGTCTGGATTTGAACCAGGTTGTCTGTAGTGACGGCTCTAGCACTGAGATGCAGTGTCTTAGACCACTGAACCAGGTTGTCTGTAGTGACTCCTCTAACACTGAGATACAGTGTCTTAGACCACTGAACCAGGTTGTCTGTAGTGACTCCTCTAGTACTGAGATGCAGTGTCTTAGACCACTGAACCAGGTTGTCTGTAGTGACACCTCTAGCACTGAGATACAGTGTCTTAGACCACTGAACCAGGTTGTCTGTAGTGACTCCTCTAGCACTGAGATGCAGTGTCTTAGACCACTGAACCAGGTTGTCTGTAGTGACTCCTCTAGCACTGAGATGCAGTGTCTTAGACCACTGAACCAGGTTGTCTGTAGTGACTCCTCTAGCACTAAGATGTAGTGTCTTAGACCACTGAACCAGGTTGTCTGTAGTGACTCCTCTAGCACTGAGATGCAGTGTCTTAGACCACTGAACCAGGTTGTCTGTAGTGACTCCTCTAGCACTGAGATGCAGTGTCTTATGTCATTTATGTCATTATGGGGTATTGTGTGTAGATTGATGTCATTATGGGGTATTGTGTGTAGATTGATGTCATTATGTGGTATTGTGTGTAGATTGATGTCATTATGGGGTATTGTGTGTAGATTGATGTCATTATGGGGTATTGTGTGTAGATTGATGTCATTATGGGGTATTGTGTGTAGATTGATGTCATTATGGGGTATTGTGTGTAGATTGATGTCATTATGGGGTATTGTGTGTAGATTAATGTCATTATGGGGTATTGTGTGTAGATTGATGTCATTATGGGGTATTGTGTGTAGATTGATGTCATTATGGGGTATTGTGTGTAGATTGATGTCATTATGGGGTATTGTGTGTAGATTTATGTCATTATGGGGTATTGTGTGTAGATTAATGTCATTATGGGGTATTGTGTGTAGATTGATGTCATTATGGGGTATTGTGTGTAGATTGATGTCATTATGGGGTATTGTGTGTAGATTGATGTTATTATGGGGTATTGTGTGTAGATTGATGTCATTATGGGGTATTGTGTGTAGATTAATGTCATTATGGGGTATTGTGTGTAGATTAATGTCATTATGGGGTATTGTGTGTAGATTGATGTCATTATGGGGTATTGTGTGTAGATTGATGTCATTATGGGGTATTGTGTGTAGATTGATGTCATTATGGGGTATTGTGTGTAGATTGATGTCATTATGGGGTATTGTGTGTAGATTGATGTCATTATGGGGTATTGTGTGTAGATTGATGTCATTATGGGGTATTGTGTGTAGATTGATGTCATTATGGGGTATTGTGTGTAGATTGATGTCATTATGGGGTATTGTGTGTAGATTGATGTCATTATGGGGTATTGTGTGTAGATTGATGTCATTATGGGGTATTGTGGGTAGATTGATGTCATTATGGGGTATTGTGGGTAGATTGATGTCATTATGGGGTATTGTGTAGATTGATGTCATTATGGGGTATTGTGTGTAGATTGATGTCATTATGGGGTATTGTGTGTAGATTGATGTCATTATGGGGTATTGTGGGTAGATTGATGTCATTATGGGGTATTGTGGGTAGATTGATGTCATTATGGGGTATTGTGTGTAGATTGATGTCATTATGGGGTATTGTGGGTAGATTGATGTCATTATGGGGTATTGTGTAGATTGATGTCATTATGGGGTATTGTGTGTAGATTGATGTCATTATGGGGTATTGTGTGTAGATTGATGTCATTATGGGGTATTGTGGGTAGATTGATGTCATTATGGGGTATTGTGGGTAGATTGATGTCATTATGGGGTATTGTGGGTAGATCGATGTCATTATGGGGTATTGTGTGTAGATTGATGTTATTATGGGGTATTGTGTGTAGATTGATGTCATTATGGGGTATTGTGGGTAGATTGATGTCATTATGGGGTATTGTGTGTAGATTGATGTCATTATGGGGTATTGTGTGTAGATTGATGTCATTATGGGGTATTGTGTGTAGATTGATGTCATTATGGGGTATTGTGTGTAGATTGATGTCATTATGGGGTATTGCGTGTAGATTGATGTCATTATGGGGTATTGTGGGTAGATTGATGTCATTATGGGGTATTGTGTGTAGATTGGTGTCATTATGGGGTATTGTGTGTAGATTGATGTCATTATGGGGTATTGTGTGTAGATTGATGTCATTTTGGGGTATTGTGTGTAGATTGATGTCATTATGGGGTATTGTGTGTAGATTGATGTCATTATGGGGTATTGTGTGTAGATTGATGTCATTATGGGGTATTGCGTGTAGATTGATGTCATTATGGGGTATTGTGTGTATATTGATGTCATTATGGGGTATTGTGTGTAGAGTGATGTCATTATGGGGTATTGTGTGTAGATTGATGTCATTATGGGGTATTGTGTGTAGATTGATGTCATTATGGGGTATTGTGTGTAGAGTGATGTCATTATGGGGTATTGTGTGTAGATTGATGTCATTATGGGGTATTGTGTGTAGATTGATGTCATTATGGGGTATTGTGTGTATATTGATGTCATTATGGGGTATTGTGTGTAGAGTGATGTCATTATGGGGTATTGTGTGTAGATTGATGTCATTATGGGGTATTGTGTGTAGATTGATGTCATTATGGGGTATTGTGTGTAGATTGATGTCATTATGGGGTATTGTGTGTAGATTGATGTCATTATTGGGTATTGTGGGTAGATTGATGTCATTATGGGGTATTGTGTGTAGATTGATGTCATTATGGGGTATTGTGTGTAGAGTGATGTCATTATGGGGTATTGTGTGTAGATTGATGTCATTATGGGGTATTGTGTGTAGATTGATGTCATTATGGGGTATTGTGTGTAGATTGATGTCATTATGGGGTATTGTGTGTAGATTGATGTCATTATGGGGTATTGTGTGTAGATTGATGTCATTATGGGGTATTGTGTATAGATTGTTGAGGATTTATTTATTTTTTTATCCATTTTAGAATAAGGCTGTAACGTAACAAAATGTGGAAAAATTCAAGGGTTCTGAATACTTTCTGAAGACCCTGTATTTAGTTTTTTAGCCCTTTGCTTTTCACAATGCATGTCTGTTACCTTAGTTATTTACCCCAGTGAAACAGGAAGCCATTGAAGACCACAGTTCCTTCAGCTGAGATTAACTTCAAACACTAGAATGTCCATTCAGGGTTATTTTGTTAATCTTTCTGTGGGCAATTTTATTTTTATCTGAACATACAATATAAAATCTAGTACCGGGTTGGACCCCCACCACCACCTTTATTAGGTACACCATCTAGTACCGGGTTGGACCCCCACCACCACCTTTATTAGGTACACCATCTAGTACCGGGTTGGACCCCCACCACCACCTTTATTAGGTACACCATCTAGTACCGGGTTGGACCCCCACCACCACCTTTATTAGGTACACCATCTAGTACCGGGTTGGACCCCCACCACCACCACCACCCTTTGCCCCCAGAACAGACTGAATTCCTCAGGCATAGATTCTATAAGTCGGAAATGTTCCATTGGTCAATGATGACGTGATAGAATCATGCTGCAGTTTGGATGGTGGTCCACCACCACCACCTGCTTGTACTGTTGACACCAGGCAGGATGTACCATGGACTCATGCTGCTTAAGCCAAATCCTGACTGTCATCAGCATGATGCAACAGGAACCAGGATTCGTCGGACCAGGCAATGTTTTTTCACTTGTTAATTGACCAGTGTTGGTGATTGCGTGCACTGACTCCCTTGCACTGGCTCTATGCACACTCACTGGACTCAAACACTCACTACACTGACACACTACACTGAAATTCCCTGCAATCCTCAAAATTAAGTAAGATTCATAACTAGCTTAGTTTAGCAAACTGAGTAGATTAGCATGGAAGTACAAATAAATAAATCGCTGTTGTCCCCTTTTGAAGTCCATTTTCATTGTAATTAAGCAAATCAGAAAGATGCACTTCAGTAGTTAATTGGAACCTACTTTGACAACAAGCTTCTGGTTCTACTGCATTGAATTGGTAGCTCTTTGAAAACTGAACTGGGCATCAGAGCTTGTTTTTTTTATTTATTCTTCCCATCGCTACTTATTACTATTTAAATAGCATTAAAATACCATTTTAATATTATATAGTCTTCTAATGTACAACTTAAGTGATTCCAAAATAATACAAGTATACAGCTTTCTTTGGCTTGGGTAACAATGTGTCAGACCTGTGTGGGTGTGTGTGAGGGAGAAGGGAGTTTGAGGGAGAGGGATGGAGCAGGAACAGAGGGAGATGAAGTGGGTGAGGTTGCAGGAGGTAATGAGAGAGATGGGGAAACAGAGGGAGATGAAGTGGGTGAGGTTGCAGGAGGTAATGAGAGAGATGGGGAAACAGAGGGAGATGAAGTGGGTGAGGTTGCAGGAGGTAATGAGAGAGATGGGGAAACAGAGGGAGATGAAGTGGGTGAGGTTGCAGGAGGTAATGAGAGAGATGGGGAAACAGAGGGAGATGAAGTGGGTGAGGTTGCAGGAGGTAATGAGAGAGATGGGGAAACAGAGGGAGAGTCTGAATGGAAGATAAACCGTGGTAAGACATTTGACCCCTTGTCTGTTAGTACCACAGGGAGTTCTCCTCTGACTGTGGAACCAGATCATTCTGAATGACATTCTTACCTTCAGCGATGCCTGGTAATGATGTTTGGGGCATATTATTGCTTTAACATAAATGACCCCTGACCTGGCAGCAACACTGGAGTTCCTGCAGAGGTATGAATTCATCCATCATTAACCACTACAATTCCATTTGAAGTGACTGACTGTATAGTTCTTCCAGGAATTCTGTGTAGCACTTGGGAAAGTGGTATGTAACGTTATATTGCCCACCTATTGCAATAGACATGACTTTCTTTGCACACGTTATAACTAACTCTAGTCTGGTGGTGTTATCTAGGATCCCTTACTGTTAACTACAACTTTACATTTAAAAACAGAACCACACCAGTCCCTTGTTGGCCAATAGAAATGTAGCATTTCAGGATATACTTTCTATGCACCCAATATACTTTCTGGTGAAAAAACAATGTGAAACATTATGGTTCCACTGTTACTTTAACTGTATCATAGACATTTTCTAATATTACATTGCAAACATCCTACATGTAGCCCCTTTCATGGCTTTTTACAGATACATTACCTATTGTATCTGAAGAGGTAGAGAACCACTGCTAGTGATTTAGAATGGTGGACACACTAGTATAGAATGATATTATTTATGTTATTTCATTCAACACAGGTTCCTGTTCAAGATCAAATCAGATAAGGGGTCCAAAGTGGAGAAGAACTCAAGAAAGCAGCATGCAATCAATGCAAAAGTTATTTCTCTGATCTCAGACATTGCAGACTATGAATGGAGGGAATAGCTTTGCGTACGCAAACATACAGGCACTTAAATCCACCGACTGCAGCACGCAGTCAAGAAACAGGCCGATGATTAAAACACAACCAAAATGTAAGAACTGAATGTTTTACATTAGCATGTTGTAAGTTGCTTTTAAGTGAATGTTTGACACAGTATATGTAAAGTTTGAGGTCAAGAAATATAGTTGTTGGTTTTAGCACAACAGAATAATAACTTGACCTCAATTTTATAACCAAAATGTCAAAATAGTGATATTTTTTGTAAAAAAAAAAAAATGCTTTAATTGAATTTCCTATGTTTGACACCGTAACTATCAAGTGTATAGTTACAGAAATGTTTGTACACTGAGATGACCTGATACCCCTCTTCTTAACACACCCCTCCCCTACACCTTTACCTCTCTGACATGCCACTGCACACACAGGTTAAGGTTTCAACGTCTATTGAATAACTTAATATACGTAATAAATCATGTAAAAATATATATAAGGAAATCCCTGTGGAATGTCTTTATTTAGTTTTTTTGCTGGATAATCTTTATTTCCACAACCAATAATAGTTCCATTGAGAGGTTTTTGTAATATTATGATAACTATCTGTGATTTGGCTTCATTTTGTCTTTTTTAGCTGACCAGTTGTCTATTTTCACAACTGATACCAGTTTAAATGAGAGTAGGTTTTTGTAATATTATGATAACTATCTGTGTTCTGGCTTCATTTTGTGTGTTCTCTCCCTCCCTCTGCATCTCTCTCCCTCTCAATTAAGGAGTTCTTTAGGCTTTTCAGACATCCCACCAATTCCTTATTTTCACAGCAAAAAAAAGAGGAATCCAGGTAAAAATAGGAGTTAATGTTGTAAAATTGCAGTATATACTTTATTTGATTGAAAGTAAATCACTGTTTTTATGCAGATTATTTATATACATTTTTAGTCTGTAGTTTTACAGTCTATTTCTGGCACCAGACTTTTACAGTAAATTAACAGGATTTTATTTAACAGTGTACGTGATATAAAGTCCTACATCTGTAATGTCCTACGTGATATAAAGTCCTACATCTGTAATGTCCTACGTGATATAAAGTCCTACATCTGTAATGTCCTACGTGATATAAAGTCCTACATCTGTAATGTCCTACGTGATATAAAGTCCTACATCTGTAATGTCCTACGTGATATAAAGTCCTACATCTGTAATGTCCTACGTGATATAAAGTCCTACATCTGTAATGTCCTACGTGATATAAAGTCCTACATCTGTAATGTCCTACGTGATATAAAGTCCTACATCTGTAATGTCCTACGTGATATAAAGTCATTTGAGTTGTGTGTGTGGGGACAAATAGACCCAAATCAGTCAGCTAAAATAGTCAGCAACAACATTCTAAACATATTCAATAAAACAATACTATCAGTCCTCCTCTGATTCAACCTTTTAAAAACTGGCGTTAACAATAAATAAAGAATTAGAATCAGAAGTTCTCTCTCAGTAAACACACACTTCCCAGTGATGTTTCCTGTGACTGCACTCACACAGCTGACCGAGCAAACTTGAACGTGTGTGAGGAGAGGAATTTCCTTTTGCAATGAGCTGTGAAGTGATACTCTCTCTACTCCATACACACAGATGGCTGAGAGAGATCAACCCAGGACAACAGAGACAGAGACAGAGACAGAGACAGAGATGAAGACCGAGCGAGCGAGAGAGAGAGATTGGAAAGAATTTACAGTGAGCATAGCCTTGCTATTGAGAAAGGCCTCTGTAGACAGACCTGGCTCTCAAGAGAAGACAGGCTATGTTCACACTGCCCACAAAATGAGGTGGAAACTGAGCTGCACTTCCTAACCTCCTGCCAAATGTATGACCATATTAGACACACATATTTCCCTCAGATTACACAGATCCACAAAGAATTAGAAAACAAACCAATGTTGATAACCTCCCATATCTACTGGGTGAAATACCACAGTGTTCCATCACAACAGCTAGATGTGTGACCTGTTGTCACAAGAAAAGGACAACCAGTGAAGAACAAACACCATGTAAATACAACCCATATTTATGTTGATTTATTTTCCCTTTTGTACTTTAACTATTTGCACATCATTATAACACTTCATTTAGACATAATGTGACATTTGAAATGTCTATTCTTTTGGAACCATTTTTTATTTATTTCATAAATAAACTTTTGTTTATCTATTTCACTTGCGTTGGCAATGTAAACATATGTTTCCCATGACAATAAGAGCGAGAGCAAGAGAGGGGAAGAGAGAGAGAGAGAGAGAGAGAGAGAGAGAGAGAGAGGAGAGAGAGGGAAGGGGGGAAGACGGAGAGAGAGAGAGGGAAGGGGGGAAGACAGAGAGAGAGAGAGAGAGAGGAAAGGGGGAAGACAGAGAAAGGGGAGAGAGGGGGGGGGGAGAGAGAGGGGGGGAGAGAGAGAGAGAGAGGGGGGGAGAGGGAGGGGGGGAGAGAGAGGGAGGGGGGAGAGAGAGAAGATATAAATAGGTTCTCAGGGTAGGGAGTGACACCTACCTTGACACTGGAATCCCTGCTTGCCAAATCCCCTACAGAACAAATACAGAGAACGTATTAGTCAAACACACACAACGTGGATAACTGACAGCAAATGAAGACAGATGGATGGATGTTACATAACTACAACGAACCTCAACATACCACTCAGCACGGACACTGTTCGTGTTTTCATGGAAACAACCCCACCAACACACACAGACATTAATGAAACAAATAAACCTGTTCTCGAATTTATATCTAGATTTGATCGTTTTCAAAAGATAATATTATGGGTAGATTGAAGTTGGTGGGCAGTTCAAAACAAGCATGCTGTGCGTGTCAGAGGAAAACACCTCATTTTAAAGGATGAACGCAACGTTGTCCGTTATTACAAAAGGCCGCTAAACCCTCGTTGATATGAGTCTATACATGGCTGATTCATATACCTGCATGTATTACTATGTATATCCAACTACAGAACATATAGTGATTTATATAAACATATCATATAGGGTCTGTACTAAGCAGAGTTCAGAGCAATAACTTCAAGTGTTCCACCTGTGAGTCCGTCCGCTAACGTTACCGTCCATCTCCTGTTGGGTGAGATACTGGACAGCCTATAGCCTGCTGCTGATGCAGGACTGACTTTGAAACACACTGTTTGAATCAACGTTGTTTCCACGTAATTTCAACGAATTTACGTTGAACCAAAGTGGAATAGACTTTGAATTGACGTCTGTGCCCAGTGGGTATCCTAACCTGCTCTGCTCTCCTCTCCTCTCCTCTCCCCGCACAGACACTCCGATACCTCTCCGTCTCTTCCCCTCCCTCTATCTATCCCTCTTTCCAACAGTAGCCTACAGCCCTCTGCAGAAGGGGTCAACTCTTCATGCAGCCACCCCCCGCCTGTCTTTCTCCCTCACTCACCAGATAAAGTCGGTGCAGTGGCTGCAGAAGGTTGGCTGCTTGAAGAAGCGCGCGATGAACTTGTGGTCCTTCACCTCGTGCACGTTCTTCTGTCGGAGGGCGCCCTGGCGCGCGAAGCCCCGCATAGGCTTGTCCTCCCCGTCGCTGTTGCTGTTCGCTCCGGAGTCAGCCATGGCTTTCGGTCAGTTCGGTTTCAACGCGGAAGTGTGTGTTTGTGTTGGACTAAAGTAGAAGTTTTTGTAGAGCCTCAACTATCCGTTGTTCCACTCAGTGTCCGTGTCGTGTGTGTATCTCCGTTTGTAATGGCATCGGCTCCTGAAGATCTGGCTTCCTTCCTCCCTTAAACGCGTCTCGGCTCTCGCTCTCTCCACCCACTGACTGCAGCCTGCCGCCAGTACATTGGACAGCAGGAGAGAACCACCACACACACACACACACACACACACACACACACACACACACACACACACTCCCCCCCGTTACTAAACCCCGCCTCTTCAACTCAACATGTAACCCACCTGTGTGTGTGTCTGTCTCTACAGGTAGGCTTTTATAACAGTCCTATTATAACATGTCATCTGATGCCCCAGATACAGGCCCAGGACATGTGGGTTATAAAAGGAAGCCTCATCAATCAACAGTCTAGTACTGCATGGACTCTAGTACTGCATGGACTCTAGTACTGCATGGACTCTAGTACTGCATGGACTCTAGTACTGCATGGACTCTAGTACTGCATGGACTCTAGTACTGCATGGACTCTAGTACTGCATGGACTCTAGTACTGCATGGACTCTAGTACTGCATGGACTCTAGTACTGCATGAACTCTAGTACTGCATGGACTCTAGTACTTCAGAAAAACAAAATATGTCAACACTGGCAAAATAATAATGATGATAGTGATGATGACGATGTTGGTGGGGAAGATGAAGCACTATAGTGACAATCGTGCAACCGCTCCGTGACCTAGAAGTACGGTCTCTCCAGACCTAGAAACGTAGGACTATTGGTGTGCAGAGGGTTGTGGGTTAACATCCAGGGTGAGAGACAGTTACATCAGACAATAACCATGAAGGCCTTCCATGAGAGAGGAGGAACTTCATTCTTACTTTTCTCTCCCTCGCTCTCTTCACGGTCTGAAACGCCATAGACATGACACAGAATGAATCATCACTTCACACAGGAAACTTTCTCTCTCGTTCTCTCTCTCCCTCTGCATCTCTCTCTCTCTCCCTCTCTCTCTCTGAGTCTCTCTCCCTCTCTCTGAGTCTCTCTCCCTCCCTCTGCATCTCTCTGAGTCTCTCTCCCTCTCTCTGAGTCTCTCTCCCTGAGTCTCTCTCCCTCCCTCTGCGTCTCTCTCCCTCTCTCTGAGTCTCCATCTCCCTGAGTCTCTCTCCCTCTCTCTGAGTCTTTCTCCCTCCCTCTGCATCTCTCTCTCTCTCCCTCTCTCTCTCTGAGTCTCTCTCCCTCCCTCTGCATCTCTCTGAGTCTCTCTCGCTCTCTCTGAGTCTCTCTCCCGGAGTCTCTCTCCCTCCCTCTGCGTCTCTCTCCCTCTCTCTGAGTCTCTCTCCCTGAGTCTCTCTCCCTCCCTCTGCGTCTCTCTCCCTCTCTCTGAGTCTCTCTCCCTCTCTCTGAGTCTCTCTCCCTCTCTCTGAGTCTCTCTCCCTCTCTCTGAGTCTCTCTCCCTCTCTCTGAGTCTCTCTCCCCCCCTGCATCTCTCTGAGTCTCTCTCCCTCTCTCTGAGTCTCTCTCCCTGAGTCTCTCTCCCTCTCTCTGAGTCTCTCTCCCTCTCTCTGAGTCTCTCTCCCTCTCTCTGAGTCTCTCTCCCTCTCTCTGAGTCTCTCTCCGAGTCTCTCTCCCTCTCTCTGAGTCTCTCTCCCTCTCTCTGAGTCTCTCTCCCTCTCTCTGAGTCTCTCTCCCTCTCTCTGAGTCTCTCTCCCTTAGTCTCTCTCCATCTCTCTGAGTCTCTCTCCCTCTCTCTGAGTCTCTCTCCCTCTCTCTGAGTCTCTCTCCGAGTCTCTCTCCCTCTCTCTGAGTCTCTCTCCCTGAGTCTCTCTCCCTCTCTCTGAGTCTCTCTCCCTCTCTCTGAGTCTCTCTCCCTCTCTCTGAGTCTCTCTCCGAGTCTCTCTCCCTCTCTCTGAGTCTCTCTCCCTCTCTCTGAGTCTCTCTCCCTCTCTCTGAGTCTCTCTCCCTCTCTCTGAGTCTCTCTCCCTTAGTCTCTCTCCATCTCCCTGAGTCTCTCTCCCTCTCTCTGAGTCTCTCTCCCTCTCTCTGAGTCTCTCTCCCTCTCTCTGAGTCTCTCTCCCTCTCTCTGAGTCTCTCTCCCTCTCTCTGAGTCTCTCTCCCTCTCTCTGAGTCTCTCTCCCTATCTCTGAGTCTCTCTCCCCCCCTGCATCTCTCTGAGTCTCTCTCCCTCTCTCTGAGTCTCTCTCCCTGAGTCTCTCTCCCTCTCTCTGAGTCTCTCTCCCTCTCTCTGAGTCTCTCTCCCTCTCTCTGAGTCTCTCTCCGAGTCTCTCTCCCTCTCTCTGAGTCTCTCTCCCTCTCTCTGAGTCTCTCTCCCTCTCTCTGAGTCTCTCTCCCTCTCTCTGAGTCTCTCTCCCTTAGTCTCTCTCCATCTCCCTGAGTCTCTCTCCCTCTCTCTGAGTCTCTCTCCCTCTCTCTGAGTCTCTCTCCCTCCCTCCCTCTGAGTCTGTCTCCCTGAGTCTCTCTCCATCTCCCTGAGTCTCTCTCCCTCTCTCTGAGTCTCTCTCCCTCTCTCTGAGTCTCTCTCCCTCCCTCTGAGTCTCTCTCCCTCTCTCTGCGTCTCTCTCCCTCTCTCTGAGTCTCTCTCCCTCTCTCTGAGTCTCTCTCCCTGAGTCTCTGTCCCTCCCTCTGCATCTCTCTCTCTCTCTCTCCCTCTCTCTCTCTGAGTCTCTCTCCCTCTCTCTGAGTCTCTCTCCCCCCCTCTGTATCTCTCTGAGTCTCTCTCCCTCTCTCTGAGTCTCTCTCCCTGAGTCTCTCTCCCTCCCTCTGAGTCTCTCTCCCTCTCTCTGAGTCTCTCTCCCTCTCTCTGAGTCTCTCTCCCTCTCTCTGAGTCTCTCTCCCTCCCTCTGAGTCTCTCTCCCTCTCTCTGAGTCTCTCTCCCTCCCTCTGAGTCTCTCTCCCTCTCTCTGAGTCTCTCTCCCTCTCTCTGAGTCTCTCTCCCTGAGTCTCTCTCCCTCCCTCTGAGTCTCTCTCCCTCTCTCTGAGTCTCTCTCCCTCTCTCTGAGTCTCTCTCCCTCTCTCTGAGTCTCTCTCCCTCCCTCTGAGTCTCTCTCCCTCCCTCCCTCTGAGTCTCTCTCCCTCTCTCTGCGTCTCTCTCCCTCTCTCTGAGTCTCTCTCCCCCCCTCTGCATCTCTCTGAGTCTCTCTCCCTCTCTCTGAGTCTCTCTCCCTGAGTCTCTCTCCCTCCCTCTGAGTCTCTCTCCCTCTCTCTGAGTCTCTCTCCCTGAGTCTCTCTCCCTCCCTCTGCGTCTCTCTCCCTCTCTCTGAGTCTCTCTCCCTGAGTCTCTCTCCCTCCCTCTGCGTCTCTCTCCCTCTCTCTGAGTCTCTCTCCCTGAGTCTCTCTCCATCTCCCTGAGTCTCTCTCCCTCTCTCTGAGTCTCTCTCCCTCTCTCTGAGTCTCTCTCCCTCCCTCTGAGTCTCTCTCCCTCTCTCTGAGTCTCTCTCCCTGAGTCTCTCTAACTCCCTCTGCATCTCTCTCTCTCTCCCTCTCTCTCTCTGAGTCTCTCTTCCTCTCTCTGAGTCTCTCTCCCCCCCCTCTGCATCTCTCTGAGTCTCTCTCCCTCTCTCTGAGTCTCTCTCCCTGAGTCTCTCTCCCTCTCTCTGAGTCTCTCTCCCTCTCTCTGAGTCTCTCTCCCTCTCTCTGAGTCTCTCTCCGAGTCTCTCTCCCTCTCTCTGAGTCTCTCTCCCTCTCTCTGAGTCTCTCTCCCTCTCTCTGAGTCTCTCTCCCTTAGTCTCTCTCCATCTCCCTAAGTCTCTCTCCCTCTCTCTGAGTCTCTCTCCCTCTCTCTGAGTCTCTCTCCCTCCCTCCCTCTGAGTCTGTCTCCCTGAGTCTCTCTCCATCTCCCTGAGTCTCTCTCCCTCTCTCTGAGTCTCTCTCCCTCTCTCTGAGTCTCTCTCCCTCTCTCTGAGTCTCTCTCCCTCCCTCTGAGTCTCTCTCCCTCCCTCCCTCTGAGTCTCTCTCCCTCTCTCTGAGTCTCTCTCCCTCTCTCTGAGTCTCTCTCCCTGAGTCTCTGTCCCTCCCTCTGCATCTCTCTCTCTCTCTCCCTCTCTCTCTCTGAGTCTCTCTCCCTCTCTCTGAGTCTCTCTCCCCCCCTCTGCATCTCTCTGAGTCTCTCTCCCTCTCTCTGAGTCTCTCTCCCTGAGTCTCTCTCCCTCCCTCTGAGTCTCTCTCCCTCTCTCTGAGTCTCTCTCCCTCTCTCTGAGTCTCTCTCCCTCTCTCTGAGTCTCTCTCCCTCTCTCTGAGTCTCTCTCCCTCTCTCTGAGTCTCTCTCCCTCTCTCTGAGTCTCTCTCCCTCCCTCTGAGTCTCTCTCCCTCCCTCTGAGTCTCTCTCCCTCCCTCCCTCTGAGTCTCTCTCCCTGAGTCTCTCTCCATCTCCCTGAGTCTCTCTCCCTCTCTCTGAGTCTCTCTCCCTCCCTCTGAGTCTCTCTCCCTCTCTCTGAGTCTCTCTCCCTGAGTCTCTCTAACTCCCTCTGCATCTCTCTCTCTCTCCCTCTCTCTCTCTTCCTCTCTCTTCCTCTCTCTGAGTCTCTCCCCCCCCCTCTGCATCTCTCTGAGTCTCTCTCCCTCTCTCTGAGTCTCTCTCCCTGAGTCTCTCTCCCTCTCTCTGAGTCTCTCTCCCTCTCTCTGAGTCTCTCTCCGAGTCTCTCTCCCTCTCTCTGAGTCTCTCTCCCTCTCTCTGAGTCTCTCTCCCTCTCTCTGAGTCTGTCTCCCTGAGTCTCTCTCCATCTCCCTGAGTCTCTCTCCCTCTCTCTGAGTCTCTCTCCCTCCCTCTCTCTTCCTCTCTCTTCCTCTCTCTGAGTCTCTCTCCCCCCCTCTGCATCTCTCTGAGTCTCTCTCCCTCTCTCTGAGTCTCTCTCTCTGAGTCTCTCTCCCTCTCTCTGAGTCTCTCTCCCTCTCTCTGAGTCTCTCTCCGAGTCTCTCTCCCTCTCTCTGAGTCTCTCTCCCTCTCTCTGAGTCTCTCTCCCTCTCTCTGAGTCTCTCTCCCTTAGTCTCTCTCCATCTCCCTGAGTCTCTCTCCCTCTCTCTGAGTCTCTCTCCCTCTCTCTGAGTCTCTCTCCCTCCCTCCCTCTGAGTCTGTCTCCCTGAGTCTCTCTCCATCTCCCTGAGTCTCTCTCCCTCTCTCTGAGTCTCTCTCCCTCCCTCTGAGTCTCTCTCCCTCCCTCCCTCTGAGTCTCTCTCCCTCTCTCTGCGTCTCTCTCCGAGTCTCTCTCCCTCTCTCTGAGTCTCTCTCCCTCTCTCTGAGTATCTCTCCCTGAGTCTCTGTCCCTCCCTCTGCATCTCTCTCTCTCTCTCCCTCTCTCTCTCTGAGTCTCTCTCCCTCTCTCTGAGTCTCTCTCCCCCCCTTTGCATCTCTCTGAGTCTCTCTCCCTCTCTCTGAGTCTCTCTCCCTGAGTCTCTCTCCCTCCCTCTGAGTCTCTCTCCCTCTCTCTGAGTCTCTCTCCCTCTCTCTGAGTCTCTCTCCCTCTCTCTGAGTCTCTCTCCCTCTCTCTGAGTCTCTCTCCCTCTCTCTGAGTCTCTCTCCCTCCCTCTGAGTCTCTCTCCCTCCCTCTGAGTCTCTCTCCCTCCCTCCCTCTGAGTCTCTCTCCCTGAGTCTCTCTCCATCTCCCTGAGTCTCTCTCCCTCTCTCTGAGTCTCTCTCCCTCTCTCTGAGTCTCTCTCCCTCCCTCTGAGTCTCTCTCCCTCCCTCCCTCTGAGTCTCTCTCCCTCCCTCCCTCTGAGTCTCTCTCCCTCCCTCCCTCTGAGTCTCTCTCCCTCTCTCTGCGTCTCTCTCCCTCTCTCTGAGTCTCTCTCCCCCCCTCTGCATCTCTCTGAGTCTCTCTCCCTCTCTCTGAGTCTCTCTCTCTGAGTCTCTCTCCCTGAGTCTCTCTCCCTGAGTCTCTCTCCCTCCCTCTGAGTCTCTCTCCCTCTCTCTGAGTCTCTCTCCCTCTCTCTGAGTCTCTCTCCCTCTCTCTGAGTCTCACTCCCTCTCTCTGAGTCTCTCTCCCTCTCTCTGAGTCTCTCTCCCTCCCTCTGAGTCTCTCTCCCTCCCTCTGAGTCTCTCTCCCTCTCTCTGAGTCTCTCTCCCTCTCTCTGAGTCTCTCTCCCTCTCTCTGGGTCTCTCTCCCTCTCTCTGAGTCTCTCTCCCTCTCTCTGAGTCTCTCTCCCTCCCTCTGAGTCTCTCTCCCTCTCTCTGAGTCTCTCTCCCTCCCTCTGAGTCTCTCTCCCTCTCTCTGAGTCTCTCTCCCTCTCTCTGAGTCTCTCTCCCTCCCTCTGAGTCTCTCTCCCTCCCTCTGAGTCTCTCTCCCTCCCTCCCTCTGAGTCTCTCTCCCTGAGTCTCTCTCCATCTCCCTGAGTCTCTCTCCCTCTCTCTGAGTCTCTCTCCCTCTCTCTGAGTCTCTCTCCCTCCCTCTGAGTCTCTCTCCCTCCCTCCCTGAGTCTCTCTCCCTCACTCTGAGTCTCTCTCCCTCTCTCTGAGTCTCTCTCCCCCCCTCTGCATCTCTCTGAGTCTCTCTCCCTCTCTCTGAGTCTCTCTCCCTGAGTCTCTCTCCCTCCCTCTGAGTCTCTCTCCCTCTCTCTGAGTCTCTCTCCCTCTCTCTGAGTCTCTCTCCCTCTCTCTGAGTCTCTCTCCCTCTCTCTGAGTCTCTCTCCCTCTCTCTGAGTCTCTCTCCCTCTCTCTGAGTCTATCTCCCTCCCTCTGAGTCTCTCTCCCTCCCTCTGAGTCTCTCTCCCTCCCTCCCTCTGAGTCTCTCTCCCTGAGTCTCTCTCCATCTCCCTGAGTCTCTCTCCCTCTCTCTGAGTCTCTCTCCCTCTCTCTGAGTCTCTCTCCCTCCCTCTGAGTCTCTCTCCCTCCCTCCCTCTGAGTCTCTCTCCCTCCCTCCCTCTGAGTCTCTCTCCCTCTCTCTGAGTCTCTCTCCCCCCCTCTGCATCTCTCTGAGTCTCTCTCCCTCTCTCTGAGTCTCTCTCTCTGAGTCTCTCTCCCTGAGTCTCTCTCCCTCCCTCTGAGTCTCTCTCCCTCTCTCTGAGTCTCTCTCCCTCTCTCTGAGTCTCTCTCCCTCTCTCTGAGTCTCTCTCCCTCTCTCTGGGTCTCTCTCCCTCTCTCTGAGTCTCTCTCCCTCTCTCTGAGTCTCTCTCCCTCCCTCTGAGTCTCTCTCCCTCTCTCTGAGTCTCTCTCCCTCCCTCTGAGTCTCTCTCCCTCTCTCTGAGTCTCTCTCCCTCTCTCTGAGTCTCTCTCCCTCCCTCTGAGTCTCTCTCCCTCCCTCTGAGTCTCTCTCCCTCCCTCCCTCTGAGTCTCTCTCCCTGAGTCTCTCTCCATCTCCCTGAGTCTCTCTCCCTCTCTCTGAGTCTCCCTCCCTCTGAGTCTCTCTCCCTCCCTCCCTGAGTCTCTCTCCCTCTCTCTGAGTCTCTCTCCCTCCCTCTGAGTCTCTCTCCCTCTCTCTGAGTCTCTCTCCCTCTCTCTGAGTCTCTCTCCCTCTCTCTGAGTCTCTCTCCCTCTCTCTGAGTCTCTCTCCCTCTCTCTGAGTCTCTCTCCCTCCCTCCCTGAGTCTCTCTCCCTCTCTCTGCGTCTCTCTCCCTCTCTCTGAATCTCTCTCCCCCCCTCTGCATCTCTCTGAGTCTCTCTCCCTCTCTCTGAGTCTCTCTCCCTGAGTCTCTCTCCCTCCCTCTGAGTCTCTCTCCCTCTCTCTGAGTCTCTCTCCCTCCCTCTGAGTCTCTCTCCCTCTCTCTGAGTCTCTCTCCCTCTCTCTGAGTCTCTCTCCGAGTCTCTCTCCCTCTCTCTGAGTCTCTCTCCCTCTCTCTGAGTCTCTCTCCCTCCCTCTGAGTCTCTCTCCCTCTCTCTGAGTTTCTCTCCCTCCCTCTGAGTCTCTCTCCCTCTCTCTGAGTCTCTCTCCCTCCCTCTGAGTCTCTCTCCCTCTCTCTGAGTCTCTCTCCCTCTCTCTGAGTCTCTCTCCCTCCCTCTGAGTCTCTCTCCCTCCCTCTGAGTCTCTCTCCCTCCCTCCCTCTGAGTCTCTCTCCCTGAGTCTCTCTCCATCTCCCTGAGTCTCTCTCCCTCTCTCTGAGTCTCTCTCCCTCTCTCTGAGTCTCTCTCCCTCTCTCTGAGTCTCTCTCCCTCTCTCTGAGTCTCTCTCCCTCTCTCTGAGTCTCTCTCCCTCTCTCTGAGTCTCTCTCCCTCTCTCTGAGTCTCTCTCCCTCTCTCTGAGTCTCTCTCCCTCCCTCTGAGTCTCTCTCCCTCCCTCTGAGTCTCTCTCCCTCCCTCCCTCTGAGTCTCTCTCCCTGAGTCTCTCTCCATCTCCCTGAGTCTCTCTCCCTCTCTCTGAGTCTCTCTCCCTCTCTCTGAGTCTCTCTCCCTCCCTCTGAGTCTCTCTCCCTCCCTCCCTCTGAGTCTCTCTCCCTCCCTCCCTCTGAGTCTCTCTCCCTCCCTCCCTCTGAGTCTCTCTCCCTCTCTCTGCGTCTCTCTCCCTCTCTCTGAGTCTCTCTCCCCCCCTCTGCATCTCTCTGAGTCTCTCTCCCTCTCTCTGAGTCTCTCTCTCTGAGTCTCTCTCCCTGAGTCTCTCTCCCTGAGTCTCTCTCCCTCCCTCTGAGTCTCTCTCCCTCTCTCTGAGTCTCTCTCCCTCTCTCTGAGTCTCTCTCCCTCTCTCTGAGTCTCACTCCCTCTCTCTGAGTCTCTCTCCCTCTCTCTGAGTCTCTCTCCCTCCCTCTGAGTCTCTCTCCCTCCCTCTGAGTCTCTCTCCCTCTCTCTGAGTCTCTCTCCCTCTCTCTGAGTCTCTCTCCCTCTCTCTGGGTCTCTCTCCCTCTCTCTGAGTCTCTCTCCCTCTCTCTGAGTCTCTCTCCCTCCCTCTGAGTCTCTCTCCCTCTCTCTGAGTCTCTCTCCCTCCCTCTGAGTCTCTCTCCCTCTCTCTGAGTCTCTCTCCCTCTCTCTGAGTCTCTCTCCCTCCCTCTGAGTCTCTCTCCCTCCCTCTGAGTCTCTCTCCCTCCCTCCCTCTGAGTCTCTCTCCCTGAGTCTCTCTCCATCTCCCTGAGTCTCTCTCCCTCTCTCTGAGTCTCTCTCCCTCTCTCTGAGTCTCTCTCCCTCCCTCTGAGTCTCTCTCCCTCCCTCCCTGAGTCTCTCTCCCTCACTCTGAGTCTCTCTCCCTCTCTCTGAGTCTCTCTCCCCCCCTCTGCATCTCTCTGAGTCTCTCTCCCTCTCTCTGAGTCTCTCTCCCTGAGTCTCTCTCCCTCCCTCTGAGTCTCTCTCCCTCTCTCTGAGTCTCTCTCCCTCTCTCTGAGTCTCTCTCCCTCTCTCTGAGTCTCTCTCCCTCTCTCTGAGTCTCTCTCCCTCTCTCTGAGTCTCTCTCCCTCCCTCTGAGTCTCTCTCCCTCCCTCTGAGTCTCTCTCCCTCCCTCCCTCTGAGTCTCTCTCCCTGAGTCTCTCTCCATCTCCCTGAGTCTCTCTCCCTCTCTCTGAGTCTCTCTCCATCTCCCTGAGTCTCTCTCCCTCTCTCTGAGTCTCTCTCCCTCTCTCTGAGTCTCTCTCCCTCCCTCTGAGTCTCTCTCCCTCCCTCCCTCTGAGTCTCTCTCCCTCCCTCCCTCTGAGTCTCTCTCCCTCTCTCTGAGTCTCTCTCCCCCCCTCTGCATCTCTCTGAGTCTCTCTCCCTCTCTCTGAGTCTCTCTCTCTGAGTCTCTCTCCCTGAGTCTCTCTCCCTCCCTCTGAGTCTCTCTCCCTCTCTCTGAGTCTCTCTCCCTCTCTCTGAGTCTCTCTCCCTCTCTCTGAGTCTCTCTCCCTCTCTCTGGGTCTCTCTCCCTCTCTCTGAGTCTCTCTCCCTCTCTCTGAGTCTCTCTCCCTCCCTCTGAGTCTCTCTCCCTCTCTCTGAGTCTCTCTCCCTCCCTCTGAGTCTCTCTCCCTCTCTCTGAGTCTCTCTCCCTCTCTCTGAGTCTCTCTCCCTCCCTCTGAGTCTCTCTCCCTCCCTCTGAGTCTCTCTCCCTCCCTCCCTCTGAGTCTCTCTCCCTGAGTCTCTCTCCATCTCCCTGAGTCTCTCTCCCTCTCTCTGAGTCTCCCTCCCTCTGAGTCTCTCTCCCTCCCTCCCTGAGTCTCTCTCCCTCTCTCTGAGTCTCTCTCCCTCCCTCTGAGTCTCTCTCCCTCTCTCTGAGTCTCTCTCCCTCTCTCTGAGTCTCTCTCCCTCTCTCTGAGTCTCTCTCCCTCTCTCTGAGTCTCTCTCCCTCTCTCTGAGTCTCTCTCCCTCCCTCCCTGAGTCTCTCTCCCTCTCTCTGCGTCCCTCTCCCTCTCTCTGAATCTCTCTCCCCCCCTCTGCATCTCTCTGAGTCTCTCTCCCTCTCTCTGAGTCTCTCTCCCTGAGTCTCTCTCCCTCCCTCTGAGTCTCTCTCCCTCTCTCTGAGTCTCTCTCCCTCCCTCTGAGTCTCTCTCCCTCTCTCTGAGTCTCTCTCCCTCTCTCTGAGTCTCTCTCCCTCTCTCTGAGTCTCTCTCCCTCTCTCTGAGTCTCTCTCCCTCTCTCTGAGTCTCTCTCCCTCCCTCTGAGTCTCTCTCCCTCTCTCTGAGTTTCTCTCCCTCCCTCTGAGTCTCTCTCCCTCTCTCTGAGTCTCTCTCCCTCCCTCTGAGTCTCTCTCCCTCTCTCTGAGTCTCTCTCCCTCTCTCTGAGTCTCTCTCCCTCCCTCTGAGTCTCTCTCCCTCCCTCTGAGTCTCTCTCCCTCCCTCCCTCTGAGTCTCTCTCCCTGAGTCTCTCTCCATCTCCCTGAGTCTCTCTCCCTCTCTCTGAGTCTCTCTCCCTCTCTCTGAGTCTCTCTCCCTCTCTCTGAGTCTCTCTCCCTCCCTCTGAGTCTCTCTCCCTCCCTCCCTCTGAGTCTCTCTCCCTCTCTCTGCGTCTCTCTCCCTCTCTCTGAGTCTCTCTCCCCCCTCTGCATCTCTCTGAGTCTCTCTCCCTCTCTCTGAGTCTCTCTCCCTGAGTCTCTCTCCCTCCCTCTGAGTCTCTCTCCCTCTCTCTGAGTCTCTCTCCCTCTCTCTGAGTCTCTCTCCCTCTCTCTGAGTCTCTCTCCCACTCTCTGAGTCTCTCTCCCTCTCTCTGAGTCTCTCTCCCTCTCTCTGAGTCTCTCTCCCTCTCTCTGAGTCTCTCTCCCTCCCTCTGAGTCTCTCTCCCTCTCTCTGAGTCTCTCTCCCTCCCTCTGAGTCTCTCTCCCTCTCTCTGAGTCTCTCTCCCTCCCTCTGAGTCTCTCTCCCTCCCTCTGAGTCTATCTCCCTCTCTCTGAGTCTCTCGCTGCGTCTCTCTATTGTTATATAAACCTGCTCTTTGCATTACTGGTTAGGATGAACCTAAACACCTCATACACACTATGTTGCCCGAACACACACACACACAAATAAACTGGTGTGTGTAGGAGGTAAGGCCAAGAAGCCATCACTATGTATACACTGAGGTTCAGAAGATCCACACTAGAACACACACACACACCCACCAACACCCACACACCACTAACACATCCACCCACACACAAGCATGCCCATACACCTAGAACACACAAACAGAAACACACACACACACACACACACACATAGAAACACACACACATAGAAACACACACAAACAGAAACACACACACACACACACACATAGAAACACACACACATAGAAACACACACACACACACACACACACACACACATAGAAACACACACACACACACAGAAACACACACACACACACACACACACACAGAAACACACACACACACACACATAGAAACACACACACACACAGAAACACACACACACACACAGAAACACACACACACACACACAGAAACACACACACACACATAGAAACACACACACACACAGAAACACACACACACACACACACACAGAAACACACAGGTGCCATAGTTGTCCTCCCACTCTGTCTTACATAAAGCAGTATCTCAGTACAGGGTGTTCCTCCAAGAGAAGGTTGATCTAACTGAAATACCTTACGCAAGGTTCACACACACATTACAGTATTAACTTGTCTTTATGTAGCTCTCATTCTCCCTTCTCTCTCTATACATCTCTCTCTCCCACTCACTTTCTCTCCCTCTCAGGAGTTGGTTGTGTGTTGTGGGGTGTGAGAGGGTTGGTTGTGTGAGGGTTGGTTGTGGGGGGTGAGGGTGTTGTGGAGTGTGAGATGGTTGGTTGTGGGGTGTGAGGATATTGTGGGGTGTGAGATGGTTGGTTATGGGGTGTGAGGGTGTCTGCAGACAGACTATAGAGCAGAGAACACACACACACAGACAGACGATTGATTACCACCAATGACCACTAGAGAGAGCTGAAGCTCCATGGAGCAAAGTTTAGTAGAGTTCAAGGGTTGTTCAAGGGTCTGTCCCATTCCTTTTATATATTTAACTAGGCAAGTCAGTTAAGAACAAACTATTATTTAATCATGTTACATGTTTTCCCTCAACACCACTTTCCATCAATATCCCTCTCTGTCTCACCCTCTATCTCCCTCCCTCCCCTCCCTCTGTCCCACTCTCTATCTCCCTCCCTCCCCTCCCTCCCTCTGTCCCACCCTCTATCTCCCTCCTTCTCCTCCCCTTCTCTCTCCCCTCCCTCTGTCCCACCCTCTATCTCCCTCCTTCTCCTCCCCTCCCTCTGTCTCACCCTTTATCTCCCTCCCTCCCCTTCTCTCTCTCCTCCCTGTCCCACCCGCTATCTCCCTCCTTCCCCTTCCCTCCCCTCCCTCTGTCCCAGCCTCTACCTCCCCCCTTCTTCTCCCTCTCTCCCCTCCCTCTTATCTCCCTCTCCCTCTCCCTCTCTACCACACCTGCTGTCTCGACCTCTGAATGCTCGGCTATGAAAAGCCAACTGACATTTCTCCTGAGGTGCTGACCTGTGTGTCTGTGTCCGTGTCCATGTGTTACTACCTAGTAGACAGATCTTACAGTAAAGATGTTATTACTGCTTTATCAGAACTCCTGTTGTTATCAGTCATGTTCAACCAACACAACATTTAATTAAACAAAGTGTTTCCTGTTAGAACAGTCATGTTCAACCAACACAACATTTAATTGTATCTGTGTGTGTGTCTGTGTGTGTGTCTGTGTGTGTGTCTGTGTCTGTGTGTGTGTCTGTGTGTGTCTGTGTGTGTCTGTGTGTCTGTGTCCATGTGTTACTACCTAGTAGACAGATCTTACAGTAAAGATGTTATTACTGCTTTATCAGAACTCCTGTTGTTATCAGTCATGTTCAACCAACACAACATTTAATTAAACAAAGTGTTTCCTGTTAGAACAGTCATGTTCAACCAACACAGGATCTGATGTTGTCCTTTCAGCAATCATATGGTAGCAGTGCGGTATTCAAACACTCGCACACACATACACACACACACATGCATACACACACTGACTAATGACAGATCACCTGACTTCACAGAACAGAGAGGAAGGAGGAAGAATGACGTTTGTATTCCCCCAGATATATAGAAAGAGAGGGAGAGATATATAGAAGGGGAGGGAGAGATATATAGAAGGGGAGGGAGAGATATAGAAGGGGAGGGAGAGATATAGAAGGGGAGGGAGAGAGATATAGAAGGTGAGGGAGAGATATATAGAAGGGGAGGGAGAGAGATATAGAAGGGGAGGGAGAGATATAGAAGGTGAGGGAGAGATATATAGAAGGGGAGGGAGAGATATATAGAAGGGGAGGGAGAGATATATAGAAGGGGAGGGAGAGAGATATAGAAGGTGAGGGAGAGAGATATAGAAGGGGAGGGAGAGATATATAGAAGGGGAGGGAGAGATATAGAAGGGGAGGGAGATATATAGAAGGGGAGGGAGAGATATATAGAAGGGGATTGAAGCACAACAGTCAGACACTAGACAAGACTTAGTAGTGGAGATATTACAAGAATGATATATGTTACATCAGGAAAGAGTGAGGGTGATATTCATGTGGGTACCAGCTCATGTTGGGGTAAAAGGGAATGAGGCAGCAGATAAAATGGTGAAACAAGCATTGCAGGAGGATAGAATAGAAATGGAAATAACACATAGTAGAGATGAAATTAAAGCTATAATTAAAAAACAAATAAATCAAAGATGGCAACAAATGTGGGAAACAGGAAGTAAGGGTAGACATGTGTATGCAATCCAACCAAAAGTGGGGAAAAAGAGGTACTCAGGTGGAAGTAGAAGGAAAATATTTTATCAAGACTTAGAATAGGACATTCAGGATTTAATAAAATGTCCAAGCATCTGACGGGACTCTGTGAATGGTGTGGAGAAAATGAAACAGTAGAACATGTTATCATGTATTGTGAAAGATATTAAGAGGATAGAGATTCTGAGGAAAGAGGAGACTGATATAACTTTGAGAAACATATTAAAACAAGAACAGGAAAAGGATAATAGAGAAGCTTTATTTAAATATTTGGAGAATTAATTAATAGGATTTGAAAGGGTGCTTTATTTTATTTATTGTTTTTGAGCCAGAGAAGCTGAAGACGCAGCGCTGGCTGTAGCACATAATGTTTTAATATAGTGGGTAAGGATGAGGAGCGGGTAGCTGGTAGAGTCTCTGGATCAAGTTACCAGTAGATGGCGGTAATGCACGAAATCGATGCGAATCACCCCCCCCCCCAAAAAAAAAGGAAGAAGAAGAGGGGGAGAAAGAGAGAGATATAGAGGGGGAGAAAGAGAGAGATATAGAGGGGGAGAAATAGAGAGATATAGAGGGGAGAAAGAGAGATATATATAGGGGGAGAAAGAGAGAGATATAGAGGGAGAAAGAGAGAAATATAGAGACTCTCAGGCTCCAGTCGTTGAGGACGGAGAATGGATTGTGCAGCATAGGGTTGTGAGGGGCTGATAACAATTTGGAACAACTTAAGTAAAAATACTTTAAAACACTACTTAAGTAGTTTTCTGGGGTATCTGTTGTTCAATATTTACATGTTTTACTTTTACCTCACCTCATTCCTAAAGAAAATAATGTACTTTTTACTTCAAACATTTTCCTTGAAATATATACAGTATATTACACAAAAAAACCTATCGATGTGTCTACTTAACCCTAATTTGCTCCAGGCTGTCTTTGTAAATAATAATGTGTTCTTAACTGACTGGTTTAAAAAAAAAGTAGTAGATTTCTGTCATAAAAACAGATTATGCAAATGAAGCTGTGAAACAATAGCCCACTTCTCAGAATGTGGTAACTAGTCTATTTGGGGAAGCATCTGATAAACTGAAACTGACGTGGATTCCTGCACAGAACGAGTCAAGTGTGTGAAAGTAAAGAGAGGTCTTTCTGTGAAGCGACAGTCATGGTGGTTTTACTATCAACTTCAATGGAAGCGAAACCATCCAGAGGGAAGCTGCAGTTCCAGAGTTGAGTGGCGTGACTCCTAGCGGACAGGCTTGATCCGGGTTAGCAGGAAGGATTTCTTAGAAACGGCTATTCAGTTCAAATCGAAAGTGGAAACCGAGGTTTTACAGGAATCGCTAGTAGGCGGAACGAGGTGTAAACTACACCTTTATTTAGCTCCTAACCAAAGACGAGCGGACAGATGATCAAACCAACACGGAGAGACAAGGCGTGAAACGTGGATATACTAGAACCGAATCACGAATTCTATTCTAGCAGATTACCGCGCCTTCTCTCGACTACTTTGGACGTTTATTGGTGATCAAGAACAGGGTTAATACCGCTGGGATTCTCACTAAACACCGATTCTGCTTCGGAAAAGTTAAAAGTGCATCAGAAACACTATATTGCACTCGTTTTGCAAAACGGTAAGAATATTTTAACATTGTAGCCTATTATGAATTTTAAAAATGTTGGTGCATTTTTTTTCTCTCGCCCGTTTTGTCAAATTGATTTTTGTTTTGTAACATTGATTATTGTGAAATTAAATTGTGCCGTAATAAAACAGACTGACAATGCACCATTTCTACATGATAATGACATATTGTCGTAAAATATTGTTGCCCAGACAACAGTCAACATGACCAGCAGTATAATATATGAATTAAAGACATGATTCCAGTTTGCTGTGTAGCGGTCAGGTTGTGCCGTTAGTTGACTGTGGGGAACTCAGCAGGACAGGATTCAAGTCCTTGAGTTGGCCAGGGCTAGGGAAACACTTAAGGGCAATTTAACTACAGTAAAAGTCATGTTACATACTAAGTCTGTAGACTGCTACATTTACTATTAATATCTACTGTTATATATATCTACTACAATATCTACTCTTCGAGTATAGTTAAGTTTGAACAGTTTTAGAGTTGTGACCCGGGTTGGATGGGGATGGCTGAATAAATGTAAATTACTTAGCTATGACGTTTATAATCCAGGCTTGTTATCTCAGCAACAGTTGAATTTTTGACACAACATCAGTGGGCTACCAGTTAGTAGGGTTGTTTGGGCCTGGTCTGGTCAACAACACAGCCGGTCCTTATAAGCAGACAGGTAGGCTGGCAGGCACACAGCTGGAATGCTATGACCTTGTCATTGAAGTCAGATCAGTTGTTTTAAATCAAGGCAGGTCACAGCACTGTGTAAACTCAGTACGTCTAACATTGGCGTCATTGTACATAATACTCAGTAACATGAAGACAGAGCTGGTTATATGTAACATATAGCACTGTGACATCTAGACTACTGATGTAAAAAGGGCTTTATAAAATAATAATGCTATAATTGTGATTGAAGTCACTATGGTAACTACCTGTATACGTCACTAGGCAGGTTTCCAGGTTTATTCGACAAAAACAATGTTGTAAAACAAATAGAGATAAGATTGATAGATATATATAGCTAGTAACCTAGGGTTCAACTGTAGATAGATAGATAGATAGATAGATATCTAGCTACAGTGGGGAGAACAAGTATTTGATACACTGCCGATTTTGCAGGTTTTCCCACTTACAAAGCATGTAGAGGTCTGTAATTTCTATCATAGGTACACTTCAACTGTGAGAGATCCTGAAAATCACATTGTATGATTAAGTAATTAATTTGCATTTTATTGCATGACATAAGTATTTGATACATCAGAAAAGCAGAACTTAATATTTGGTACAGAAACCTTTGTTTGCAATTACAGAGATCATACGTTTCCTGTAGTTCTTGACCAGGTTTGCACACACTGCAGCAGGGATTTCGGCCCACTCCTCCATACATCCTTCAGGTTTCGGGGCTGTCGCTGGGCAATACAGACTTTCAGCTCCCTCCAAGATTTTCTATTGGGTTCAGGTCTGGAGACTGGCTAGGCCACTCCAGGACCTTGAGATGCTTCTTACGGAGCCACTCCTTAGTTTCCCTGGCTGTGTGTTTCGGGTCGTTGTCATGCTGGAAGACCCAGCCACGACCCATCTTCAATGCTCTTACTGAGGGAAGGAGGTTGTTGGCCAAGATCTCCCGATACATGGCCCCATCCATCCTCCCCTCAATACGGTGCAGTCGTCCTGTCCCCTTTGCAGAAAAGCATCCCCAAAGAATGATGCTTCCACCTCCATGCTTCACGGTTGGGATGGTGTTCTTGGGGTTGTACTCATCCTTCTTCTTCCTCCAAACACGGCGAGTGGAGTTTAGACCAAAAAGCTATATTTTTGTCTCATCAGACCACATGACCTTCTCCCATTCCTCCTCTGGATCATCCAGATGGTCATTGGCAAACTTCAGACGGGCCTGGACATGCGCTGGCTTGAGCAGGGGGACCTTGCGTGTGCTGCAGGATTTTAATCCATGACGGCGTAGTGTGTTACTAATGGTTTTCTTTGAGACTGTGGTCCCAGCTCTCTTCAGGTCATTGACCAGGTCCTGCCGTGTAGTTCTGGGCTGATCCCTCACCTTCCTCATGATCATTGATGCCCCACGAGGTGAGATCTTGCATGGTGCCCCAGACCGAGGGAGATTGACCGTCATCTTGAACTTCTTCCATTTTCTAATAATTGCACCAACAGTTGTTGCCTTCTCACCAAGCTGCTTGCCTATTGTCCTGTAGCCCATCCCAGCCTTGTGCAGGTCTACAATTTTATCCCTGATGTCCTTACACAGCTCTCTGGTCTTGGCCATTGTGGAGAGGTTGGAGTCTGTTTGATTGAGTGTGCGGACAGGTGTCTTTTATACAGGTAACGAGTTCAAACAGGTGCAGTTAATACAGGTAATGAGTGGAGAACAGGAGGGCTTCTTAAAGAAAAACTAACAGGTCTGTGAGAGCCGGAATTCTTACTGGTTGGTAGGTGATCAAATACTTATGTCATGCAATAAAATGCAAATTAATTATTTAGAAATCATACAATGTGATTTTCTGGATTTTTGTTTTAGATTCCGTCTCTCACAGTTGAAGTGTACCTATGATAAAAATTACAGACCTCTACATGCTTTGTAAGTAGGAAAACCTGCAAAATCGGCAGTGTATCAAATACTTGTTCTCCTCACTGTAGATAGGTACTTTTTTCTTAGTCAAGCAGCTACAACAAAACACAGTGCAGGTGCAAAATGCCAGAACGAAAATACGCTAAAGACAGATACACGATACATAGAACGGCAGTATGAAAAAGTATAGAAATACAAGAAGTCTGGAGTGCAAAAAGACATTGCATAGTATGGGCGGATGGCTGAATATGTACACTATACATTGTTACAGAGTGTTATGTGGAAGAAAAATATTGCAAGTTGATATAGATAAATAAGGAATATTTGCATGGTTAACTATACTATACAGGTTGATGGCAGAGAAATACTTCAGTAGCTAAAAATGCGTATGATATAAGTGAGAATTTTCTAAAGGTGGACAACATTTAATCATTTCGACAGGAGAAGATTTGTATTTTCTTTATTTCAACAAATGATGATGGAAACTGTTTTCCCAATAAATCACTATCAAGAATGCCGGAATTGCTTCGTCTTGCTTTTCTGGTTGGCTGGCAAGTTTCTCCATGGCACGGACCATGGCGATACGTTGGCACCTGATCATTATTAGAAAATGGCAAATATTACTAAATTATTGCAATCTATCCATGTGGTCTTTTACCTGCTACCTGAGACATGAAACCAGCTGGGTGGGAGGGCTACCTGAGACATGAAACCAGCTGGGTGGGAGGGCTACCTGAGACATGAAACCAGCTGGGTGGGAGGGCTACCTGAGACATGAAACCATCTGGATGGGAGGGCTACCTGAGACATGAAGCCAGCTGGGTGGGAGGGCTACCTGAGACATGAAACCAGCTGGGTGGGAGGGCTACCTGAGACATGAAACCAGCTGGGTGGGAGGGCTACCTGAGACATGAAGCCAGCTGGGTGGGAGGGCTACCTGAGGCATGAAACCAGCTGGGTGGGAGGGCTACCTGAGGCATGAAACCAGCTGGGTGGGAGGGCTACCTGAGACATGAAACCAGCTGGGTGGGAGGGCTACCTGAGACATGAAACCAGCTGGGTGGGAGGGCTACCTGAGACATGAAACCAGCTGGGTGGGAGGGCTACCTGAGGCATGAAACCAGCTGGGTGGGAGGGCTACCTGAGGCATGAAACCAGCTGGGTGGGAGGGCTACCTGAGGCATGAAACCAGCTGGGTGGGAGGGCTACCTGAGACATGAAACCAGCTGGGTGGGAGGGCTACCTGAGACATGAAACCAGCTGGGTGGGAGGGCTACCTGAGACATGAAACCATCTGGATGGGAGGGCTACCTGAGACATGAAGCCAGCTGGGTGGGAGGGCTACCTGAGACATGAAACCAGCTGGGTGGGAGGGCTACCTGAGACATGAAACCAGCTGGGTGGGAGGGCTACCTGAGACATGAAACCAGCTGGGTGGGAGGGCTACCTGAGACATGAAACCAGCTGGGTGGGAGGGCTACCTGAGACATGAAGCCAGCTGGGTGGGAGGGCTACCTGAGGCATGAAACCAGCTGGGTGGGAGGGCTACCTGAGGCATGAAACCAGCTGGGTGGGAGGGCTACCTGAGACATGAAACCAGCTGGGTGGGAGGGCTACCTGAGACATGAAACCAGCTGGGTGGGAGGGCTACCTGAGACATGAAACCAGCTGGGTGGGAGGGCTACCTGAGGCATGAAACCAGCTGGGTGGGAGGGCTACCTGAGGCATGAAACCAGCTGGGTGGGAGGGCTACCTGAGGCATGAAACCAGCTGGGTGGGAGGGCTACCTGAGGCATGAAACCAGCTGGGTGGGAGGGCTACCTGAGGCATGAAACCAGCTGGGTGGGAGGGCTACCTGAGACATGAAACCAGCTGGGTGGGAGGGCTACCTGAGACATGAAACCAGCTGGGTGGGAGGGCTACCTGAGACATGAAACCAGCTGGGTGGGAGGGCTACCTGAGACATGAAACCAGCTGGGTGGGAGGGCTACCTGAGACATGAAACCAGCTGGGTGGGAGGGCTACCTGAGACATGAAACCAGCTGGGTGGGAGGGCTACCTGAGACATGAAACCAGCTGGGTGGGAGGGCTACCTGAGACATGAAACCAGCTGGGTGGGAGGGCTACCTGAGACATGAAACCAGCTGGGTGGGAGGGCTACCTGAGACATGAAACCAGCTGGGTGGGAGGGCTACCTGAGACATGAAACCAGCTGGGTGGGAGGGCTACCTGAGACATGAAACCAGCTGGGTGGGAGGGCTACCTGAGACATGAAACCAGCTGGGTGGGAGGGCTACCTGAGACATGAAACCAGCTGGGTGGGAGGGCTACCTGAGACATGAAACCAGCTGGGTGGGAGGGCTACCTGAGACATGAAACCAGCTGGGTGGGAGGGCTACCTGAGACATGAAACCAGCTGGGTGGGAGGGCTACCTGAGACATGAAACCAGCTGGGTGGGAGGGCTACCTGAGACATGAAACCAGCTGGGTGGGAGGGCTACCTGAGGCATGAAACCAGCTGGGTGGGAGGGCTACCTGAGACATGAAACCAGCTGGGTGGGCATACAGGCTGTCGGCAATTTATTAATGTGCAAATTGCCTAAATGGAAACACTTCAACCACTTCACTAGGTTTTAGCGTTCACATCTGATTCATTTGTATAATTGGTGACATGCCTCCCGAGTGGTGCAGCGGTCTAAGACACTGCAGACCCTGGTTCAGCTCCCGAGTGGTGCAGCGGTCTAAGACACTGCAGACCCTGGTTCAGCTCCCGAGTGGTGCAGCGGTCTAAGACACTGCAGACCCTGGTTCAGCTCCCGAGTGGTGCAGCGGTCTAAGACACTGCAGACCCTGGTTCAGCTCCCGAGTGGTGCAGCGGTCTAAGACACTGCAGACCCTGGTTCAGCTCCCGAGTGGTGCAGCGGTCTAAGACACTGCAGACCCTGGTTCAGCTCCCGAGTGGTGCAGCGGTCTAAGACACTGCAGACCCTGGTTCAGCTCCCGAGTGGTGCAGCGGTCTAAGACACTGCAGACCCTGGTTCAGCTCCCGAGTGGTGCAGCGTCAGTTTAACAGTGTTTCCTCCGACATTGGTGCGTCTGGCTTCCGGGTTAAGCGGCGGGTGTTAAGAAGCATGGTTTGGCGGTCTAAACCTGAAATATATTTTCCAGAACCAAAAATATAGTATGTTCAGCTGTTGGAAGCTGGTGGACAAAACTGAAAGTAAAAGATGCAAAAACTAAACTTAAGAAGGGGAAGCATAGAAATAAATCACATAGAACACATCTACAGATATCTTTCATATTTCTTACATATTGCAGCTGTAAATGAGAATGACAGATCTATAATTCATATTTCTTACATATTGCAGCTGTAAATGAGAATGACAGATCTATAATTCATATTTCTTACATAT
This sequence comes from Thymallus thymallus, assembly GCA_023634145.1. Taxonomy (NCBI): domain Eukaryota; kingdom Metazoa; phylum Chordata; class Actinopteri; order Salmoniformes; family Salmonidae; genus Thymallus; species Thymallus thymallus. Next base: position 42,128,563 of record CM042397.1, on the reverse strand, counting down.
TGCAGCTGTAAATGAGAATGACAGATCTATTATTCATATTTCTTACATATTGCAGCTGTAAATGAGAATGACAGATCTATAATTCATATTTCTTACATATTGCAGCTTTAAATGGAAAAGCACCATAGCAGGCAATTGTCGCATCTATTTTCTATGCAAACTTTCTAAATGTCGACAAAAAAATGACTGGACAAGTTAATGGAAACATAGCTAGTGTCATAAGTAGTGGTCGTAGTCATCTAACAGTCTGTCTCTCCCTCTCTCCTTCTCTCAGGATGCCAGGGTACTGTGTAGCGATGGGAGAGGGTTGGGACCGCTCTCCCCTGTAGGATGGTCGCTCACAGGACTGTTGAAGAACAAGACACAACTCCTTCATCATCACCTCCAAGACCCAGGGACACCTCCACCCTCCTCTCGACTCCGCACTCCGACGACCACGCAACCTCACCACCATCTTCATCCTCTTCATCAGTCCACCACTCGTCCCAGTCACATCGTCAGCACCCGTCCAACCAGTGTGTGGCGTCCCCTATCCCAGTACCAGACCAGTTAGACCACCAGCCCCTCCCGGTCCCAGTCTCCACCCACTTTCCTCTGTTCCGCTGCCAAGGAGACTTCCAGATAATCACCCAGACGGCCTCCATGTTGGAGCGCTCTGGCTTCTACTGGGGCCCCCTAGGGGTAGAGGAGGTAAGTACACTATACATCCATCACCCCTCAGAGCCTGGTTCCTCTCTAGGTTTCTTCCTAGGTTCCTGCCTATCTAGGGAGTTGTTCCTAGACACCGTGCTTCTACATCTGCATTGCTTGCTGTTTGGGGTTTTAGGCTGGGTTTCTGTATAGCACTATAAAATACATTTGATTGATTGATCAAACGTTATTTATATAACCATAGAGAAAAGGAACAGAGACAGCTGTCAATAATGTATTAACTGCACATACACATTTCAATACAACTAGATTATATGAATCTCTATTGTTGATGTAAACGGGCATGTTATGGAATGGTCCAGAATCTCTATTGTTGATGTAAACGGGCATGTTATGGAATGGTCCAGAATCTCTATTGTTGATGTAAACGGGCATGTTATGGAATGGTCCAGAATCTCTATTGTTGATGTAAATGGCATGTTATGGAATGGTCCAGAATCTCTATTGTTGATGTAAACGGGCATGTTATGGAATGGTCCAGAATCTCTATTGTTGATGTAAACGGGCATGTTATGGAATGGTCCAGAATCTCTATTGTTGATGTAAATGGCATGTTATGGAATGGTCCAGAATCTCTATTGTTGATGTAAATGGCATGTTATGGAATGGTCCAGAATCTCTATTGTTGATGTAAACGGGCATGTTATGGAATGGTCCAGAATCTCTATTGTTGATGTAAATGGCATGTTATGGAATGGTCCAGAATCTTTATTGTTGATATAAATGGCATGTTAAAGGTCCAGACACCTTTTTTGTGATTTCATGTTTTTGAGAAACTGCAGATCACTTGTTGTGGTTTCCTGGTTGTGTAGTATGGGGTCTGAAAACCCTGAACAAAGGCTCCAAAGATCTCCTGTTAGAAACGGCAAAACTCTCAGTATAGTGATGCAGGTCTTTATATGTTGTACACATTAAATTGTGTCATTCAGAACTGTATCCATTACATTCCATTTATATCAAACATTTATATTTGGTTGTAAAAAATAACTTCTCCTTTGAAGTATTTAACCTATTTGGGCCTTAGAACTTGACATATTAAACAGGAATTATTCATTTATTACATTACATTTATGTGTTTTAATTACTGTTATCATCTTGAAACTCAATGAAATTCATTATTGATTGATTTGATATTTGTTCCTCCGCAGGCTCACAGCCGACTGAAGGACGTTGCCACAGGAACATTCTTGATCCGGGACAGCCGTCAGAAAGACGTCTTCTTCACGTTGTCCTACCGCTCGGCCAGAGGCCCCGTCAGCGTACGCATCATCTATAAGGGACAGCACTTCAGCCTGGCAGGAAGTGAGCACTCCTTCCCCGGCCTCTTCGTCCTGCTGGAACATTACATCACTTCCTCTAAGAAAAGCCTGAGTGTTCCGTACAGGAAACAGCGCCCAACGCTCCAGGAGCTGTGCAGGAAACGGGTCGTGGAGTCGTGCAGCGGCGAGGTGGAGCGGGTTGGGAGGGTCCCCGTCAACTTAATCCTGAAAGACTTCCTGTTAGAGTTCCCATACAGGATATGATGTCACAGGGGATGCCGTTGAGGCGGGACTTGGCTAACGGAGAGTCGAGACCCAATGGAGTTTCAGGACTAAAAACTATTTGGATTGGCTTGGTACTTAAGAATTTTGGGTTGGTTGCTTTGGAACTAGAGACTGGGTCATGGTTAGAAACGTGGTCAGCGTCCAAAACTGCACCCTATTCTCGACATAGTGCACTACTTTTGGCAATGGTCATGGAGTATAGTGAGCCATGTCACAGTTGGTCTTGGTTGGGTTCATCCGGTTGGTCCCTGCAGGATTTTAAGGACCGTATGTGGACCACAACAACCGGTTATGGAGCGTCTGCATTAAAGAACTACTGGCGTGGTGGTGTTATGAACCAGGCCGCTGACCGTGTGAGGTGGACAGTACGGTCCACGTTAGGGTTAGTAGACCGGCTCCATTGTACGCAGGGCTGGGTTTGCTGTAGCAGAAAAACTGAGCCACAACAACAATACTTTACTGGCAATGTTTACAATGTTGTTAACCATCTTTACAATGTTCACAAAGACCAGGAATGTTTACGCTACACAATATTACAGTACTGTATGTATAACTGTGTACTCTCTGGTACAAACTTGTATAGCTGTGTACTATGTAGTACTAGCATCATATCTGCTGTGCAGACTCTCTCCCCTAGGAGTGTTTTAATGGATAATAAATGTGAAGTTTATATTTCAGCCTCGCCTTCCTGTCGGTCTGTGTGTTGCTGTAAGACAATAGAAGAGACCTGAAGCCCAGAACAGATCTAGAGCCAGCTAGGTTATAAAGCAGGAAGTGACCTGAAGCCCAGAACAGATCTAGAGCCAGCTAGGTTATAAAGCAGGAAGTGACCTGAAGCCCAGAACAGATCTAGAGCCAGCTAGGTTATAAAGCAGGAAGTGACCTGAAGCCCAGAACAGATCTAGAGCCAGCTAGGTTATAAAGCAGGAAGTGACCTGAAGCCCAGAACAGATCTAGAGCCAGCTAGGTTATAAAGCAGGAAGTGACCTGAAGCCCAGAACAGATCTAGAGCCAGCTAGGTTATAAAGCAGGAAGTGACCTGAAGCCCAGAACAGATCTAGAGCCAGCTAGGTTATAAAGCAGGAAGTGACCTGAAGCCCAGAACAGATCTAGAGCCAGCTAGGTTATGAAGCAGGAAGTGACCTGAAGCCCAGAACAGATCTAGAGCCAGCTAGGTTATAAAGCAGGAAGTGACCTGAAGCCCAGAACAGATCTAGAGCCAGCTAGGTTATAAAGCAGGAAGTGACCTGAAGCCCAGAACAGATCTAGAGCCAGCTAGGTTATAAAGCAGGAAGTGACCTGAAGCCCAGAACAGATCTAGAGCCAGCTAGGTTATAAAGCAGGAAGTGACCTGAAGCCCAGAACAGATCTAGAGCCAGCTAGGTTATAAAGCAGGAAGTGACCTGAAGCCCAGAACAGATCTAGAGCCAGCTAGGTTATAAAGCAGGAAGTGACCTGAAGCCCAGAACAGATCTAGAGCCATCTAGGTTATAAAGCAGGAAGTGACCTGAAGCCCAGAACAGATCTAGAGCCAGCTAGGTTATAAAGCAGGAAGTGACCTGAAGCCCAGAACAGATCTAGAGCCAGCTAGGTTATGAAGCAGGAAGTGACCTGAAGCCCAGAACAGATCTAGAGCCAGCTAGGTTATGAAGCAGGAAGTGACCTGAAGCCCAGAACAGATCTAGAGCCAGCTAGGTTATGAAGAAGGAAGTGACCTGAAGCCCAGAACAGATCTAGAGCCAGCTAGGTTATAAAGCAGGAAGTGACCTGAAGCCCAGAACAGATCTAGAGCCAGCTAGGTTATAAAGCAGGAAGTGACCTGAAGCCCAGAACAGATCTAGAGCCAGCTAGGTTATAAAGCAGGAAGTGACCTGAAGCCCAGAACAGATCTAGAGCCAGCTAGGTTATAAAGCAGGAAGTGACCAGTTAAACAACCATAGGGAGGTCAACTCGCAGCTCTAGAGTGTGTGTGTGTGTGTGTGTCAAACTGATGTACTCGTAGTTATTCATCAGTCAGACCGACAGAAAGTGTATGTGGTTGCTGTGACAACGCTGGGTACAGTAGGTAACCGCAGTGACGCATCAAGGTGACAGGTGGGCTGAGCTATGATAGTAAACGCTCTGTGTGTGTGTGGTGTCTTAGCATATTACCAGGAATGGAGGGAAGTGAAGAAGAGGTGTCAGAGAGGCGGAGTGCCAGCATGTCTCGCCGTGTGTGTGTCTGTCAGAGAGGCGGAGTGCCAGAATGTCTCGCCGTGTGTGTGTCTGTCAGAGAGGCGGAGTGCCAGAATGTCTCGCCGTGTGTGTGTCTGTCAGAGAGGCGGAGTGCCAGCATGTCTCGCCGTGTGTGTGTCTGTCAGAGAGGCGGAGTGCCAGCATGTCTCGCCGTGTGTGTGTCTGTCAGAGAGGCGGAGTGCCAGCATGTCTCGCCGTGTGTGTGTCTGTCAGAGAGGCAGAGTGCCAGAATGTCTCGCCGTGTGTGTGTCTGTCAGAGAGGCGGAGTGCCAGAATGTCTCGCCGTGTGTGTGTCTGTCAGAGAGGCGGAGTGCCAGAATGTCTCGCCGTGTGTGTGTCTGTCAGAGAGGCGGAGTGCCAGCATGTCTCGCCGTGTGTGTGTCTGTCAGAGAGGCGGAGTGCCAGCATGTCTCGCCGTGTGTGTGTCTGTCAGAGAGGCGGAGTGCCAGCATGTCTCGCCGTGTGTGTGTCTGTCAGAGAGGCGGAGTGCCAGAATGTCTCGCCGTGTGTGTGTCTGTCAGAGAGGCGGAGTGCCAGAATGTCTCGCCGTGTGTGTGTCTGTCAGAGAGGCGGAGTGCCAGAATGTCTCGCCGTGTGTGTGTCTGTCAGAGAGGCGGAGTGCCAGAATGTCTCGCCGTGTGTGTCTGTCAGAGAGGCGGAGTGCCAGCTCCTCTCCTCTCTTGGTCTTCTCTCCCGGTCTCCTCTCCCGGTCTCCTCTCCCGGTCTCCTCTCCCGGTCTCCTCTCCCGGTCTCCTCTCCTGGTCTCTTCTCCTCTCGGTCTTCTCTCTCGGTCTCGGTCTCCTCTCCTGGTATCCTCGCCTCTACCGGTCTCCTCGCCTCTCCCGGTCTCCTCGCCTCGCCTCCACTCCTGGTCTCTGTTCCTCTCCTGGTCTCCGTTCCTCTCCTGGTCTCCACACCTCTCCTAGTCTTCACACCTCTCCTGGTCACCGCGCCTCTCCTCTCCTGGTCTCCGGTCGTCTCCTCTCCACTCCTCTCTCAGGCTCAGTCTCCTCTCCTCTCCTGGTATCTTCTCCTCTCTTGGTCTCCTCTCTTGGTCTCGTCTCCTCTCCTCTGCTCTGCTTTCCTGGTCTCCTCTCCTCTCTTGGTCTCCACTCCTGCTCTCCTCTCCTGGTATCCTCTCGTCTCCTCTCCTCTCTTGGTCTCCTCTCCTCTCTTGGTCTCCACTCCTCTCTTGGTCTCCTCTCCTCTCCTGGTCTCCTCTCCTCTCCTGGTCTCCTCTTCTCTCCCGGTCTCCTCTCCCCGGTCTCCTCTCCTCTCCCCGGTCTCCTCGCCTCTCCCGTCTCCTCGCCTCCTCTCCTCTCCTCTTTTGGTCTCCTCTCCTTTTCTCTCTCGGTCTCTTCTCCTCTCCTCTCTCGGTCTCTTCTCCTCTCCTCTCCTGGTCTCCTCTCCTCTCCCCGGTCTCCTCTCCCAAGTCACCTCTCCTCTCCCAAGTCTCCTCTCCTCTCCCAAGTCTCCTCTCCTCTCCCCGGTCTCCTCTCCCTGTCTCCTCTCCTGGTCTCCTCTCCTGGTCTCCTGTCTCGGTCTCCTCTCTGTCTCCTCTCCTGGTTTCCTCTCCTCTCCCGGTCTACTCTCCTGGTCTCCTCTCCTCTCTTGGTCTCCTCTCCTGGTTTCCTCTCCTCTCTTGGTCTCCTCTCCTTTCCTCTCTCTGTCTCCTCTCCTCTCCCGGTCTCCTCTCCCGGTCTCCTCTCCTCTCCCGGTCTCCTCTCCTCTCCCCGGTCTCCTCTCCTCTCCCCGGTCTCCTCTCCTCTCCCCGGTCTCCTCTCCCCGGTCTCCTCTCCTCTCCACGGTCTCCTCTCCTCGGTCTCCTCTCCTCTCCCCTCCCCGATCTCCTCGGTCTCCTCTCCCCTCCCCGATCTCCTCTCCCCGGTCTCCTCTCCCCACCCCGATCTCCTCTCCCCGGTCTCCTCTCCCCAGTCTCCTCTCCTCTCCTGGTCTCCCGGTCTCCTCTCCTCTCTGTCTCCTCTCCTGGTTTCTTCTCCTCTCCCGGTCTCCTCTCCTCTCCCGGTCTCCTCTCCTCTCCTGGTCTCCTCTCCTCTCTCTGTCTCCTCTCTCTGTCTCCTCTCTGTCTCCTCTCTCACTCTCCTCTCTGTCTCCTCTCAGTCTCCTCTCCTCTCCTCTCCCAGTCTCCTCTCTTCTCCTCTCAGCTATGTAGGCCTGTCTTACCAATACAATAATATTGGGCTTGTTCAACATTGAAGCTGACGTGGCAGGCGACTACTTTGCATCATAACTACACATTATTATTGGTAGATTAGTCAGTCAGTAACATTTTACCCAAAGTGCATCAAACATTAAATGCTCTGAAACACGAGTCCTCTTTATGGGCTGTGGTTAGACAAACACATCACACATTCAGCAGCCTCCCATTACCAGGAACACACACAAACACAAACACACACACACAAACATTTCCCTGAAGGGACTGAGCTAGAACAGAACAGACAGCCGGTGACAGACCACTTTCCATCTCTCTCTGCTTTGATGTACAGTTCTCTCCCCTACTGGTCTTAATGTCTCTCACTGTGTGTGTGTGTGAGATCCCCAGTCTAACAGGTCTCTTCTTGTCACTCTGTTGCTCCATGGTGAGCTCTCTCCCCTCCCCCTCTCCCCTCCTCCTCCCCCTTCCTGTCTTCTAGGCCACGCTGCAGAGAGAGAACAGTAGAGAGAGTGACAGAGACAGGCAGACATCTCTGCATCTAATTGTAGGAAGTTGAACCAAGTTGACATCCATGTTGTGTCTTTGAAACATCCCTTATAGAGCTAGCTAGGTATTCTAACCATGTTGACATCCATGTTGTGTCTTTGAAACATCCCTTATAGAGCTAGCAAGGTATTCTAACCATGTTGACATCCATGTTGTGTCTTTGAAACATCCCTTATAGAGCTAGCAAGGTATTCTAACCATGTTGACATCCATGTTGTGTCTTTGAAACATCCCTTCAATACTAACTTCAAATAACAGTACTGCAGGTCTAAGTCAGTCAGTATATAACTTGTTAATAACAGTACTGCAGGTCTAAGTCAGTCAGTATATAACTTGTTAATAAAAGTTATGCAGGTCTAAGTCAGTCAGTATATAACTTGTTAATAATAGTACTGCAGGTCTAAGTCAGTCAGTATATAACTTTTTAATAACAGTACTGCAGGTCTAAGTCAGTCAGTATATAACTTGTTAATAACAGTACTGCAGGTCTAAGTCAGTCAGTATATAACTTGTTAATAACAGTTCTGCAGGTCTAAGTCAGTCAGTATATAACTTGTTAATAACAGTACTGCAGGTCTAAGTCAGTCAGTATATAACTTGTTAATAACAGTTCTGCAGGTCTTAAGTCAGTCAGTATATAACTTGTTAATAACAGTACTGCAGGTCTAAGTCAGTCAGTATATAACTTGTTAATAACAGTACTGCAGGTCTAAGTCAGTCAGTATATAACTTGTTAATAACAGTTCTGCAGGTCTAAGTCAGATCTTGAATGAATCCTTTCTCTGTTGTCGAGGTAGAGAGAGAGAGAGACAGAGAGAGATAGATGTCGAGGTAGAGAGAGAGAGACAGAGAGAGAGAGACAGAGAGATGTCGAGGTAGAGAGACAGAGAGAGAGAGAGAGATATCAAGGTAGAGAGAGAAAGAGAGACAGAGAGAGAGGGGCAGAGAGAGAGAGACAGAGAGATGTCGAGGTAGAGAGAGAGAGAGATATCAAGGTAGAGAGAGAAAGAGAGACCGAGAGAGAGAGGCAGAGAGAGAGAGACAGAGAGATGTCGAGGTAGAGAGAGAGACAGAGAGAGAGAGAGAGAGAGAGAGAGAGATATCAAGGTAGAGAGAGAGACAGAGAGAGAGGCAGAGAGAGAGAGACAGAGAGAGAGAGATATCAAGGTAGAGAGAGGCAGAGAGAGAGAGAGGCAGAGAGAGAGAGGCAGAGAGAGAGAGACAGAGAGAGAGATGTCGAGGTAGAGAGAGTGACAGAGAGAGAGAGAGAGAGAGAGAGATATCAAGGTAGAGAGAGAGAGAGAGACAGAGAGAGGCAGAGAGAGAGAGGCAGAGAGAGAGAGACAGAGAGAGAGAGAGATGTCGAGGTAGAGAGAGAGAGACAGAGAGAGAGAGAGATGTCGAGGTAGAGAGAGAGAGACAGAGAGAGAGAGATATCAAGGTAGAGAGAGAGAGAGAGACAGAGAGAGAGAGGCAGAGAGAGAGAGAGAGAGAGGAAGAGAGATGGAGGGAGAGAGAGAGGGAGAGAGAGAGAGGGAGGAGTCACCATCATTAAACAGAACCACTCAACTTATTGATCTGTTGTTTTATTATTGATGACATTTGTTAATGAATAACCTATCGATTAGCTTGTTAGATTATTGCAGTTAGAAAGCTTCTGTAGTATCTGTGGGTGTGTCCTCTCTACTCAGGCTGTGGGTGTGTCCTCTCTACTCAGGCTGTGGGTGTGTCCTCTCTACTCAGGCTGTGGGTGTGTCCTCTCTACTCAGGCTGTGGGTGTGTCCTCTCTACTCAGGCTGTGGGTGTGTCCTCTATACTCAGGCTGTGGGTGTGTCCTCTCTACTCAGGCTGTGGGTGTGTCCTCTCTACTCAGGCTGTGGGTGTGTCCTCTACTCAGGCTGTGGGTGTGTCCTCTACTCAGGCTGTGTCTGTAGGTGTGTCCTCTCTACTCAGGCTGTGTCTGTGGGTGTGTCCTCTTTCAGAGGTGTGTCTTTCTCTGCTTCCTCTCCAGTGGGTGTGTCCTGACCAGTCTCCTCCCCTTCTGATGCAGCTGCATCCAGAGAAAGGGGTGTGTCTCCCTTTGCCTCTGGGGGCGTATCTTGCTCAGTGGGCGTTCCCATCTCTGCTTCAGCTGTCTCTTGAATGGTTGTTTCAGTCTCCGCCTCCTCTTCCTCCATCGCCGCCCCTTCCACTTCCTCATTTGGCTCCTTCCCTTCTCTCTTTTCTAGCCCCTCCTCCTTTTCCACCCCCCCATCTTCCTCCTCCTCCTCCTCCTCCTCTCTGATAGCCATATCAGTGCCGAGGTGTGTGTGTGAGCTGAGTGTGTGTAGGTGTGGGGGGTCAGCAGGGGGTAGCAGGGTCAGTGACTCTACACTCAGAGAGTCTGTGTTGTTGTCTGTCAGTAGAGAGATGTTAGGCTGGGAGGCAGGGGTGAGGCTGGGGGCCAGGGATGAGGCTGGGGGCCAGGGGTGAGGCTGGGGGCAAGACCCGAATAACTCCCCTCCTCCTCCCTCTCCACCGAAGGACGAAGGAGGAGTGTGCTCCAAAAACGTCTCGTCATCTGAGGAGGAGAAGAGAGGGTTAATGTTAGCTCATACAGTTAGCTGCAGGTACAGATATCTGCTATCTAAGCCTAGAATCTACAGTCGTGGTCAAAGGTTATTGTAGTATTGGTCTCCACAAAGTTTGCTGCTTCAGTGTTCTTAGATCTTTATGTCAGTAGTTACTATGGTAACACTGAAGTATAATTACAAGTATTACATAAGTGTCAAAGGCTTTCATTGACAATGACATTCAGTTTATGCAAATAGTTAATATTTGCAGTGTTGACTCTTCTTTTTAAAGACCTCTGCAATACATCCTGGAATGCTGTCAATTAACTTCTGGGCCACATCCTGACTGATGGCAGGCCATTCTTGCATAATCAATGCTTGGAGTTTGTCAGAAGTTGTGGGTTTTTGTTTGTCCACCCGCCTCTTGAGGATCGACCACAAGTTCTCAATGGGATTAAGGTCTGGGGAGTTTCCTGGCCATGGACCCAAAATGTCAATGTTTTGTTCCCCGAGCCACTTAGTTATCACTTTTGCCTTATGGCAAGGTGCTCCATCATGCTGGAAAAGGCATTGGTCGTCACCAAACTGTTCTTGGATGGTTGGGAGAAGTTGCTCTCGGAGGATGTGTTGGTACCATTCTTTATTCATGGCTGTGTTCTTAGGCAAAATTGTGAGTGAGCCCACTCCCTTGGCTGAGAAGCAACACCACACATGAATGGTCTCTGAGTATGCTTTACTTTTGGCATGACACAGGACTGATGGTAGCGCTCACCTTGTCTTCTCCGGACAAGGTGTTTTCCGGATGGCCCAAACAATCGGAAAGGGGATTCATCAGAGAAAATGACTCTACCCCAGTCCTCAGCAGTCCAATCCCTGTACCTTTTGCAGAATATCAGTCTGTCCCTGATGTTTTTCCTGGAGAGAAGTGGATTCTTTGCTGCCCTTCTTGACACCAGGCCATCCTCCAAAGGTCTTTGCCTCACTGTGCGTGCAGATGCACTCACACCTGCCTGCTGCCATTCCTGAGCAAGCTCTGCACTGGTGGTGCCCCGATCCCGCAGCTGAATCAACTTTAGGAGACGGTCCTGGTGCTTGCTGATCACTCTCACCTGGACAATGCAGGTTGCACTGTGAGGGTCATGTTTTTTTGACTTCTCCAGTGCCTTCAATACCATTCAGCCCCTGCTACTGGGTGAGAAGATGAGGAGGATGAAAGTGGAAGCACCCTTAGTCTCCTGGGTCACGGACTACCTGACCGGTAGGCCACAATTTGTGCGACTACAGAGCTGTGTGTCAGAACGGGCAGTTAGCAACACAGGGGCCCCACAGGGTACGGTCCTGTCCCCCTTCATGTTCACCCTCTACACCTCAGACTTCAGATATAACTCTGAAACATGCCACCTACAGAAGTTCTCGGATGACTCTGCTATTGTAGGGTGCATCAGGGGTGGGCAGGAGGTGGAGTACAGGAGCACAATCAGTGACTTTGTGTTGTGTTGTGAGCAGAACCACCTTCAGTTCATCATCAGCAAAACTAAGGAGATGGTGGTGGACTTCAGGAGAACCAAGGCACAACTGACTGCAGTCCCTATAAAGGGGATGGATGTGGAAATGGTTGAGTCATACAAGTTCTTGGGTGTCCATATGGACAACAGACTGGAATGGGCTGGTAACACCGGGGCCCTGTACAAAAAGGGCCAGAGCCGACTCTACTTTCTGAGGAGGCTCAGGTCCTTCAACGTGTGCAGTAAACTACTGCATACCTTCTACCAGTCTGTGGTGGCCAGTGCCATCTTTTTTGCAGTGGTGTGCTGGGGAGCAAACATCAAAGCCGGTGATGCTTCTCGGGTAAATAAGCTGATCAGGAAGGCTAGCTCTGTCCTGGGGATGAGCCTTGACACTCTAGAGGAGGTGGCGGTGCGACGGATCCTGGCCAAACTGCTGGCCATCATGGACAACGTCACCCACCCTCTGCACGCTATGGTTATGACGCAGAGGAGCACTTTCAGTCACAGACTGATCCCACCACGGTGTGCCAGAGAGCGCTACAGGAGGTCCTTCCTGCCGGCGGCTATGAGACTGTATAATGCCTCACCGGGGTGCCGTGCCGTCGGCAACATAGATCTGGAACTGTTGGGGTGCTAGGACTTAGTTTAACAATTATGCATCCATCCGTGAGTAACTCTGGTCCGTCAGCACTCATCCACTCAGGACCTATTTATTCATACAGGTCTGTATATACATACTCATGTACAGTTGTTATATTATATCACATATAATATAACAATTAGTTCTAGTTTGGCGCCGCCCTGAGTGGTCGCCTTTTAAGCAGCTCCCGTTGTCCCGTTGTTCGTGCATTAATTGTTGTTTTAGTTCGTTTTCTTTCGTCTATTTTCTTTAGTTTTATTTTTTATTTTGCTACAGTCGAACTATAACAGTTCAGGATTATGGAGTTTATGGATTTTATCGCAGCTGAACGTCGACAGGAGTCGTCAACTGTTATTGTTTACAACCGAGCCCAGCTCCTGGATTTAGCCCACGCAGCGCTGCTGCTCCCCAGGGAAAAGTTTGATATTCCGGACGAATTGAAAAGACGACGCCGTGGACGCAGGGCGGGATTGAAATGTAAGGCAAAGCGGAGGAGGTTCAAGTACAAGCCGGTTATACCGTCTATTATTATGGGCAATGTGAGGTGTCTACATAACAAGATGGATGAGTTGGCGGGACTTGTTCGTGGACAAAGGATTTATCGGGAAGCTAGCCTAATGTGTTTTACTGAGACTTGGCTGAACGATAACATCCCCATACAGAACGTCACTATCGACGGTTTCCAGACCATCACAGCGGACAGGGATCGCGTCTCTTCCGGTAAGAGTAAGGGTGGTGGGCTGGCTTTATTAGTTAACAACAGATGGTGTCATCCCAAACATATTACTCTTAAGGAACAGTTTTGTAGCCCGGACATTGAACTGCTAGCCGTTAGCCTGAGACCCTACTATCTACCTAGGGAATTCACGGCGGCCATTGCTGTTATTGTTTACATCCCGCCCTCTGCTGACGCAAACGCAGCGTGTGACGTCATCCACTCTGTTATCGCGAGGTTACAGACAGCGCATCCCAGTGCTTTCTTTGCAATTTCGGGGGATTTTAACCATGCATCTCTCTCTTCAACGCTGCCCACGTTCAAACAGTTCGTGAAGTGCCCAACCAGGAATAATAAAACTCTGGACTTGTTATATGCTAATGTGAAGGATGCATACAACTCCACTGCACTCCCTCCCCTCGGCAGATCAGATCACAACCTTGTCCACCTCACCCCACTCTACAGGCCTATGGTCCAACAGCAGCCTGCAACCACCAGGACTATTAGGAGATGGTCCCCGGAGGCGAATGAGGCCCTACAGGACTGCTTTGAAACAACAGACTGGGATGTGTTCTGTGAGGCTCATGGGGAGGACATCGATGGACTCACTGACTGCATAACAGACTATATTAATTTTTGTGTAGACAACACTGTACCCACCAGGAAGGTACGCTGTTTCCCAAACAATAAACCCTGGGTCACCAGCGACCTGAAGGCCCTGCTGAATGAGAAGAAGAGGGCCTTCAAGGAGAAGGACAAGGACAAATTGAAATGCGTCCAGAGGGAGCTGAAGTTGCGGATTGCTGAGGGGAAGAGAGTGTATAAGGAGAAGATGGAGGACAAGCTGAGGCAGAGCCAGGTGAGAGAGGTGTGGAAGGGTATGAGAAATATCACTGGCTTCAAAAAGTCAAACAGTGGGCAGACGGAGGGGACCCAGGACAGAGCCAATGAGCTGAACCAATTTTTTAACAGGTTCGATACTGGCCCTGTCCACCTCCCCTCCAGCTCCCCAGACCACACACCCTCACAGCTATCCCACCCCCACTTTGCTCACAGCACCTCTGCTGAGACAATCAGTGACCCCACCTCCGCCCCTGCCCCCCCTGGACTGATCCTCAACACCCCCCTTCCCCCCACCTCCCTACCTGGGCTGGCTTTCACCACCAACCAAGTGAAGAGAGAGCTGGAGAGACTACACCAGTGGAAAGCGGCGGGCCCTGATGGCATCAGCCCAAGGGTGCTGAGGGTCTGTGCTGACCAACTGTGTGGAATACTCCAGCGTCTTTTCAACCTTAGCCTGAGCCTAGAAAGGGTCCCTGTGCTGTGGAAAACATCCTGCCTCGTCCCAGTGCCCAAGAAGGCACACCCCACTGTCCTGAATGACTTCAGACCTGTAGCGCTAACATCCCACATCATGAAGACCCTGGAAAGGTTAGTCCTCGCTCACCTCAGACCCCTGGTGTGTTCATCAATGGACCCCCTGCAGTTTGCATACCAGCGCAACATCGGGGTGGATGATGCAATCATCTACCTTCTGCAGAGGGCCTACTCTCACCTGGACAACGCAGGTTGCACTGTGAGGGTCATGTTTTTTGACTTCTCCAGTGCCTTCAATACCATTCAGCCCCTGCTACTGGGTGAGAAGATGAGGAGGATGGAAGTGGAAGCACCCTTAGTCTCCTGGGTCACGGACTACCTGACCGGTAGGCCACAATTTGTGCGACTACAGAGCTGTGTGTCAGAACGGGCAGTTAGCAACACAGGGGCCCCCCAGGGTACGGTCCTGTCCCCCTTCCTGTTCACCCTCTACACCTCAGACTTCAGATATAACTCTGAGACATGCCACCTACAGAAGTTCTCAGATGACTCTGCTATTGTAGGGTGCATCAGGGTTGGGCAGGAGGAGGAGTACAGGAGCACAATCAGTGACTTTGTGTTGTGGTGTGAGCAGAACCACCTTCAGCTCAACATCAGCAAAACTAAGGAGATGGTGGTGGACTTCAGGAGAACCAAGGCACAACTGACTGCAGTCCCTATAAAGGGGATGGATGTGGAAATGGTTGAGTCATACAAGTTCTTGGGTGTCCATATGGACAACAGACTGGAATGGGCTGGTAACACCGGGGCCCTGTACAAAAAGGGCCAGAGCCGACTCTACTTTCTGAGGAGGCTCAGGTCCTTCAACGTGTGCAGTAAACTACTGCATACCTTCTACCAGTCTGTGGTGGCCAGTGCCATCTTTTTTGCAGTGGTGTGCTGGGGAGCAAACATCAAAGCCGGTGATGCTTCTCGGGTAAATAAGCTGATCAGGAAGGCTAGCTCTGTCCTGGGGATGAGCCTTGACACTCTAGAGGAGGTGGCGGAGAGACGGATCCTGGCCAAACTGCTGGCCATCATGGACAACGTCACCCACCCTCTGCACGCTATGGTTATGACGCAGAGGAGCTCTTTCAGTCACAGACTGATCCCACCACGGTGTGCCAGAGAGCGCTACAGGAGGTCCTTCCTGCCGGCGGCTATGAGACTATATAATGCCTCACCGGGGTGCCGTGCCGTCGGCAACATAGATCTGGAACTGTTGGGGTGCTAGGACCTAGTTTAACAATTATGCATCCATCCGTGAGTAACTCTGTTCCGTCAGCACTCATCCACTCAGGACCTACTTATTCATACAGGTCTGTATATACATACCCATGTACAGTTGTTATATTATATCACATGCAATATTGTAAGTAATTATTGGACCTAGGCATTCACTCAGGAATGCATATTAGTATCCTGCCAGTTGCACCTTTTCTCATTGCTTTTAGTATATCAAATGTGCAATAAGTGCAGTTGTCTGTAATTAAACCCGGCGCACTAAGGACTGTATTTTAAGGGAATTACTATTATTACCCCAATGATATCATACACACATTTAGCTATTAAAGTATCTCTTCCTGTCATTTACCTGTACAGTTTGTGTAAACATGCAAGTATTCACTCATCTGTAAATATAACTGTATACCTAACTGTACAGCTAATTTAACCATGCAAAATTTTCACTTACCTGTTCATTTACCCAGTCTGTCTATTAAGTAAACTATTATTACCCTCGCTCATATCATACGCATTAGCTACTGAAGTATTTCTCTGCCATCAACCTGTATAGTATAGTTAACCATCCAACATCCACCAATGTATAGTGTACATATTCAGCCAACCACTCATACTATGCAATGTCCTTTTATAGCTTTTTTTTGCACTCCAGGTATCCTGTATTTCTATACTTTTTCATACTGCCGCTCTATGTATCATATACCGTGTATCTGTCTTTTGTGTACTTTCGTTGTGGCATTTTGCACCTGCCCTGTGTTTTTGTTGTAGCTGCTTGATAATGAAATTTCCCCCCCGGGGGATCAATAAAGTACCTATCTATCTATCTATCTATCATGCAATATTGTAAGTAATTATTGGACGTAGGCATTCACTCAGGAGTGCATATTAGTATCCTGCCAGTTGCACCTTTTCTCATTGCTTTTAGTATATCGAATGTGCAATAAGTGCAGTTGTCTGTAATTAAACCCTGCGCACTAAGGACTGTATTTTAAGGGAATTACTATTATTACCCCAAATGATATCATACACACATTTAGCTATTAAAGTATCTCTTCCTGTCATTTACCTGTACAGTTTGTGTAAACATGCAAGTATTCACTTATCTGTAAATATAACTGTATACCTAACTGTACAGCTAATTTAACCATGCAAAATTTTCACTTACCTGTTCATTTACCCAGTCTGTCTATTAAGTAAACTATTATTACCCTCACTCATATCATACGCATTTTTAGCTACTGAAGTATTTCTCTGCCATCGACCTGTATAGTATAGTTAACCATCCAACATCCACCAATGTATAGTGTACATATTCAGCCAACCACCCATACTATGCAATGTCCTTTTTATAGCTTTTTTTTGCACTCCAGATATCTTGTATTTCTATACTTTTTCATACTGCCGCTCTATGTATCATGTACCGTGTATCTGTCTTTTGTGTATTTTCGTTGTGGCATTTTGCACCTGCCCTGTGTTTTGTTGTAGCTGCTTGACAATGAAATTTCCCCCCCGGGGGATCAATAAAGTATCTATCTATCTATCTATCTATCTATCTATCTATCTATCTATCTATCTATCTATCTATCTATCTATCTATCTATCTATCTATCTATCTATCTATCTATCTATCTATCTATCTATCTATCTATCTATCTATCTATCTATCTATCTATCTATTCTGGAGTATATGCAAATTGCCATCATCAACACTGAGGCAGCAAACTTTGTGGAGACCAATACTTGTGTCATTCTCAACACTTTTGACCACGACTGTACAGCGAATGATCGCTACAGGTGACTGCTATCTAAGCATACCATCTAGAGCTAATGATAGTTACAGATAACTACTATCTAAGCCTAGCATGTAGAGCTAATGATAGTTACAGATAACTACTATCTAAACCTAGCATCTAGAGCTAATGATAGTTACAGATAACTACTATCTAAGCCTAGCATGTAGAGCTAATGATATCACTGTAAATAGCAGCTATAGCAGTTAACATCTACTGCTAGCATATACAGCGGGTGAAATAAGTATTGAACACGTCACCATTTTTCTCAGTAAATATATTTCCAAAGGTGCTATTGACATGCAATTTTCACCAGATGTTGGTAACAACCCAAGTAATCCATATATACAAAGATGGTGGTGTGTTACCTGTAGGACTGTTAGCTGATATAGTACTGGTGGTGTGTTACCTGATATAGTACTGGTGGTGTGTTAGCTGATATAGTACTGGTGGTGTGTTACCTGTAGGACTGTTAGTTGATATAGTACTGGTGGCGTGTTACCTGTAGGGCTGTTACCTGATATAGTACTGGTGGTGTGTTACCTGATATAGTACTGGTGGTGTGTTACCTGTAGGGCTGTTAGCTGATATAGTACTGGTGGTGTGTTACCTGTAGGGCTGTTAGCTGATATAGTACTGGTGGTGTGTTACCTGTAGGACTGTTAGCTGATATAGTACTGGTGGTGTGTTACCTGTAGGGCTGTTAGCTGATATAGTACTGGTGGTGTGTTACCTGATATAGTACTGGTGGTGTGTTACCTGTAGGACTGTTAGCTGATATAGTACTGGTGGTGTGTTACCTGATATAGTACTGGTGGTGTGTTACCTGTAGGACTGTTAGCTGATATAGTACTGGTGGTGTGTTACCTGTAGGACTGTTAGCTGATATAGTACTGGTGGTGTGTTACCTGTAGGACTGTTAGTTGATATAGTACTGGTGGTGTGTTACCTGTAGGACTGTTAGTTGATATAGTACTGGTGGTGTGTTACCTGATATAGTACTGGTGGTGTGTTACCTGTAGGGCTGTTAGCTGATATAGTACTGGTGGTGTGTTACCTGTAGGACTGTTAGCTGATATAGTACTGGTGGTGTGTTACCTGTAGGACTGTTAGCTGATATAGTACTGGTGGTGTGTTACCTGTAGGGCTGTTAGCTGATATAGTACTGGTGGTGTGTTACCTGATATAGTACTGGTGGTGTGTTACCTGTAGGACTGTTAGCTGATATAGTACTGGTGGTGTGTTACCTGATATAGTACTGGTGGTGTGTTACCTGTAGGGCTGTTACCTGATATAGTACTGGTGGTGTGTTACCTGTAGGGCTGTTAGCTGATATAGTACTGGTGGTGTGTTACCTGATATAGTACTGGTGGTGTGTTACCTGTAGGGCTGTTACCTGATATAGTACTGGTGGTGTGTTACCTGATATAGTACTGGTGGTGTGTTACCTGTAGGGCTGTTAGCTGATATAGTACTGGTGGTGTGTTACCTGATATAGTACTGGTGGTGTGTTACCTGTAGGGCTGTTAGCTGATATAGTACTGGTGGTGTGTTACCTGATATAGTACTGGTGGTGTGTTAGCTGATATAGTACTGGTGGTGTGTTACCTGTAGGACTGTTAGCTGATATAGTACTGGTGGTGTGTTACCTGATATAGTACTGGTGGTGAGTTACCTGATATAGTACTGGTGGTGTGTTACCTGATATAGTACTGGTGGTGTGTTACCTGATATAGTACTGGTGGTGTGTTACCTGTAGGGCTGTTAGCTGATATAGTACTGGTGGTGTGTTACCTGATATAGTACTGGTGGTGTGTTACCTGTAGGACTGTTAGCTGATATAGTACTGGTGGTGTGTTACCTGATATAGTACTGGTGGTGAGTTACCTGATATAGTACTGGTGGTGTGTTACCTGATATAGTACTGGTGGTGTGTTACCTGTAGGGCTGTTACCTGATATAGTACTGGTGGTGTGTTACCTGATATAGTACTGGTGGTGTGTTACCTGTAGGGCTGTTAGCTGATATAGTACTGGTGGTGAGTTACCTGATATAGTACTGGTGGTGTGTTACCTGATATAGTACTGGTGGTGTGTTACCTGTAGGGCTGTTAGCTGATATAGTACTGGTGGTGTGTTACCTGTAGGGCTGTTAGCTGATATAGTACTGGTGGTGTGTTACCTGTAGGACTGTTAGCTGATATAGTACTGGTGGTGTGTTACCTGTAGGACTGTTAGCTGATATAGTACTGGTGGTGTGTTACCTGATATAGTACTGGTGGTGTGTTACCTGATATAGTACTGGTGGTGTGTTACCTGTAGGACTGTTAGCTGATATAGTACTGGTGGTGTGTTACCTGTAGGGCTGTTAGCTGATATAGTACTGGTGGTGTGTTACCTGTAGGGCTGTTAGCTGATATAGTACTGGTGGTGTGTTACCTGTAGGACTGTTAGCTGATATAGTACTGGTGGTGTGTTACCTGTAGGACTGTTAGCTGATATAGTACTGGTGGTGTGTTACCTGTAGGGCTGTTACCTGATATAGTACTGGTGGTGTGTTACCTGATATAGTACTGGTGGTGTGTTACCTGTAGGACTGTTAGTTGATATAGTACTGGTGGTGTGTTACCTGATATAGTACTGGTGGTGTGTTACCTGTAGGACTGTTAGCTGATATAGTACTGGTGGTGTGTTACCTGTAGGGCTGTTACCTGATATAGTACTGGTGGTGTGTTACCTGTAGGACTGTTAGCTGATATAGTACTGGTGGTGTGTTACCTGATATAGTACTGGTGGTGTGTTACCTGATATAGTACTGGTGGTGTGTTACCTGTAGGGCTGTTAGCTGATATAGTACTGGTGGTGTGTTACCTGATATAGTACTGGTGGTGTGTTACCTGTAGGACTGTTAGCTGATATAGTACTGGTGGTGTGTTACCTGTAGGGCTGTTACCTGATATAGTACTGGTGGTGTGTTACCTGTAGGACTGTTAGCTGATATAGTACTGGTGGTGTGTTACCTGATATAGTACTGGTGGTGTGTTACCTGATATAGTACTGGTGGTGTGTTACCTGTAGGGCTGTTAGCTGATATAGTACTGGTGGTGTGTTACCTGTAGGGCTGTTAGCTGATATAGTACTGGTGGTGTGTTACCTGATATAGTACTGGTGGTGTGTTACCTGTAGGACTGTTAGCTGATATAGTACTGGTGGTGTGTTACCTGTAGGGCTGTTACCTGATATAGTACTGGTGGTGTGTTACCTGTAGGACTGTTAGCTGATATAGTACTGGTGGTGTGTTACCTGATATAGTACTGGTGGTGTGTTACCTGATATAGTACTGGTGGTGTGTTACCTGTAGGACTGTTAGCTGATATAGTACTGGTGGTGTGTTACCTGTAGGACTGTTAGCTGATATAGTACTGGTGGTGTGTTACCTGATATAGTACTGGTGGTGTGTTACCTGTAGGACTGTTAGCTGATATAGTACTGGTGGTGTGTTACCTGTAGGACTGTTAGCTGATATAGTACTGGTGGTGAGTTACCTGTAGGACTGTTAGCTGATATAGTACTGGTGGTGAGTTACCTGTAGGACTGTTAGCTGATATAGTACTGGTGGTGTGTTACCTGTAGGACTGTTAGCTGATATAGTACTGGTGGTGTGTTACCTGTAGGACTGTTAGCTGATATAGTACTGGCGGTGAGTAACCTGTAGGGCTGTTAGCTGATATAGTACTGGTGGTGTGTTACCTGTAGGACTGTTAGCTGATATAGTACTGGCTGTAACAGAGTCACATCGTCCGGTGCTGCCGCTGCCTGAGGAGGGGGGGGGAGGGGGACGAGAGGGGGGAGGGGCTGTGCTGTGATACACAGTGGGCCACTGCAAACCCTGCAACACACACAAACACACATCATTCCATAAGCACAGGGGAAACACACATATGTGCTTGTGTAACATATTTCTGAATAACAATTAGCTGATATGCAGAGAGGACAAACACACGTGCAGGCTTACTGAGGTAAACAGAGTTACACATTCCTGAGTGCTAGACACTAGACAGCATATCCCATCTATAGAACTACATTACCCAGTATGTACCACCTCAGACTTCCTTAGTAATAAGTGTAGTATTATGACATAAGAAGTTAAACCCAGTAGTCCAGTAACACTACATCTTAGTAAGAAGTGTAGTATTATGATATAAGAAGTTAAACCCAGTGGTCCAGTAACACTACATCTTAGTAAGAAGTGTAGTATTATGATATAAGAAGTTAAACCCAGTGGTCCAGTAACACTACATCTTAGTAAGAAGTGTAGTATTATGATATAAGAAGTTAAACCCAGTGGTCCAGTAACACTACATCTTAGTAAGAAGTGTAGTATTATGATATAAGAAGTTAAACCCAGTAGTCCAGTAACACTACATCTTAGTAAGAAGTGTAGTATTATGATATAAGAAGTTAAACCCAGTGGTCCAGTAACACTACATCTTAGTAAGAAGTTCAACCCAGTGGTCCAATTACACTACATCTTAGTAAGAAGTGTAGTATTATGATATAAGAAGTTAAACCCAGTAGTCCAGTAACACTACATCTTAGTAAGAAGTTCAACCCAGTGGTCCAGTAACACTACATCTTAGTAAGAAGTGTAGTATTATGATATAAGAAGTTAAACCCAGTGGTCCAGTAACACTACATCTTAGTAAGAAGTGTAGTATTATGATATAAGAAGTTAAACCCAGTGGTCCAGTAACACTACATCTTAGTAAGAAGTGTAGTACAGTCGTGGCCAAAGGTTTTGAGAATGACACAAGTATTGGTCTCCACAAAGTTGGCTGCTTCAGTGTTCTTAGATCTTTATGTCAGTAGTTACTATGGTACACTGAAGTATAATTACAAGTATTACATAAGTGTCAAAGGCTTTCATTGACAATGACATTCAGTTTATGCAAAGAGTCAATATTTGCAGTGTTGACCCTTCTTTTTAAAGACCTCTGCAATCCCTGGAATGCTGTCAATTAACTTCTGAACCACATCCTGACTGATGGCAGGCCCTTCTTGCATAATCAATGCTTGGAGTTTGTCAGAAGTTGTGGGTTTTTGTTTGTCCACCCGCCTCTTGAGGATCGACCACAAGTTCTCAATGGGAATAAGGTCTGGGGAGTTTCCTGGCCATGGACCCAAAATGTTGATGTTTTGTTCCCCGAGCCACTTAGTTATCACTTTTGCCTTATGGCAAGGTGCTCCATCATGCTGGAAAAGGCATTGGTCGTCACCAAACTGTTCTTGGATGGTTGGGAGAAGTTGCTCTCGGAGGATGTGTTGGTACCATTCTTTATTCATGGCTGTGTTCTTAGGCAAAATTGTGAGTGAGCCCACTCCCTTGGCTGAGAAGCAACCCCACACATGAATGGTCTCAGGATGCTTTACTGTTGGCATGACACAGGACTGATGGTAGCACTCACCTTGTCTTCTCCGGACAAAGTGTTTTCCAAACAATCGGAAAGGGGATTCATCAGAGAAAATGACTCTACCCCAGTCCTCAGCAGTCCAATTCCTGTACCTTTTGCAGAATATCAGTCTGTCCCTGATGTTTTTCCTGGAGAGAAGTGGCTTCTTTGCTGCCCTTCTTGACACCAGGCCATCCTCCAAATGTTTTCGCCTCACTGTGTGTGCAGATGCACTCACACCTGCCTGCTGCCATTCCTGAACAAGCTCTGCACTGGTGGTGCCCCGATCCCGCAGCTGAATCAACTTTAGGAGACGGTCCTGGCGCTTGCTGGACTTTCTTGGGCGCCCTGACGCCTTCTTCACAACAATTGAACCGCTCTCCTTGAAGTTCTTGATGATCCGATAAATGGTTGATTTAGGTGCAATCTTAGCAGCAGCAATATCCTTGCCTGTGAAGCCCTTTTTGTGCAGGCAACCATGGTTGACAAAGGAAGAACAATGATTTCAAGCACCACCCTCCTTTTAAAGCTTCCAGTCTGCTATTCTGAATCAGCATGACAGAGTGATGTCCAGCCTTGTCCTCGTCAACACTCTCACCTGTGTTAACGAGACAATCACTGACATGATGGCAGCTGGTCCTTTTGTGGCAGGGCTGAAATGCAGTGGAAATGTTTTTTGGGGATTAAGTTCATTTTCATGGCAAAGAGGGACTTTGCAATTAATTGCAATTCATCTGATCACTCTTCATGACATTATGGAGTATATGCAAATTGCCATCATCAATACTGAGGCAGCATACTTTGTGGAGACCAATACTTGTGTCATTCTCAAAACTGATGACCACGACTGTAGTATGATATAAGAAGTTAAACAGAAGTGAGTGATGGAGACAGAGGAAGTAGGGGAAACATAAGTGAGTGATGGAGACAGAGGAAGTAGGGGAAACAGAAGTGAGTAATGGAGACAGAGGAAGTAGGGGAAACATAAGTGAGTGATGGAGACAGAGGAAGTAGGGGAAACAGAAGTGAGTAATGGAGACAGAGGAAGTAGGGGAAACAGAAGTGAGTGATGGAGACAGAGGAAGTAGGGGAAACAGAAGTGAGTGATGGAGACAGAGGAAGTAGGGGAAACAGAAGTGAGTGATGGAGACAGAGGAAGTAGGGGAAACAGAAGTGAGTGATGGAGACAGAGGAAGTAGGGGAAACAGAAGTGAGTGATGGAGACAGAGGAAGTAGGGGAAACATAAGTGAGTGATGGAGACAGAGGAAGTAGGGGAAACAGAAGTGAGTGATGGAGACAGAGGAAGTAGGGGAAACAGAAGTGAGTGATGGAGACAGAGGAAGTAGGGGAAACAGAAGTGAGTGATGGAGACAGAGGAAGTAGGGGAAACAGAAGTGAGTGATGGAGACAGAGGAAGTAGGGGAAACAGAAGTGAGTGATGGAGACAGAGGAAGTAGGGGAAAAACTGTGCTTGTTGTTTCCATTAACTTCTTAGTTGCTGTAACATGGCAGTTTGCAAAACTCTCTAAAAACCAATACCCTTATGGGGTATTGTGTGTAGATTGATGAGGGAAAAAAGTATTTAATACATTTTACAATAAGGCTGTAACATAATAAAAAGTGGAAAAGCGGAAGGGGTCTGAATATAAAAGGGAAGGGGTCCGAATGCAGCGTATACAGTGGGGAGAACAAGTATTTGATACACTGCCGATTTTGCAGGTTTTCCTACTTACAAAGCATGTAGAGGTCTGTAATTTTTATCATAGGTACACTTCAACTGTGAGTGACGGAATCTAAAACAAAAATCCAGAAAATCACATTGTATGATTTTTAAATAATTAATTTGCATTTTATTGCATGACATAAGTATTTGATCACCTACCAACCAGTAAGAATTCCGGCTCTCACAGACCTGTTAGTTTTTCTTTAAGAAGCCCTCCTGTTCTCTACTCATTACCTGTATTAACTGCACCTGTTTGAACTCGTTACCTGTATAAAAGACACCTGTCCACACACTCAATCAAACAGACTCCAACCTCTCCACAATGGCCAAGACCAGAGAGCTGTGTAAGGACATCAGGGATAAAATTGTAGACCTGCACAAGGCTGGGATGGGCTACAGGACAATAGGCAAGCAGCTTGGTGAGAAGGCAACAACTGTTGGCGCAATTATTAGAAAATGGAAGACGTTCAAGATGATGGTCAATCTCCCTCGGTCTGGGGCACCATGCAAGATCTCACCTCGTGGGGCATCAATGATCATGAGGAAGGTGAGGGATCAGCCCAGAACTACACGGCAGGACCTGGTCAATGACCTGAAGAGAACTGGGACCACAGTCTCAAAGAAAACCATTAGTAACACACTACGCCGTCATGGATTAAAATCCTGCAGCACACGCAAGGTCCCCCTGCTCAAGCCAGCGCATGTCCAGGCCCGTCTGAAGTTTGCCAATGACCATCTGGATGATCCAGAGGAGGAATGGGAGAAGGTCATGTGGTCTGATGAGACAAAAATAGAGTGTTTTGGTCTAAACTCCACTCGCCGTGTTTGGAGGAAGAAGAAGGATGAGTACAACCCCAAGAACACCATCCCAACCGTGAAGCATGGAGGTGGAAACATCATTCTTTGGGGATGCTTTTCTGCAAAGGGGACAGGACGACTGCACCGTATTGAGGGGAGGATGGATGGGGCCATGTATTGCGAGATCTTGGCCAACAACCTCCTTCCCTCAGTAAGAGCATTGAAGATGGGTCGTGGCTGAGTCTTCCAGCATGACAACGACCCAAAACACACAGCCAGGGAAACTAAGGAGTGGCTCCGTAAGAAGCATCTCAGGGTCCTGGAGTGGCCTAGCCAGTCTCCAGACCTGAACCCAATAGAAAATCTTTGGAGGGAGCTGAAAGTCCGTATTGCCCAGCGACAGCCCCGAAACCTGAAGGATCTGTATGGAGGAGTGGGCCAAAATCCCTGCTGCAGTGTGTGAAAACCTGGTCAAGAACTACAGGAAACGTATGATCTCTGTAATTGCAAACAAAGGTTTCTGTACCAAATATTAAGTTCTGCTTTTCTGATGTATCAAATACTTATGTCATGCAATAAAATGCAAATTAATTACTTAAAAATCATACAATGTGATTTTCTGGATTTTTGTTTTAGATTCCGTCTCTCACAGTTGAAGAGTACCTATGATAAAAATTACAGACCTTTACATGCTTTGTAAGTAGGAAAACCTGCAAAATCGGCAGTGTATCAAATACTTGTTCTCCCCACTGTATATCAAACGAATGCAGCGTATATAAAGGGAAGGGGTCTGAATGCAGCGTATATAAAGGGAAGGGGTCTGAATGCAGCGTATATATTGCACTACTCAGATTAAGAGGAAATAATTTAGCTACAAACAAATCGACACACTAAACCCCTTCTGTTAAAGCTGAACTGAAATCAAGCTGAACATGCAGCTGGTGTGTGCCTGTACATGAGCATGTGTAACTGGATGTGTATGTATGCCTGTGTGTGTTTGTGTGTTACCTGGGACCTTGTCAACGGAGGCGAACACAGATCTCTGTGTGGTGGGGTCGTTGGGCGCTCGACGTGACTGGTCGTAGAAGCGGAAAGGGAGTTGACCACCGGCAGCAGTGTTTCCTGTCTGGTTGAACCCCAGAACCTCTGACGAACTGGTCTGGACAGGCAGGTCTAGTAATGCTGGAATAAACAGAGAGATGTCTCTGTGTGAGTCTCTCCCTCCCTCCCTGCTATTCTCTCCCTCTCCCTCCCTGCTATTCTCTCTCCCTCCCTCCCTCTCTCTCCCTCCCTCCGTCCCTGCTATTCTCTCTCTCTCTCTCTCTCCCTCCCTCCCTCCCTCTCTCCCTCCCTCCCTCCCTCTCTCCCTCCCTCCCTCCCTCCCTCCCTCCCTCCCTCTCTCCCTCCCTCCCTCCCTCCCTCTCTCTCTCTCTCTCTCTCCCTCCCTCCCTCCCTCCCTCCCTCCCTCCCTCCCTCCCTGCTATTCTCTCTCTCTCTCTCTCTCTCTCTCTCTCTCTCTCTCCCTCCCTCCCTCTCTCCCTCCCTCCCTCCCTGCTATTCTCTCTCTCTCTCTCTCTCTCTCTCTCCCTCCCTCCCTCTCTCCCTCCCTCCCTCCCTGCTATTCTCTCTCTCTCTCTCTCTCTCTCTCTCTCTCTCTCTCTCTCTCCCTCTCTCCCTCCCTCCCTCTCTCCCTCCCTCCCTCCCTCCCTGCTATTCTCTCTCTCTCTCTCTCTCTCTCTCTCTCTCTCTCTCTCTCTCTCTCTCTCTACCTGCTATCCTCTGTGTCTTCATGCGTCTGGCCTGTATCCTTCCCTTGGCCAAGCGTTGCTTAGCGATGATGCAGCGGATGTGGTCGGCGAATATGAAGTTAGCCTGCAGGATGGGGAGGGGCTTGGCGTGGGGGTTGGATGAGGGCTTGTGGATGATGATATTCAACGCTCTGCTGTCATCCTCTACACCAGACACCTGCATGTCCTGGGGAGAGAAATTGTCTTACGGTCTTGTTAGGTCAGGTGTTACATTTAATGTCTGTAATGTCTGCTAAGTGGTTAGAGCGTTGGGCCCGTATACGAAAGGTTGCTGGATCGAATCCCCGAGCTGACAAGGTTTGCCCTTGAACAAAGCAGTTAACCCACTGTTCCTAGGCCGTCATTGTAAATAAGAATTTGATCTTAATTGACTTGCCTAGTTAAATAAAAGGTTAAAAAAATATTTTTTTTTAATAAAAAAAGTCATTTCTATTTTGGCTAGGGACCCCAAGAAGACTAGCTGTTTTCATGACGTCAGCCTGCAGTATAAACATTTCAAAGAGTGTGAATACATACACACACCTTCCCCTCCCCGTCTTACCTGTAGCAGGC
Source organism: Thymallus thymallus (assembly GCA_023634145.1). Classification (NCBI taxonomy): domain Eukaryota; kingdom Metazoa; phylum Chordata; class Actinopteri; order Salmoniformes; family Salmonidae; genus Thymallus; species Thymallus thymallus. The sequence goes on along the minus strand of CM042397.1, from coordinate 42,101,214 downwards.
CAGCGAACTTGACCACTCCCCAGCCCAGACGTTTGGTTTCAGGTTCCACCAGACTCATCTGGTACACATCCACCGCCAGGAACCTTTGGGCCTGTCCTCCCTCCTTACTCACCACCATACAGGCTATCAGATCACTGTTATCTACAGGGAGAGACCACACCACCACCATAACACAACCACAACACAACTAACACTGGCACAATGTTCTTATTATGACTGTGATACCTGGTTGTCTTACATAGCTGTCTTAAGATGAATGCACTAACTGGAAGTGGCTCTGGATAACAGTGTCTGCTAAATGACGAAATGGAAAATGGAACAACCATTCTTACTCACCACCCTACAGGTTATCAAGTAACTGTTATCTAACAAAACACAACCATAGTGCTAACCACAACACAACCAAAACACAACCATGGTGCTAACCACAACACAACCAAAACACAACCATGGTGCTAACCACAACACAACCAAAACACAACCATAGTGCTAACCACAACACAACCAAAACACAACCATGGTGCTAACCACAACACAACCAAAACACAACCATGGTGCTAACCACAACACAACCAAAACACAACCATGGTGCTAACCACAACACAACCAAAACACAACCATGGTGCTAACCACAACACGACCAAAACACAACCATGGTGCTAACCACAACACAACCAAAACACAACCATGGTGCTAACCACAACACAACCAAAACACAACCATGGTGCTAACCACAACACAACCAAAACACAACCATGGTGCTAACCACAACACAACCAAAACACAACCATGGTGCTAACCACAACACAACCAAAACACAACCATGGTGTTAACCACAACACAACCAAAACACAACCATGGTGCTAACCACAACACAACCAAAACACAAACAGAACCATAAAAAAAACAGCTATATTTTTATGAGTAGTGTTGGTCCACCATGTTAGACAGTAGAGACATGTATATTTTTATGAGTAGTGTTGGTCCACCATGTTAAACAGTAGAGACATGTATATTTTTATGAGTAGTTTTGGTCCACCATGTTAGACAGTAGAGACATGTATATTTTTATGAGTACTGTTGGTCCACCATGTTAGACAGTAGAGACATGTATATTTTTATGAGTAGTGTTGGTCCACCATGTTAGACAGTAGAGACATGTATATTTTTATGAGTAGTGTTGGTCCACCATGTTAGACAGTAGAGACGTATATTTTTATGAGTAGTGTTGGTCCACCACGTTAGACAGTAGAGACATGTATATTTTTATGAGTAGTGTTGGTCCACCACGTTAGACAGTAGAGACATGTATATTTTTAGGAGTAGTGTTGGTCCACCACGTTAGACAGTAGAGACATGTATATTTTTATGAGTAGTGTTGGTCCACCACGTTAGACAGTAGAGACATGTATATTTTTATGAGTAGTGTTGGTCCACCACGTTAGACAGTAGAGACATGTATATTTTTATGAGTAGTGTTGGTCCACCATGTTAGACAGTAGAGACATGTATATTTTTATGAGTAGTGTTGGTCCACCATGTTAGACAGTAGAGACATGTATATTTTTATGAGTAGTGTTGGTCCACCATGTTAGACAGTAGAGACATGTATATTTTTATGAGTAGTGTTGGTCCACCATGTTAGACAGTAGAGACATGTATATTTTTATGAGTAGTGTTGGTCCACCATGTTAGACAGTAGAGACATGTATATTTTTATGAGTAGTGTTGGTCCACCACGTTAGACAGTAGAGACATGTATATTTTTATGAGTAGTGTTGGTCCACCACGTTAGACAGTAGAGACATGTATATTTTTATGAGTAGTGTTGGTCCACCATGTTAGACAGTAGAGACATGTATATTTTTATGAGTAGTGTTGGTCCACCATGTTAGACAGTAGAGACATGTATATTTTTATGAGTAGTGTTGGTCCACCATGTTAGACAGTAGAGACATGTATATTTTTTATGAGTAGTGTTGGTCCACCACGTTAGACAGTAGAGACATGTATATTTTTATGAGTAGTGTTGGTCCACCACGTTAGACAGTAGAGACATGTATATTTTTATGAGTAGTGTTGGTCCACCATGTTAGACAGTAGAGACATGTATATTTTTATGAGTACTGTTGGTCCACCATGTTAGACAGTAGAGACATGTATATTTTTATGAGTAGTGTTGGTCCACCATGTTAGACAGTAGAGACATGTATATTTTTATGAGTAGTGTTGGTCCACCACGTTAGACAGTAGAGACATGTATATTTTTATGAGTAGTGTTGGTCCACCATGTTAGACAGTAGAGACATGTATATTTTTATGAGTAGTGTTGGTCCACCACGTTAGACAGTAGAGACATGTATATTTTTATGAGTAGTGTTGGTCCACCATGTTAGACAGTAGAGACATGTATATTTTTATGAGTAGTGTTGGTCCACCACGTTAGATGACTGAGGGATAAGGTCCCAGACTGACCTTCAGTCTCCACAGCCCTGTGGTGTGTGGTTGGAGTTCCCCTGTTTATACTAAGCTACAGTAGAAGAACAATCTGCCTTATCTTCCTCTTCAATGAAACAATGAGATCAACGTTACTATCAGAGAGACTTAATCATCAAGCTCTGTCATACATCACCATCAGCTCTCTATTAGATAGACTTAACCAACCATCCCTCTCCAGCTCTCTATTATATAGACTTAACCAACCATCCCTCTCCAGGTCTCTATTAGATAGACTTAACCAACCATCCCTCTCCAGGTCTCTATTAGATAGACTTAACCAACCATCCCTCTCCAGGTCTCTATTAGATAGACTTAACCAACCATCCCTCTCCAGCTCTCTATTAGATAGACTTAACCAACCATCCCTCTCCAGGTCTCTATTAGATAGACTTAACCAACCATCCCTCTCCAGCTCTCTATTAGATAGACTTAACCAACCATCCCTCTCCAGGTCTCTATTAGATAGACTTAACCAACCATCCCTCTCCAGGTCTCTATTAGATAGACTTAACCAACCATCCCTCTCCAGGTCTCTATTAGATAGACTTAACCAACCATCCCTCTCCAGGTCTCTATTAGATAGACTTAACCAACCATCCCTCTCCAGGTCTCTATTAGATAGACTTAACCAATCATCCCTCTCCAGGTCTCTATTAGATAGACTTAACCAACCATCCCTCTCCAGGTCTCTATTAGATAGACTTAACCAACCATCCCTCTCCAGGTCTCTATTAGATAGACTTAACCAACCATCCCTCTCCAGCTCTCTATTAGATAGACTTAACCAACCATCCCTCTCCAGGTCTCTATTAGATAGACTTAACCAACCATCCCTTTCCAGGTCTCTATTAGATAGACTTAACCAACCATTCCACACAGTCTTACTTAGGTCTAGAACATCGTGGGTCTTGATAAGGTCTTCAGAGCGTGTAAGAGGGAGCTGTGTCTCTGGTTGTCCCTGCAGCTGAAGAGACAACGATCTCAACATGAAGAACACACGGATGGCCTGTAGGGAGAGAACACAGGTCACTAACATATTAACCCTAGGATGGCCTGTAGGGAGAGAACACAGGTCACTAACTTATTAACCCTAGGATGGCCTGTAGGGAGAGAACACAGGTCACTAACTTATTAACCCTAGGATGGCCTGTAGGGAGAGAACACAGGTCACTAACATATTAACCCTAGGATGGCCTGTAGGGAGAGAACACAGGTCACTAACATATTAACCCTAGGATGGCCTGTAGGGAGAGAACACAGGTCACTAACATATTAACCCTAGGATGGCCTGTAGGGAGAGAACACAGGTCACTAACATATTAACCCTAGGATGGCCTGTAGGGAGAGAACACAGGTCACTAACTTATTAACCCTAGGATGCATATAGGGTCAAAATGGCCTAATGTTTTGTCATCATCTAATATTAAATATTCCTTAAATAATGTGTATTTAATGTTCTAGTTTTATTATTTTATTACTTATTGTTTTAGTAAATATAGTTTTTGCATCACTACCCCAAGTTATCATATGTGGGTCAAATATGACCCGGATGTATTTCTTATGGAATTCACTACATTGCACTTTCTTTTTGCAACAACAATAAAATCAATGTTATAAATATCTTGTTTTTAATGTTCATTAATCACCGTTTTCATTTCTCCTTTTGAACTCATTGATTAAAGGAGTTTCATAAGGAGGCTTATAAGAATGTTGCCAGATATACAACCAACATGGTTTTACAGATGAGGAGGCCATTGGTGCCTCTGACTCAGATTATAAGAATGTTGCCAGATATACAACCAACATGGTTTTACAGATGAAGAAGACATTGGTGCCTCTGACTCAGAATCTGAGGTATCCAATTCAGATGACAGACTATGTGCCTGTGGGTCAAGTTGGAGTTGTGGATATACCTGGTAGTCCAGCTGTCCTAGATGACTCTACAGATGGGGAGGACTCCTCTAAGGAGGAGAGTGAA
>CM042397.1:42081737-42091737 GCA_023634145.1 Thymallus thymallus | reverse complement strand
TACCTTCTTCTACATACAGCTAGACTGACCATAACAGCTGAAACAGAGCAGTATCTTCTTCTCCATACAGCTAGACTGACCATAACAGCTGAAACAGAGCAGTACCTTCTTCTCCATACAGCAAAAAAAAACTCCACAAGTCTGGTTCATTGTTGGGAGCAATTTCCAAACGCCTGAAGGTACCACGTTCATCTATACAAACAATAGTACGCAATTATAAACACCATGGGACCACGCAGCCGTCATACCGCTCAGGAAGGAGACGCTTTCTGTCTCGTAGAGATTAATGTACTTTGGTGCGAAAAGTGCAAATCAATCCTAGAACAACAGCAAAAGACCTTGTGAAGATGCTGGAGGAAACGCGTACAAAAATATCTATATCCACAGTAAAACAAGTCCTATATCGACATAACCTGAAAGGCCGCTCAGCAAGGAAGAAGCCACTGCTCCAAAACCGCCATAAAAAAGCCAGACTACGGTTTGCAACTGCACATGGGGACAAAGAGCGTACTTTTTGGAGAAATGTCCTCTGGTCTGATGAAACAAAAATAGAACTGTGTGGCCATAATGACCATCGTTATGTTTGGAGGAAAAAGGGGGAGGCTTGCAAGCCGAAGAACACCATCCCAACCGTGAAGCACGGGGGTGGCAGCATCATGTTGTGGGGGTGCTTTGCTGCAGGCGGGACTGGTGTACTTCACAAAATAGATGGCATCATGAGGAAGGAAAATTATGTGGATATATTGAAACAACATCTCAAAACATCAGTCAGGAAGTTAAAGATTGGTCGGAAATGGGTCTTCCAAATGGACAATGACCCCAAGCATACTTCCAAAGTTGTGGTAAAATGGCTTAAGGACAACAAAGTCAAGGTATTGGAGTGGCCATCACAAAGCCCTGACCTCAATCCTATAGAACATTTGTGGGCAGAACTGAAAAAGTGTGTGCGAGCAAGGAGGCCTACAAACCTGACTCAGTTACACCAGTTCTGTCAGGAGGAATGGGCCAAAATTCACCCAACTTATTGTGGGAAGCTTGTGGAAGGCTACCTGAAACGTTTGACCCAAGTTAAACAATTTAAAGGCAATGCTACCAAATACTAATTGAGTGTATGTAAACTTCTGACCCACTGGGAATGTGATGAAAGAAATAAAAGCTGAAATAAATCATTCTCTCTACTATTATTCTGACATTTCACATTCTTAAAATAAAGTGGTGATCCTAACTGACCTAAGACAGGGAATTTTTACTAGGATTAAATGTCAGGAATTGTGAAAAACTGAGTTTAAATGTATTTGGCTAAGGTGTATGTAAACTTCCGACTTCAACTGTATATCATCTGTATGTGAGTGAATGAGTGAGTGAGTGAGTGAGTGAGTGAGTGAGTGAGTGAGTGAGTGAGTGAGTGAGTGAGTGAGTGAGTGAGTGAGTGAGTGAGTGAGTGAGTGAGTGAGTGAGTGAGTGAGTGTTAGTGTGTGAGACAGGTGGACTAACCGTCATGCTCCTGTACTCGTCTTCAAACATGTCCAGGAAGATCTCCTCCCCCTGAGAGAGAGAGAGAGAGAAATAGAGAGAAATGAGGTAGATTTAGTTGAAACTGAAAAGGGAATCATGACGCATGAAACATAGTGACTAGAATCATCTTTAAATGGAGAATACCAGGAAGCTAGCCTATTGTGTTGTACTGAAACATGGCTGAATACCAGGAAGCTAGCCTATTGTGTTTTACTGAAACATGGCTGAATACCAGGAAGCTAGCCTATTGTGTTGTACTGAGACATGGCTGAATACCAGGAAGCTAGCCTATTGTGTTGTACTGAGACATGGCTGAATACCAGGAAGCTAGCCTATTGTGTTGTACTGAAACATGGCTGAATACCAGGAAGCTAGCCTATTGTGTTGTACTGAGACATGGCTGAATACCAGGAAGCTAGCCTATTGTGTTGTACTGAAACATGGCTGAATACCAGGAAGCTAGCCTATTGTGTTGTACTGAGACATGGCTGAATACCAGGAAGCTAGCCTATTGTGTTGTACTGAAACATGGCTGAATACCAGGAAGCTAGCCTATTGTGTTGTACTGAAACATGGCTGAATACCAGGAAGCTAGCCTATTGTGTTGTACTGAAACATGGCTGAATACCAGGAAGCTAGCCTATTGTGTTGTACTGAAACATGGCTGAATACCAGGAAGCTAGCCTATTGTGTTGTACTGAAACATGGCTGAATACCAGGAAGCTAGCCTATTGTGTTGTACTGAGACATGGCTGAATACCAGGAAGCTAGCCTATTGTGTTGTACTGAAACATGGCTGAATACCAGGAAGCTAGCCTATTGTGTTGTACTGAAACATGGCTGAATACCAGGAAGCTAGCCTATTGTGTTGTACTGAAACATGGCTGAATACCAGGAAGCTAGCCTATTGTGTTGTACTGAGACATGGCTGAATACCAGGAAGCTAGCCTATTGTGTTGTACTGAGACATGGCTGAATACCAGGAAGCTAGCCTATTGTGTTGTACTGAGACATGGCTGAATACCAGGAAGCTAGCCTATTGTGTTGTACTGAGACATGGCTGAATACCAGGAAGCTAGCCTATTGTGTTGTACTGAGACATGGCTGAATACCAGGAAGCTAGCCTATTGTGTTGTACTGAGACATGGCTGAATACCAGGAAGCTAGCCTATTGTGTTGTACTGAGACATGGCTGAATACCAGGAAGCTAGCCTATTGTGTTGTACTGAGACATGGCTGAATACCAGGAAGCTAGCCTATTGTGTTGTACTGAGACATGGCTGAATACCAGGAAGCTAGCCTATTGTGTTGTACTGAGACATGGCTGAATACCAGGAAGCTAGCCTATTGTGTTGTACTGAGACATGGCTGAATACCAGGAAGCTAGCCTATTGTGTTGTACTGAGACATGGCTGAATACCAGGAAGCTAGCCTATTGTGTTGTACTGAAACATGGCTGAATACCAGGAAGCTAGCCTATTGTGTTGTACTGAAACATGGCTGAATACCAGGAAGCTAGCCTATTGTGTTGTACTGAAACATGGCTGAATACCAGGAAGCTAGCCTATTGTGTTGTACTGAAACATGGCTGAATACCAGGAAGCTAGCCTATTGTGTTGTACTGAAACATGGCTGAATACCAGGAAGCTAGCCTATTGTGTTGTACTGAGACATGGCTGAATACCAGGAAGCTAGCCTATTGTGTTGTACTGAGACATGGCTGAATACCAGGAAGCTAGCCTATTGTGTTGTACTGAGACATGGCTGAATACCAGGAAGCTAGCCTATTGTGTTGTACTGAGACATGGCTGAATACCAGGAAGCTAGCCTATTGTGTTGTACTGAGACATGGCTGAATACCAGGAAGCTAGCCTATTGTGTTGTACTGAGACATGGCTGAATACCAGGAAGCTAGCCTATTGTGTTGTACTGAGACATGGCTGAATACCAGGAAGCTAGCCTATTGTGTTGTACTGAGACATGGCTGAATACCAGGAAGCTAGCCTATTGTGTTGTACTGAGACATGGCTGAATACCAGGAAGCTAGCCTATTGTGTTGTACTGAGACATGGCTGAATACCAGGAAGCTAGCCTATTGTGTTGTACTGAGACATGGCTGAATACCAGGAAGCTAGCCTATTGTGTTGTACTGAGACATGGCTGAATACCAGGAAGCTAGCCTATTGTGTTGTACTGAGACATGGCTGAATACCAGGAAGCTAGCCTATTGTGTTGTACTGAGACATGGCTGAATACCAGGAAGCTAGCCTATTGTGTTGTACTGAGACATGGCTGAATACCAGGAAGCTAGCCTATTGTGTTGTACTGAGACATGGCTGAATACCAGGAAGCTAGCCTATTGTGTTGTACTGAGACATGGCTGAATACCAGGAAGCTAGCCTATTGTGTTGTACTGAGACATGGCTGAATACCAGGAAGCTAGCCTATTGTGTTGTACTGAGACATGGCTGAATACCAGGAAGCTAGCCTATTGTGTTGTACTGAGACATGGCTGAATACCAGGAAGCTAGCCTATTGTGTTGTACTGAGACATGGCTGAATACCAGGAAGCTAGCCTATTGTGTTGTACTGAGACATGGCTGAATACCAGGAAGCTAGCCTATTGTGTTGTACTGAGACATGGCTGAATACCAGGAAGCTAGCCTATTGTGTTGTACTGAGACATGGCTGAATACCAGGAAGCTAGCCTATTGTGTTGTACTGAGACATGGCTGAATACCAGGAAGCTAGCCTATTGTGTTGTACTGAGACATGGCTGAATACCAGGAAGCTAGCCTATTGTGTTGTACTGAGACATGGCTGAATACCAGGAAGCTAGCCTATTGTGTTGTACTGAGACATGGCTGAATACCAGGAAGCTAGCCTATTGTGTTGTACTGAGACATGGCTGAATACCAGGAAGCTAGCCTATTGTGTTGTACTGAGACATGGCTGAATACCAGGAAGCTAGCCTATTGTGTTGTACTGAGACATGGCTGAATACCAGGAAGCTAGCCTATTGTGTTGTACTGAAACATGGCTGAATACCAGGAAGCTAGCCTATTGTGTTGTACTGAGACATGGCTGAATACCAGGAAGCTAGCCTATTGTGTTGTACTGAGACATGGCTGAATACCAGGAAGCTAGCCTATTGTGTTGTACTGAGACATGGCTGAATACCAGGAAGCTAGCCTATTGTGTTGTACTGAACATGGCTGAATACCAGGAAGCTAGCCTATTGTGTTGTACTGAAACATGGCTGAATACCAGGAAGCTAGCCTATTGTGTTGTACTGAAACATGGCTGAATACCAGGAAGCTAGCCTATTGTGTTGTACTGAAACATGGCTGAATACCAGGAAGCTAGCCTATTGTGTTGTACTGAAACATGGCTGAATACCAGGAAGCTAGCCTATTGTGTTGTACTGAAACATGGCTGAATACCAGGAAGCTAGCCTATTGTGTTGTACTGAAACATGGCTGAATACCAGGAAGCTAGCCTATTGTGTTGTACTGAAACATGGCTGAATACCAGGAAGCTAGCCTATTGTGTTGTACTGAAACATGGCTGAATACCAGGAAGCTAGCCTATTGTGTTGTACTGAAACATGGCTGAATACCAGGAAGCTAGCCTATTGTGTTGTACTGAAACATGGCTGAATACCAGGAAGCTAGCCTATTGTGTTGTACTGAAACATGGCTGAATACCAGGAAGCTAGCCTATTGTGTTGTACTGAAACATGGCTGAATACCAGGAAGCTAGCCTATTGTGTTGTACTGAAACATGGCTGAATACCAGGAAGCTAGCCTATTGTGTTGTACTGAAACATGGCTGAATACCAGGAAGCTAGCCTATTGTGTTGTACTGAAACATGGCTGAATACCAGGAAGCTAGCCTATTGTGTTGTACTGAAACATGGCTGAATACCAGGAAGCTAGCCTATTGTGTTGTACTGAAACATGGCTGAATACCAGGAAGCTAGCCTATTGTGTTGTACTGAAACATGGCTGAATACCAGGAAGCTAGCCTATTGTGTTGTACTGAAACATGGCTGAATACCAGGAAGCTAGCCTATTGTGTTGTACTGAAACATGGCTGAATACCAGGAAGCTAGCCTATTGTGTTGTACTGAAACATGGCTGAATACCAGGAAGCTAGCCTATTGTGTTGTACTGAAACATGGCTGAATACCAGGAAGCTAGCCTATTGTGTTGTACTGAAACATGGCTGAATACCAGGAAGCTAGCCTATTGTGTTGTACTGAAACATGGCTGAATACCAGGAAGCTAGCCTATTGTGTTGTACTGAAACATGGCTGAATACCAGGAAGCTAGCCTATTGTGTTGTACTGAAACATGGCTGAATACCAGGAAGCTAGCCTATTGTGTTGTACTGAAACATGGCTGAATACCAGGAAGCTAGCCTATTGTGTTGTACTGAAACATGGCTGAATACCAGGAAGCTAGCCTATTGTGTTGTACTGAAACATGGCTGAATACCAGGAAGCTAGCCTATTGTGTTGTACTGAAACATGGCTGAATACCAGGAAGCTAGCCTATTGTGTTGTACTGAAACATGGCTGAATACCAGGAAGCTAGCCTATTGTGTTGTACTGAAACATGGCTGAATACCAGGAAGCTAGCCTATTGTGTTGTACTGAAGACATGGCTGAATACCAGGAAGCTAGCCTATTGTGTTGTACTGAAACATGGCTGAATACCAGGAAGCTAGCCTATTGTGTTGTACTGAAACATGGCTGAATACCAGGAAGCTAGCCTATTGTGTTGTACTGAAACATGGCTGAATACCAGGAAGCTAGCCTATTGTGTTGTACTGAACATGGCTGAATACCAGGAAGCTAGCCTATTGTGTTGTACTGAAACATGGCTGAATACCAGGAAGCTAGCCTATTGTGTTGTACTGAAACATGGCTGAATACCAGGAAGCTAGCCTATTGTGTTGTACTGAAACATGGCTGAATACCAGGAAGCTAGCCTATTGTGTTGTACTGAGACATGGCGGAATGATAACATCCCCATAGAGAACGTAATTATTGGCGGTTTCCGGAACCATCAGAGCGGACAGAGATAGCGTTTCTAGGCTGGCTTTATTAGTTAACAACAGATGGTGTAATACGAGCCATATTACTGTTAAGGAACAGTTTTGTAGCCCGGACATTGAGCTGTTAGCCGTTAACCTGAGACCCTACTATTTGCCGAGGGAATTCACGGCGGTCCCCGGAGGCGAATGAGGCCCTACATGACTGAAGGAAGGATGCATACAACTCCACTGCACTCCCTCCCCTCGGTAGATCGGATCACAACCTTGTCCACCTCACCCCACTCTACAGGCCTTTGGTCCAACAGCAGCCTGTAACCACTAGGACCATTAGGAGATGGTCCCCGGAGGCAAATGAGGTCCTACAGGACTGCTTTGAAACAACAGACTGGGATGTGCTCTGTGAGGCTCATGGGGAGGACATCGATGGACTTACTGACTAATAACAGACTATTTGTGTAGACAACACTGTACCCACCAGTAAGGTACGCTGTTTTCCAAATAATAAGCGACCTGAAGGCCCTGCTGAATGAGAAGAAGAGGGCCTTCAAAGAGGGGGACAGGGACAAATTGAAATGCGTCCAGGAGTGCTGAGGGGAAGAGAGGGTATAAGGAGAAGATGGAGGACAAGCTGAGGCAAACTGCTGGCCATCACGGACAACGTCACCCACCCTCTGCATGCCATGATTATGACGCAAAGGAGCACCTTCAGTCACAGACTGATCCCACCACGGTGTGCCAGAGAGCGCTACAGGAGGTCCTTCCTGCCGGCGGCTTTTAGACTATATAATGCCTCACCGGGGTGCCGTGCCGTCGGCAACATAGATCTGGAACTGTTGGGGTGCTAGGACCTAGTTTAACAATTATGCATCCATCCGTGAGTAACTCTGGTCTGTAATCACTCATTCACTCAGGACCTATTTATTCATTCAGGTCTGACAGTTGTTATATCATATCACGTGTAATTCTTGGACTTCACTCAGGAATGCATATTAGTATCCTGTCAGTTGTATATTTTTTCATTGCTTTTAGTATATCGAATGTGCAATATGTGCATTTATCTGTAATTAAACCCTGCGCACTAAGGACTGTATTTTAAGGGAATTACTATTATTACCCCAAATGATATCATACACACATTTAGCTATTTAAGTATCTCTTCCTGTCATTTACCTGTACAGTTAATGTAACCATGCAAGTATTCACTTATCTGTAAATATAACTGTATATTTACCTGTACAGCTAATTTAACCATGCAAAATATTAACTTACCTGTTCATTTAACCAGTCTGTCTATTAAGTAAACTATTATTACCCTCGCTCATATCATACGCATTTTTAGCTACTGAAGTATTTCTCTGCCATCGACCTGTATAGTATAGTTAACCATCCAACATCCACCAATGTATAGTGTACATATTCAGCCAACCACCCATACTATGCAATGTCTTTTTATAGCTTTTTTGCACTCCAGACTTCTTGTATTTTGATACTTTATGCATCATGTATCTGTATTTGTGTATTTCGTTCTGGCATTTTGCACCTGCCCTGTGTTTTTTTTCATAGCTGCTTGACAAAGAAATTTCCCCTCTGGGATCAATAAAGTATCAATCAATCAATCAATCAATCAATCAATCAATCTATCTATCTATCTATCTATCTATCTATCTATCTATCTATAGATAGATAGATCTATAGATAGATAGATAGATCAATGAGATCAATCTCCAGATCAATGAGATCACACCTACCCAGACCCCCATCTCCAGATCAATGAGATCACACCTACCCAGACCCCCATCTCCAGATCAATGACATCACACCTGCCCAGACCCCCATCTCCAGATCAATGACATCACACCTACCCAGACCCCCATCTCCAGATCTCGTTGATGTTTGTGTGTGTTTTGTATGCTGTCGTTTGTAAATATATAAATAATGGATCAGAGGTTATGCTACAGGACTGCTCTAAATAATGGATCAGAGGTTATGCTACAGGACTGCTCTAAATAATGGATCAGAGGTTATGCTACAGGACTGCTTTGATAGCGCTGATTGGAATATGTTCTGAGACTTTCAACATTTAGATAATAAAGCATTTGACCGTCCCATTGTGTTAACGGTGGAGGATTGGTTGATTTCCAGTTAAGTATACATTTTATCAAGATGATTGACTAGAAAAGTATCATCCAACATCATATGCCATGTCTTGAAACATGCAGACAGACGGATTAAAAGTACATTTACATTGTAATACTTCTGACAGCCAACTTTCTAACTTATGGACTTTATTCTATAATTCCCAGAAGGCCTGTATTATTGAGTCATTGTTAGTTTAACACTTCTGACATCACTCTGCCGTTGTGATGTACAATATATGAATGTTGTCTCTTGTATAATACATTCAATACATTAGTTTATACTGGATTAAGTTTACACTTTCGTTACACAGACAATTACATTGATGGAAGCCACAATCTATCTGCAATATAACAGCTGATCTGCCCCCTAAATAAAACGTGTGTATGTCTGTGAGAGGAACACTTGCTTTGTAGAAGCGCCATATCATGTGTGTACACATGTTTTCCTACATTATCAGGAACACAATGTCCTCACAAGTCACCAGAATGTCTGGACAAGGTAGGAACATTTGTTCAAATGCTATTTTAGGCTTCAATGAGGGAGAGAAACACGTGCCTTGTAGAAGCGTCGTAGCAGATGCAGACTCTCCTCTCTGGCTCCCTGAAACACACAGAACACACATCACACCTACTGGCTCCCTGAAACACACAGAATACACATCACACCTACTGGCTCCCTGAAACACACAGAATACACATCACACCTACTGGCTCCCTGAAACACACAGAATACACATCACACCTACTGGCTCCCTGAAACACACAGAACACACATCACACCTACTGGCTCCCTGAAACACACAGAATACACATCACACCTACTGGCTCCCTGAAACACACAGAACACACATCACACCTACTGGCTCCCTGAAACACACAGAACACACATCACACCTACTGGCTCCCTGAAACACACAGAATACACATCACACCTACTGGCTCCCTGAAACACACAGAATACACATCACACCTACTGGCTCCCTGAAACACACAGAATACACATCACACCTACTGGCTCCCTGAAACACACAGAATACACATCACACCTACTGGCTCCCTGAAACACACAGAATACACATCACACCTACTGGCTCCCAGAAACACACAGAATACACATCACACCTACTCGCTCCCTGAAACACACAGAATACACATCACACCTACTGGCTCCCTGAAACACACAGAACACACATCACACCTACTGGCTCCCTGAAACACACAGAATACACATCACACCTACTGGCTCCCTGAAACACACAGAATACACATCACATCTACTGGCTCCC
>CM042397.1:42069237-42074237 GCA_023634145.1 Thymallus thymallus | reverse complement strand
CACAGTGAGGAGGACGTGTGTCTATATTGACCCCACCAAGTGAGGGGGACGTGTGTCTATATTGACCCCACACAGTGAGGAGGACGTGTGTCTATATTGACCCCACACAGTGAGGAGGACGTGTGTCTATATTGACCCCACACAGTGAGGAGGACGTGTGTCTATATTGACCCCACACAGTGAGGAGGACGTGTGTCTATATTGACCCCACACAGTGAGGAGGACGTGTGTCTATATTGACCCCACACAGTGAGGAGGACGTGTGTCTATATTGACCCCACACAGTGAGGAGGACGTGTGTCTATATTGACCCCACCCAGTGAGGAGGACGTGTGTCTATATTGACCCCACCCAGTGAGGAGGACGTGTGTCTATATTGACCCCACACAGTGAGGAGGACGTGTGTCTATATTGACCCCACACAGTGAGGAGGACGTGTGTCTATATTGACCCCACACAGTGAGGAGGACGTGTGTCTATATTGACCCCACACAGTGAGGAGGACGTGTGTCTATATTGACCCCACACAGTGAGGAGGACGTGTGTCTATATTGACCCCACACAGTGAGGAGGACGTGTGTCTATATTGACCCCACACAGTGAGGAGGACGTGTCTATATTGACCCCACCCAGTGAGGGGGACGTGTGTCTATATTGACCCCACCCAGTGAGGGGGACGTGTGTCTATATTGACCCCACCCAGTGAGGGGGACGTGTGTCTATATTGACCCCACCCAGTGAGGGGGACGTGTGTCTATATTGACCCCACCCAGTGAGGAGGACGTGTGTCTTTTTTGACCCCACCCAGTGAGGGGGACGTGTGTCTATATTGACCCCACACAGTGAGGAGGACGTGTATCTTTTTTGACCCCACCCAGTGAGGGGGACGTGTGTCTATATTGACCCCACACAGTGAGGAGGACGTGTGTCTATATTGACCCCACACAGTGAGGAGGACGTGTGTCTATATTGACCCCACACAGTGAGGAGGACGTGTGTCTATATTGACCCCACACAGTGAGGAGGACGTGTGTCTATATTGACCCCACACAGTGAGGAGGACGTGTATCTTTTTTGACCCCACCCAGTGAGGAGGACGTGTATCTTTTTTGACCCCACCCAGTGAGGGGGACGTGTGTCTATATTGACCCCACACAGTGAGGAGGACGTGTGTCTATATTGACCCCACACAGTGAGGAGGACGTGTGTCTATATTGACCCCACACAGTGAGGAGGACGTGTATCTTTTTTGACCCCACCCAGTGAGGAGGACGTGTATCTTTTTTGACCCCACCCAGTGAGGGGGACGTGTGTCTATATTGACCCCACACAGTGAGGAGGACGTGTGTCTATATTGACCCCACACAGTGAGGAGGACGTGTGTCTATATTGACCCCACCCAGTGAGGGGGACGTGTGTCTATATTGACCCCACACAGTGAGGAGGACGTGTGTCTATATTGACCCCACACAGTGAGGGGGACGTGTGTCTATATTGACCCCACCCAGTGAGGGGGACGTGTGTCTATATTGACCCCACACAGTGAGGAGGACGTGTGTCTATATTGACCCCACACAGTGAGGAGGACGTGTGTCTATATTGACCCCACACAGTGAGGAGGACGTGTGTCTATATTGACCCCACACAGTGAGGAGGACGTGTGTCTATATTGACCCCACCAAGTGAGGGGGACGTGTGTCTATATTGACCCCACACAGTGAGGAGGACGTGTGTCTATATTGACCCCACACAGTGAGGAGGACGTGTGTCTATATTGACCCCACACAGTGAGGAGGACGTGTGTCTTTTTTGACCCCACACAGTGAGGAGGACGTGTGTCTATATTGACCCCACCCAGTGAGGAGGATGTGTGTCTATATTGACCCCACACAGTGAGGAGGACGTGTGTCTATATTGACCCCACCCAGTGAGGGGGACGTGTGTCTATATTGACCCCACACAGTGAGGAGGACGTGTGTCTATATTGACCCCACACAGTGAGGAGGACGTGTGTCTATATTGACCCCACACAGTGAGGAGGACGTGTGTCTTTTTTGACCCCACACAGTGAGGAGGACGTGTGTCTATATTGACCCCACCCAGTGAGGAGGATGTGTGTCTATATTGACCCCACACAGTGAGGAGGACGTGTGTCTATATTGACCCCACCCAGTGAGGGGGACGTGTGTCTATATTGACCCCACCCAGTGAGGAGGACGTGTGTCTATATTGACCCCACACAGTGAGGAGGACGTGTGTCTATATTGACCCCACCCAGTGAGGAGGACGTGTGTCTTTTTTGACCCCACCCAGTGAGGAGGACGTGTGTCTATATTGACCCCACACAGTGAGGAGGACGTGTGTCTATATTGACCCCACACAGTGAGGAGGACGTGTGTCTATATTGACCCCACACAGTGAGGAGGACGTGTGTCTATATTGACCCCACCCAGTGAGGAGGACGTGTGTCTATATTGACCCCACCCAGTGAGGAGGACGTGTGTCTTTTTTGACCCCACCCAGTGAGGGGGACGTGTGTCTATATTGACCCCACCCAGTGAGGAGGACGTGTGTCTATATTGACCCCACACAGTGAGGAGGACGTGTGTCTATATTGACCCCACCCAGTGAGGAGGACGTGTGTCTATATTGACCCCACACAGTGAGGAGGACGTGTCTATATTGACCCCACACAGTGAGGAGGACGTGTGTCTATATTGACCCCACACAGTGAGGAGGACGTGTCTATATTGACCCCACACAGTGAGGAGGACGTGTGTCTATATTGACCCCACCCAGTGAGGGGGACGTGTGTCTATATTGACCCCACCCAGTGAGGGGGACGTGTGTCTATATTGACCCCACCCAGTGAGGGGGACGTGTATCTATATTGACCCCACACAGTGAGGAGGACGTGTGTCTATATTGACCCCACACAGTGAGGAGGACGTGTGTCTATATTGACCCCACACAGTGAGGAGGACGTGTGTCTATATTGACCCCACACAGTGAGGAGGACGTGTGTCTATATTGACCCCACACAGTGAGGGGGACGTGTGTCTATATTGACCCCACACAGTGAGGGGGACGTGTGTCTATATTGAGCCCACACAGTGAGGGGGACGTGTGTCTATATTGAGGAGGATGGTTAGAGTGGACAAAACATCTCCAAGGATCACAGCTGGAGAATTGAAGATCTTAGTTGGGTCTTGGGGTCAGAAAGTCTCCAAAACTACATCAAGTTGTTTGGGAGGGTTGCCATAAAAAAACCTTTGCATCAACAAACTCAAGCGCCTACAGTTTGCCAAACGTTACTGGAACTTTCAATGGGACCGGGTTCTATGGTCAGATGAGACCAAACACCAGAGGTGGGTTTGGCGTAGACAGAAAGACGGCCATGCAGAAAAGTACCTCTTCCCCAGTGTAAAGTATGGTGGTGGATCTTTGATGTTGTGGGGCTGTTTTTCTTCCAAAGGTCCTGGACAACTTGTTAGGATACATGGTATCATGGACTCCATCAAGTACCAGCAGATATTAAATCAAAACCTGACTGCCTCTGCTAGGAAGCTTAAACTGGGCCGTGGTTGGATCTTCCAGCAGGACAATGACCCAAAGCACACCTCAAACTCAACACATCAATGGTTCACTGACCACAGAATCAAGGTTTTACATGGCCGTCCCAGTCCCCTGACCAAACCCCATAGAAAACCTGTGGGATGAGCTGAAGAGGAGAGTCCACAAGCGTGGACCTCTGAATCTGAAGGATCTGGAGAGATTCTGTATGGAGGAATGGTCTCAGATCCCTTGCCATGTGTTCTCCAACCTCATACAAAAAAATATATATATTTGTTTTATGATAAGAATTTATATTTTCTTTCAATAATTGTACTTTAATTAAAGGTTAGATTTGTGTGAATATTCTGAATGAAAGCCCAAGAGGATGAACAGTAAAGACATGTTTCCATCCCCGTTGTGCTCATCTTTATCAAGGGAGCTAATACTAGGGGAGGGCCCTGTAGAATAAGAGTTACATGGAGAAAATTGGACCTCTCTAAAATGAAAACAGATAGCCCTCCCTCCAGCTAAATATATTTTACCTAAACCCTCCCTGAACGCTTGAAAAAAAAAAAAAAAAGTGACCCTCCCTACACCAAAATAATAATTAAAACATAA
This sequence comes from Thymallus thymallus, assembly GCA_023634145.1. NCBI lineage: Eukaryota > Metazoa > Chordata > Actinopteri > Salmoniformes > Salmonidae > Thymallus > Thymallus thymallus. The sequence continues at coordinate 42,070,064 of CM042397.1, read as the reverse complement.
ATTGGATAGCAGAGAACATGTCTACCATTTAACCTCACTTCCTGGTCAGACCAGAGCCTTAGATATGCAGTTTTACAAACTGCTCTTCATCCTGTATGCGTTACACGGGGCGGCGGGCCAGAAGGTCTTGGGTTCACAGACCACCACGGACAAGAGTAGGGGGGAAGAACCTCCTTTAACGGAAAACCATTCCATGACTGTCATCGAATTTGCAGGTCTTTTATAAACATTTCATGCAATTCTACGTCCTGTGTGTGTCTGTGTCTGTGTCTGTGTCTGTGTGTGTGTGTGTGTGTGTGTCTGTGTGTGTGTGTCTGTGTGTGTGTGTGTGTGTGTGTCGGGGTGTGTGTGTGTGTCTGTGTGTGTGTGTGTGTGTCTGTGTGTGTGTGTGTCGGTGTGTGTGTCTGTGTGTGTGTCGGTGTGTGTGTGTGTCGGTGTGTGTGTGTCGGTGTGTGTGTGTGTCGGTGTGTGTGTGTGTGTCGGTGTGTGTGTGTGTGTGTGTGTGTCGGTGTGTGTGTGTGTCGGTGTATGTGTGTGTCGGTGTGTGTGTGTGTCGGTGTGTGTGTGTGTGTCGGTGTGTGTGTGTGTGCCGGTGTGTGTGTGTGTCGGTGTGTGTGTGTCGGTGTGTGTCGGTGTGTGTGTGTGTCGGTGTGTGTGTGTGTCGGTGTGTGTGTGTGTCGGTGTGTGTGTGTCGGTGTGTGTGTGTGTGTCGGTGTGTGTGTGTGTGTGTCGGTGTGTGTGTGTGTGTGTGTGTGTGTGTCGGTGTGTGTCGGTGTGTGTGTGTGTGTGTGTGTGTCGGTGTGTGTGTGTCGGTGTGTGTGTGTGTC
>CM042397.1:42034237-42064237 GCA_023634145.1 Thymallus thymallus | reverse complement strand
TGTTATGACACTAGAACACAGAGCCTGTTATGACACTAGAACACAGAGCCTGTTATGACACTAGAACACAGAGGCTGTTATGACACTAGAACACAGAGCCTTTTATGACACTAGAACACAGAGGCTGTTATGACACTAGAACACAGAGGCTGTTATTACACTAGAACACAGAGGCTGTTATGACACTAGAACACAGAGCCTGTTATGACACTAGAACACAGAGGCTGTTATGACACTAGAACACAGAGGCTGTTATGACACTAGAACACAGAGGCTGTTATTACACTAGAACACAGAGGCTGTTATGACACTAGAACACAGAGCCTGTTATGACACTAGAACACAGAGGCTGTTATGACACTAGAACACAGAGGCTGTTATGACACTAGAACACAGAGGCTGTTATGACACTAGAACACAGAGGCTGTTATGACACTAGAACACAGAGGCTGTTATTACACTAGAACACAGAGGCTGTTATGACACTAGAACACAGAGCCTGTTATTACACTAGAACACAGAGCCTGTTATTACACTAGAACACAGAGGCTGTTATTACACTAGAACACAGAGCCTGTTATGACACTAGAACACAGAGCCTGTTATTACACTAGAACACAGAGGCTGTTATGACACTAGAACACAGAGGCTGTTATTACACTAGAACACAGAGGCTGTTATTACACTAGAACACAGAGCCTGTTATTACACTAGAACACAGAGGCTGTTATGACACTAGAACACAGAGGCTGTTATTACACTAGAACACAGAGCCTGTTATGACACTAGAACACAGAGCCTGTTATTACACTAGAACACAGAGGCTGTTATGACACTAGAACACAGAGGCTGTTATTACACTAGAACACAGAGGCTGTTATTACACTAGAACACAGAGCCTGTTATTACACTAGAACACAGAGGCTGTTATTACACTAGAACACAGAGGCTGTTATGACACTAGAACACAGAGGCTGTTATTACACTAGAACACAGAGGCTGTTATGACACTAGAACACAGAGGCTGTTATTACACTAGAACACAGAGGCTGTTATGACACTAGAACACAGAGGCTGTTATGACACTAGAACACAGAGGCTGTTATTACACTAGAACACAGAGGCTGTTATGACACTAGAACACAGAGGCTGTTATGACACTAGAACACAGAGGCTGTTATTACACTAGAACACAGAGGCTGTTATTACACTAGAACACAGAGGCTGTTATTAGGGTGGAGATAATAATCATAACAATGTAACCAGGTGAAACACCAGGAGAGGTGAGAGACAGGCGGAGAGGTGAGGAGCACAGGATAAATGGTGTAACCATGGAGACCGGGGTAGACACAGTTGTAACCATGGAGACCGTGGTAGTGACAGTAACAGGCCTTCACAGAGAGAAGACAGGCCTAGTCTCCAAACTGGCTTCAGTGTTCAGTTGATATTTATTCAGTGTTTAGGGAGGGGGAGACAGAGACACTGATCTACACTTCTGTGCTTTATATTCATTTGATTAGAATTTTAATCTATTCATGTGTTTTATAATTTATTTCAGATGGTGACAGTTTGGAGAGGAGGGGCACTGCCGCACTGGCTGCTGGGTAGGTAATCACAGGGTGGTGATGGGATATGTAGTTATCCTGTCCTGTACACACACACTCACTCACCTTCCATCTCCCCACTTGTCCTGCTGCCTCCCTTACTGCTCCCCTCTGTACCTTTAGCCCTCTCCCTCTCTCCGTCCTCCAAGCCCTCCTCTCCTCCCCCCGGCCTCTCCTCCTCCTCTCCCAGGTTCTTATAGTTGGGGCGTTTCTGGGCTCGCTTGCGCCCCAGATTGCAGGACAGCTCCAGAGACCGCTCCAGAGACTCAGGAGGCTTGGAGAACCGACGCACGCCTGCACTGACCTGGAGCGGCAGAGGAAGAGAGGGATGGGGAAGGAGATGGAGGGAGGAGAGAGAGAACATTTTAAACACTCAATGGTCATAGATGAAAGACAAGGAGTTTGACTTTGTAAAGTCTGGTGCTGTAATATAGATAATGATCACCAAGTGGCCAACCAGTGGACAGTTTCTGGAGGTTTTCATCTGCATTACTTGATACTATTATGTTTGCCCCAGTATCCATGGAGATGCAACTACCACCAGCCAGCCAGCCGAATGGGACAGAGAAAGAGGCTAGCTAGCCTAGCGCAGCACTAGCTAGCTATTTCTCTTGTCTAGAGGAACAACAACTGCTGCCAAAATCAGCCCAGGGGAAGAGAAAGAGTCTACTGTGTAGTCAGTATCCCTAGTACAGTCTACAGTGTAGCCAGTATCCCTAGTAGAGTCTACTGTGTAGTCAGTATCCCTAGTAGAGTCTACTGTGTAGTCAGTGTCCCTAGTAGAATCTACTGTGTAGCCAGTATCCCTAGTAGAGTCTACTGTGTAGTCAGTATCCCTAGTAGTATACTGTGTAGTCAGTATCCCTAGTAGAGTCTACTGTGTAGTCAGTATCCCTAGTAGAATCTACTGTGTAGCCAGTATCCCTAGTAGAGTCTACTTTGTAGTCAGAATCTCTACTAGAGTCTACTGTGTAGTCAGTATCCCTACTAGAGTCTACCGTGTAGTCAGTATCCCTAGTAGAGTCTACTGTGTAGCCAGTATCCCTACTAGAGTCTACTGTTTAGTCAGTATCCCTAGTAGAGTCTACTGTGTAGCCAGTATCCCTAGAAGAGCCTACTGTGTAGCCAGTATCCCTACTACAGTCTACTGTGTAGCCAGTATCCCTACTAGAGTCTACTGTGTAGCCAGCATCCCTAGTAGAGTCTACTGTGTAGCCAGCATCCCTACTAGAGTCTACTGTGTAGCCAGCATCCCTACTAGAGTCTACTGTGTAGCCAGTATCCCTAGTAGAGTCTACTGTGTAGCCAGTATCCCTAGTAGAGTCTACTGTGTAGCCAGCATCCCTACTAGAGTCTACTGTGTAGCCAGCATCCCTACTAGAGTCTACTGTGTAGCCAGTATCCCTAGTAGAGTCTACTGTGTAGCCAGTATCCCTAGTAGAGTCTACTGTGTAGCCAGCATCCCTACTAGAGTCTACTGTGTAGCCAACATCCCTAGTAGAGTCCACTGTGTAGCCAGCATCCCTAGTAGAGTCTACTGTGTAGCCAGTATCCCTAGTAGAGTCTACTGTGTAGCCATTATCTCTAGTAGAGTCTACTTTGTAGCCAGTATCCCAAGTAGAGTCTACTTTGTAGCCAGTATCCCTAGTAGAGTCTAGTGTGTAGCCAGTATCCCTAGTAGAGTCTACTGTGTAGCCAGTATCCCTAGTAGAGTCTACTGTGTAGCCAGAATCCCTAGTAGAGTCTACTGTGTAGTCAGTACCCCTACTAGTCTACTGTGTAGCCATTATCTCTAGTAGAGTCTACTTTGTAGCCAGTATCCCTAGTAGAGTCTAGTGTGTAGCCAGTATCCCTAGTAGAGTCTACTGTGTAGCCAGTATCCCTAGTAGAGTCTACTGTGTAGCCAGAATCCCTAGTAGAGTCTACTGTGTAGTCAGTACCCCTACTAGTCTACTGTGTAGCCAGCATCCCAAGTAGAGTCTACTGTGTAGCCAGTATCCCTAGAAGGGTCTACTGTGTATTCAGTATCCCTAGTAGAGTCTACTGTGTAGCCAGTATCCCTAGTAGAGTCTAGGGGTCTAGGGGTACCAGGTAGTTGAGGTTATAACTAGACTATATACAAGGAGTACCAGTACTGAGTCAATGTCCAGGGGTACCAGGTAGTTGAGGTTATAACTAGGCTATATACAAGGAGTACCAGTACTGAGTCAATGTCCAGGGGTACCAGGTAGTTGAGGTAATAACTAGGCTATATACAAGGAGTACCAGTACTGAGTCAATGTCCAGGGGTACCAGGTAGTTGAGGTTATAACTAGACTATATACAAGGAGTACCAGTACTGAGTCAATGTCCAGGGGTACCAGGTAGTTGAGGTAATATGTACATGTAGGTAGGGGTTAGTCAATGGAAGACTGTTCTGTGGTGGGTTACTGTTAGTCAATGGAAGACTGTTCTGTGGTGGGTTACTGTTAGTCAATGGAAGACTGTTCTGTGGTGGGTTACAGTTAGTGAATGGAAGACTGTTCTGTGGTGGGTTACTGTTAGTCAATGGAAGACTGTTCTGTGGTGGGTTACTGTTAGTCAATGGAAGACTGTTCTGTGGTGGGTTACAGTTAGTGAATGGAAGACTGTTCTGTGGTGGGTTACTGTTAGTCAATGGAAGACTGTTCTGTGGTGGGTTACTGTTAGTCAATGGAAGACTGTTCTGTGGTGAGTTACTGTTAGTCAATGGAAGACTGTTCTTTGGTGGGTTACTGTTAGTCAATGGAAGACTGTTCTGTGGTGGGTTACTGTTAGTCAATGGAAGACTGTTCTTTGGTGGGTTACTGTTAGTCAATGGAAGACTGTTCTGTGGTGGGTTACTGTTAGTCAATGGAAGACTGTTCTGTGGTGGGTTACAGTTAGTGAATGGAAGACTGTTCTGTGGTGAGTTACTGTTAGTCAATGGAAGACTGTTCTTTGGTGGGTTACTGTTAGTCAATGGAAGACTGTTCTGTGGTGGGTTACTGTTAGTCAATGGAAGACTGTTCTGTGGTGGGTTACAGTTAGTGAATGGAAGACTGTTCTGTGGTGAGTTACTGTTAGTCAATGGAAGACTGTTCTGTGGTGGGTTACTGTTAGTCAATGGAAGACTGTTCTGTGGTGGGTTACTGTTAGTCAATGAAAGACTGTTCTTTGGTGGGTTACTGTTAGTCAATGGAAGACTGTTCTGTGGTGGGTTACTGTTAGTCAATGGAAGACTGTTCTGTGGTGGGTTACTGTTAGTCAATGGAAGACTGTTCTGTGGTGGGTTACTGTTAGTCAATGGAAGACTGTTCTGTGGTGGGTTACTGTTAGTCAATGAAAGACTGTTCTTTGGTGGGTTACTGTTAGTCAATGGAAGACTGTTCTGTGGTGGGTTACTGTTAGTCAATGGAAGACTGTTCTGTGGTGGGTTACTGTTAGTCAATGGAAGACTGTTCTGTGGTGGGTTACTGTTAGTCAATGGAAGACTGTTCTGTAGTGGGTCCTATTAAAACTGTTACAGTTAGTGAATGGAAGACTGTTCTGTGGTGGGTTACTGTTAGTCAATGGAAGACTGTTCTGTAGTGGGTCCTATTAAAACTGTTACAGTTAGTGAATGGAAGACTGTTCTGTGGTGGGTTACTAACATGTGTGTGTGTCTGTGTGTGTCTGTGTGTGTCTGTGTGAGTCTGTGTGTGTGGGGTTGCTTCCTCTTCTTATGTTCGGCTCGTCATTTCCTCTAAGGTTGTTAAACATTACCCACAATACAGCATTGCCAACAGGAAGTGATGTCAACTGCTGAGAAGCCCTCTTTAGCTGTGCAGAGTTTAGAGTAAACAGGTCCTTAGTGTCTATAGATGTTAAGCTACAGGACTGTTTCTCTAGCACAGACTGGAATATGTTCCGGGATTCATCTGATAACATTGAGGAGTTTACAATATCAGTCGCCGGCTTGTAAATGACACACAATGTCGTTGGAGGTTTACATACACCTTACCCAAATACATTTAAACATTTTCACAATTCCTGACATTTAATTCTAGTAATAATTCCATGTCTTTGGTCAGTTAGGATCACCACTTTATTTTAAGAATGTAAAATGTCAGAATAATAGTAGAGAGAATTATTTATTGCAGCTTTTATTTCTTTCATCACATTCCCAGTGGGTCAGAAGTTTACATACACTCAATTAGTATTTGGTAGCATTGCCTTTAAATTGTTCCAAACAACTTTGGAAGTATGCTTGGGGTCATTGTTCATTTGGAAGACCCATTTGCGACCAAGCTTTAACTTCCTGACTGATGTCTTGAGATGTTGTTTCAATATATCCACATAATTTTCCTTCCTCATGATGCCATCTATTTTGTGAAGTGCACCAGACCCTCCTGCAGCAAAGCACCCCCACAACATGATGCTGCCACCCCCGTGCTTCACGGTTGGGATGGTGTTCTTCGGCTTGCAAGCCTCCAAAAAGTATGATCTTTGTCCCCATGTGCAGTTGCAAACCGTTGTCTGGCTTTTTTATGGCGGTTTTGGAGCAGTGGCTTCTTCCTTGCTGAGCGGCCTTTCAGGTTATGTCGATATAGGACTCGTTTTACTGTGGATATAGATACGTTTGTACCTGTCTCTTCCAGCATCTTCACAAGGCACTTTTCGCACCAAAGTATGTTAATCTCTAGGAGACAGAACTCATCTCCATCCTGAGCGGTATGACGGCTGCGTGTTCGCATGGTGTTTATACTTGCATACTATTGTTTGTACAGATTAATGTGGTACCTTCAGGTGTTTGGAAATTGCTCCCAAGGATGACAATTTAGGACTTGGCTGATTTCTTTAGATTTTCCCATGATGTCGAGCAAAGAGGCACTGAGTTTGAAGGTAGGCCTTGGAATACATCCACAGGTACACCTCCAATTGACTCAAATTATGTCAATTAGCCTATCAGAAGCTTCTAAAGCCATGAGATAATTAAAGGCACAGTAAACTTAGTGTATGTAAACCACTGGAATTGTGATATAGTGAATTATAAGTGAAATAATCTATCTGTAAACAATTGTTGGTATTCAGCAAAGTACCCTTTGCTATGAGACTCAAAATGGAGCTCAGATACATCCTGTTTTCATTAATCAACCTGTTTCAGATGTTTCTACAACTTGATCTGGAATCAGACAACACCAATATGAGACGTACAAACAGTCACCCACACAACCAATTCTCCACTTTTAGCTGCACCAAATTCTAGCTACCATGATTTGTTGCGTTGAAAGTGTGTGTGAGTGCGTGTGTGCGCAGCAGGTGTACAACCAGTCTGCAGCATGCAGCGAGCATGTTCTGGTAAACCACTCACGCTGGTCACAGACCACACACACGCAGACACACGCACCAACACAGGAAAGCCTAAGTCACATTGCATGTTCTTCAGCAGTGAGAGGCTGTGCTGCTACCAAAACAAAAAGAGAGAGGAGACAGATTACATGTATCTGAATAGTAATGTCTTCATGTGGGCTGACTAACAGATGTATCTGAATAGTAATGTCTTCATGTGGGTTGACTAACAGATGTATCTGAATAGTAATGTCTTCATGTGGGCTGACTAACAGATGTATCTGAATAGTAATGTCTTCATGTGGGTTGACTAACAGATGTATCTGAATAGTAATGTCTTCATGTGGGTTGACTAACAGATGTATCTGAATAGTAATGTCTTCATGTGGGTTGACTAACAGATGTATCTGAATAGTAATGTCTTCATGTGGGCTGACTAACAGATGTATCTGAATAGTAATGTCTTCATGTGGGTTGACTAACAGATGTATCTGAATAGTAATGTCTTCATGTGGGTTGACTAACAGATGTATCTGAATAGTAATGTCTTCATGTGGGCTGACTAACAGATGTATCTGAATAGTAATGTCTTCATGTGGGTTGACTAACAGATGTATCTGAATAGTAATGTCTTCATGTGGGTTGACTAACAGATGTATCTGAATAGTAATGTCTTCATGTGGGTTGACTAACAGATGTATCTGAATAGTAATGTCTTCATGTGGGCTGACTAACAGATGTATCTGAATAGTAATGTCTTCATGTGGGTTGACTAACAGATGTATCTGAATAGTAATGTCTTCATGTGGGTTGACTAACAGATGTATCTGAATAGTAATGTCTTCATGTGGGTTGACTAACAGATGTATCTGAATAGTAATGTCTTCATGTGGGCTGACTAACAAATGATGTCTTCATAACCACAGAGCATATACTGTGTGTGTGTGTGTGTGTGTGTGTGTGTGTGTGCTCACCGTGTTCTTGTGTTGTGTGAAGACAGACAGGTCTCCGTTGAAGATGACTTCAGCCAGAGAGTTGACCAGCGGCTGGTAGTGGATGATGAGAAACACCTAGAGACACACACCCAACTAAAATAACAACGTTCATATGCGATTTTACCACTGTATGTCTGGGTGTGGTGAGATGAGGTGAGGTGTGATGAGATGTGGTGAGATGAGGTGAGGTGAGATGTGATGTGGTGAGATGAGATGTGGTGAGGTGTGGTGAGATGAGATGTGGTGAGATGAGATGTGGTGAGATGAGGTGTGGTGTGATGAGATGTGGTGAGATGAGATGTGGAATGATGAGATGTGGTGAGATGAGATGTGGAATGATGAGATGTGGTGAGATGAGATGTGGTGAGATGAGGTGAGGTGTGATGAGGTGAGGTGTGGTGAGATGTGGTGTGGTGAGATGAGATGAGATGTGGTGAGATGAGATGTGGTGAGATGAGGTGTGGTGTGATGAGATGTGGTGAGATGAGATGTGGAATGATGAGATGTGGTGAGATGAGATGTGGAATGATGAGATGTGGAATGATGAGATGTGGTGAGATGAGATGTGGTGAGATGAGGTGAGGTGTGATGAGGTGAGGTGTGGTGAGATGTGGTGTGGTGAGATGAGATGTGATGTGGTGTGGTGTGATTGGATGAGGTGAGGTGAGATGTGGTGAGATGAGATGTGGTGTGATGAGGTGAGGTGTGGTGAGATGAGGTGTGGTGTGGTGTGATGAGGTGTGGTGTTATGAGATGTGGTGTGATGAGGTGAGGTGTGGTGAGATGAGGTGTGGTGTGATGAGATGAGATGTGGTGTGGTGTGATGAGGTGAGGTGTGGTGTATGAGGTGAGCTGAGGTGTGGTGTGGTGCGATGAGGTGAGGTGTGGTATTGTGAGATGTGGTGTGGTGTGGTGTGATGAGATGAGGTGTGATGAGGTGTGGTGTGATGAGGTGTGGTGAGATGTGGTGAGGTGTGATGACGTGAGGTGTGATGTGGTGTAATTTGGTGTGATGTGGTGAGGTGTGGTGAGATGTGGTGTATGAGGTGAGATGAGGTGAGGTGTGGTGTGGTGAGATGAGCGATAGATAGATAGATAGATAGATAGATAGATAGATAGATAGATAGATAGATAGATAGATAGATAGATAGTTTATTGATCCCCCGGGGGGGGAAATTTCATGAATGGCGTGATGAGGTGAGTTGTGGTGTGGTATAGTGTGGTGAGGTGTGGTGAGGTGTGGTGTGGTGAGGTAAGGTGTGATGTGGTGTGATGTGGTGTGGTGTGATGAGGTAAGGTGTGATGTGGTGTGATGTGGTGAGGTGTGATGAGGTAAGGTGTGATGTGGTGTGATGTGGTGAGGTGTGATGAGGTGTGGTGTGATGAGATAAGGTGTGATGTGATGTGGTGTGATGAGGTGTGATGAGGTAAGGTGTGATGTGGTATGGTGTGATGAGGTGTGATGAGGTAAGGTGTGATGTGGTGTGGTGTGATGAGGTGTGGTGTGATGAGGTAAGGTGTGATGTGATGAGGTGTGATGAGGTGTGGTATGATGAGGTAAGGTGTGGTGTGGTGTGATGAGGTGAGGTGTTATGAGGTGTGGTATGATGAGGTAAGGTGTGGTGTGGTGTGATGAGGTGAGGTGTGATGAGGTAAGGTGTGATGTGGTGTGGTGTGATGACGTGAGGTGTGATGTGGTGTGATTTGGTGTGATGTGGTGAGGTGTGGTGAGATAAGGTGTGGTGTATGAGGTGAAATGATGTGTGGTGTGGTGCGATGAGGTGAGGTGTGGTGAGATGAGCTATGGCGTGATGAGGTGAGTTGTGGTGTGGTATAGTGTGGTGAGGTGTGGTGTGGTGAGCTGTGGTGTGGTGAGATGTGGTGTGGTGAGAAGTCGTGTGGTGTGATGAGGTAAGGTGTGATGTGGTGCGATGAGGTGTGATGTGGTGTGGTGTGATGAGGTAAGGTGTGATGTGGTGTGGTGTGATGAGGTAAGGTGTGATGTGGTGTGGTGTAATGAGGTGTTATGAGGTAAGGTGTGATGTGGTGTGGTGTGATGAGGTAAGGTGTGATGAGGTGTGGTGTGATGAGGTGTGGTGTGATGTGGTGCGATGAGGTGTGATGAGGTGAGGTAAGGTGTGATGTGGTGTGGTGTGATGAGGTGTGGTGTGATGTGATGTGGTGTGGTGTGATGAGGTGTGGTGTGATGAGGTGTGGTATGATGAGGTAAGGTGTGGTGTGGTGTGATGAGGTGAGGTGTTATGAGGTAAGGTGTGATGTGGTGTGGTGTGATGAGGTGTGATGAGGTGTGGTATGATGAGGTGTGGTATGATGAGGTAAGGTGTGGTGTGGTGTGATGAGGTGAGGTGTGATGAGGTGAGGTGTGATGTGTGTGTACGTACACACCTGTGACAGTAGGTTAAGGGACACCTGAGGGTTGATCTTACGATCTTCAGACTGAAACACAGACAGACAACATGTTAGGTACATATAGTATTGGTTACATCGTACACACACACACTCACACACCCCTCCACCTACCTGTTCAGGGCAGACCAGAGAGAAGACGTAGAGTGGTAGGAACAAGCGGTTGAGGAGGTGGTCTGTCAGGACATCGTTGAGGAACTCACAGTTGATTGTAAGGATATCATTCAGGTAATGGAGGTGGTCTAAATGTTCTGCTACCAAGTCACTCAGCTTCCCCCTGTTACGATGCCTGGAGGGGGAGAGGGGAGCAGAGGAGAGGGGAGCGGAGAGCAGAGCAGAGGAGAGGGGAGGGGGAGAGGGGAGCAGAGGAGAGGGGAGGGGGGAGCAGAGGAGAGGAGAGGGGGAGAGGGGAGCAGAGGAGAGGAGAGGGGGGAGCAGAGGAGAGGAGAGGGGAGAGGGAGAGGGGAGCAGAGGAGAGGGGAGGGGGAGAGGGGAGCAGAGGGGAGGGGAGCAGAGGAGAGAGGGAGAGGGGAGGAGAGGGGGAGAGGGGAGCAGAGGAGAGGGGGGCAGAGGAGAGGGGGAGAGGGGAGCAGAGGAGAGGGGGAGAGGGGAGCAGAGGAGAGGGGAGGGGGAGAGGGGAGCAGAGGAGAGGGGGAGAGGGGAGCAGAGGAGAGGGGAGGGGGAGAGGGGAGCAGAGGAGAGGGGAGCAGAGGAGAGGGGAGGGGGAGAGGGGAGCAGAGGAGAGGGGAGCAGAGGAGAGGGGAGGGGGAGAGGGGAGCAGAGGAGAGGAGAGGGGAGGGGGAGAGGGGAGGGGGGAGCAGAGGAGAGGGGAGGAGAGGGGAGAGGGGGAGAGGGGAGCAGAGGAGAGGGGGAGAGGGGAGCAGAGGAGAGGGGAGGGGAGAGGAGGAGAGGGGGAGCAGAGGAGAGGGGAGCAGAGGAGAGGAGAGGGGAGCAGAGGAGAGGGGGGAGCAGAGGAGAAGGGAGCAGAGGAGAGGAGAGCAGAGGAGCAGACGAGAGGGGAGCAGAGGAGAGGAGAGAGGGGAGCAGAGGAGAGGGGGGAGCAGAGGAGAGGGGGGAGCAGAGGAGAAGGGAGCAGAGGAGAGGGGAGCAGAGGAGAGGAGAGAGGGGAGCAGAGGAGAGGAGAGAGGGGAGCAGAGGAGAGGGGAGGGGAGAGGAGGAGAGGGGGAGAGGGGAGAGGAGCTCAGATCATACCTCATTCTTATATTAATACACTTTTTTTCCATTGACAGTATTGATCCAGTTTGTAACAGTATGTGACACAGACAGACAGACAGACAGACAGACAGACAGACAGACAGACAGTCTGGAGTGCAAAAAGCTATAAAAAGACATTGCATAGTATGGGTGGATGGCTGAATATGTACACTATACATTGGTTGAGTGTTATGTGAAAAAATGATACAAATATTGCAAGTTGATATAAATAAATAAGGAATATTTGCATGGTTAATTATACTATACAGGTCGATGGCAGATAAATACTTAAATAGCTAAATGTGCGTATGATATAAGTGAGGGTAATAATAGTTTCCTTAATATACAGTCTGGTTAAATTAACAGGTAAGTGAATATTTGCATGGTTAAATTAGCTGTACAGGTAAATGACAGGAAGAGATACTTTAATAGCTAAATGTGTGTATGATATCATTTAGGGTAATAATAATAATTCCCTTAAAATGCAGTCCTTAGTGCGCAGGGTTTAATTACAGATAAATGCACGTATTGCACATTCGATATACTAAAAGCAATGAAAAAAGTGACATAAGTTCATGTAAGTTCAGTCCAAAAATTACTTACAATATTGCACGTGATATGATATAACAACTGTACATTAATATGTATATACAGACCTGAATGAATGAATAAATAAGTCCTGGAAGAATGAGTGATTACAGACCAGAGTTACTCACGGATGGATGCATAATTGTTAAACTAGGTCCTAGCACCCCAACAGTTCCAGATCTATGTTGCCGACGGCACGGCACCCCGGTGAGGTATTATATAGTCTAATAGCCGCCGGCAGGAAGGACCTCCTGTAGCGCTCTCTGGCACACCGTGGTGGGATCAGTCTGTGACTGAAGGTGCTCCTCTGCGTCATAACCATGGCATGCAGAGGGTGGGTGACGTTGTCCATGATGGCCAGCAGTTTGGCCAGGATCCGTCTCTCCGCCACCTCCTCTAGAGTGTCAAGGCTAATCCCCAGAACAGAGCTAGCCTTCCTGATCAGCTTATTTACCCGAGAAGCATCACCAGCCTTTATGTTGACGCCCCAGCACACCACTGCAAAAAACATGGCACTGGCCACAGACTGGTAGTTTACTGCACACGTTGAAGGACCTGAGCCTCCTCAGAAAGTAGAGTCGGCTCTGGCCCTTTTTGTACAGAGCACCGGTGTTACCAGCCCATTCCAGCCTGTTGTCCATATGGACTCCCAGGAACTTGTATGAACCAACCATTTCCACATCCATCCCCTGTATAGGGACTGGAGTCGGTTGGGCCTTGGTTCTCCTCAAGTCCACCACCATCTCCTTTGTTTTGCTGATGTTGAGCTGAAGGTGGTTCTGCTCACACCACAACACAAAGTCATTGATTGGGCTCCTGTACTCCTCCTCCTGCCCACCCCTGATGCACCCTACAATAGCAGAGTCATCCGAGAACTTCTGTAGGTGGCATGTTTCAGAGTTATATCTGAAGTCTGAGGTGTAGAGGGTGAACAGAAAGGGGGACAGGACCGTTCCCTCATCTAGTTTGTAACAGTGTGTATTGATCTAGTTTGTAACAGTGTGTATTGATCTAGTTTGTAACAGTGTGTATTGACCTAGTTTGTAACAGTGTGTATTGACCTAGTTTGTAACAGTGTGTATTGATCTAGTTTGTAACAGTGTGTATTGATCTAGTTTGTAACAGTGTGTATTGATCTAGTTTGTAACAGTGTGTATTGATCTTGTTTGTAACAGTCTGTATTGATCTAGTTTGTAACTCTGTATGTTTTGTGTTTCACAACATGAATCTGAATGTATACCCAAGCCTGCAGTGCAAACACAATCTTCCCAAGAGGACATTATCTTCATCTGATCCTTCTAAACTGACAACCCTGACACCTAGTGGACGCAATGAGAATAACACATCTGAAGGTTAGATAAAATGGAATGGACAACCCTGACACCTAGTGGACACAGTGAGAGCGACCTATACTTATCTAGGCAAGTCAGTAAGGAACAAATTGTTATTTACGATGACTGCCTACACCGGCCAAACACGGAAGACGCTGGGCCAATAATGCACCGCCCTATGGGACTCCCAATCACGGCCGATGTGATACAGTCTGGATACGAACCAGGGACTGTAGTGACTCCTTTTGTACTGAGACACAGTGTCTTAGACCACTGCACCACCCGGGAGCCCCAATTGATAAGGGAAAGATCCCCTCACCCTGTAGGCCCACCTACATACAGACATTCATCAGTACAGTCTTAACACACCTATCCAGCTCTTTCAATAGGAATGTGACGCTAAATGATAACAGTATGAAGAAGAATGAGTTAGACTTCCTCTTCGTCTGTCTGAACACGTGTGGTCCAGTTTGATGGCATTGCTGCCATGTGTGTGCATGTACTGTATATGTGTGTGTGTGTGTGTGTGTGTGTGTACTCACTCTTGGTCTGTCTGAACACACTTGTCCAGCTCTATGACGTGGGAGCCGATGAACCAGACCAGGTTACTGAAGTAGGGGACTGCTGTCTTGTCTCGAATGTAGTGCAACATGTGCTGGTTGTCCACTAGGGGTTAGAGGTCAGAGGATGTTACCATGGTCACACAAAGAGATGGGGAGGGGTGACAGAGAGGGGAGGAGGGACAGAGGAATCCAGGACCAGACATATACAGACAAAGACAGGGGGGCAGACAGAGGAATCCAGGACCAGACATATACAGACAGAGACAGGGGGGCAGACAGAGGAATCCAGGACCAGACATATACAGAGAGAGACATGGGGGCAGACAGAGGAATCCAGGACCAGATATATACAGACAGAGACAGGGGGGCAGACAGAGGAATCCAGGACCAGACATATACAGACAGAGACAGGGGGGCAGACAGAGGAATCCAGGACCAGACATATACAGAGAGAGACATGGGGGCAGACAGAGGAATCCAGGACCAGACATATACAGACAGAGACAGGGGGGCAGACAGAGGAATCCAGGACCAGACATATACAGACAGAGACAGGGGGGCAGACAGAGGAATCCAGGACCAGACATATACAGACAGAGACAGGGGGGCAGACAGAGGAATCCAGGACCAGACATATACAGAGAGAGACATGGGGGCAGACAGAGGAATCCAGGACCAGACATATACAGACAGAGACAGGGGGGCAGACAGAGGAATCCAGGACCAGACATATACAGACAGAGACAGGGGGGCAGACAGAGGAATCCAGGACCAGACATATACAGACAGAGACAGGGGGGCAGACAGAGGAATCCAGGACCAGACATACAGTGGGGAGAACAAGTATTTGATACACTGCTGATTTTGCAGGTTTTCCTACTTACAAAGCATGTAGAGGTCTGTAATTTTTATCATAGGTACACTTCAACTGTGAGAGACGGAATCTAAATAAATCTAAATAAACTAGATAAATACACACAGTTTGTAACAGTGTGTATTTATCTAGTTTGTAACAGTGTGTATTGATCTAGTTTGTAACAGTGTGTATTGATCTAGTTTGTAACAGTGTGTATTGATCTAGTTTGTAACAGTGTGTATTGATCTAGTTTGTAACAGTGTGTATTGATCTAGTTTGTAACAGTGTGTATTGATCTAGTTTGTAACAGTGTGTATTGATCTAGTTTGTAACAGTGTGTATTGATCTAGTTTGTAACAGTGTGTATTGATCTAGTTTGTAACAGTGTGTATTGATCTAGTTTGTAACAGTGTGTATTGATCTAGTTTGTAACAGTGTGTATTGATCTAGTTTGTAACAGTGTGTATTGATCTAGTTTGTAACAGTGTGTATTGATCTAGTTTGTAACAGTGTGTATTGATCTAGTTTGTAACAGTGTGTATTGATCTAGTTTGTAACAGTGTGTATTGATCTAGTTTGTAACAGTGTGTATTGATCTAGTTTGTAACAGTGTGTATTGATCTAGTTTGTAACAGTGTGTATTTATCTAGTTTGTAACAGTGTGTATTGATCTAGTTTGTAACAGTGTGTATTGATCTAGTTTGTAACAGTGTGTATTGATCTAGTTTGTAACAGTGTGTATTGATCTAGTTTGTAACAGTGTGTATTGATCTAGTTTGTAACAGTGTGTATTGATCTAGTTTGTAACAGTGTGTATTGATCTAGTTTGTAACAGTGTGTATTGATCTAGTTTGTAACAGTGTGTATTTATCTAGTTTGTAACAGTGTGTATTGATCTAGTTTGTAACAGTGTGTATTGATCTAGTTTGTAACAGTGTGTATTTATCTAGTTTGTAACAGTGTGTATTGATCTAGTTTGTAACAGTGTGTATTGATCTAGTTTGTAACAGTGTGTATTTATCTAGTTTGTAACAGTGTGTATTTATCTAGTTTGTAACAGTGTGTATTTATCTAGTTTGTAACAGTGTGTATTTATCTAGTTTGTAACAGTGTGTATTGATCTAGTTTGTAACAGTGTGTATTTATCTAGTTTGTAACAGTGTGTATTGATCTAGTTTGTAACAGTGTGTATTGATCTAGTTTGTAACAGTGTGTATTGATCTAGTTTGTAACAGTGTGTATTGATCTAGTTTGTAACAGTGTGTATTGATCTAGTTTGTAACCGTGTGTATTGATCTAGTTTGTAACAGTGTGTATTGATCCAGTCTGTAATTTCTATCATAGGTACACTTCAACTGTGAGAGACGGAATCTAAAACAAAAATCCAGAAAATCACATTGTATGATTTTTTAATAATTAATTTGCATTTTATTGCATGACATAAGTATTTGATCACCTACCAACCAGTAAGAATTCCGGCTCTCACAGACCTGTTAGTTTTCCTTTAAGAAGCCCTCCTGTTCTCCACTCATTACCTGTATTAACTGCACCTGTTTGAACTCGTTACCTGTATAAAAGACACCTGTCCACACACTCAATCAAACAGACTCCAACCTCTCCACAATGGCCAAGACCAGAGAGCTGTGTAAGGACATCAAGGATACAATTGTAGACCTGCACAAGGCTGGGATGGGCTACAGGACAATAGGCAAGCAGCTTGGTGAGAAGGCAACAACTGTTGGCGCAATTATTAGAAAATGGAAGAAGTTCAATATGACGGTCAATCTCCCTCGGTCTGGGGCACCATGCAAGATCTCACCTCGTGGGGCATCAATGATCATGAGGAAGGTGAGGGATCAGCCCAGAACTACACGGCAGGACCTGGTCAATGACCTGAAGAGAGCTGGGACCACAGTCTCAAAGAAAACCATTAGTAACACACTATGCCGTCATGGATTAAACTCCTGCAGCGCACGCAAGGTCCCCCTGCTCAAGCCAGCGCATGTCCAGGCCCGTCTGAAGTTTGCCAATGACCATCTGGATGATCCAGAGGAGGAATGGGAGAAGGTCATGTGGTCTGATGAGACAAAAATAGAGCTTTTTGGTCTAAACTCCACTCGCCGTGTTTGGAGGACGAAGAAGGATGAGTACAACCCCAAGAACACCATCCCAACCGTGAAGCATGGAGGTGGAAACATCATTCTTTGGGGATGCTTCTCTGCAAAGGGGACAGGACGACTGCACCGTATTGAGGGGAGGATGGATGGGGCCATGTATCGCGAGATCTTGGCCAACAACCACCTTCCCTCAGTAAGAGCATTGAAGATGGGTCGTGGCTGGGTCTTCCAGCATGACAACGACCCGAAACACACAGCCAGGGAAACTAAGGAGTGGCTCTGTAAGAAGCATCTCAAGGTCCTGGAGTGGCCTAGCCAGTCTCCAGACCTGAACCCAATAGAAAATCTTTGGAGGGAGCTGAAAGTCCGTATTGCCCAGCGACAGCTCCGAAACCTGAAGGATCTGTATGGAGGAGTGGGCCAAAATCCCTGCTGCAGTGTGTGCAAACCTGGTCAAGAACTACAGGAAACGTATGATCTCTGTAATTGCAAACAAAGGTTTCCGTACCAAATATTAAGTTCTGCTTTTCTGACGTATCAAATACTTATGTCATGCAATAAAATGCAAATGAATTACTTAAAAATCATACAATGTGATTTTTGTTTTAGATTCCGTCTCTCACAGTTGAAGAGTACCTATGATAGAAATTACAGACTTCTACATGCTTTGTAAGTGGGAAAACCTGCAAAATCGGCAGTGTATCAAATACTTGTTCTCCCCACTGTATACAGACAGAGACAGGGGGGCAGACAGAGGAATCCAGGACCAGACATATACAGACAGAGACAGGGGGGCAGACAGAGGAATCCAGGACCAGACATATACATTAGTGCTGAGAGATGAGTGCTTTTTGAGGACGGTTCAGTTTCAGTTAGATTATTAAAAAATCATCACGGTTTTCTATTTCTGTTTCGATAATTTTTTTAAACATTAAATGCATTATGGAATAATAACATTCCAATTATTTTACAGCTTTTTAATGGAAATTCCAAAGTCAAAAATAGTGAACATTCTATTACCTTGAAAATATTCCATTGTCTGTCAGGTCCACATCAATAGAACAACAGTGAATTACTATTAAATAATACAATATTTCAGGGTATATTACTTAGGTTGTATTTCATTCCTAAAGGCAGCCAGCCAGCCAGACCATCTAACGTTATCTCTGTGCTGCCCATACTGTACTGTCCTGTTTAGCTAGCCTGTCTAAGTAGCTGCAGAGCTGTCTGACCAAATCATTGTACTAGTTGTTCAGAGTAGATCAGGCATACTTTCACCAACAGTCTCTCTGGTTGTTGTGCTGTGTACATTCCTCTGTCATGTGGTCTGTGTGTATCTAGACTAATGTAGCAGGCGGAAAAGTGTCTCCCTCCAAGAACTGTATGTCCGAGACTGTAAAAAAACAGGCTCAATGGCTTATGGTCATTGTAGTTAATTACCACATTTCTGCGCTGAACTAGGTTCAATATTTGCTTAATGAAAACGACAACTCCCTTCAGCCCAGCGTCCCATATAGTTCCTGACTTGATTTCTCTCTAGAGAAACGGCGGTTTGCCCTCACAAAAAATACGAAAGTAATTGAACCGACATCGGTCAATTAGTTGTTCAATAATCCCTCAGCACTAATTCACAGAGAGGTCAAATAAAAAAGGAATACTGGGATACAAGAAATAAAAAAAGTCACCCAGGGCCCCAACAACCACCCAACCAATACAACAACCACCCAACCAATACAACAACCACCCAACCAATACAACAACCAATACAACAACCACCCAACCAATACAACAACCACCCAACCAATACAACAACCAATACAACAACCACCCAACCAATACAACAACCACCCAACCAATACAACAACCACCCAACCAATACAACAACCACCCGACCAATACAACAACCACCCAACCAATACAACAACCACCCAACCAATACAACAACCACCCAACCAATACAACAACCACCCAACCAATACAACAACCACCCAACCAATACAACAACCACCCAACCAATACAACAACCACCCAACCAATACAACAACCACCCAACCAATACAACAACCACCCAACCAATACAACAACCACCCAACCAATACAACAACCACCCAACCAATACAACAACCACCCAACCAATACAACAACCACCCAACCAATACAACAACCACCCAACCAATACAACAACCACCCAACCAATACAACAACCAACCAACCAATACAACAACCACCCAACCAATACAACAACCACCCAACCAATACAACAACCACCCAACCAATACAACAACCAACCAACCAATACAACAACCACCCAACCAATACAACAACCACCCAACCAATACAACAACCACCCAACCAATACAACAACCACCCAACCAATACAACAACCACCCAACCAATACAACAACCAACCACCCAACCAATACAACAACCACCCAACCAATACAACAACCAACCAACCAATACAACAACCACCCAACCAATACAACAACCAACCAACCAACCAATACAACAACCAACCACCCAACCAATACAACAACCAATACAACAACCAACCAACCAATACAACAACCACCCAACCAATACAACAACCACCCAACCAATACAACAACCACCCAACCAATACAACAACCAACCAACCAATACAACAATCAAGCATATATTGTTGAGTGAACACATAGTTGAGTATTGTGTGAGTGAGTGTAGTAGCATAAAGTGGATATGATTATAGCTATGTAGAGGCTAAAGCTGTTCCCTCCAGGAGTGCAGGACATACTAGTATCAACATGTCATCTCCAGGTGAGAGAGATGTTGTTAAAGGGTTAATGGTTAACTGGCTACTGCCTGGTTGCCTGGACTCTCCTCTAAAAGAGACGATGTGGAGGAGACTCTCCTCTAAAAGAGACGATGTGGAGGAGAGTCTCCTCTAAAAGAGACGATGTGGAGGAGACTCTCCTCTAAAAGAGACGATGTGGAGGAGACTCTCCTCTAAAAGAGACGATGTGGAGGAGACTCTCCTCTAAAAGAGACGATGTGGAGGAGACTCTCCTCTAAAAGAGACGATGTGGAGGAGACTCTCCTCTAAAAGAGACGATGTGGAGGACTCTCCTCTAAAAGAGACTGATATGGAGGAGACTCTCCTCTAAAAGAGACGATGTGGAGGAGAGTCTCCTCTAAAAGAGACGATGTTCAGGAGACTCTCCTCTAAAAGAGACGATGTGGAGGAGACTCTCCTCTAAAAGAGACAATGTTCAGGAGACTCTCCTCTAAAAGAGACCGATGTGGAGGACTCTCCTCTAAAAGAGACCGATGTGGAGGACTCTCCTCTAAAAGAGACGATGTGGAGGAGAGTCTCCTCTAAAAGAGACGATGTGGAGGACTCTCCTCTAAAAGAGACGATGTGGAGGACTCTCCTCTAAAAGAGACGATGTGGAGGACTCTCCTCTAAAAGAGACGATGTGGAGGAGACTCTCCTCTAAAAGAGACGATGTGGAGGAGCCTCTCCTCTAAAAGAGACGATGTGGAGGAGACTCTCCTCTAAAAGAGACCGATGTGGAGGACTCTCCTCTAAAAGAGACGATGTGGAGGAGACTCTCCTCTAAAAGAGACGATGTGGAGGAGACTCTCCTCTAAAAGAGACCGATGTGGAGGACTCTCCTCTAAAAGAGACGATGTGGAGGAGACCCTCCTCTAAAAGAGACGATGTTGAGGAGACTCTCCTCTAAAAGAGACGATGTGGAGGACTCTCCTCTAAAAGAGACCGATGTGGAGGACTCTCCTCTAAAAGAGACCGATGTGGAGGACTCTCCTCTAAAAGAGACCGATGTGGAGGACTCTCCTCTAAAAGAGACGATGTGGAGGAGACTCTCCTCTAAAAGAGACGATGTGGAGGAGACTCTCCTCTAAAAGAGACGATGTGGAGGAGACTCTCCTCTAAAAGAGACGATGTGGAGGAGACTCTCCTCTAAAAGAGACGATGTGGAGGAGACTCTCCTCTAAAAGAGACGATGTGGAGGAGACTCTCCTCTAAAAGAGACGATGTGGAGGAGACTCTCCTCTAAAAGAGACGATGTGGAGGAGACCCTCCTCTAAAAGAGACGATGTGGAGGAGACTCTCCTCTAAAAGAGACGATGTGGAGGAGACCCTCCTCTAAAAGAGACCGATGTGGAGGAGACTGTCCTCTAAAAGAGACGATGTGGAGGAGACTCTCCTCTAAAAGAGACGATGTGGAGGAGACTCTCCTCTAAAAGAGACGATGTGGAGGAGACTCTCCTCTAAAAGAGACGATGTTGAGGAGACTCTCCTCTAAAAGAGACCGATGTGGAGGACTCTCCTCTAAAAGAGACGATGTGGAGGAGACTCTCCTCTAAAAGAGACGATGTGGAGGAGACTGTCCTCTAAAAGAGACGATGTGGAGGAGCCTCTCCTCTAAAAGAGACGATGTGGAGGAGCCTCTCCTCTAAAAGAGACGATGTGGAGGAGACTGTCCTCTAAAAGAGACGATGTGGAGGAGACTCTCCTCTAAAAGAGACGATGTGGAGGACTCTCCTCTAAAAGAGACGATGTGGAGGAGACTCTCCTCTAAAAGAGACGATGTGGAGGAGACTCTCCTCTAAAAGAGACGATGTGGAGGAGAGTCTCCTCTAAAAGAGACGATGTGGAGGAGACTCTCCTCTAAAAGAGACTGATATGGAGGACTCTACTCTAAAAGAGAGACTGAGAAGGAACATGTCAGGGTGGGAGGAAGGGAAGGTTAGTCTCATGGATTAGCTGCTAACTAGTAACCATGGTTTCTAACGTCTCATCATGGTAGGCCAACTCTAGCCATTAAAAAGACATCATGAAGCTCATCATAACATTCTGAATACTCATCATGAACGCTTGTATGGAGTGGCTGACGTTCACCTCTTAACAAATTGTATTATACTGTATATCAGTATTAGAATAGTTGACTTGAAATGATGGGTTTAAATTAGACAGAAACCAAAAAGCATGCAGGTCAGTTTACACATTTAAATGATAATCCCAGACAATCATATCATTAATTACATTAACGATGACGACATACTGTATATGCATACATACAATGAGGTATATTTATTAATTAGACTTACACGAGACTGGAGTTAGGCCCACGGGAGGTATAGCGAGAGGAGAGGGAGAGGAGGAAGAGGAGGGAGAGGGAGGGAAATGAAGGGTAAGGTGAGGGGAGAGGGAGGGTGGGAGGGAGAGAGAAGGAGAGTGAGAGGATGAGAGAGGTAGAGGGTGAGAGGGAGGGGGAGGGAGAGAACATAAACAAGGTTAACGGTAGTAAGGTAGCTGTGTAGGGTCAAACAGAACTAAACAGCAGGGCTGGGCTCCAGGATAGTAAGGTAGCTGTGTAGGGTCAAACAGAACTAAACAGCAGGGCTGGGCTCCAGGATAGTAAGGTAGCTGTGTAGGGTCAAACAGAACTAAACAGCAGGGCTGGGCTCCAGGATAGTAGGGGTACTAGGCACCACCATTACTAGCAGTTAGACACAGAACAGTCTATTTAATACTGTTAGACAGAAAGGCTACCCCACTTTTCCACAACACACACAGTTAATACATGGTTAAATAGACTGACTCTTCAGCTAACAGTTAGAAACACACTCCAGTTAAATGTTAACACACAGGTCTTCATGCTAAAGTTCACACACACACTAGGGCTGCAAACACAGACAGACAGGACAACACTACCCTGACCACAGATGTGATATGTTACCACTCATTATATTATATAGACACAGTATGTTAGTGAATATAACACTATCTGGCGTGCACGTTGAGTAGTGCTTAGACACCTTGGTCAGCCATGTCAAGCCAAGTTCCCCAGGGCCCCAAGTTCCCCAGGGCCCCAAGTTCCCCAGGGCCCCAAGTCCCCCAGGGCCCCATGTCAAGCCAAGTACCCCAAGTCCCCCAGGGCCCCAAGTCAACCAGGGCCCCAAGGCACCCAGGGCCCCAAATCACCCAGGGCCCCAAGTCCCCCAGGGCCCCAAGTCAACCAGGGCCCCAAGTCACCCAGGGCCCCAAATCACCCAGGGCCCCAAATCACCCAGGGCCCCAAGTCACCCAGGGCCCCAAGTCACCCAGGGCCCCAAGTCCGTCCGTCCGTCCGTCCGTCCGTCCGTCTGTCTGTCTGTCCATCATGTCAGCAGGGTTATTATTAGGGTAATGTAAACGTAATGTGACACACACCTATTCTGCTTTGATGTTCTCACTGTTCTGTACTAGTTGTCTTCCTGTCTCTTCCTGACAGACAGACAGACAGAGGAATAGCAGCTGGCCATCTTAGCGCTGTGTGTGGGTCGAGGTGTGTGTGTGAGACTCACCCTTGTAGACGTTCAGTGTAATGGTTCTGACTGCGATGCGGACCATGCTCTCTGGGTGGTTGAAGAACTTAATGGCCTCGGTGTACAGGGCAAAATCATTAGTGTGCTGTGTGTGGGAGACAGAGAGGGGGCGCCAGTGAGTTCAGCACAGAGAGACCACACTATCAGAGAGACCCTCAGCCCCTTACCCCCAAGGGGACTAGGCCTTTACCCCTTACCCCCTAGGGGACTAGGCCCTTACCCCTTACCTCCTAGGGGACTAGGCCCTAACCCCCTACCTCCTTTTCTCATTGCTTTTAGTATATCGAATGTGCAATAAGTGCAGTTGTCTGTAATTAAACCCTGCGCACTAAGGACTGTATTTTAAGGGAATTACTATTATTACCCCAAATGATATCATACACACATTTAGCTATTAAAGTATCTCTTCCTGTCATTTACCTGTACAGTTTGTGGAACCATGCAAGTATTCACTTATCTGTAAATATAACTGTATACCTAACTGTACAGCTTTTTTTTTTTTTTTCTTCTTTTTTTTTTTTTTTTTTTGCACTCCAGATATCTTGTATTTCTATACTTTTTCATACTGCCGCTCTATGTATCATGTACCGTGTATCTGTCTTTTGTGTACTTTTCGTTGTGGCATTTTGCACCTGCCCTGTGTTTTGTTGTAGCTGCTTGACAATGAAATTTCCCCCCCGGGGGATCAATAAAGTACCTATCTATCTATCTATCTATCTATCTATCTATCTATCTAGGAGACTAGGCCCTTACCCCCTACCTCCTAGGGGACTAGGCCCGTCATGTCTGAAAGGGTGCGTGCGTCCCTAATGGCATCCTATTCCCTATAGTTATAGGGTAACAACGTGATGTAGTTAGCTATAGGGTAACAACGTGATGTAGTTAGCTATAGGGTAACAACGTGCTGTAGTTAGCTATAGGGTAACAACGTGATGTAGTTAGCTATAGGGTAACAACGTGATGTAGTTAGCTATAGGGTAACAACGTGATGTAGTTAGCTATAGGGTAACAACGTGCTGTAGTTAGCTATAGGGTAACAACGTGATGTAGTTAGCTATAGGGTAACAACGTGATGTAGTTAGCTATAGGGTAACAACGTGATGTAGTTAGCTATAGGGTAACAACGTGATGTAGTTAGCTATAGGGTAACAACGTGATGTAGTTAGCTATAGGGTAACAACGTGATGTAGTTAGCTATAGGGTAACAACGTGATGTAGTTAGCTATAGGGTAACAACGTGATGTAGTTAGCTATAGGGTAACAACGTGATGTAGTTAGCTATAGGGTAACAACGTGATGTAGTTAGCTATAGGGTAACAACGTGATGTAGTTAGCTATAGGGTAACAACGTGATGTAGTTAGCTATAGGGTAACAACGTGATGTAGTTAGCTATAGGGTAACAACGTGATGTAGTTAGCTATAGGGTAACAACGTGATGTAGTTAGCTATAGGGTAACAACGTGATGTAGTTAGCTATAGGGTAACAACGTGATGTAGTTAGCTATAGGGTAACAACGTGATGTAGTTAGCTATAGGGTAACAACGTGATGTAGTTAGCTATAGGGTAACAACGTGATGTAGTTAGCTATAGGGCAACAACGTGCTGTAGTTAGCACACTAAAATTCAGATAGAAACGTATGGTGTAGATTAGATGGTCTTGTCCGTCAGCTAGAATAGAGAATCATGTCGGTTCTATTCATTCTAACTCACAGTACAGTACACAGCTGATTGATTCACTACCCTAACAGCTCAGTAACTCACAGTACAGTAGACAGCTGATTGATTCATTACCCTACCAGCTCAGTAACATACAGTACAGTACACAGCTGATTGATTCACTAACCTAACAACTCAGTAACTCACAGTACAGTACACAGCTGTCAGGCTCTGGCCATAGAGAAGCCTATTTGCTTCTCTATGTAGCTATGGTCAGAGTCTGACAGTGTCTTTCTTTTCTGTTTCTGTGTGGGTTTTGGGTTGGATCCCTAATTAGAGGCAGCTGCACTGCATTGTCCCTAATTAGGGATCCTATATATGTTTGTCTGTCCTTCACTCTGGTGTGGGTCGTTGTCGATGTATTTCTCAGTCACGGTGAAAGTAAGTGGTGCTGTTGTTACGTCCGTTCATTCGTGTTTGTTTTCAGTACGTGACGTTTTGTACATCGTTTGTTTGTTTCTGTAGTTCGTCATTCGTTTTGTGTATATACTTAGTATATTATTAAAATGTCAAACTACTATCCCTGCGCTGCGCCTTGGTCATTCCCACACCCACATCGTGACAGAAAGACCCACCACTGCGAGACCAAGCAGCGTAACAGGGGAGAGATGGAGAGAGAGGAAGTGCCGCGTAATAGACGTGGCGCGAGACGGAGATGAGCCCGAAAGCAACCCAAAGGTGAATTTGGGGAGGGGCAATGGGGGTGGTCGGGTGTAGAGGAGGAGGCACCAGTCCCACTTTCCAGGTGGCGTTCGCCGAGGCCGGAAACTGAGTACGTGGGGGAATACCGACAAAGGGAGGAGTATGAGAGGATAATGGAGCTATGTTGGCGCAGAGTGTGAGAGCGAGAGGAGGGAGCTGGAGTTAAAGGTGCCCAAGGTGAGCATCCCCAGTCCGGTCCGGTCGTCTACTCCACCCCCATGCCAGAGCAGTCCGCTCCACCGGTGCCTTGTCCGGGTCCGGTCGTCGGCTCCACTCAAATGCAAGAGCAGTCCGCTTCACCGATGTCCAGTCCGAGTCCGGACCTCTGCTCCACTCCCCGCATCCGACCCTCAGTGAGTGCACCCAGCCAGGTGCTTCCAGTGCCGGCTCCACGCATCCGGTGCCCATTCCGAGTCCAGCCGTCTGCCCCGCTCCAGTGCCAGAGCAGTCCGCTCCACCGGTACCCATTCCGGGTTCAGCCGTCTGCTCCGCTCCAGAGTCAGAGGAGTCCGCTCCACCGGTGCCAAATCCGGGTCCAGCCGTCTGCTCCGCTCCAGTGCCAGAGCAGTCCGCTCCACCGGTGCCCATTCCGGGTCCAGCCGTCTGCTCCGCTCCAGTGCCAGAGCAGTCCCCTCCACCGGTACCCATTCCGGGTTCAGCCGTCTGCTCCGCTCCTGAGCAGTTCGCTACAACGGTGCCCATTCCGGGTCCAGCCGTCTGCTCCGCCCAAGAGCCAGAGCAGTCCGCTCCCCCGGTGCCCAATCCGGGTCCAGCCGTCTGCTCCGCCCCAGTGCCAGAGCAGTCCGCTCCCCCGGTGCCCAATCTGGGTCCAGCCGTCTGCTCCGCTCCAGAGCCAGAGCAGTCCGCTCCACCGGTGCCCAATCCGGGTCCAGCCGTCTGCTACGCTCCAGTGCCAGAGCAGTCCGCTCCACCGGTACCCATTCCGGGTTCAGCCGTCTGCTCCGTTCCAGTGACAGAGCAGTCAGCTCCACCGGTACCCATTCCGGGTTCAGCCGTCTGCTCCGCTCCTGAGCCAGAGCAGTTCGCTACACCGGTGCCCATTCCGGGTCCAGCCGTCTGCTCCGCCCAAGTGCCAGAGCAGTCTGCTCCCCCGGTGCCCAATCCGGGTCCAGCCGTCTGCTCCGCTCCAGAGCCAGAGCAGTCCGCTCCACAGGTACCCAATCTGGGTCCAGCCGTCTGCTCCGCTCCAGTGCCAGAGCAGTCCGCCCCACCAGTGCCCATTCCGGGTCCAGCTGTCTGCTACGCTCCTGAGCCACAGCAGTCCGTTCCACCGGTACCCATTCCGGGTTCAGCCGTCTGCTCCGCTCCTGAGCAGTGCGCTACACCGGTGCCCATTCCGAGTCCAGCCGTCTGCTAAGCCCAAGTGCCAGAGCAGTCCGCTCCACCGTTGCCCAATCCGGGTCCAGCCGTCTGCTCCGCTCCAGTGCCAGAGCAGTCCGCCCCACCAGTGCCCATTCAGGGTCCAGCTGTCTGCTACGCTCCTGAGCCACAGCAGTCCGTTCCACCGGTGCCCATTCCGGGTCCAGCCGTCTGCTCCACTCCTGAGCCAGAGCAGTTCGCTACACCGGTGCCCATTCCGGGTCCAGCCGTCTGCTCCGCCCAAGTGCCAGAGCAGTCCGCTCCACCGGTACCCATTCCGGGTCCAGCCGTCTGCTCCGCCCAAGTGCCAGAGCAGTCCGCTCCACCGGTACCCATTCCGGGTTCAGCCGTCTGCTCCGCTCCAGAGTCAGAGCAGTCCGCTCCACCGGTGCCCATTCCGGGTCCAGCCGTCTGCTCCGCTCCAGAGTCAGAGCAGTCCGCTCTACCGGTACCCATTCCGGGTCCAGCCGTCTGCTCCGCTCCTGAGCAGTTCGCTACACCGGTGCCCATTCCGGGTCCAGCCGTCTGCTCCGCCCAAGTGCCAGAGCAGTCCGCTCCCCCGGTGCCCATTCCGGGTTCAGCCGTCTGCTCCGCTACAGTGCCAGAGCAGTCCGCTCCACAGGTACCCAATCTGGGTCCAGCCGTCTGCTCCGCTCCAGTGCCAGAGCAGTCCGCCCCACCAGTGCCCATTCCGGGTCCAGCTGTCTGCTACGCTCCTGAGCCACAGCAGTCCGTTCCACCGGTACCCATTCCGGGATCAGCCGTCTGCTCCGCTCCTGAGCAGTGCGCTACACCGGTGCCCATTCCGAGTCCAGCCGTCTGCTAAGCCCAAGTGCCAGAGCAGTCCGCTCCACCGGTGCCCAATCCGGGTCCAGCCGTCTGCTCCGCTCCAGTGCCAGAGCAGTCCGCCCCACCAGTGCCCATTCAGGGTCCAGCTGTCTGCTACGCTCCTGAGCCACAGCAGTCCGTTCCACCGGTGCCCATTCCGGGTCCAGCCGTCTGCTCCACTCCTGAGCCAGAGCAGTTCGCTACACCGGTGCCCATTCCGGGTCCAGCCGTCTGCTCCGCCCAAGTGCCAGAGCAGTCCGCTCCACCGGTACCCATTCCGGGTCCAGCCGTCTGCTCCGCCCAAGTGCCAGAGCAGTCCGCTCCACCGGTACCCATTCCGGGTTCAGCCGTCTGCTCCGCTCCAGAGTCAGAGCAGTCCGCTCCACCGGTGCCCATTCCGGGTCCAGCCGTCTGCTCCGCTCCAGAGTCAGAGCAGTCCGCTCTACCGGTACCCATTCCGGGTCCAGCCGTCTGCTCCGCTCCTGAGCAGTTCGCTACACCGGTGCCCATTCCGGGTCCAGCCGTCTGCTCCGCCCAAGTGCCAGAGCAGTCCGCTCCCCCGGTGCCCATTCCGGGTTCAGCCGTCTGCTCCGCTACAGTGCCAGAGCAGTCCGCTCCAACGGTACCCATTCCGGGTTCAGCCGTCTGCTCCGCTCCAGAGTCAGAGCAGTCCGCTCCACCGGTGCCAATTCCGGTTCCAGCCGTCTGCTCCGCCCCAGTGCCAGAGCTGTCCGGTCCACCGGTACCCATTCCGGGTTCAGCCATCTGCTCCACTCCTGAGCCAGAGCAGTCCGCTCCCCCGGTGCCCAATCCGGGTCCAGCCGTCTGCTACGCTCCAGTGCCAGAGCAGTCCGCTCCACCGGTGCCCATTCCGGGTCCAGACGTCTGCTCCGCTCCAGTGCCAGAGCAGTCCGCTCCACCGGTACCCATTCCGGGTCCAGCCGTCTGCTCCGCCCCAGTGCCAGAGCAGTCCGCTCCACCGGTGCCCAATCCGGGTCCAGCCGTCTGCTACGCTCCAGTGCCAGAGCAGTCCGCTCCACCGGTGCCCATTCCGGGTCCAGACGTCTGCTCCGCTCCAGTGCCAGAGCAGTCCGCTCCACCGGTACCCATTCCGGGTTCAGCCGTCTGCTCCGTTCCAGTGACAGAGCAGTCAGCTCCAACGGTACCCATTCCGGGTTCAGCCGTCTGCTCCGCTCCAGTGCCAGAGCAGTCCGCTCCAACGGTACCCATTCCGGGTTCAGCCGTCTGCTCCGCTCCAGAGTCAGAGCAGTCCGCTCCACCGGTGCCAATTCCGGTTCCAGCTGTCTGCTACGCTCCTGAGCCACAGCAGTCCGTTCCACCGGTGCCCATTCCGGGTCCAGCCGTCTGCTCCACTCCTGAGCCAGAGCAGTTCGCTACACCGGTGCCCATTCCGGGTCCAGCCGTCTGCTCCGCCCAAGTGCCAGAGCAGTCTGCTCCACCGGTACCCATTCCGGGTTCAGCCGTCTGCTCCGCTCCAGAGCCTGAGCAGTCCGCTCCACCAGTACCCATTCCGGGTCCAGCCGTCTGCTACGCCCCAGTGCCAGAGCAGTCCGCTCCCCCGGTGCCCAATCCGGGTCCAGCCGTCTGCTCCGCTCCAGAGCCAGAGCAGTCCGCTCCACCGGTGCCCAATCCGGGTCCAGCCGTCTGCTACGCTCCAGAGCCAGAGCAGTCCGCTCCACCGGTGCCCATTCCGGGTCCAGCCGTCTGCTCCGCTCCAGTGCCAGAGCAGTCCGCCCCACCGGTGCCCAGTCCAGGCCGGGTGTTTTTCCCAGCTTCATGGCCGGAGCCGTTTGCCCCACCGGTGCCCATTCCGGGTTCAGCCGTCTGCTCCGCTCCAGTGCCAGAGCAGTCCGCTCCAACGGTACCCATTCCGGGTTCAGCCGTCTGCTCCGCTCCAGAGTCAGAGCAGTCCGCTCCACCGGTGCCAATTCCGGTTCCAGCCGTCTGCTCCGCCC
>CM042397.1:41991737-42029237 GCA_023634145.1 Thymallus thymallus | reverse complement strand
ATTAAGTGTCTCAGAGTAGGATCTGGAGACGTATGTATTAAGTGTCTCAGAGTAGGATCTAGAGCCGTATGTATTAAGGTTCTCAGAGTAGGATCTAGAGCCGTATGTATTAAGGTTCTCTGAGTAGGATCTAGAGCCGTATGTATTAAGTGTCTCTGAGTAGGATCTAGAGCCGTATGTATTAAGTGTCTCAGAGTAGGATCTAGAGCCGTATGTATTAAGTGTCTCAGAGTAGGATCTAGAGCCGTATGTATTAGATAGATAGATAGATAGGTACTTTATTGATCCCCCGGGGGGGAAATTTCATTGTCAAGCAGCTACAACAAAACACAGGGCAGGTGCAAAATGCCACAACGAAAGTACACAAAAGACAGATACACGGTACATGATACATAGAGCGGCAGTATGAAAAAGTATAGAAATACAAGATATCTGGAGTGCAAAAAAAAGCTATAAAAGGACATTGCATAGTATGGGTGGTTGGCTGAATATGTACACTATACGTTGGTGGATGTTGGATGGTTAACTATACTATACAGGTCGATGGCAGAGAAATACTTCAGTAGCTAAAAATGCGTATGATATGAGCGAGGGTAATAATAGTTTACTAATAGACAGACTGGCTAAATGAACAGGTAAGTGAAAATTTTGCATGGTTAAATTAGCTGTACAGTTAGGTATACAGTTATATTTACAGATAAGTGAACAGATTAAGTGTCTCAGAGTAGGATCTAGAGCCGTATGTATTAAGTGTCTCAGAGTAGGATCTGGAGCCGTATGTATTAAGTGTCTCAGAGTAGGATTTACGATCAGCCTTTTAGATCACCATGAATACAATTACAGGGATGGGGGAGACCTGATTCTAGATCAGCACTCCTACTCTGGGACGCTTGACACATATGGCCCCTGCTCTCCCCGGTGACGGGTTAGAGACCGGGTCAGGGGTTAGCGGTCATGGTTAAAGTCTTACTCGAAGACAGAGCTGTCGTTCTGGTCTCCCCAGATGAGTATCTCTGTGATGGAGCGGATGGTCTCAACAAGCAAGTTCCTGTTGCTGTCTGTTACTGTCGTGTTCTTAGTTAGGACATGGTACATATACCTTGAGGAAGGAGAGAGGAGGGAGGAGAGAGGAGGAAGGAGGGAGAAGAGGAAAGGAAAGGAGAGAGGGATGAGAGGAGATTGACAATGTTAGAAAACAAGTTGCTTTTCAGTAAAACGTGTGGTGGCTACACTGCACTGTCAATTTGAACTGGCACACCCACTCTGGAAGACTAGCCTACCAACGCATAGACGGGATGGTGTGTCCTCATCAACTAACGTTAGTACATCTAGCTGTTATCAAGTAATGACACCCATCATGTAGTTAGCTAACGTTAGTAGATCTAGCTGTTATCAAGTAATGACACCCATCATGTAGTTAGCTAACGTTAGTACATCTAGCTGTTATCAAGTAATGACACCCATCATGTAGTTAGCTAACGTTAGTACATCTAGCTGTTATCAAGTAATGACACCCATCATGTAGTTAGCTAACGTTAGTAGATCTAGCTGTTATCAAGTAATGACACCCATCATGTAGTTAGCTAACGTTAGTAGATCTAGCTGTTATCAAGTAATGACACCCATCATGTAGTTAGCTAACGTTAGTAGATCTAGCTGTTATCAAGTAATGACACCCATCATGTAGTTAGCTAACGTTAGTACATCTAGCTGTTATCAAGTAATGACACCCATCATGTAGTTAGCTAACGTTAGTAGATCTAGCTGTTATCAAGTAATGACACCCATCATGTAGTTAGCTAACGTTAGTACATCTAGCTGTTATCAAGTAATGACACCCATCATGTAGTTAGCTAACATTAGTAGATCTAGCTGTTATCAAGTAATGACACCCATCATGTAGTTAGCTAACGTTAGTACATCTAGCTGTTATCAAGTAATGACACCCATCATGTAGTTAGCTAACATTAGTAGATCTAGCTGTTATCAAGTAATGACACCCATCATGTAGTTAGCTAACGTTAGTAGATCTAGCTGTTATCAAGTAATGACACCCATCATGTAGTTAGCTAACGTTAGTAGATCTAGCTGTTATCAAGTAATGACACCCATCATGTAGTTAGCTAACGTTAGTACATCTAGCTGTTATCAAGTAATGACACCCATCATGTAGTTAGCTAACGTTAGTAGATCTAGCTGTTATCAAGTAAGGACACCCATCATGTAGTTAGCTAACGTTAGTAGATCTAGCTGTTATCAAGTAATGACACCCATCATGTAGTTAGCTAACGTTAGTAGATCTAGCTGTTATCAAGTAATGACACCCATCATGTAGTTAGCTAACGTTAGTAGATCTAGCTGTTATCAAGTAATGACACCCATCATGTAGTTAGCTAACGTTAGTACATCTAGCTGTTATCAAGTAATGACACCCATCATGTAGTTAGCTAACGTTAGTAGATCTAGCTGTTATCAAGTAATGACACCCATCATGTAGTTAGCTAACGTTAGTACATCTAGCTGTTATCAAGTAATGACACCCATCATGTAGTTAGCTAACGTTAGTAGATCTAGCTGTTATCAAGTAATGACACCCATCATGTAGTTAGCTAACGTTAGTACATCTAGCTGTTATCAAGTAATGACACCCATCATGTAGTTAGCTAACGTTAGTACATCTAGCTGTTATCAAGTAATGACACCCATCATGTAGTTAGCTAACGTTAGTACATCTAGCTGTTATCAAGTAATGACACCCATCATGTAGTTAGCTAACGTTAGTAGATCTAGCTGTTATCAAGTAATGACACCCATCATGCAGTTAGCTAACGTTAGTAGATCTAGCTGTTATCAAGTAATGACACCCATCATGTAGTTAGCTAACGTTAGTAGATCTAGCTGTTATCAAGTAATGACACCCATCATGTAGTTAGCTAACGTTAGCTAGCTAGGTAGTAGCTGTCATATACAGTATATCTGACATTGTTCACACAGTTCTGACAAGGCAACAACAGTAGGTAGTTTACGTCTTTGGTTTACAGTCCTAGCTAGCTAGTAGTAGCCAGATCAGGCATAACTAACTGGGTGAGGTAGCTGGCTATCTTGTTTGCTAGTTAGGAATGGTAACGTAACGATGTAGCTAGTATATATATATTGCAACGGAAACGAGAATTTCAATTTGACAAATTCTGGTAGGTTAATTTTGCTTCCGTTTAAGTAACGTTTTGGAACAGAACCGGCGTAATGAATACACCCCAGCCCAGGTAACCTTAGCTAGTTAGCAATTATGCTAGGTACTTACTTGAGATGGTCCAGGGAATGAATATTTTTAGTTTTCCCCTGCCCTCCCACCCAACTCCGTGACCGACCGAACATAGTTGTACTTAAAAAGCTTCTGATGCTACTGTCACATTGTTTTAGCTTGTTATATCAATCCATTGCGCCCACTACCCCGTACAGATGTCCAATATCTAGCTAACCGAGTATCTGTGGCTAACTAAGCGGGAAGAAGGGGCGTTCTGGACGAGGCTAGCGCGGAACGACGCGGAACGACGCGGCCGTTACAGGTTTACTGCCAGAGAGTTGGGACTTGCAGTTTCTTCGTTGATATTCGATAGGACAATTTAATTCTGTGATAGTTACAAAAAACTACAAATCCCTAAAGGTTTTTGGGGAAAACTACCAAAAACACGACGTTAAACGTTGAACGAGTATTTAATTCAGTGACGTTGACTTGTCTTCGTCATACAACCGGGAACACCATAGCCAATCAAATACCAATGCGAGGAGCCATCGACGTAAAACGCAACCTACTCCACCGATGAAAAGGCGGGATCAATGTGATCGGTGTTTGAGTTGACCATTCAGAGGACGGTATGCATGTGGTGAACCAATCACATGCTTAGGCTTTTGACGTTTTGTACTGTTTTGACAATAGTATCGGACTGTTTTGATGCAGTTAGCGAAAATGTAACGGGGGGTCTGATTATCTCATTTATTTCCATCGATAATACATATTCCTGTATAATATAAATCACACTATAGTCGTTGGCCGGTAACCTCCTAGTTAATGTCTATCTCTAGATAGCTGTGATATTGCAAAGCTGGCATTTCAGGACGAATACGTTATTTCCGAAGCTGCCAATGACTCAATCACTGCAGCCGCGGCCGAAATGGACACTCCAAACACACCGTCCATGCTACTGTCAGCCCCCTGTCCTTATCTGCTCCTTATCAACATAGCTAGCTGAGCTAAACTTTCCGGTTAAATAGTTTTCTATGACATTCAACTTATGCTCGACTAGATTCGGTGGAATCGCTCCTCAACGAACTACCCTATATGTTTTATCTGGGCCTGTTTTTTGTGAACGTTTTGATCCTATACTATGCCTTTCTGATGGAATACATCGTCCTGAATGTGGGGATAGTGTTTCTACCGGAGGATATGGACCAGGCGCTGGTGGACCTAGGGGTACTATCTGACCCGGCCTCTGTCCCTTACGACACGGACACAGAACCGGATGTGTTCGAGAGCTACCTGGAGTGAGCTTGGCCGAGAGAAGCGCCGCTGCACCGGCCTGCTCCCCGGGTCGAACTGGACTCCTACCGGCCTGTGAGGTTGATGTGGGGAGAGAATGAGACTGGAAACCCCAAGAGGAGATTTGTGTTGTCTTGGAGCAACATTGGATGCGGGATGAAAAAGTAAGGAGGGATAGACTGATGATATGATGACAGTTTGCTGCTGCAGTGATGCCAGGTGGGTGGGTGATCACACGGTAACATCATGCAACATCACTGACTATCGTCTATGTTGTAGAGGATCACACTGCAACATCCCTGACTAGGGTTGCATATTTTGGGGAATATTCAGAGGTGGAAACTTTCTGTGGGAATTAACAGGAATATATAGGAATTAACAGGAATATATGCAAATTACTTTTAATACCATTTCAATGTAATGTTTTTTGCATTGTATATATTTACCATATCATATGGAGACATAAACATTTTACCTTATCATAAGTAGACATAATTGCAAATGATTAAATCCTTCCAATATAAATAAAAAAAAACAATTTAGTTAAAAATTGAACTTTAATTAAATGAGTTGACTCTTCACATGGGATGATTTCACAGAACAACAAAATAAAGGGAATATTGAATGATCACCAATGATCCATCACATCTAACTCTCAGGCTTCCATGTCTTCTCCCTGGATCTCCTCAATGTCCACCTCTTGAACATCAGACTGAGGCCTCATCTTCACTGTCACTTTCCAACCTTGTTGAGGATGGCTGGTTGTCAGGCTCAAAAAGCCTCAAATTTGCCTGGATGGCCACCAATTTTTCAACCCTTGTATTGGTCGGCCTGTTGCGTGCTTTGGTGTGTGTGTGTTCCCAAACAAGGACCAGTTGTGCTCTGAGGCGGCTGATGTTACATCAGATCCACAAAGTCCCTTCCACCAGGTGGCTGATGAGATATGTTGGCACGACTGCCATATTGCATCTCCATCCCAAAGCCCTTGCTTGGAAGTGTACTTCGCCAGACTGCCAAGAACCTTGCCCTCATCCAGGCCAAGGTGGCGAGACACAATAGTGATGACACCATAGGCCTTGTTGATCTCTGCACCAGACAAGATGCTCTTGCCAGCATACTTGGGGTCCAACATGTACGCTGCGGCGTGTATGGGCTTCAGGCAGAAGTCTTCACGCTTTTTGATGTATTTCAGAACTGCAGTTTCCTCTGCTTGGAGCAACAGTGAAGTGGGCAGGGCAGTACGGATTTCTTTTCTTACATCTGCAAGCAGAGTCTGAACATCAGACAGGATGACATTATCTCCCTCAATCTGTGCAAAGGCTACTGCTATAGGTTTCAAGAGTTTCAGGCTGCTTACCACTCTCTCCCAAAATACATCATCCAGGAGGATCCTCTTGATGGGGCTGTCCATATCGACAGACTGTGATATGGCCATTTCTTGGAGAGAATCCTTCCACTCCAGGAGACTGTCAAACATGATGACAACACCACCCCAACGGGTGTTGCTGGGCAGCTTCAATGTGGTGCTCTTATTCTTCTCACTTTGCTTGGTGAGGTAGATTGCTGCTATAACTTGATGACCCTTCACATACCTAACCATTTCCTTGGCTCTCTTGTACTGTATCCATTGTTTTCAGTGCCATGATGTCCTTGAGGAGCAGATGCAATGCATGAGCAGCACAGCCAATGGGTGTGATGTTAGGGTAGGACTCCTCCACTTTAGACCAAGCAGTCTTCATGTTCGCAGCATTGTCTGTCACCAGTGCAAATACCTTCTGTGGTCGAAGGTCATTGATGACTGCCTTCAGCTCATCTGCAATGTAGAGACCGGTGTGTCTGTTGTCCCATGTGTCTGTGCTCTTGTAGAATACTGGTTGAGGGGTGGAGATGATGTAGTTAATTATTCCTTGCCCACGAACATTCGACCACCCATCAGAGATGATTGCAATACAGTCTGCTTTCTCTATGATTTGCTTGACCTTCACTTGAACTCTGCATCCAGCAAATTAGTAGATAAAGCATGTCTGGTTGGAGGGTTGTATGCTGGGCGAAGAACATTCAGAAATCTCTTCCAATACACATTGCCTGTGAGCATCAGAGGTGAACCAGTTGCATTCACAGCTCTAGCAAGACATTCATCAGCATTTCTCTGACTGTGTTCCTCCATTGAGTCAAAAAAACTTCTGATTCCAGGAGGACCATGAGCTGTTGCTATCGATAAGGTGTCTGATTCATCATTTTCATCTCAAATAGAAGTAGAGGGACGTTTGTCAGAGGTTGCTTGTTGTGAGAGCTGAGGGAACTTTATGCACTTGGCCAGATGATTCTGCATCTTTGTTGCATTCTTCACATATGATTTGACACAGTATTTGACCCGCCCTGTGCAACTGGGTCCTGGACTTCCTGACGGGTCACCCCCAGGTGGTGAAGGTAGGAAACAACACCTCCTCCTCGCTGATCCTCAACACTGGGGCCCCACAAGGGTGTGTGCTCAGCCCACTCCTGTACTCCCTGTTCACCCATGACTGCGTGGTCACGCACGCCTCCAACTCAATCATCAAGTTTGCAGACGACACAACAGTAACCTCTCACTCAACGTCAGCAAAGCTAAGGAGATGATCGTGGACTTCAGGAACAGCAGAGGGCGCACCCCATGATCCACATCGATGGGACAGCAGTGGAGAAGGTGGAAAGTTCATTGGTGTACACATCACTGACAAGCTGAAATGGTCCACCCACACAGACAGTGTGGTGAAGAAAGCGCAACAGCGCCTCTTCAACCTCAGGAGGCTAAAGGGCATCCTGTCGGGCTGCATCACCAACGTATTACCGGGGGCTAACTTCCCGCCCTCCTGGACACCTACAGTAGGTTGAAGTCATTAAAACTCATTTTTCAACCACTTCACTTTGTGGATGACACAAGTCATTCTTCCAACAATTGTTTATAGACAGATTATTTAACTTATAATTCACTATATCACCATTCTAGTGGGTCAGAAGTTTACATACACTAATTGACTGTGCCTTTAAACAGCTTGGAAAATTCCAGAAAATGATGTCATGGCTTTAGAAGCTTCTGATAGGCTAATTGACATCATTTGAGTCAATTGGAGGTGTACCTGTGGATGCATTTCAAGGCCTACCTTCAAACTCAGTGCCTCTTTGCTCGACATCATGGGAAAATCAAAAGAAATCAGCCAAGACCTTAGAAAAAAATTGTAGACCTCCACAAGTCTGGTACATCCTTGGGAGCAATTTTCAAATGCCTGAAGGTACCACGTTCATCTGTACAAACAATAGTACGCAAGTATAAACACCATGGGACCACGCAGCCGTCATACTGCTCAGGAATGAGACTCGTTCTGTCTCCTAGAGATGAACGTACTTTGGTGCGAAAAGTGCAAATCAACCCCAGAACAACAGCAAAGGACCTTGTGAAGGAAACGGGTACTAAAGTATCTGTATCCACAGTAAAACGAGTCCTATATATATGCTTTGCTGCAGGGGGGACTGGTGCACTTCACAAAATAGATGGCATCACAAGGAAGGAAAATGATGTGGATATATTGAAGCAACATCTCAAGACATCAGTCAGGAAGTTAAAGCTTGGTCGCAAATGGGTCTTCCAAATGGACAATGACCCCAAGCATACTTCCAAAGTTGTGGCAAAATGGCTTAAGGACAACAAAGTCAAGGTATTGGAGTGGCCATCACAAAGCCCTGACCTCAATCCTATAGAACATTTGTGGGCAGAACTGAAAAGGCATGTGCGAGGCCTACAAACCTGACTCAGTTACACCAGTTCTGTCAGTAGGAATGGGCCAAAATTCACCCAACTTATTGTGGGAAGCTTGTGGAAGGCTACCTGAAACATTTTAAAGGCATTTCACATTCTTAAAATAAAGTGGTGATCCTAACTGACCTAAGACAGGGAATTTTTACTAGGATTAAATATCAGGAATTGTGAAAAACTGAGTTTAAATGTATTTGGCTAAGGTGTATGTAAACTTCCGACTTAAACTGTATTCATAACTCCATGCTATGTGGTTGTCTTAGGTCTCTCTTTATGTATTGTTGTCTCTCGTCGTGATGTGTGTTTTGTCCTGTATTTTCCAGCCCATCTCTAACATGTGGCCTCTTATCCTTTCCACAGCTTGTCAAAGCTCAAGACCAGATATCTGGAGTGACAGACAGACAGGACAAACTGACAGACCGGACAATTCACAGTGAAGGTACAGCCGCCTTTCAAAACTTTCTGACTGTGGCCAATCAACAAGCAGAACTGTCTAACTGGCCTATCAACAAGAAGGACTGTCTAACTGGCCTATCAACAAGCAGAACTGTCTAACTGGCCTATCAACAAGCAGAACTATCTAACTGGCCTATCAACAAGCAGAACTGTCTAACTGGCCTATCAACAAGAAGGACTGTCTAATCAACAAGAAGGACTGTCTAACTGGCCTATCAACAAGAAGGACTATCTAACTGGCCTATCAACAAGCAGGACTGTCTAACTGGCCTATCAACAAGCAGAACTATCTAACTGGCTAATCAACAAGCAGAACTATCTAACTGGCTAATCAACAAGCAGAACTATCTAACTGGCTAATCAACAAGCAGAACTATCTAACTGGCTAATCAACAAGCAGAACTATCTAACTGGCTAATCAACAAGCAGAACTATCTAACTGGCTAATCAACAAGCAGAACTATCTAACTGGCTAATCAACAAGCAGAACTATCTAACTGGCCTATCAACAAGCAGAACTATCTAACTGGCTAATCAACAAGCAGAACTATCTAACTGGCTAATCAACAAGCAGAACTATCTAACTGGCTAATCAACAAGCAGAACTATCTAACTGGCTAATCAACAAGCAGAACTATCTAACTGGCTAATCAACAAGCAGAACTATCTAACTGGCTAATCAACAAGCAGAACTATCTAACTGTCTAATCAACAAGCAGAACTGTCTAACTGGCCTATCAACAAGCAGAACTATCTAACTGGCCTATCAACAAGCAGAACACTGAGTGAACATCAGGGGACAATGATATAAATGTTTATTTGTAACTCCATAGACACAGTACGCAGCAGGAGTCCCTATCGTCAATCATCCTGCTTCAGGGTCTTATACACTCCTGGGAATGTTATCAATAATAAGACTGTTTAACAACCAGAAAACCAGTGATTATTTCTGGTTGTTTATCAAAGTTAGCTGGCTAGCTCATTGATCCTGCTTTGTAGTCTCCCCCTCAGGTGTGAACTGGAGAAGTGTTTGTTGTGTTAAGTGTATGAAGACATTATTGTGTCCTGGCCCTCTCTCCTGTATCTGTTCATCTTGACCACTGTAATGGCTGTGTCATACACAGGTAGCACCAAGCACTTGTTTAGCACCAATCTAGGATTAGCATGCCAACGACCAAGCCTAACCTGAGCTGTTAGTGGTGAAAAGGCAGGAACTGACCTTAGATCAGTGCCTGTAGACTCTAGAGGCAGCTTCACCCTGCTCTGCTCTGACTCCTCAAAGAGGGAGTATACAGTTGAAGTCAAAAGTTTACATACACCTTAGCCAAATACATTTAAACTCAGTTTTTCACAATTCCTGACATTTAATCCTAGTAAAAATTCCCTGTCTTAGGTCAGTTAGGATCACCACTTTATTTTAAGAATGTGAAATGTCAGAATAATAGTAGAGAGAATGATTTATTTCAGCTTTTATTTCTTTCATCACATTCCCAGTGGGTCAGAAGTTTACATACACTCAATTAGTATTTGGTAGCATTGACTTTAAATTGTTTAACTTGAGTCAAACGTTTCAGGTAGCCTTCCACAAGCTTCCCACAATAAGTTGGGTGAATTTTGGCCCATTCCTTCTGACAGAACTGGTGTAAGTGAGTCAGGTTTGTAGGCCTCCTTGCTCACACACACTTTTTCAGTTCTGCCCACAAATGTTCTATAGGATTGAGGTCAGGGCTTTGTGATGGCCACTACAATACCTTGACTTTGTTGTCCTTAAGCCATTTTGCCACAACTTTGGAAGTATGCTTGGGGTCTTTGTCCATTTGGAAGACCCATTTGCGACCAAGCTTTAACTTCCTGACTGATGTGTTGAGATGTTGCTTCAATATATCCACATAATTTTCCTTCCTCATGATGCCATCTATTTTGTGAAGTGCACCAGACCCTCCTGCAGCAAAGCACCCCCACAACATGATGCTGCCACCCCC
Source organism: Thymallus thymallus (assembly GCA_023634145.1). Taxonomy (NCBI): domain Eukaryota; kingdom Metazoa; phylum Chordata; class Actinopteri; order Salmoniformes; family Salmonidae; genus Thymallus; species Thymallus thymallus. The sequence goes on along the minus strand of CM042397.1, from coordinate 42,018,469 downwards.
GTGCTTCACGGTTGGGATGGTGTTCTTCGGCTTGCAAGCCTCCCCCTTTTTCCTCCAAACATAACAATGGTCATATGTCCAAACAGTTCTATTTTTGTTTAATCAGACCAGAGGACATTTCTCCAAAAAGTACCATCTTTGTCACCATGTGCAGTTGCAAACTGTAGTCTGGCTTTGTTATGATGGTTTTGGAGCAGTGGCTTCTTCCTTGCTGAGCGACCATTCAGTTTATGTCGATATAGTACTCGTTTCACTGTGGATATAGATACTTTTGTACTTGTTTCCTCCAGCATCAAGGTCCTTTGCTGTTGTTCTGGGATTGATTTGCACAAAGTACATTAATCTCTAGGAGACGGAATGCGTCTCCTTCCTGAGCGGTTTTTCTAAGGTTGATTTCTTTAGATGTTCCCATGATGTCGAGCAAAGAGGCACTGAGTTTGAAGGTAGGCCTTGAAATACATCCACAGGTACACCTCCAATTGACTCAAATTATGTTAATATGTTAATCAGAAGCTTCTAAAGCCATGACATAATTTTCTGGAATTTTCCAAGGTGTTTAAAGGCACAGTCAACTTAATGTATGTAAACTTCTGACCCACTGGAATTGTGATATAGTGAATTATAAGTGAAATAATCTGTCTGTAAACAATTGTTGGAAGAATTACTTGTCATGCACAAAGTAGATGTCCTAACTGACTTGCCAAAACTATAGTTTGTTAACATGAAATCTGTGGAGTGGTTGAAAAAATGAGTTTTAGTACCTAAGTGTATGTAAACTTCCGACTTTAACTGTATGTTCATGTTGCCTCTGGTGTCTGCCTATCAATAATCAATAATACTAGATCAGCTTGGTCCTGATCAATAACCCTCCACAGGCCAGCTGCTGGCAGGCACCAGGCTGCTTCACTGATAAGCTCTTCCTTCCCCAGGCTAACAGCTCCCAGCGAGCATTGGCTGCTAATGTCAATCTCTATGCTGTAACGGTTCATAAGGGATTAGAACGGATTTGGTTTATAATATAGTCTGTAGCTAGCAGTAACCCCCACCTGGGTAACTTATAATGGGGGCAGGGGGACAGGAGTCTCACCCCAACCACCTGTAGCTAGCAGTAACCCCCACCTGTAGCTAGCAGTAACCCCCACCTGTAGCTAGCAGTAACCCCCACCTGTAGCTAGCAGTAACCCCCACCTAGGGTACGACACCCAGGCCCTTTATGGCAATAGAAGGCTCTGATGACACACACCCAAGCACGGCAGCCATTTTAAACCAGAACGTCCACCAGCACACAGCTGAAAGGAGAGGAGGACATCTTACATCCCTTTTGGTCACATCCTCTTCATCATCAATAGACATCCAGCCCAGTACTAGCCTTGACCCCTCTCCCCCTCCCTCACAGAGAAAGTGTGTTATAACAAGCTATGAGATGTTAAGAAGCTATGATGATGTTATAAGCTATGATGTGTAATAAGAAGCTATGATGTGCTATAAGAAGCTATGATGTGCTATAAGCTATGACGTGGTATAAGAAGCTATAAGCTTTCATACAAAGGTTAATTTTCCAATGCATATTTAATAAACAATCGTTGAGTGGATGAACCTGGGTTTTTGTGAACCTTTTCTAAATCATTTGAATTAACACAGATAGATACAAGTGGAGGAAGGCATCTTTCTAATAATGTCATATTTAAAGCTGTAGGCCTGTATTCTATGGCCAGTCAACTGGCGGACTGCGGACCGGATCCGGACCCGAAAAACAATTCTAATAAAGTCGGGCTTCAACCCTGGTGTCAAATAAACACACATAAGACAAATATGTAGAAATATGTAGAATAGCAGGAAATGAGCTTTAAAACAGCAAAAGAAAACTGCAAGATTTTCTCTCCGCCAACAAGAGGGGTGTGAACAGTTCAGGAGGGGTGTGAACAGTTCAGGAGGGATGTGAACAGTTCAGGAGGGGTGTGAACAGTTCAGGAGGGGTGTGAACAGTTCAGGAGGGGTGTGAACAGTTCAGGAGGGGTGTGAACAGTTCAGGGGGGGTGTGAACAGTTCAGGAGGGGTGTGAACAGTTCAGGGGGGGTGTGAACAGTTCAGGGGGGGTGTGAACAGTTCAGGAGGGGTGTGAACAGTTCAGGAGGGGTGTGAACAGTTCAGGAGGGGTGTGAACAGTTCGGGGGGGGTGTGAACAGTTCGGGAGGGGTGTGAACAGTTCAGGAGGGGTGTGAACAGTTCAGGAGGGGTGTGAACAGTTCGTGGGGGGGTGTGAACAGTTCAGGAGGGGTGTGAACAGTTCAGGAGGGGTGTGAACAGTTCAGGAGGGGTGTGAACAGTTCAGGAGGGATGTGAACAGTTCAGGAGGGGTGTGAACAGTTCAGGAGGGGTGTGAACAGTTCAGGGGGGGTGTGAACAGCTCAGGGGGGGGTGTGAACAGCTCAGGGGGGGTGTGAACAGTTCAGGAGGGGTGTGAACAGTTCAGGAGGGGTGTGAACAGTTCAGGAGGGCTGTGAACAGTTCAGGAGGGGTGTGAACAGTTCGGGGGGGGTGTGAACAGTTCGGGGGGGGTGTGAACAGTTCGGGGGGGGGGTGAACAGTTCGGGGGGGGTGTGAACAGTTCGGGGGGGGGTGTGAACAGTTCGGGGGGGGTGTGAACAGTTCGGGGGGGGGTGTGAACAGTTCAGGGGGGGTGTGAACAGTTCGGGGGCGCATGGGTTGCAAGGTGGAGGTTTGTTCTACGCTGATAAATTACGTTATCCATCCGGACCTTTGCCACCTAGGACATTTGTGTGACCAAACCTTTTCAAATAGTACTTGAGTACCCCTGGCCAAGGAGGTCATCAAGGACCTCTGCCACCCGAGCCACGGCCTGTACACTACGCTACCATCTACAACAGTGGTCACCAAACAGTCGATTTTTCAGCAGACACTTTTTACGAAGCCTACAGCTAAAAACAAGGCTGCAACAGAGGCATCATTCCGTGTTAGCCACATCATTGCTAAGCACAAAAAAACATTTACTGATGGTGAGTTGTTCAAAGAAGCTATGACTGTCACCGCGGAAACGTTATTCACGGACTTCAAAACCAAAGAAGACATTAAAGCAGCAATAATGGACGTGCCTCTTGGAGCGTCTACTGTAGCCTGAAGAGTTGTGATGCTGTCTGAGGATATTTCCCAACAAGTGCTTGAAGACTTATCGCTATGTGAATGTTTTCTCTTCAATTTGACGAGTTCACAGATATTACAGACACAGACCAGCTGACTGTGTTTGTTCGGATGGCTTTCCAGGATTCCACAACGGAGGAGGACTTTCTCACTCTGATTACAATGAAAGAGAGAACAAGGGACCAGGATGTGTACAACGAATTCAAAAAATATGTGAGTGAGAAAAACATTCCAATTCAGAAATTAGTGTCAATAACAACTGACGGGGCACCCGCAATGCATGGTGGGCGTTCACGGAGTTGACAAGGAGATAATTGATTTACAAAGTGACATTGAGTTGAAAGCTAGATTGAGAGACAAGGACTTTTGGGGACTTGTGAGTAGAGAGAAGTATGCACTCCTTCCAACCTGCGCAATTAAGATGAAGGCCTTTTTTGGATCTACATACCTCTGTGAGATGGCCTTTTCCCAGATGAAAAGTCCAAATACCGTTCTCGCCTTACTGATGCACATCTGACAGACTGCATTAGACTGGCCGTGACAAACTGCGAGCCAGACTATAGTGCACTACTTGTATGTATGAATCCTGTAATTGAGCAGAGTGTTTGTAACAAACACAAATACATTATTTTTACTGTTCAAAAAGCATTGTGGCTATGTGCAGTCCTAATTTAACAGGAACTAGTGTTATTGTGTGGGTTGAGCCTGTTACTGAACATAGTTATAGTGTTGTACCTGCTCTTGCTTTGTTAAAATGTTTTACTTTTGCTGTGCCCGTGTGTGTGTGCTGTGCCCGTGTGTGTGTGCTGTGCCCGTGTGTGTGTGCTGTGCCCGTGTGTGTGTGCTGTGCCCGTGTGTGTGTGCTGTGCCCGTGTGTGTGTGCTGTGCCCGTGTGTGTGTGCTGTGCCCGTGTGTGTGTGCTGTGCCCGTGTGTGTGTGCTGTGCCCGTGTGTGTGTGTGTGTGCTGTGCCGGTGTGTGTGTGCTGTGCCGGTGTGTGTGTTAAATAGTCAGCACTATCCAGGCTCCACCCAGTACTTTAGTCACTATTACTAGCTGTCTACCACCCAGTACTCTAACCTGTACCTTAGAGACTGCTGCCCTATGTACATAGAGTCATTATACTACCACCCAGTACTCTAACCTGTACCTTAGAGACTGCTGCCCTATGTACATAGAGTCATTATACTACCACCCAGTACTCTACCCTGTACCTTAGAGACTGCTGCCCTATGTACATAGTCATTATACTACCACCCAGTACTCTAACCTGTACCTTAGAGACTGCTGCCCTATGTACATAGTCATTATACTACCACCCAGTACTCTAACCTGTACCTTAGAGACTGCTGCCCTATGTACATAGTCATTATACTACCATCCAGTACTCTACCCTGTACCTTAGAGACTGCTGCCCTATGTACATAGTCATTATACTACCACCCAGTACTCTAACCTGTACCTTAGAGACTGCTGCCCTATGTACATAGTCATTATACTACCACCCAGTACTCTAACCTGTACCTTAGAGACTGCTGCCCTATGTACATAGTCATTATACTACCACCCAGTACTCTAACCTGTACCTTAGAGACTGCTGCCCTATGTACATAGTCATTATACTACCACCCAGTACTCTACCCTGTACCTTAGAGACTGCTGCCCTATGTACATAGTCATTATACTACCACCCAGTACTCTACCCTGTACCTTAGAGACTGCTGCCCTATGAGGGGTGTGAACTGTTCACACCCCTCTCTCCTGAAGTTCTTGATGATCCGATAAATGGTTGATTTAGGTGCAATCTTAGCAGCAGCAATATCCTTGCCTGTGAAGCTCTTTTTGTGCAAAGCAATGATGACGGCACGTGTTTCCGTGCAGGCAACCATGGTTGACAGAGGAAGAACAATGATTTCAAGCACCACTCTCCTTTTAAAGCTTCCAGTCTGTTATTCTGACTCAATCAGCATGACAGAGTGATCTCCAGCCTTGTCCTCGTCAACACTCTCACCTGTGTTAACGAGACAATCACTGGCATGATGGCAGCTGGTCCTTTTGTGGCAGGGCTGAAATGCAGTGGAAATGTTTTGGGGGATTAAGTTCATTTTCATGGTAAAGAGGGACTTTGCAATTCATCTGATCACTCTTCATGACATTATGGAGTATATGCAAATTGCAATCATCAACCCTGAGGCAGCAAACTTTGTGGAGACCAATAGTATAAATATATTTATATTCCAGACATATTTCTTAATTTCTGAAATGTTTGGGGATTTGTATGTATTGTTAGGTATTTTCTGCACTGTTGGAGTTAGAAACATAATCATTTCTCTGCACCTGATAACATCTGCTAAACATGTGTATGGGACCAATACAATGGGATTATATTGCTGACAGGCCCTGTTATTGCGTAATATTCTGAATGTGCTGCACTGGCTGCTTTGATCCACTAGGGGCGATGTAACACTGTCTGGCCAGACTCGAGTCCTGTTGGCTAAAAGAGTCGTATCAGGACAGGTAGGTGTCAGAGATGACATAACATTGTTGGCTAAAGGAGTCATATCAGGGTTGGCAAAGAACAACAGAATCCTGAGCTTGAGGTGTTTGTGGTGATGACCTCACTGTCCTCAAGAGCTGGTTTTGCGTGTTATATACATAGTGTTTATATTGTAGTTAAGGAGTCCCACCCTCAGACATCGGATTATGAGAAACAAACTCCCTCTATGATACATTGACTAGGCAGGGTGATCTCTGATAGGCCAGAGAGCAATGTAATCTGTACTCAATGTAAGAATGTAATCTGGTCATCTATCTGCAGACATCCTGATAAAGCTGTTTTCAGATAGAAACACGGAACAGAAACCTGCTTTAAGGAAGCACGTTTCAACAGTACAGACAGATATAACCCTGATTGAACCTGTATCTGACAAACGTCACCATTACACTGGTACTGTGTCTGTAGAGTAGTCTGGTGGTCCAGCTTCTCTGTCTATATCTGGTACTGTGTCTGTAGAGTAGTCTGGTGGTCCAGCTTCTCTGTCTATATCTGGTACTGTGTCTGTAGAGTAGTCTGGTGGTCCAGCTTCTCTGTCTATATCTGGTACTGTGTCTGTAGAGTAGTCTGGTGGTCCAGCTTCTCTGTCTATATCTGGTACTGTGTCTGTAGAGTAGTCTGGTGGTCCAGCTTCTCTGTCTATATCTGGTACTGTGTCTGTAGAGTAGTCTGGTGGTCCAGCTTCTCTGTCTATATCTGGTACTGTGTCTGTAGAGTAGTCTGGTGGTCCAGCTTCTCTGTCTATATCTGGTACTGTGTCTGTAGAGTAGTCTGGTGGTCCAGCTTCTCTGTCTATATCTGGTACTGTGTCTGTAGAGTAGTCTGGTGGTCCAGCTTCTCTGTCTATATCTGGTACTGTGTCTGTAGAGTAGTCTGGTGGTCCAGCTTCTCTGTCTATATCTGGTACTGTGTCTGTAGAGTAGTCTGGTGGTCCAGCTTCTCTGTCTATATCTGGTACTGTGTCTGTAGAGTAGTCTGGTGGTCCAGCTTCTCTGTCTATATCTGGTACTGTGTCTGTAGAGTAGTCTGGTGGTCCAGCTTCTCTGTCTATATCTGGTACTGTGTCTGTAGAGTAGTCTGGTGGTCCAGCTCTTTAACCAGCTTCTCTGTCTATAATCTCAAAAGTATTATTTTTCAGTGCAAACTTAATATAATGACGCACACAGAATTAAGTTAGAATAGTATAACAATACATAGACATACTATACATTCAAATGTACTGGTGGTCTACAGGCCGTCTAAGGAACCTAACACAGACAGAACAGTGGTGTCCAGGAACACAGACAGAAGTTGTATATCAGAATCCTATTAGAAAAATGACGGTGACGGTATCCTCTGGGGTTCTGTTAGCACAACATTAGCACAATGTTCTAGAGCAGCTGTATCCGTGGGTCCTGTTGTTGCAGTCTCTCTAACACCCCATAGGGAATACACACGTTCCACATCCTAGAGAGAGAGAGAGATACAGAGAGAGAGAGAGAGAGAGAGAGATACAGAGAGAGAGAGATACAGAGAGAGAGAGAGAGAGAGAGAGAGAGAGAGAGAGAGAGGGAGACAGAGAGATACAGAGAGAGACAGAAAGAGAGAGAGATACAGAGAGAGATGTAGAGAGAGAGAGAGATACAGAGAGAGAGCGAGAGAGACAGAGAGAGAGAGAGAGAAAGAGATGTAGAGAGAGAGCGAGACAGAGAGAGACAGAGAGATGTAGAGAGAGAGTGAGAGAGCGAGAGATACAGAGAGAGAGAGAGCGAGAGATACAGAGAGAGAGAGAGACAGATGTAGAGAGAGAGTGAGAGAGCGAGAGATACAGAGAGAGAGAGACAGAGATGTAGAGAGAGACAGAGATGTAGAGAGAGAGACAGAGATGTAGAGAGAGAGACAGAGATGTAGAGAGAGAGACAGAGATGTAGAGAGAGAGACAGAGATGTAGAGAGAGAGAGAGCGAGAGATACAGAGAGAGAGAGCGAGAGATACAGAGAGAGAGAGAGAGACAGAGATGTAGAGAGAGAGAGAGAGATGTAGAGAGAGAGAGAGACAGAGATGTAGAGAGAGAGAGAGAGAGAGAGCGAGAGATACAGAGAGAGAGAGAGAGACAGAGATGTAGAGAGAGAGAGAGAGAGCGAGAGATACAGAGAGAGAGAGCGAGAGATACAGAGAGAGAGAGAGAGACAGAGATGTAGAGAGAGAGAGAGAGATGTAGAGAGAGAGAGAGACAGAGATGTAGAGAGAGAGGAATAGTTATTTACAGTGAAACCATCCCTATGTTTTCATGTTTCTTCTATTCTACAGTTATTGGAGTTCCTCCTATATGTTATCATGATATGACTGTATTATACTCTTGATCCATGGAGTTCCTCCTATATGTTATCATGATATGACTGTATTATACTCTTGATCCATGGAGTTCCTCCTATATGTTGTCATGATATGACTGTATTATACTCTTGATCCATGGAGTTCCTCCTATATGTTATCATGATATGACTGTATTATACTCTTGATCCATGGAGTTCCTCCTATATGTTATCATGATATGACTGTATTATACTCTTGATCCATGGAGTTCCTCCTATATGTTATCATGATATGACTGTATTATACTCTTGATCCATGGAGTTCCTCCTATATGTTATCATGATATGACTGTATTATACTCTTGATCCATGGAGTTCCTCCTATATGTTATCATGATATGACTGTATTATACTCTTGATCCATGGAGTTCCTCCTATATGTTATCATGATATGACTGTATTATACTCTTGATCCATGGAGTTCCTCCTATATGTTATCATGATATGACTGTATTATACTCTTGATCCATGGAGTTCCTCCTATATGTTATCATGATATGACTGTATTATACTCTTGATCCATGGAGTTCCTCCTATATGTTATCATGATATGACTGTATTATACTCTTGATCCATGGAGTTCCTCCTATATGTTATCATGATATGACTGTATTATACTCTTGATCCATGGAGTTCCTCCTATATGTTATCATGATATGACTGTATTATACTCTTGATCCATGGAGTTCCTCCTATATGTTATCATGATATGACTGTATTATACTCTTGATCCATGGAGTTCCTCCTATATGTTATCATGATATGACTGTATTATACTCTTGATCCATGGAGTTCCTCCTATATGTTATCATGATATGACTGTATTATACTCTTGATCCATGGAGTTCCTCCTATATGTTATCATGATATGACTGTATTATACTCTTGATCCATGGAGTTCCTCCTATATGTTATCATGATATGACTGTATTATACTCTTGATCCATGGAGTTCCTCCTATATGTTATCATGATATGACTGTATTATACTCTTGATCCATGGAGTTCCTCCTATATGTTATCATGATATGACTGTATTATACTCTTGATCCATGGAGTTCCTCCTATATGTTATCATGATATGACTGTATTATACTCTTGATCCATGGAGTTCCTCCTATATGTTATCATGATATGACTGTATTATACTCTTGATCCATGGAGTTCCTCCTATATGTTATCATGATATGACTGTATTATACTCTTGATCCATGGAGTTCCTCCTATATTGTATCATGATATGACTGTATTATACTCTTGATCCATGGAGTTCCTCCTATATTGTATCATGATATGACTGTATTATACTCTTGATCCATGGAGTTCCTCCTATATGTTATCATGATATGACTGTATTATACTCTTGATCCATGGAGTTCCTCCTATATGTTATCATGATATGACTGTATTATACTCTTGATCCATGGAGTTCCTCCTATATTGTATCATGATATGACTGTATTATACTCTTGATCCATGGAGTTCCTCCTATATGTTATCATGATATGACTGTATTATACTCTTGATCCATGGAGTTCCTCCTATATGTTATCATGATATGACTGTATTATACTCTTGATCCATGGAGTTCCTCCTATATGTTATCATGATATGACTGTATTATACTCTTGATCCATGGAGTTCCTCCTATATTGTATCATGATATGACTGTATTATACTCTTGATCCATGGAGTTCCTCCTATATTGTATCATGATATGACTGTATTATACTCTTGATCCATGGAGTTCCTCCTATATTGTATCATGATATGACTGTATTATACTCTTGATCCATGGAGTTCCTCCTATATGTTATCATGATATGACTGTATTATACTCTTGATCCATGGAGTTCCTCCTATATGTTATCATGATATGACTGTATTATACTCTTGATCCATGGAGTTCCTCCTATATTGTATCATGATATGACTGTATTATACTCTTGATCCATGGAGTTCCTCCTATATGTTATCATGATATGACTGTATTAGGAGTGTCCTACCCCAGACTCTTGATCCATGGACAGTCCCTCAGACTGGAAGCCAGACTCTGAGCTCCCAGGGCTGTGAACCTGTTGTACTTCACACTGCAGACAATGGGGGACAATGAGTCAGTATGACCACAGCTAGTGATCCTATAGCTGCAGTATCCTACACACTACAGTATCAATACTGCTATATTACTGTTTCAGACTTACTCCAGGTCACTGAGTGATGGCATCTGAGGTAAAACAGCAGCCAGACTATCAGCACCCCCATCAGATATCACATTACTGTACAGACTGGACAATAGACAGGGTTAGACCATCAGATGTCACATTACTGTACAGACTGGACAATAGACAGGGTTAGACCATCAGATATCACATTACTGTACAGACTGGACAATAGACAGGGTTAGACCATCAGATGTCACATTACTGTACAGACTGGACAATAGACAGGGTTAGACCATCAGATGTCACATTACTGTACAGACTGGACAATAGACAGTGTGTGTGTATACCTGAGACAGTGCAGTGAGGGGAGGGTAGACAGTGCAGGAGCCAGTCTCTCTATTCCCTGGTCTCCTATACAGTTCTGAGACAGACTGAGACAGGGGAGGAGAGGAGACGAGACAGGTGAGGAGAGGAGACAGGTGAGGAGAGGAGACGGGAGGAGAGGAGACAGGTGAGGAGAGGAGACGGGAGGAGAGGAGACAGGTGAGGAGATGAGACAGGTGAGGAGATGAGACAGGGGAGGAGAGGAGACAGGTGAGGAGATGAGACAGGTGAGGAGATGAGACAGGTGAGGAGATGAGACAGGTGAGGAGATGAGAGGAGACGAGACAGGGGAGGAGAGGAGACAGGGGAGGAGAGGAGACAGGAGAGAGGGGAGGAGAGGAGACAGGGTAGGAGAGGACAGGAGACAGGGGAGGAGAGGAGACAGGTGAGGAGAGGAGACAGGTGAGGAGAGGAGACAGGGGAGGAGAGGAGACAGGGGAGGACAGGAGACAGGTGAGGAGAGGAGACAGGGGAGGAGAGGAGAGGAGACAGGGGAGGAGAGGAGACAGGTGAGGAGAGGAGACAGGTGAGGAGAGGAGACGGGAGGAGAGGAGACAGGGGAGGAGAGGAGACAGGTGAGGAGATGAGACAGGGGAGGAGAGGAGAGGAGACAGGTGAGGAGATGAGACAGGGGAGGAGAGGAGACAGGTGAGGAGATGAGACAGGTGAGGAGATGAGACAGGTGAGGAGAGGAGAGGAGACAGGGGAGGAGAGGAGACAGGGGAGGAGATGAGACAGGGGAGGAGAGGAGAGGAGATGAGACAGGTGAGGAGAGGAGACAGGTGAGGAGATGAGACAGGTGAGGAGAGGAGAGGAGACAGGTGAGGAGAGGAGAGGAGACAGGGGAGGAGAGGAGACAGGGGAGGAGAGGAGACAGGGGAGGAGAGGAGACAGGTGACAGGGGAGGACAGGAGAGAGGGGATGAGAGGAGACAGGGGAGGAGAGGACAGGAGACAGGGGAGGAGAGGAGACCGGTGAGGAGAGGAGACAGGTGAGGAGAGGAGACAGGGGAGGAGAGGAGAGGAGAGGAGAGGAGACAGGGGAGGACAGGAGAGGAGAGGAGAGGAGAGGAGAGGAGAGGAGACAGGGGAGGACAGGAGACAGGGGAGGAGAGGAGACAGGTGAGGAGAGGAGAGAGGAGAGGAGAGGAGACAGGGGAGGAGAGGAGACAGGGGAGGAGAGGAGACAGGTGAGGAGAGGAGACGGGAGGAGAGGAGACAGGGGAGGAGAGGAGACAGGTGAGGAGATGAGACAGGTGAGGAGAGGAGAGGAGACAGGGGAGGAGAGGAGACAGGGGAGGAGATGAGACAGGGGAGGAGAGGAGAGGAGACAGGAAAGGAGAGGAGACAGGGGAGGACAGGAGAAGGGGAGGAGAGGAGACAAGGGAAGGAGAGGAGAGGAGACGAGACAGGTGAGGAGAGGAGAGAGGAGAGGAGACAGGGGAGGAGAGGAGACAGGTGAGGAGAGGAGAGGAGACAGGGGAGGAGAGGAGAGGAGACAGGGGAGGAGAGGAGAGGAGACAGGGGAGGAGAGGAGAGGAGACAGGGGAGGACAGGAGAAGGGGAGGAGAGGAGACAAGGGAAGGAGAGGAGAGGAGACAGGGGAGGACAGGAGACAGGGGAGGAGAGGAGACAGGGGAGGAGAGGACAGGAGACAGGGGAGGTGAGGAGAGGAGACGGGAGGAGAGGAGAGGAGACAGGGGAGGAGAGGAGAGGAGAGGAGAGGAGAGGAGAGGAGAGGGGAGGAGACAGGGGAGGAGAGGAGACAGGGGAGGAGAGGAGACAGGGGAGGACAGGAGACAGGGGAGGAGAGGAGACAGGGGAGGAGAGGAGAGGAGAGGAGAGGAGACAGGGGAGGAGAGGAGAGGAGAGGAGACAGGGGAGGAGAGGAGACAGGGGAGGAGAGGAGACAGGAGAGGAGAGGAGACAGGGGAGGAGAGGAGACAGGAGAGGAGAGGAGACAGGAGAGGAGACAGGGGTGGAGAGGAGACAGGGGAGGAGAGGAGACAGGGGAGGAGAGGAGACAGGGGAGGACAGGAGACAGGGGAGGAGAGGAGACAGGGGAGGACAGGAGACAGGGGAGGAGAGGAGACAGGGGAGGAGAGAACATGTGGTATATGATCACACTGGTAATAGATAATGGGTTGTATTACTTGTGAGACACAGCGGAGTGAACACAATCATTTGCTATTTTTTTACTGGACTGAATCTGATGGTCAGTCTGAAGGGAGGGAGGGAGGGAGGGCTGAGGCTACGTCTCACCGTCCCTCCACCCTCCCTCCCTCCCTCCCTCCACCCTCCCTCCCTCCCTCCCTCCCTCTGCTGAGAAAAAGGGACAGTCTTCCAGCTGATGGAGAAACTCAAGTCACACTTTATTATTTCTGCCTCATGCACCAGTTCATGTTGTTACTCCTATGACCAGAGAAAGTGACATATTCCTCAACATTCAAAGACACAAGCCGCTAATAATAATAATAATAATACGTTTATCAGAAAACACTTTGCTATACTCATTCATTACAGCTGCAGTGCTGGTTGTAGTGTGAGTGGAATATGGAGAAAGCACATTTTATGGCTTATAAAAGTGTTGAAACAAAGTGTTGACATTGCTAAATAACAACTTAAATATGAACTGACTTATAACAACAGCAGCTCTTTGCTTTAGAGTGTCTCTCTAAAGGTTTTAACAGTTTTAACATTTCACAGTATCAACTTTTCTGTGCGTTCGAGGCTTCTTTTTACAGTCTATACCTTGAGTAAACTTCATACACTGAAATATCTGATTGGCCTATAGGTGCACTTGATTTGCTCTCTGGGCCTGCCAGGTAGGCGGAGTTCAACCATCAGACACATTAAATGTTTCAAAATGGGAACACTTTACCTTCCTGGCGCTAGGGCTGATGAATCAAGTGCACCTACACCCAACAGCGCAAAACAAATAATACAAAAGTAACGCAAGGCTTTATCGTTGTTTTTTTACAGAAATGTTTGATTGACCGGTTGGTGACCACTGATCTAGGGAGTAGAAGTCAGTGTGAGGTTCTTACTTGATAATCTGCAGAGAGGAGAGAGTCACCACAGCTCCAGCCAGCCCCTCAGCCCCACTGTCCCCCAGCTTACTGTTCTCCAGACTAGAGAGGGAGACCGAGAGATTAGACAAACACCATAGTACATTAGAGTGTGTCATGTTGTCCATCAGTAGTGTACCACTTACTCCAGGTGCTGTAGGCTGTGCAGGGCAGGCAGCAGCTCCAGGAGTTTAGGGAGAGCCAGGGGACCATTCACTGGACCCAACCTACACACAGAAACACACATACTTTCTCAAACCATTGGTAACTCTTCAGTTATTACCTAGTCAAATCAAATCAAAGTTTATTGACTTATTGCCTATTGATAGGGATTGGTTGAATAATGATACTCACTCAAACTCCAGCTTGTGGAGATCTCTGACTGCAGGTATACCCTCCCCCAGGACACCATCTAATAGGCTGAAATGATGACGGACACATCATCACATTTTTTTAAACATACCAGTATGTATATCTACTGTATTGGTATGTATTGTAGCTGGATGTAATGAGCTGGGCTGGTTGATATCTACTGTATCGGTATGTATTGTAGCTGGATGTAATGAGCTGGGCTGGTTGATATCTACTGTATTGGTATGTATTGTAGCTGGATGTAATGAGCTGGGCTGGTTGATATCTACTGTATTGGTATGTATTTTAGCTGGATGTAATGAGCTGGGCTGGTTGATAAGTACTGTATGGGTATGTATTGTAGCTGGATGTAATGAGCTGGGCTGGTTGATATCTACTGTATGGGTATGTATTGTAGCTGGATGTAATGAGCTGGGCTGGTTGATATCTACTGTATGGGTATGTATTGTAGCTGGATGTAATGAGCTGGGCTGGTTGATATCTACTGTATGGGTATGTATTGTAGCTGGATGTAATGAGCTGGGCTGGTTGATATCTACTGTATGGGTATGTATTGTAGCTGGATGTAATGAGCTGGGCTGGTTGATATCTACTGTATGGGTATGTATTGTAGCTGGATGTAATGAGCTGGGCTGGTTGATATCTACTGTATTGGTATGTATTGTAGCTGGATGTAATGAGCTGGGCTGGTTGATATCTACTGTATGGGTATGTATTGTAGCTGGATGTAATGAGCTGGGCTGGTTGATATCTACTGTATTGGTATGTATTGTAGCTGGATGTAATGAGCTGGGCTGGTTGATATCTACTGTATGGGTATGTATTGTAGCTGGTGTGTGTGTGTGTGTGTGTGTGTGTGTGTGTGTATTGGCATACTTGTCAGACAGTCTCCTGTGTGTATGTATGTTGACCAGTGTAGACAGGTGTTGTACATGGGACACCTGTGTGGCTCTGAAAGGTTTAAGGGTCAACTTAGACACAGCTGCTTTCAGAAGCTCCTCCTCTCCACTCTGCTCTAGCTCCTCCCACAGGGTGATGGTGTCAGCGATACACGCCCTGGGACAAACACACACGCAGACACACACAAACACTAGAGTCATGTTCAAAACACAGATCAGAAAACTAAATGTGTTTACAAGTTCTACATACAGTATAGTGAGAAATATATAATGTAACATATCTATACTCTTATAGATATAATGTAACAGATCTATACTGTTCTAGATATATACTGTAACATTTCTATAGTGTTCTAGATATACTGTAACATATCTATAGTGTTCTAGATATATACTGTAACATATCTATAGTGTTCTAGATATACTGTATACTGTAACAGATCTATAGTGTTCTAGATATATACTGTAACATATCTATAGTGTTCTAGATATACTGTAACATATCTATAGTGTTCTAGTTATATACTGTAACAGATCTATAGTGTTCTAGATATACTGTATACTGTAACATATCTATAGTGTTCTAGATATATACTGTAACAGATCTATAATGTTATAGATACACACTGTAACAGATCTATAGTGTTCTAGATATATACTGTAACATATCTATACTGTTCTAGATATACTGTGCACTGTAACATATCTATAGTGTTCTAGATATATACTGTAACAGATCTATAGTGTTCTAGATATATACTGTAACATATCTATAGTGTTCTAGATATACTGTATACTGTAACAGATCTATAGTGTTCTAGATATATACTGTAACATATCTATAGTGTTCTAGATATACTGTAACATATCTATAGTGTTCTAGATATATACTGTAACAGACCTATAGTGTTCTAGATATACTGTATACTGTAACATATCTATAGTGTTCTAGATATATACTGTAACAGATCTATAATGTTATAGATACACACTGTAACAGATCTATAGTGTTCTAGATATATACTGTAACATATCTATACTGTTCTAGATATACTGTATACTGTAACATATCTATAGTGTTCTAGATATATACTGTAACAGATCTATAGTGTTCTAGATATACTGTATACTGTAACATATCTATAGTGTTCTAGATAAATACTGTGACAGATCTATAGTGTTCTATATATACTGTATACTGTAACAGATCTATAGTGTTCTAGATACATACTGTAACAGATCTATAGTGTTCTAGATATATACTGTAACAGATCTATAGTGTTCTAGATATACTGTATACTGTAACATATCTATAGTGTTCTAGATATATACTGTAACATATCTATACTGTTCTAGATACATACTGTAACAGATCTATAGTGTTCTAGATATATACTGTAACATATCTATAGTGTTCTAGATATATACTGTAACAGATCTATAGTGTTCTAGATATACTGTATACTGTAACATATCTATAGTGTTCTAGATATATACTGTAACAGATCTATAGTGTTCTAGATACATACTGTAACAGATCTATAGTGTTCTAGATATATACTGTAACATATCTATACTGTTCTAGTTACATACTGTAACAGATCTATAGTGTTCTAGATATATACTGTAACATATCTATAGTGTTCTAGATATGTAATGTAACATATCTATACTGTTCTAGATATATACTGTAACATATCTATAGTGTTCTAGATATACTGTATACTGTAACAGATCTATAGTGTTCTAGATATGTAATGTAACAGATCTATACTGTTCTAGATATATACTGTAACAGATCTATACTGTTCTAGATATACTGTATACTGTAACATATCTATAGTGTTCTAGATATATACTGTAACATATCTATAATGTTATAGATACACACTGTAACAGATCTATAGTGTTCTAGATATATACTGTAACATATCTATACTGTTCTAGATACATACTGTAACATATCTATAGTGTTCTAGATATACTGTATACTGTAACATATCTATAGTGTTCTAGATATATACTGTAACAGATCTATAGTGTTCTAGATACATACTGTAACAGATCTATAGTGTTCTAGATATATACTGTAACAGATCTATAGTGTTCTAGATATACTGTATACTGTAACATATCTATAGTGTTCTAGATATATACTGTAACAGATCTATAATGTTATAGATACACACTGTAACAGATCTATAGTGTTCTAGATATATACTGTAACATATCTATACTGTTCTAGATACATACTGTAACATATCTATAGTGTTCTAGATATACTGTATACTGTAACATATCTATAGTGTTCTAGATATATACTGTAACAGATCTATAGTGTTCTAGATATACTGTATACTGTAACATATCTATAGTGTTCTAGATATATACTGTAACATATCTATAGTGTTCTAGATATACTGTATACTGTAACAGATCTATAGTGTTCTAGATATATACTGTAACATATCTATAGTGTTCTAGATATACTGTAACATATCTATAGTGTTCTAGATATATACTGTAACAGATCTATAGTGTTCTAGATATACTGTATACTGTAACATATCTATAGTGTTCTAGATATATACTGTAACAGATCTATAATGTTATAGATACACACTGTAACAGATCTATAGTGTTCTAGATATATACTGTAACATATCTATACTGTTCTAGATATACTGTATACTGTAACATATCTATAGTGTTCTAGATATATACTGGAACAGATCTATAGTGTTCTAGATATACTGTATACTGTAACATATCTATAGTGTTCTAGATATATACTGTGACAGATCTATAGTGTTCTAGATATACTGTATACTGTAACAGATCTATAGTGTTCTAGATACATACTGTAACATATCTATAGTGTTCTAGATATATACTGTAACAGATCAATAGTGTTCTAGATATACTGTATACTGTAACATATCTATAGTGTTCTAGATATATACTGTAACAGATCTATAGTGTTCTAGATACATACTGTAACAGATCTATAGTGTTCTAGATATATACTGTAACATATCTATACTGTTCTAGATACATACTGTAACAGATCTATAGTGTTCTAGATATATACTAACATATCTATAGTGTTCTAGATATGTAATGTAACATATCTATACTGTTCTAGATATATACTGTAACATATCTATAGTGTTCTAGATATACTGTATACTGTAACAGATCTATAGTGTTCTAGATATGTAATGTAACAGATCTATACTGTTCTAGATATATACTGTAACAGATCTATAGTGTTCTAGATATACTGTATACTGTAACATATCTATAGTGTTCTAGATATATACTGTAACAGATCTATAATGTTATAGATACACACTGTAACAGATCTATAGTGTTCTAGATATATACTGTAACATATCTATACTGTTCTAGATACATACTGTAACATATCTATAGTGTTCTAGATATACTGTATACTGTAACATATCTATAGTGTTCTAGATATATACTGTAACAGATCTATAGTGTTCTAGATACTGTAACAGATCTATAGTGTTCTAGATATATACTGTAACAGATCTATAGTGTTCTAGATATACTGTATACTGTAACATATCTATAGTGTTCTAGATATATACTGTAACAGATCTATAGTGTTCTAGATATACTGTATACTGTAACAGATCTATAGTGTTCTAGATACATACTGTAACAGATCTATAGTGTTCTAGATATATACTGTAACAGATCTATAGTGTTCTAGATATATACTGTAACAGATCTATAGTGTTCTAGATATACTGTATACTGTAACATATATATAGTGTTCTAGATATATACTGTAACAGATCTATAGTGTTCTAGATACATACTGTAACATATCTATACTGTTCTAGATACATACTGTAACAGATCTATAGTGTTCTAGATATATACTGTAACATATCTATAGTGTTCTAGATACATACTGTAACATATCTATAGTGTTCTAGATATGTAATGTAACATATCTATACTGTTCTAGATATATACTGTAACATATCTATAGTGTTCTAGATATACTGTATACTGTAACAGATCTATAGTGTTCTAGATATGTAATGTAACAGATCTATAGTGTTCTAGATATGTAATGTAACAGATCTATACTGTTCTAGATATATACTGTAACATATCTATAGTGTTCTAGATATACTGTAACATATCTATAGTGTTCTAGATATACTGTATACTGTAACATATCTATAGTGTTCTAGATATACTGTATACTGTAACATATCTATAGTGTTCTAGATATATACTGTAACAGATCTATAGTGTTCTAGATATATACTGTAACAGATCTATAGTGTTCTAGATATACTGTATACTGTAACAGATCTATAGTGTTCTAGATATATACTGTAACAGATCTATAATGTTATAGATACACACTGTAACAGATCTATAGTGTTCTAGATATATACTGTAACATATCTATACTGTTCTAGATACATACTGTAACATATCTATAGTGTTCTAGATATACTGTATACTGTAACATATCTATAGTGTTCTAGATATATACTGTAACAGATCTATAGTGTTCTAGATATACTGTATACTGTAACATATCTATAGTGTTCTAGATATATACTGTAACAGATCTATAATGTTATAGATACACACTGTAACAGATCTATAGTGTTCTAGATATATACTGTAACATATCTATAGGGTTCTAGATATACTGTATACTGTAACATATCTATAGTGTTCTAGATATACTGTATACTGTAACATATCTATAGTGTTCTAGATATATACTGTAACAGATCTATAGTGTTCTAGATACATACTGTAACAGATCTATAGTGTTCTAGATATATACTGTAACATATCTATACTGTTCTAGATACATACTGTAACATATCTATAGTGTTCTAGATATACTGTATACTGTAACATATCTATAGTGTTCTAGATATACTGTATACTGTAACATATCTATAGTGTTCTAGATATACTGTATACTGTAACATATCTATAGTGTTTTAGATATATACTGTAACAGATCTATAATGTTATAGATACACACTGTAACAGATCTATAGTGTTCTAGATATATACTGTAACATATCTATACTGTTATAGATACATACTGTAACATATCTATAGTGTTCTAGATATACTGTATACTGTAACATATCTATAGTGTTCTAGATATATACTGTAACAGATCTATAGTGTTCTAGATATACTGTATACTGTAACAGATATATAGTGTTCTAGATACATACTGTAACATATCTATAGTGTTCTAGATATATACTGTAACAGATCTATAATGTTATAGATACACACTGTAACATATCTATAGTGTTCTAGATATATACTGTAACATATCTATACTGTTCTAGATACATACTGTAACATATCTATAGTGTTCTAGATATACTGTATACTGTAACATATCTATAGTGTTCTAGATATACTGTATACTGTAACAGATATATAGTGTTCTAGATACATACTGTAACAGATCTATAGTGTTCTAGATATATACTGTAACATATCTATAGTGTTCTAGATACATACTGTAACATATCTATAGTGTTCTAGATATGTAATGTAACATATCTATACTGTTCTAGATATATACTGTAACATATCTATAGTGTTCTAGATATACTGTATACTGTAACAGATCTATAGTGTTCTAGATATGTAATGTAACAGATCTATACTGTTCTAGATATATACTGTAACAGATCTATAGTGTTCTAGATATACTGTATACTGTAACATATCTATAGTGTTCTAGATATATACTGTAACAGATCTATAATGTTATAGATACACACTGTAACAGATCTATAGTGTTCTAGATATATACTGTACCATATCTATAGTGTTCTAGATATACTGTATACTGTAACATATCTATAGTGTTCTAGATATACTGTATACTGTAACATATCTATAGTGTTCTAGATATATACTGTAACAGATCTATAGTGTTCTAGATACATACTGTAACAGATCTATAGTGTTCTAGATATATACTGTAACAGATCTATAGTGTTCTAGATATACTGTATACTGTAACATATCTATAGTGTTCTAGATATATACTGTAACAGATCTATAATGTTATAGATACACACTGTAACAGATCTATAGTGTTCTAGATATATACTGTAACATATCTATACTGTTCTAGATACATACTGTAACATATCTATAGTGTTCTAGATATACTGTATACTGTAACATATCTATAGTGTTCTAGATATATACTGTAACAGATCTATAGTGTTCTAGATATACTGTATACTGTAACAGATATATAGTGTTCTAGATACATACTGTAACATATCTATAGTGTTCTAGATATATACTGTAACAGATCTATAGTGTTCTAGATATACTGTATACTGTAACATATCTATAGTGTTTTAGATATATACTGTAACATATCTATAGTGTTCTAGATACATACTGTAACAGATCTATAGTGTTCTAGATATGTAATGTAACAGATCTATACTGTTCTAGATATATACTGTAACATATCTATAGTGTTCTAGATATATACTGTAACAGATCTATAATGTTATAGATACACACTAACAGATCTATAGTGTTCTAGATATATACTGTAACATATCTATACTGTTCTAGATACATACTGTAACATATCTATAGTGTTCTAGATATACTGTATACTGTAACATATCTATAGTGTTCTAGATATATACTGTAACAGATCTATAGTGTTCTAGATACATACTGTAACAGATCTATAGTGTTCTAGATATATACTGTAACAGATCTATAGTGTTCTAGATATACTGTATACTGTAACATATCTATAGTGTTCTAGATATATACTGTAACAGATCTATAATGTTATAGATACACACTGTAACAGATCTATAGTGTTCTAGATATATACTGTAACAGATCTATAATGTTATAGATACACACTGTAACAGATCTATAGTGTTCTAGATATATACTGTAACATATCTATACTGTTCTAGATACATACTGTAACATATCTATAGTGTTCTAGATATACTGTATACTGTAACATATCTATAGTGTTCTAGATATATACTGTAACAGATCTATAGTGTTCTAGATATACTGTATACTGTAACAGATATATAGTGTTCTAGATACATACTGTAACAGATATATAGTGTTCTAGATATATACTGTAACAGATCTATAGTGTTCTAGATATACTGTATACTGTAACATATCTATAGTGTTCTAGATATATACTGTAACATATCTATAGTGTTCTAGATACATACTGTAACAGATCTATAGTGTTCTAGATATGTAATGTAACATATCTATAGTGTTCTAGATATATACTGTAACATAGCTATAGTGTTCTAGATATACTGTATACTGTAACAGATCTATAGTGTTCTAGATATGTAATGTAACAGATCTATACTGTTCTAGATATATACTGTAACAGATCTATACTGTTGTAGATCTATAAGTGTAATAGTGTCAGTACCTGTAAGAGTGTATGTTGTTGAGACCTGTTAGTAGTTTTAGTCCTGTGATCCTCAGTCCTGTGTCTTCCAGCCCCAGACAGAACCTCCTCCTCAGCGTTCTACACTGGTCCAGAAGGTTCCACAACACAAAGGCGTCAGTGGGGCACATTGGAACCCCTTGGAACGAAAGAACCTCAGGAAGGTTTCGTACCAGGTGTCTGACCAGGTGGACGTCGCCTGTCTCGTAAACACAGTGACAAGCCTCCAGGAGCCGGGCAGGGCTTAGGTCACCATGGTGAAGGTTCTCCAGGTGTGATATCACAGCGGCTCGCTTGGCCACCACCACATTCATCGTGTCGGTATCTAGGGTGGCTAAATCCCGGAGGTCCGCCTTGTTCCGGAAAAGCAGGCCGACAGCGAATCTCTGAGCAAGGTCCAGACACTCTCCCTGAGGCCGTCGCCTCCCCCTTGGCTAAAGAGTAGAGTAGAACAGAGTAGAGTAGAACAGAGTAGAATAGAGTAGAGCAGAGTAGAACAGAGTAGAGTAGAACAGAGTAGAGTAGAGCAGAGTAGAGTAGAACGGAGTAGAGTAGAGCAGAGTAGAGTAGAACGGAGTAGAGTAGAACGGAGTAGAGTAGAACAGAGTAGAGTAGAGCAGAGTAGAGTAGAACAGAGTAGAATAGAACCGAGTAGAGTAGAACAGAATAGAATAGAGTAGAAAATAGTAGAGTAGAACCGAGTAGGGTAGAACAGAGTAGAGTAGAACAGAGTAGAACAGAGTAGAGTAGAACAGAGTAGAGTAGAACAGAGTAGAGTAGAAAAGAGTAGAACAGAGTAGAGTAGAATAGAGTAGAATAGAGTATAACAGAGTAGAGTAGAACAGAGTAGAGTAGAATAGAATAGAACAGAACAGAGTATAGTAGAACAGAGTGAAGTAGAACAGAGTAGAACAGAGTAGAGTAGCATAGAGTAGAGTAGAACAGAGTAGAATATAACAGTGTAGAGTAGAGTATAACAGAGTAGAACAGAGTAGAGTATAACAGAGTAGAGTAGAAAAGAGTATAACAGAGTAGAATATAGTATAACAGAGTAGAGTAGAACAGAGTAGAGTAGAATAGAGTAGAACAGAGTAGAGTAGAGTAGAATAGAGTAGAACAGAATAGAGTAGAACAGAGTAGAACATAGTAGAACAGAGTAGAGTAGAACAGAGTAGAATAGAACAGAGTAGAGTAGAACAGAGTAGAGTAGAACAGAGTAGAATAGAGTAGAGTAGAACAGAGTAGAACAGAGTAGAGTATCACAGTAGAGTAGAACATAGTAGAATAAGACAGAGTAGAATAGGACAGAGTAGAATAGAACAGAGTAGAACAGAGTAGAACAGAGTAGAGTAGAGTAGAACAGAGTAGAGTAGAATAGAGTAGAACAGAGTAGAATAGAGTAGAGTAGAACAGAGTAGAGTAGAACAGAGTAGAGTATCACAGTAGAGTAGAACATAGTAGAATAAGACAGAGTAGAATAGGATAGAGTAGAATAGAGTAGAATAGAGTAGAGTATAACAGAGTAGAGTATAACAGAGTAGAGTATAACAGAGTAGAATAGAGACGAATAGAATAGAGTAGAACAGAGTAGAGTAGAACAGAGTAGAGTAGAGTAGAACAGAGTAGAATAGAGTAGAGTAGAGTAGAATAGAGTAGAACAGAGTAGAGTATCACAGTAGAGTAGAATAGGATAGATTAGAATAGAACAGAGTAGAGTAGAGTAGAATAGAGTAGAACAGAGTAGAGTAGAACAGTAGAGTAGAGTAGAATAGAATAGAGTAGAACAGAGTAGAGTAGAGTAGAACAGAGTAGAATAGAGTAGAGTAGAGTAGAACAGAGTAGAGTATCACAGTAGAGTAGAATAGGATAGAGTAGAATAGAACAGAGTAGAGTAGAGTAGAATAGAGTAGAACAGAGTAGAGTAGAACAGAGTAGAATAGAACAGAGTATAACAAAGTAGAACAGAGTAGAATAGAGTAGAACAGAGTAGAGTATCACAGTAGAGTAGAATAGGATAGAGTAGAATAGAACAGAGTAGAGTAGAGTAGAACAGAGTAGAGAAGAACAGAGTAGAATAGAACAGAGTATAACAAAGTAGAACAGAGTAGAGTAGAGTAGAATAGAGAAGAGTAGAACAGAGTAAAACAGAGTAGAGTAGAACAGAGTAGAATAGAGTAGAGAAGAGTAAAGTAGAACAGAGTAGAGTATCACAGTAGAGTAGAACATAGTAGAATAAGACAGAGTAGAATAGGATAGAGTAGAATAGAGTAGAATAGAGTAGAGTAGAACAGAGTAGAACAGAGCAGAGTAGAGTAGAATAGAGTAGAATACATTTGTCATTTAGCAGACGCTCTCATCCAGAGCGACTTCCTGTTAGTATATTCATATTAAGATAGCTAGGTGGGACAACCACATATTACAGTAGTTAGTATATTCATATTAAGATAGCTAGGTGGGACAACCACATATTACAGTAGTTAGTATATTCATATTAAGATAGCTAGGTGGGACAACCACATATTACAGTAGTTAGAATATTCATATTAAGATAGCTAGGTGGGACAACCACATATTACAGTAGTTAGTATATTCATATTATGATAGCTATAGTCTATAGTATACAGTATATGCATGTACAGACAGAGGTCAGTATGAAGCAGTAACGCTACCTGTGGTAGTATCTGGGCCAGCAGGGCGCGGTCAGACACACACCTGGAGACAGACAGGTGGGCCCCGCTCAGGAAGCTTTGCAGGAAGGGGTGGGCCCAGGACAGGATGTTGTCATAACTGATGTCATCACCGTCACTGTCACAGTATCTGCCCTGCCCCCCCCTCAGCCAGTGAGAATGGACCAGTCCAGTCCTCAGGCCAAACACCCTCAGCCTGACATAGATGGTATGCTCCAGGGTCAGGGTCAGGAGAGATGAATTACCTTTAACCCCCTGCCAGGCCAGACCACTCAACTCAGACAGAACACACCTCTTCTCCTTCTCCTCCCTCTCTTCTTCTTCCTCTTCATCCTCCTTCCCCCTCTTCTCCTTCCTCTCTTCTTCTTCCTCTTCATCCTCCTTCCCCCTCTTCTCCTCCTCCCTCCTCTTCTCTTCTTCCAGTTGTATTTGGGATTGAGTGTGGGAGCGGGTGCAGATATGTGTTCGTGTCCTGTTGTGTGTGTGTTTAGGGCCGTGTTTTTGACTGTGATTAGGGGTGTGTGTGTGTTTCTGGGTGTGTGTCTGGGTGTGTGTGTGTGTTTGGGGTAGGGTTTCACAGTGTGTGTGTTTCAGGGTGTATAGTCTCATCTTTAGTGCCAGCACCCTCTGACACAGTCCTGTCAGTGTTGAGGGGAGTGGCTCAGAACCCTCCCAGTGTTCTAGAAGCAGACACACCATGTGACACAGCGCTGGGTTCCAACAAACAGACAGAAGGTAAGGCTGGCTGTGGAGCCTGGCTAGGGCTAGGGCTAGGGCTGAGGCTATGGCTGGGGCTGGGGATGGGGTTAGGGCTGGGGCTAGGGCTGGAACTGGGGCTATGGCTGAGGTTGGGACTAGAGCTGGGGCTGAGGTTGGGGCTGGGACTGGGGCTGAGGCTGGGGTTGGGTCTGATGCTGGGACTGAGGCTGGGGTTGGGTCTGATGCTGGGACTGAGGCTGGGGCCTCTAGGGAGTGTCCAGAAAAGTACTGTCCCAGGTATCTCTCTATATCCGGAGGGGAGAAGCCAGAGAGTTCCAGGAGGCTGTCAGCCCGTCTCAGCAGCCCGCTGACGGTGCCTCGTGGTCGGGCAGAGAGGAGCAGAGAGCAACCTGGTAGGAGCCTCCTCTGGAGCAGGCCTGAGAACAGCTGTCTAACGCTGTAGGTCTCCCCCCTACTGTCATCCGCTGGACACTGCAGCAGCCCCTCCAAGTCACGCACCACCTCAAAGCCATCGAATATCACCAGCACACGCTCCGGGACAGAGAGGACCTGATTGAAGACATCCTGGGGGTGGGGACAGGGAGAGGGAAGGGGGGAGGAGGAGAGGTGGAGGAGGAGGGACTGAAGGCTATAGGTCGGCTCAGGGGGGAGGGTCAGAGCCTTACCGTCCAATAAGAACACAAAGTCAAACTGAGGCAGGAGGCCGTCGGACCAATCAACACAGAGCTTCTTGATGAGCGTGCTTTTGCCCATGCCGGCATTGCCTAACAACACAATGGAGCGTTTGGGTTTCCCCCCGGCAGAGCTCTCAAACACCTAACGATGAACACAGATAATAATACATTAAATTAACTTTTCCTT
>CM042397.1:41956737-41989237 GCA_023634145.1 Thymallus thymallus | reverse complement strand
TTGGGTAGGCAGCGAGGAAGGAGACACCACACCTGGAGAGAGAGGTAGGACGTTGAGGGGTTGGGTAGGCAGCGAGGAAGGAGACACTGCAATGACATTGTATGTCAGGTAACGCACGCAGACTCACAGACACACAGACTCACAGACACACAGACTCACGGACACACAGACTCACAGACACACAGACTCACAGACACACAGACTCACAGACTCACAGACTCACGGACATACAGACTCACGGACACACAGACTCACAGACTCACAGACTCACAGACTCACAGACTCACAGACTCACAGACTCACAGACTCACAGACTCACAGACTCACAGACTCACGGACACACAGACTCATAGACACACAGACTCACGGACACACAGACTCATAGACTCATAGACACACAGACTCACGGACACACAGACTCATAGACTCATAGACACACAGACTCACGGACACACAGACTCACAGACACACAGACTCATAGACTCATAGACACACAGACTCACGGACACACAGACTCACAGACACACAGACTCACGGACACACAGACTCACAGACTCACAGACTCACAGACTCACAGACACACAGACTCATAGACTCATAGACACACAGACTCACGGACACACGGACACACAGACTCACAGACTCACAGACTCACGGACACACAGACTCACAGACACATAGACTCATAGACACACAGACTCACGGACACACAGACTCATAGACTCATAGACACACAGACACACAGACTCACGGACACACAGACTCATAGACTCATAGACACACAGACTCACGGACACACAGACTCACAGACACACAGACTCATAGACTCATAGACACACAGACTCACGGACACACAGACTCACAGACACACAGACTCACGGACACACAGACTCACAGACTCACAGACTCATAGACACACAGACTCACAGACACACAGACTCATAGACTCATAGACACACAGACTCACGGACACACAGACTCACGGACACACAGACTCACGGACACACAGACTCACGGACACACAGACTCACGGACACACAGACTCACGTAAACACGAATAACACACACACACACATATTGCTGCACTGTAGGATCTAGAAACAGAAGCATTTTTCTACACTTCCGATAACATCTGCAAAACTTTGTACGCGACCAATAAACTTTGATTTGATTTGACTCACAGACACACACACACTCACTTAGTATGTAGGTGGGTGGTCTTGAGAAGCTGAAGAGAGGAGCTTGAACCAGCTGCAGCCCCGAGACATCTATAAGGACACAGAGCACAGGTAACACACACACACTTTCTTAGTCATGGACTAAAAAGCTCAAAAGAAAATCTCCATTGAAAGTGCTTTTTATTCCATGATTAGGCTCAATCTGTGTCTGGGAAACCAGCCCATAACATCATACTTACTTCTACAAGAGGAAAGGAAAGTAGCATTCCCAAACCCAGGAATGTAAAGGAGTGAGGGAGAGAGGGATGGAGTGATCTGGAGAAGTCTGTGAGGAGAAGAGAGAGGCACAGCCGGGAGGGGAGGAGAGCCAGCACCACCTACAGAGAACACAACCGACCAATCAGATATTTTATCTATTTCAAACAGGCCTTGATCACCAATACCTAAATTAAAGGTTAGGCTGTATCACTTCTAAACCCACGTTCCTTTTAGCCACACCTGTCACTGGTGTAGAGAGGAGGAGGCAGTCGCAGGTTTAGAACTACTGAATTTATTTAAGCACCATAGATCAAAGCGGGACGAAACCTAAACGCTGTTGTGCTCAAAATATATCTTCATAATCAAAAGGCACAGGGTGAACCCAAGGAGATAAATAACAACAAGTCAGGAATCCTCTCAGGAAAACAAGTAACATTTACAATGATCAACAAAGACAAATGGCAGAGGAGTATATTTACACTGATAGAGTAGGATTGTATAGAGGGAGTATATAGTATATTTACACTGATAGAGTAGGATTGTATAGAGGGAGTATATAGTATATTTACACTGATAGAGTAGGATTGTATAGAGGGAGTATATAGTATATTTACACTGATAGAGTAGGATTGTATAGAGGGAGTATACAGTATATTTACACTGATAGAGTAGGATTGTATAGAGGGAGTATACAGTATATTTACACTGATAGAGTAGGATTGTATAGAGGGAGTATACAGTATATTTACACTGATAGAGTAGGATTGTATAGAGGGAGTATACAGTATATTTACACTGATAGAGTAGGATTGTATAGAGGGAGTATATAGTATATTTACACTGATAGAGTAGGATTGTATAGAGGGAGTATACAGTATATTTACACTGATAGAGTAGGATTGTATAGAGGGAGTATACAGTATATTTACACTGATAGAGTAGGATTGTATAGAGGGAGTATACAGTATATTTACACTGATAGAGTAGGATTGTATAGAGGGAGTATACAGTATATTTACACTGATAGAGTAGGATTGTATAGAGGGAGTATACAGTATATTTACACTGATAGAGTAGGATTGTATAGAGGGAGTATACAGTATATTTACACTGATAGAGTAGGATTGTATAGAGGGAGTATACAGTATATTTACACTGATAGAGTAGGATTGTATAGAGGGAGTATACAGTATATTTACACTGATAGAGTAGGATTGTATAGAGGGAGTATACAGTATATTTACACTGATAGAGTAGGATTGTATAGAGGGAGTATACAGTATATTTACACTGATAGAGTAGGATTGTATAGAGGGAGTATACAGTATATTTACACTGATAGAGTAGGATTGTATAGAGGGAGTATACAGTATATTTACACTGATAGAGTAGGATTGTATAGAGGGAGTATACAGTATATTTACACTGATAGAGTAGGATTGTATAGAGGGAGTATACAGTATATTTACACTGATAGAGTAGGATTGTATAGAGGGAGTATACAGTATATTTACACTGATAGAGTAGGATTGTATAGAGGGAGTATACAGTATATTTACACTGATAGAGTAGGATTGTATAGAGGGAGTATACAGTATATTTACACTGATAGAGTAGGATTGTATAGAGGGAGTATACAGTATATTTACACTGATAGAGTAGGATTGTATAGAGGGAGTATACAGTATATTTACACTGATAGAGTAGGATTGTATAGAGGGAGTATACAGTATATTTACACTGATAGAGTAGGATTGTATAGAGGGAGTATACAGTATATTTACACTGATAGAGTAGGATTGTATAGAGGGAGTATACAGTATATTTACACTGATAGAGTAGGATTGTATAGAGGGAGTATACAGTATATTTACACTGATAGAGTAGGATTGTATAGAGGGAGTATACAGTATATTTACACTGATAGAGTAGGATTGTATAGAGGGAGTATATAGTATATTTACACTGATAGAGTAGGATTGTATAGAGGGAGTATATAGTATATTTACACTGATAGAGTAGGATTGTATAGAGGGAGTATACAGTATATTTACACTGATAGAGTAGGATTGTATAGAGGGAGTATATAGTATATTTACACTGATAGAGTAGGATTGTATAGAGGGAGTATACAGTATATTTACACTGATAGAGTAGGATTGTATAGAGGGAGTATACAGTATATTTACACTGATAGAGTAGGATTGTATAGAGGGAGTATATAGTATATTTACACTGATAGAGTAGGATTGTATAGAGGGAGTATACAGTATATTTACACTGATAGAGTAGGATTGTATAGAGGGAGTATACAGTATATTTACACTGATAGAGTAGGATTGTATAGAGGGAGTATATAGTATATTTACACTGATAGAGTAGGATTGTATAGAGGGAGTATATAGTATATTTACACTGATAGAGTAGGATTGTATAGAGGGAGTATACAGTATATTTACACTGATAGAGTAGGATTGTATAGAGGGAGTATACAGTATATTTACACTGATAGAGTAGGATTGTATAGAGGGAGTATACAGTATATTTACACTGATAGAGTAGGATTGTATAGAGGGAGTATACAGTATATTTACACTGATAGAGTAGGATTGTATAGAGGGAGTATACAGTATATTTACACTGATAGAGTAGGATTGTATAGAGGGAGTATACAGTATATTTACACTGATAGAGTAGGATTGTATAGAGGGAGTATACAGTATATTTACACTGATAGAGTAGGATTGTATAGAGGGAGTATACAGTATATTTACACTGATAGAGTAGGATTGTATAGAGGGAGTATACAGTATATTTACACTGATAGAGTAGGATTGTATAGAGGGAGTATACAGTATATTTACACTGATAGAGTAGGATTGTATAGAGGGAGTATACAGTATATTTACACTGATAGAGTAGGATTGTATAGAGGGAGTATACAGTATATTTACACTGATAGAGTAGGATTGTATAGAGGGAGTATACAGTATATTTACACTGATAGAGTAGGATTGTATAGAGGGAGTATACAGTATATTTACACTGATAGAGTAGGATTGTATAGAGGGAGTATATAGTATATTTACACTGATAGAGTAGGATTGTATAGAGGGAGTATATAGTATATTTACACTGATAGAGTAGGATTGTATAGAGGGAGTATACAGTATATTTACACTGATAGAGTAGGATTGTATAGAGGGAGTATATAGTATATTTACACTGATAGAGTAGGATTGTATAGAGGGAGTATATAGTATATTTACACTGATAGAGTAGGATTGTATAGAGGGAGTATACAGTATATTTACACTGATAGAGTAGGATTGTATAGAGGGAGTATACAGTATATTTACACTGATAGAGTAGGATTGTATAGAGGGAGTATAT
The DNA here is from genome assembly GCA_023634145.1 of Thymallus thymallus. Taxonomy (NCBI): domain Eukaryota; kingdom Metazoa; phylum Chordata; class Actinopteri; order Salmoniformes; family Salmonidae; genus Thymallus; species Thymallus thymallus. Next base: position 41,984,408 of record CM042397.1, on the reverse strand, counting down.
AGTATATTTACACTGATAGAGTAGGATTGTATAGAGGGAGTATACAGTATATTTACACTGATAGAGTAGGATTGTATAGAGGGAGTATATAGTATATTTACACTGATAGAGTAGGATTGTATAGAGGGAGTATACAGTATATTTACACTGATAGAGTAGGATTGTATAGAGGGAGTATATAGTATATTTACACTGATAGAGTAGGATTGTATAGAGGGAGTATACAGTATATTTACACTGATAGAGTAGGATTGTATAGAGGGAGTATATAGTATATTTACACTGATAGAGTAGGATTGTATAGAGGGAGTATATAGTATATTTACACTGATAGAGTAGGATTGTATAGAGGGAGTATACAGTATATTTACACTGATAGAGTAGGATTGTATAGAGGGAGTATATAGTATATTTACACTGATAGAGTAGGATTGTATAGAGGGAGTATATAGTATATTTACACTGATAGAGTAGGATTGTATAGAGGGAGTATACAGTATATTTACACTGATAGAGTAGGATTGTATAGAGGGAGTATATAGTATATTTACACTGATAGAGTAGGATTGTATAGAGGGAGTATACAGTATATTTACACTGATAGAGTAGGATTGTATAGAGGGAGTATATAGTATATTTACACTGATAGAGTAGGATTGTATAGAGGGAGTATACAGTATATTTACACTGATAGAGTAGGATTGTATAGAGGGAGTATACAGTATATTTACACTGATAGAGTAGGATTGTATAGAGGGAGTATATAGTATATTTACACTGATAGAGTAGGATTGTATAGAGGGAGTATATAGTATATTTACACTGATAGAGTAGGATTGTATAGAGGGAGTATATAGTATATTTACACTGATAGAGTAGGATTGTATAGAGGGAGTATATAGTATATTTACACTGATAGAGTAGGATTGTATAGAGGGAGTATACAGTATATTTACACTGATAGAGTAGGATTGTATAGAGGGAGTATATAGTATATTTACACTGATAGAGTAGGATTGTATAGAGGGAGTATATAGTATATTTACACTGATAGAGTAGGATTGTATAGAGGGAGTATATAGTATATTTACACTGATAGAGTAGGATTGTATAGAGGGAGTATATAGTATATTTACACTGATAGAGTAGGATTGTATAGAGGGAGTATACAGTATATTTACACTGATAGAGTAGGATTGTATAGAGGGAGTATATAGTATATTTACACTGATAGAGTAGGATTGTATAGAGGGAGTATACAGTATATTTACACTGATAGAGTAGGATTGTATAGAGGGAGTATACAGTATATTTACACTGATAGAGTAGGATTGTATAGAGGGAGTATACAGTATATTTACACTGATAGAGTAGGATTGTATAGAGGGAGTATATAGTATATTTACACTGATAGAGTAGGATTGTATAGAGGGAGTATATAGTATATTTACACTGATAGAGTAGGATTGTATAGAGGGAGTATATAGTATATTTACACTGATAGAGTAGGATTGTATAGAGGGAGTATACAGTATATTTACACTGATAGAGTAGGATTGTATAGAGGGAGTATATAGTATATTTACACTGATAGAGTAGGATTGTATAGAGGGAGTATACAGTATATTTACACTGATAGAGTAGGATTGTATAGAGGGAGTATACAGTATATTTACACTGATAGAGTAGGATTGTATAGAGGGAGTATACAGTATATTTACACTGATAGAGTAGGATTGTATAGAGGGAGTATATAGTATATTTACACTGATAGAGTAGGATTGTATAGAGGGAGTATACAGTATATTTACACTGATAGAGTAGGATTGTATAGAGGGAGTATATAGTATATTTACACTGATAGAGTAGGATTGTATAGAGGGAGTATACAGTATATTTACACTGATAGAGTAGGATTGTATAGAGGGAGTATACAGTATATTTACACTGATAGAGTAGGATTGTATAGAGGGAGTATATAGTATATTTACACTGATAGAGTAGGATTGTATAGAGGGAGTATATAGTATATTTACACTGATAGAGTAGGATTGTATAGAGGGAGTATATAGTATATTTACACTGATAGAGTAGGATTGTATAGAGGGAGTATATAGTATATTTACACTGATAGAGTAGGATTGTATAGAGGGAGTATATAGTATATTTACACTGATAGAGTAGGATTGTATAGAGGGAGTATATAGTATATTTACACTGATAGAGTAGGATTGTATAGAGGGAGTATATAGTATATTTACACTGATAGAGTAGGATTGTATAGAGGGAGTATATAGTATATTTACACTGATAGAGTAGGATTGTATAGAGGGAGTATATAGTATATTTACACTGATAGAGTAGGATTGTATAGAGGGAGTATATAGTATATTTACACTGATAGAGTAGGATTGTATAGAGGGAGTATATAGTATATTTACACTGATAGAGTAGGATTGTATAGAGGGAGTATATAGTATATTTACACTGATAGAGTAGGATTGTATAGAGGGAGTATACAGTATATTTACACTGATAGAGTAGGATTGTATAGAGGGAGTATACAGTATATTTACACTGATAGAGTAGGATTGTATAGAGGGAGTATACAGTATATTTACACTGATAGAGTAGGATTGTATAGAGGGAGTATACAGTATATTTACACTGATAGAGTAGGATTGTATAGAGGGAGTATATAGTATATGTACACTGATAGAGTAGGATTGTATAGAGGGAGTATATAGTATATTTACACTGATAGAGTAGGATTGTATAGAGGGAGTATACAGTATATTTACACTGATAGAGTAGGATTGTATAGAGGGAGTATACAGTATATTTACACTGATAGAGTAGGATTGTATAGAGGGAGTATATAGTATATTTACACTGATAGAGTAGGATTGTATAGAGGGAGTATACAGTATATTTACACTGATAGAGTAGGATTGTATAGAGGGAGTATATAGTATATGTACACTGATAGAGTAGGATTGTATAGAGGGAGTATACAGTATATTTACACTGATAGAGTAGGATTGTATAGAGGGCGTATACAGTCATGTGAAACAGGAAGTAACCCCCTGGAAAGTGGTATTTTGTTTTACATATTTAGACACATGGATGTTTGAGTTAAATTCCCACCACATTCATTGATAAAGGAAACCCAATATAACACATCACACACACAAATGTTATGCAATTAAAATAAACAAAAATGCCTTTTCATTATGCGGAAATAGTTAGTACACCCCTACCTTTACCATCACATAAAATGGCTAAAATTAGAATTAGGTACCACAACACGTGCAAATGATTAGAAAACATTAGAGAGAAACTTAGGAGGGTCCAGCCTTCTATAAAGATAATAAACTTGGTCTGGTTTGGTCTTAACCATATGGGTGTGTGGTAACACATCATTCAAAGATCAAAAGACCTACCTGAGGCCCTCAGAAGATAGATTATTGATGTCCATGAGTCTGGGAGGAGTTACAAACCCATTTCCAAGCAATTCCAAGTACATCATTCCACTGTCCGACGTCTCATCTACAAATAGAGAATATTCCAGACCACTGGAAAACTACCTAGGACAGGTCGTCCCACCAAACTACCTAGGACAGGTCGTCCCACCAAACTACCTAGGACAGGTCGTCCCACCAAACTACCTAGGACAGGTCGTCCCACCAAACTACCTAGGACAGGTCGTCCCACCAAACTACCTAGGACAGGTCGTCCCACCAAACTACCTAGGACAGGTCATCCCACCAAACTACCTAGGACAGGTCATCCCACCAAACTACCTAGGACAGGTCATCCCACCAAACTACCTAGGACAGGTCATCCCACCAAACTACCTAGGACAGGTCATCCCACCAAACTACCTAGGACAGGTCATCCCACCAAACTACCTAGGACAGGACGTCCCACTAAGAATGTGAGGCCATCTGTCAGAAAGCTGAAACTGAACCAAACATGGATCTTACAACAAAAGCAAAGCTACAACAGAATGTCTCAAGAAGAAATGGAGGGTTATGGAACGGCCGAGTCAAAGCCCAGATCTCAATCCTATCTTAATGCTGTGGAGAGACTTGAAGAGGGCTGGAACATGACACAGTTGAAGCAGTACAGTAAAGAAGAGTGGCCAGAAATTCCTCCCAGTCGATGTAAGAGATTGATAGACAGTTACAAGAAACTACATGAAGTTATTTCAGCCAAACGGTGAAACACCAGCTATTGAAGTTAGAGGTGGACTTATTTATTCTAAACTATGGAATTGCATTTCTGTAGATTTTTGATGAATAAATGATTGCAAAGTATAATCTTTCAGTGTGATTTGTTAAATTAGGTTTCCTTTATCTGTCAATAGTGTTGAAGTGATGATTATATATCCATCTGTCCAGATATGTTAAAAAAGAGAGAACTTTCCAGGGGGTGTACTTACTTTTTCACTTGACTATACAGTATGTTCAGTGATAGAGAGGGGATTGGAACCAGGTGTGTGTAATGATGAGACATGTCCGGGGATGATAAGTGAAGGACGTTTGCCAGCAGTAGCTTCGGCAGCGCTGCTAGAATGCAGGCTGGAGCTGGACAGGAAAAGGAGCCAAAGCGAAGGCTGGTGTGTCAACACCACCTCTCCGTATCGCTTCTAAACCCACGTTCCTTTTAACAGTCTCTCAGCCACACCACCTCACTGAACTGAAGACAAGACTGCTTTTAACTGAACTATGAACTTCTGTCCATTCCCCCTTCCCCCAGAACTGTTCACTCCCCCTTATCCCTGTAGTGTGCACTTGTTCACTCCCCTGAAGGATCTGAAAGTACTGGATATGTCTTACACCACTCCAGTGCTTTTAATGCTGAGGGGGAGTGAAGGAGTGTACACTTCAGGGAGAGGGGATAAGATAGAAACAGAGTTGGTCCTAGGCCTTACCTCTGATGGGAGAGTCTCTCTGAGTCTTTCTCCTCTTCTCTCTCTTCCTCAGTCCATCACCAGGTTCTGTCTCTCTCCTCTTCCTCAGTCCATCACCAGGTTCTGTCTCTCTCCTCTTCCTCAGTACATCACCAGGTTCTGTCTCTCTCCTCTTCTCTCTCTTCTTCAGTCCATCACCAGGTTCTGTCTCTCTCCTCTTCCTCAGTCCATCACCAGGTTCTGTCTCTCTCCTCTTCCTCAGTCCATCACCAGGCTCTGTTAGGGACAAAATCACAGAGGACATTGTTTCAGTCAACCAACCAACCAACCAACCAACCAACCAACTGTTGTTGACGTCATACTCTATATCAGAGGGCCGTTGTGAGTGCAGGCATCTGCTCCGGCCAAGCAGCAACACAGTTTCAGTCTTTAATAAGACAAGCAGCAACACAGTTTAAGTCTTTAATAAGACAAGCAGCAACACATCTTATTTAAGTCTTTAATAAGACGAGCAGCAACACAGCTTATTTAAGTCTTTAATAAGACAAGCAGCAACACAGCTTATTTAAGTCTTTAATAAGACAAGCAGCAACACAGCTTATTTAAGTCTTTAATAAGACAAGAAACAACACAGCTTATTTAAGTCTTTAATAAACCAAGCAGCAACACAGCTTATTTAAGTCTTTAATAAGACAAGCAGCAACACAGCTTATTTAAGTCTTTAATAAGACAAGCAGCAACACAGCTTATTTAAGTCTTTAATAAGACAAGAAACAACACAGCTTATTTAAGTCTTTAATAAACCAAGCAGCAACACAGCTTATTTAAGTCTTTAATAAGACAAGCAGCAACACAGCTTATTTAAGTCTTTAATAAGACAAGAAACAACACAGCTTATTTAAGTCTTTAATAAACCAAGCAGCAACACAGCTTATTTAAGTCTTTAATAAGACAAGCAGCAACACAGCTTATTTAAGTCTTTAATAAGACAAGAAACAACACAGCTTATTTAAGTCTTTAATAAACCAAGCAGCAACACAGCTTATTTAATTCTTTAATAAGACAAGCAGCAACACAGCTTATTTAAGTCTTTAATAAGACAAGCAGCAACACAGCTTATTTAAGTCTTTAATAAGACAAGCAGCAACACAGCTTATTTAAGTCTTTAATAAGACAAGCAGCAACACAGCTTATTTAAGTATTTAATAAGCCAAGCAACAACACATCTTATTTAAGTCTTTAATAAGACAAGCAGCAACACAGCTTATTTAAGTCTTTAATAAGACAAGCAGCAACACAGCTTATTTAAGTCTTTAATAAGACAAGCAACAACACACCTTATTTCAGTCTTTAATAAACCAAGCAGCAACACAGCTTATTTAAGTATTTAATAAGCCAAGCAGCAACACAGCTTATTTAAGTCTTCAATAAGACAAGCAGCAACACAGCTTATTTAAGTCTTTAATAAGACAAGCAGCAACACAGCTTATTTAAGTCTTTAATAAGCCAAGCAGCAACACAGCTTATTTAAGTCTTTAATAAGCCAAGGAACAAAACAGCTTATTTAAGTATTAATATTTGAATGAGGTTAGTGTTACCTCTCTGTATCTTGCAGTCCTTTTTCTGGCCGCCTGGCTCGGCCACAGCTGTCGGCATGGCAACCTCACCTACACACACCACCACACCACAACAGGGAGAAGAAGTGAGAGAGTCGGCAGAGTGACCTTGGGCCCTGGCATCACTGGGTATAGAAACACAACCACTAGAACAGACAGATGGCATCACTGGGTATAGAAACACAACCACTAGAATAGACAGATGGCATCACTGGGTATAGAAGCACAACCACTAGAACAGACAGATGGTGTCACTGGGTATAGAAACACAACCACTAGAACAGACAGATGGTATCACTGGGTATAGAAGCTCAACCACTAGAACAGACAGATGACATCACTGGGTATAGAAACACAACCACTAGAACAGACAGATGGCATCACTGGGTATATAAACACAACCACTAGAACAGACAGATGGCATCACTGGGTATAGAAACACAACCACTAGAACAGACACATGGCATCACTTGGCATAGAAACATAACCACTAGAACAGACAGATGGCATCACCAGGTATAGAAACACAACCACTAGAACAGACAGATGGCATCACCAGATATAGAAACACAACCACTAGAAGCACCTGTTCTAAACTCCTTACCATTCGGTATGTCCACATCAAAGTCCAGGTTAAACAACGAGTCTGAAACAGGAGACAGTTGCTTTGAGTCAGTCAGCCAGTCACAGTGTGTATGTGCAGTGTTGTGCGTGTGAGTGTGCGTGTGTAACTTACCATTGAACTCCAAATGAAAATCAAAATGTTCCAGAAATGCCTCCAGGTCTAATCCTGAGAAACAGGAAGGAAACAGTTAAACAGCCAATCAACTCCACTAAACAGCCAATCACCTCCCTGGCTCTGGCTAAACAGCCAATCACCTCACTGGCTCTGGCTAAACAGCCAATCACCTCACTGGCTCTGACTAAACAGCCAATCACCTCACTGGCTCTGACTAAACAGCCAATCACCTCCCTGGCTCTTACTAAACAGCCAATCACCTCCCTGGCTCTTACTAAACAGCCAATCACCTCCCTGGCTCTTACTAAACAGCCAATCACCTCCCTGGCTCTTACTAAACAGCCAATCACAGCCAATCACCGTCTCTTTTCTTTAGTTTTATTTTTTATTTTGCTACAGTTGAACTATAATAGTTCAGGATTATGGATTTTATGGATTTTATCGCAGCTGAACGTCGACAGGAGTCGTCAACTGTTATTGTTTACAACCGAGCCCAGCTCCTGGATTTAGCCCACGCAGCGCTGCTGCTCCCCAGGGAAAAGTTTGATATTCCGGACGAGTTGAAAAGGCGACGCCGTGGATGCAGGGCGGGATTGAAATGTAAGGCAAAGCGGAGGAAGTACAAGTACAAGCCGGCTATACCATCTATTATTATGGGCAACGTGAGGTCACTACATAACAAGATGGACGAGCTCGTGGGTCTTGTCCGTGGACAAAGAGTCTATCGAGAAACGAGCCTAATGCTTTTCACGGAGACTTGGCTGAACGATAACATCCGCATAGAGAACATCACTATTGACGGTTTCCAGACCATCAGAGAGGACAGGGATCGCGTCTCTTCCGGTAAGAGCAAGGGTGGTGGGCTGGCTTTATTAGTTAACAACAGATGGTGTAATCCGAACCATATTACTCTTAAGGAACAGTTTTGTAACCCGGACAAGAAAACTGTTAGCCGTTAGCCTGAGACCCTACTATTTGCCGAGGGAATTCACGGCGGCCATTGCTGTTATTGTTTACATCCCGCCCTCCGCGGACGCAAACACAGCATGTGACGTCATCCACTCTGTTATCGCGAGGTTACAGACAGCGCATCCCAGTGCTTTCTTTGCCATTTCGGGGGATTTTAAACATGCATCTCTCTCTTCAACGCTGCCCACGTTCAAACAGTTTGTGAAGTGCCCAACCAGGAATAATAAAACTCTGGACTTGTTATATGCTAATGTGAAGGACGCATACAACTCCACTGCACTCCCTCCCCTCGGTAGATCGGATCACAACCTTGTCCACCTCACCCCACTCTACAGGCCTTTGGTCCAACAGCAGCCAGCGACCACCAGGACCATTAGGAGATGGTCCCCGGAGACGAATGAGGCCCTACAGGACTGCTTTGAAACAACAGAATGGGATGTGCTCTGTGAGGCTCATGGGGAGGACATCTATGGACTTACTGACTGCATAACAGACTATATAAATTTTTGTGTAGACAACACTGTACCCACCAGGAAGGTACGCTGTTTCCCAAACAATAAACCCTGGGTCACCAGCGACCTGAAGGCCCTGCTGAATGAGAAGAAGAGGGCCTTCAAGGAGAGGGACAGGACAAGGACAAATTGAAATGCGTCCAGAGGGAGCTGAAGTTGCGGATTGCTGAGGGGAAGAGAGTGTATAAGGAGAAGATGGAGGACAAGCTGAGGCAGAGCCGGGTGAGAGAGGTGTGGAAGGGTATGAGAAATATCACTGGCTTCAAAAAGTCAAACAGTGGGCAGACGGAGGGGACCCAGGACAGAGCCAATGAGCTGAACCAATTTTTTAACAGGTTTGATACTGGCCCTGTCCACCTCCCCTCCAGCTCCCCAGACCACACACCCTCACGGCTGTCCCACCCCCACTTTGCTCACAACACCTCTGCTGAGACAATCAGTGACCCCACCTCCGCCCCTGCTCCCCCTGGACTGATCCTCAACACCCCCCTTCCCCCCACCCCCCCACCTGGGCTGGCTTTCACCACCAACCAAGTGAAGAGAGAGCTGGAGAGACTACATCAGTGGAAAGCGGCAGGACCTGATGGCATCAGCCCAAGGGTGCTTAGGGTCTGTGCTGACCAACTGTGTGGAATACTCCAGCGTCCCTTCAACCTTAGCCTGAGCCTAGAAAGGGTCCCTGTGCTGTGGAAAAAATCCTGCCTCGTCCCAGTACCCAAGGAGGCACACCCCACTGTCCTGAATGACTTCAGACCTGTAGTGCTAACATCCCATATCATGAAGACCCTGGAAAGGTTAGTCCTCGCTCACCTCAGACCCCTGGTGTGTACATCACTGGACCCCCTGCAGTTTGCATACCAGCACAACATCGGGGTGGATGATGCAATCATCTACCTTCTGCAGAGGGCCTACTCTCACCTGGACAACGCAGGTTGCACTGTGAGGGTAATGTTTTTTGACTTCTCCAGTGCCTTCAATACCATTCAGCACCTGCTACTGGGTGAGAAGATGAGGAGGATGAAAGTGGAAGCACCCTTAGTCTCCTGGGTTACAGACTACCTGACCGGTAGGGCACAATTTGTGCGACTACAGAGCTGTGTGTCAGAACGGGCAGTTAGCAACACAGGGGCCCCCCAGGGAACGGTCCTGTCCCCCTTCCTGTTCACCCTCTACACCTCAGACTTCAGATATAACTCTGAAACATGCCACCTACAGAAGTTCTCGGATGACTCCACAATTGTAGGGTGCATCAGGGGTGGGCAGGAGGAGGAGTACAGGAGCACAATCAGTGACTTTGTGTTGTGGTGTGAGCAGAACCACCTTCAGCTCAACATTAGCAAAACAAAGGAGATGGTGGTGGACTTCAGGAGAACCAAGGCACAACTGACTGCAGTCCCTATACAGGGGATGGATGTGGAAATGGTTGGGTCATACAAGTTCCTGGGAGTCCATATGGACAACAGGCTGGAATGGGCTGGTAACACCGGGGCTCTGTACAAAAAGGACCAGAGCCGACTCTACTTTCTGAGGAGGCTCAGGTCCTTCAACGTGTGCAGTGAACTACTGCATACCTTCTACCAGTCTGTGGTGGAAATGGGGAGCAAACATCAAATCCGGTGATGCTTCTCGGGTAAATAAGCTGATCAGGAAGGCTAGCTCTGTCCTGGGGATGAGCCTTGACACTCTAGAGGAGGTGGCGGAGAGACGGATCCTGGCCAAACTGCTGGCCATCATGGACAACGTCACCCACCCTCTGCACGCTATGGTTATGACGCAGAGGAGCACTTTCAGTCACAGTCACGGTGTGCCAGAGAGCGCTACAGGAGGTCCTTCCTGCCGGCGGCTATTAGACTATATAATACCTCACCGGGGTGCCGTGCCGTCGGCAACATAGATCTGGAACTGTTGGGGTGCTAGGACCTAGTTTAACAATTATGCATCCATCCATGAGTAACTCTGGTCTGTCAGCACTCATTCACTCAGGACCTATTTATTCATGCAGGTCTGTATATACATACTCATGTACAGTTGTTATATCATATCACGTGCAATATTGCTAGTAATTCTTGGACCTAACTTACGTAGTCATTCACTCAGGAATGCATATTAGTATCCTGTCAGTTGCACCTTTTCTCATTGCTTTTAGTATATCGAATGTGCAATACGTGCAGTTGTCTGTAATTAAACCCTGCGCACTAAGGACTGTATTTTAAGGGAATTACTATTATTACCCCAAATTATATCATACACACATTTAGCTATTAAAGTATCTCTTCCTGTCATTTACCTGAACAGTTTGTGTACCCATGCAAATATTCACTTATCTGTAAATATAACTGTATACTTACCTGTACAGCTAATTTAACCATTCAAAATCTTCACTTACCTGTTCATTTACCTAGTCTGTCTATTAAGTAAACTATTATTACCCTTGCTCATATCATACGCATTTTTAGCTACTGAAGTATTTCTCTGCCATCGACCTGTATAGTATAGTTAACCATCCAACATCCACCAATGTATAGTGTACATATTCAGCCAACCACCCATACTATGCAATGTCTTTTTATAGCTTTTTTTCACTCCAGATATCTTGTATTTCTATAATTTTTCATACTGCCGCTCTATGTATCTGTCTTTTGTGTATTTTCGTTGTGGCATTTTGCACCTGCCCTGTGTTTTGTTGTAGCTGCCTGACAAAGAAATTTCCCCCCCGGGGATCAATAAAGTATCTATCTATCTATCTATCTATCTATCTATCTATCTATCTATCTATCTATCTATCTATCTATCTATCTATCTATCTATCTATCTATCTATCTATCTATCTATCTATCTATCTATCTATCTATCTATCTATCTATCACCTTCCCTGGCTCTGACTAAACAGCCAATCACCTCCCTGACTCTGACTAAACAGCCAATCTCCTCCCTGGCTGTGACTCACCAGGAAGTGAAGTAACATTATAACAACAACTACACCCATTTCCTCATGAGGTTCTTGGGGCGACCAGAAAGACACGTTTCCAAGGTGAGCAGGACAATTATGAGATGGAGTTACATTGGGATGCCAGCGGGCCGCAAGCAAAGACAGGAGAAGAGGAATATTGGGACAGGGACACAGAAAGGAGGATTTCTGAGGAGGAATGGAGGAGGAAGAGAAATAACTATATATCTTTGTAGAACAGTGTTAGTGCAGGGTTACTATATCTTTGTAGAACAGTGTTAGTGCAGGGTTACTATATCTTTGTAGAACAGTGTTAGTGCAGGGTTACTATATCTTTGTAGAACAGTGTTAGTGCAGGGTTACTATATCTTTGTAGAACAGTGTTAGTGCAGGGTTACCTGGCAAAAGGTCTTCAACCTCAGGCGTAGGGGAGGAGGGCAGATCCATGATGTCCACATCCTGCATCCTGGCACCTGCTGACCACACCACACTGGATCACCATATCCTACAGCTATTGTATGCAGCAATCATGTGTCTCTGAACCAGAGTGATGCTGTTTGCACTGATGCGGTGTGCCCTAGTAGGAAGTCCACTGCGTGCAGCTCACCCTGCACTAATATAAATAACATGAGAATATCTACTTCTGCTAAGCTTCCCAGTAAAACAATGAAAACAATCAAGCATCCTAGAAAAGTGTTCAAAATGTCCCACGTTAACATATGTAGCCTAAGAAACAAGGTTCACTTGCTAATAACAGATGACATTCATATTATGACTATCTCTGAAACTCACTTAGACAATACATTTAATGATACAGTGGTAAGAAATCCAAGGTTATAACATTTACAGAAAAGACAGAAATGCCAATGGTGGAGGTGCTTGTGTTTATATTCAGAACCTCATTCCTGTAAAAATTAGAGAGGATCTCATTGTAATGATCTATGTTCAGAGAGGTCTCTGGTGTTCAGGTTTAGTGTCCAGTGTCCTCTCTGGACAACTCTATGTGGAGGTTGTGGTTGCTCCCCAATTAGAGTCAGCTGCGCGGCATTGCCTCTAATTGGGGAGCCTATTAAAGTTGAGTGGTTTTCTACCTGGGTGTGGGTCTTTGTGTGTGTTCCTTTTTTTGCACACCAGTTCATGTTTGCATGCTCACCTTTTGTTGTTATTAAAAGGTGTTACTTCTCACTACTGCTCAGTGCCTCAGGTCCTCAATATGCAGCGTGACACTTATGTTAAATACTGTTGAAGTAATCTGGCTACAGGTTCATCTGTCTCACCTAAAGACCATTCTGCCGGGAAGCTGCTATAGACCACCAAGTGTTAACAGGCAATATTTGGAAAACATGTGAAATGCTTGATACTGTCTGTGATATCAACAGAGATGTCTGGGTGATTTAAATATTGACTGACTTTCATCAAGCTGCCCACTCAAGAGAAAACTTCAAACTGTAACCAGCGCCTGTAACCTGGTTCAGGTTGTCAGTCAACCCACCAGGGTCGTTACAAACAGCACAGGAATGAAATAATCAACATGATCACATCTTTACTAATAATGCAGAAATGTGCTCTAAAACAGTATCCAGATCCATCAGATGTCATGATCACAATATAGCAGCCATATCTAAAGTTCCAAAGGTTAGGCCTAATATTGTGTATAAGAGGTCATACATCAGGTTTTGAAGTGATTCCTATGCTGTTGATGTGAAGAGTATTTGTTGGTCCGTGGTCTGAGGTTTGTCACGGATCGAAGAGACGGGACGATAAGCAGAGCGTTGGTGACAATACCCCCCCCCCCTAAGGCGTGGGCTCCCGACCACGCTGCTCCCCTCTCAACAAAAATAAGAGTCCTCATTAACTACACAAACAAAAAAAGAGAGGGAACAGAGCGGAGCACTGGGGAGGTTGCTGAAGGAGGCTCAGCATCCGGCTTTGGGCGTGACGCAGGCAGTGAGGGCAGCTCCCTCCCTGCATCCCCGTGGCACGCCCGGTCCTGTCCGGACCCCGGCGCGATGGAGACCTCCCCAGTACTTCCCAGACGCACCAAGTCCAGACCGGACCCTGGTGTGGGGACCTTCACCTCTGGAGAGGGGCAGACAACCGGTCCCGTGCTGGACCCCGGTGGAGCGGACTGCTCCGGCATGGGAGCGGAGCAGACAACCGGAGCCGGACTAGGCACCTGTAGAGCGGACAGCGTTGTCCAGGTGAGAGTAGGCCCTCTGCAGAAGGTAGATGATTGCATCATCCACCCCGATGTTGCGCTGGTATGCAAACTGCAGGGGGTCCATTGAGGAACACACCAGGGGTCTGAGGTGACCGAGGACTAACCTTTCCAGGGTCTTCATGATGTGGGATGTTAGCGCTACAGGTCTGAAGTCATTCAGGACAGTGGGGTGTGCCTTCTTGGGCACTGGGACGAGGCAGGATGTTTTCCACAGCACAGGGACCCTTTCTAGTCTCAGGCTAAGGTTGAAAAGACGCTGGAGTATTCCACACAGTTGGTCAGCACAGACCCTAAGCACCCTATTTGACCCTGCTGGTCATCTATGAACATTTGAACATCTTGGAGAAAGAACTGGCCTTAATGGCCATAAATTGTTATAATCTCCACCCGGCACAGCCAGAAGAGGACTGGCCACCCCTCAGAGCCTGGTTCCTCTCTAGGTTTCTTCCTATGTTCCTGTCTTTCTAGGGAGTTGTTCCTAGCCACCGTGCTTCTACATCTGCATTGCTTGCTCTTTGGGGTTTTAGGCTGGGTTTCTGTATAGCACTTTGTGACATCGGCTGATGTAAAAAGCGCTTTATAAATAAATTTGATTGATTGATTGATTGATCACATGGCGAGGCTGGTTGCCGGCCCCGGACTGGACCCCGGCACGCTGAAGAGCTCCGGCTCCAAAGCGGGTCTGAACGCTGTGCCCAGCCTGGGCACCAGCGCAGAGAATGGTTCCAGCCGTGTAGCTAGGCTGGCTGCCAACCCAGCCTGGGCACCAGCGCAGAGAATGGTTCCAGCCGTGTAGCTAGGCTGGCTGCCGGCCCCAGACTGGGCACCGGCACACTAAGGAGATCCTGCTCCAAAGCGGGGCTGCACGTCGTGCCCAGCCTGGACACCGACGCAGAGGTGGTTTCCAGCCATGTAGGCTCCGGGCTCTGAACCGTCACTGGAGGCTCCGTGCAGTGGGCCGTCGCTGGAGGCTCTGGGCTTTGGACCGTCGCTGTAGGCTCCGGGCAGTGAGCCGTTGCTGTGGAGGCGCACCATTGGGCTGGTGTGTGGAGAAAGCACGGGCCGTACCGGGCTGTGGAGGCGCACCATATTTACAATGATGGCCTACCTACAGGGGCAGCCATAGTAGTACGGCGCCCGTGGAGCAAATTAGGGTTAAGAGCCTTGCTCAAGGACACATCGCCAGGTTTTTCACCTTGTCGGCTCGATCCAGCAACCTTTGGGTTACTGGCCCAACGCTCTGACCGCTAGGCTACCTGCCGCCCATGGTAGCCTAAGCTGAAACAGACTGGTCTTATGGGCTGCAGCAGGGGCCCTGGCAGACAGGCAGAGCAGCTAGATTGTAACCACATCCTGGGGGGGGGGGGGTGACAGTTGATCAGTTCATCTGTTGTTGCCAGAGGTCTAACACACTGCACCTCAGTGCTAGAGCTCAGAATTATATTAAAACAGATCAGAAAGTAAATGATGGCCTAAATAATGACCGCCACGTTTTTTTCAGGTGTCACAGTTGTATTGTACTGTGAAACGTGGGGCGGGGCATGTTATAAATCCTATAATAAAACCATGCCTGATAACCTGCCAAACACAAGTTAAACATTACAGAAATTAGATTGCAAAACACTATTATTCCATCTGAACAATTAGAACGGAGAACAGCCCTACCAGACCATAGAAGATACCAGGTTACTCAATGTATCTCTTTGCTTCATTGGAATCCCCCCAAACATTAAATCACACACTCATGCAATCATTCACACGCAGGGTACGACGAAATAAAATATATTTACAAATAAAAAACATTAAACTCCTAAATAAATAGTGCATAATAAGTTAAATGTATTGTCTTTCCAATAAAATATATGGGTTTATTTCACCATATGTTATCAGTGCAAGTGCCTCGGACACAGACAACCTCCATGCAATGAAACTATACTGAGGAGACCAGCAGAAAAAGCCCCAAATTCTCACCTGTCTGGCGGGTATCGAGCGTCTCCATCCCTCGGTAAACGCAACAGCTTCCTCTATATGATCGTGTCCTATGCATTAAACTATAGCTGTCCTTGAACGCCCCGTGCACGTGTCTGATTGTTAGAGATACCGCGTCGCGCGCAGGACATCCATGTACTTTTACTTTCGATAGCAGTCTCATTGTGTGTGGGTTTTTTATTTTTTTATTTCACCTTTATTTAACCAGGTAGGTCAGTTGAGGACTAGTTCTCATTTACAACTGCGACCTGACCAAGACAAAGCAAAGCAGTGCGACAAAAACAACACAGAGTTACACAGTAAACAAACGTACAGTCAATAACACAATAGAGAATCTATATACAGTGTGTGCAAATGTAGTAAGATTAGGAAGGTAGGACAATAAATAGGCCATAGTGGTGAAATAATTACAATTTAGCATTAACACTGGAATGATAGATGTGCAGATGATGATGTGCAAATAGAGATACTGGAGTGCAAAATGAGCTAAAATAATAAATATGGGGATGAGGTAGTAGGGTGGGCTATTTACAGAAGGGCTATATACAGGTGCAGTGATCGATAAGCTGCTCTGACAGCTGATGCTTAAAGTTAGTGAGGGAGATAGGAACCTCTAGCTTCAAGGATTTTTGTTCGTTCCAGTCATTGGCAGCAGAGAACTGGAAGGAATGGCGGCCAAAGGAGGTGTTGGCTTTGGGGGTGACCAGTGAAACATACCTGCTGGAGCGAATGTTGCGGGTGGGTGTTGCTATGGTAACCTGTGAGCTGAGATAAGGCAGGGATTCACCTAGTAAAGACTTATAGATGACCTGGAGCCAGTGGGTTTGGCGACGAATATGTAATGAGGGCCAGCCAACGAGAGAATACAGGTCGCAGTGGTGGGTAGTATATGGGGCTTTGGTAACAAAACGTAAGGCACTGTGATAGATTACATCCAATTTGCTGAGGAGAGTGTTGAAGGCTATTTTGTAAATTACATCACTGAAGTCAAGGATCGGTAGGATAGTCAGTTTTACAAGGGCATGTTTGGCAGCATGAGTGAAGGAGGCTTTGTTGCGGAATAGGAAGCCAATTCTAGATTTAATTTTGGATCGGAGATGGTCAATGTGAGTCTGGAAGTTGAGTTTACAGTCTAACCAGACGTCTAGGTATTTGTAGGTGTCGAAGTATTCCAAGTCAGACCCGTTGAGAGTAGTGATGATAGTCCGGTGGGCGGGTGTGGGCAGCGTTCGATTGAAAAGCATGCACTTAGTTTTACTAGCATTTAAGAGCAGTTGGAGGCCACGGAAGGAGTGTTGTATGGCATTGAAGCTCACCTGAAGGTTAGTAAACACAGTGTCCAATGAGGGGCCAGATGCATACAGAATGGTGTCGTCTGCGTAGAGATGGATCAGATAGTCACCAGCAGCAAGAGCGACATCGTTGATGTATATAGAGAAAAGGGTTGGCCCAAGAATTGAACCCTGTGGCACCCCCATAGAGACTGCCAGAGGTCTGCACAACAGGCCCTCCGATTTGACACACTGAACTCTATCTGAGAAGTAGTTGGAGAACCAGGCAAGGCTGTCATTTGAGAAACGCTGTTGAATCTGCCAATAAGAATGCGGTGATTGACTCGAAAGTCGAAAGCCTTGGCCAGGTCGATGAAGACGGCTGCACAGTACTGTCCTTTAATCTATGGCGGTTATGATATCATTTAGTACCTTGAGCGTGGCTGAGGTGCACCCATGACCAGCTCGGAAACCAGATTACATAACAGAGAAGGTACGGTGGGATTCGAAGTGATCAGTTATCTGTTTGTTAACTTGGCTTTCAAAGACTTTAGAAAGGCAGGGCAGGATGGATATTGGTCTATAACAGTTTGGGTCTAGAGTGTCTCCCCCTTTGAAGAGGGGGATGACCGCGGCAGCTTTCCAATCTCTAGGGATCTCAGACGATACGAACGAGAGGTTGAACAGGCTAGTAATAGGTGTTGCAACAATATTGGTGGATAATTTCAGAAAGAGAGGGTCCAGATTGTCTAGCGCAGCTGATTTGTAGGGGTCCAGATTTAGCAGCTCTTTCAGAACATCAGCTGTCTGGATTTGGGTGAAGGAGAAGCGGGGGGGGCTTGGGCAGGTTGCTGCGGGGGGTACAGAGCTGTTGGCCGGGGTAGGGGTAGCCAGGTGGAAAGCATGGCCAGCCGTAGCAAAATGCTTATTGAAATTTCTCTCCCCTCGTGTCCACTGATCTACAAACTAAAGACATATGCTTTCATCTCTCCAGTTCATTCAGGCCAGACCAGACGTGTATTTGATAATCAGAGACTGATGTAGACCTGGGAACCCACTGATGCCAGACTAACTATTGGTCATGTCAAGAGAACATTGTGTTGCAGGGAGAAGATAGATACTTTATTAATCCCAGAGGGGAAATTTCATTGTCAAGCAGCTACAACAAAACACAGGGCAGGTGCCAGAACGAAAATACACAAAAGACAGATACACGATACATGATACATAGAACGGCAGTATGAAAAAGTATAGAAATACAAGAAGTCTGGAGTGCAAAAAAAGCTATAAAAAGACATTGCATAGTATGGGTGGTTGGCTGAATATGTACACTATACATTGGTGGATGTTGGATGGTTAACTATACTATACAGGTCGGTGGCAGAGAAATACTTCAGTAGCTAAAAAATGCATATGATATGAGCGAGGGTAATAATAGTTTACTTAATAGACAGACTGGTTAAATGAACAGGTAAGTGAATACTTGCATGGTTACACAAACTGTACAGGTAAATGACAGGAAGAGATACTTTAATAGCTAAATGTGTGTATGATATAATTTGGGGTAATAATAGTAATTCCCTTAAAATACAGTCCTTAGTGCGCAGGGTTTAATTACAGATAAATGCACATATTGCACATTTGATATACTAAAAGCAAGGAAAAAAGATACAACTTACAGGATACTAATATGCATTCCTGAGTGAATGACTAAGTAAGTTAAGTCCAATAATTACTTACAATATTGCATGTGATATGATATAGCAACTGTACATGTGTATATGTATATTCAGTGCGTCAAATCAGTGCGTCAAAAAAGAGTTCAGTGCGTCAAATCGGAGGGCCTATTGTCCGATCCTCTGGCTGTCTCTATGGGGGTGCCACAGGGTTCAATTCTTGGGCCAACCCTTTTCTCTATATACATCAACGATGTCGCTCTCGCTGCTGGTGACTCTCTGATCCATCTCTACACAGACGACACCATTCTGTATACATCTGGCCCCTCTTTGGACACTGTGTTTACTAACCTTCAAACAAGCTTCAATGCCATACAAAACTCCTTCCGTGGCCTCCAACTGCTCTTAAACGCTAGTAAAACTAAGTGCATGCTTTTCTATCGAACGCTGCCAGCACCCGCCCACCGGACTATCATCACTACTCTCGACGGGTCCGAATTAGAATACGTGGACACCTACAAATACCTAGGCATCTGGTTAGACTGTAAACTCAACTTCCAGACTCACATCAACCATCTCCAATCCAAAATTAAATCCAGAATTGGCTTCCTATTTCGCAACAAAGCCTCCTTCACTCATGCTGCCAAACATGCCCTTGTAAAACTGACTATCCTACCGATCCTTGATTTCGGCGATGTCATTTACAAACTAGCCTCCAACACTCTACTTAGCAAATTGGATGTAGTCTATCACAGTGCCATCCGTTTTGTCACCAAAGCCCCATACACTACCCATCACTGCGACCTGTATGCTCTCGTTGGCAGGCCTTCATTATATATTCGTCGCCAAACCCACTGGCTCCAGGTCATCTATAAGTCTTTATTAGGTAAATCCCCGCCCTATCTCAGCTCACTGGTCACTATAGCAACACCCACACGTAGCATGCGCTCCAGCAGGTATA
The DNA here is from genome assembly GCA_023634145.1 of Thymallus thymallus. Lineage (NCBI taxonomy): Eukaryota > Metazoa > Chordata > Actinopteri > Salmoniformes > Salmonidae > Thymallus > Thymallus thymallus. The sequence goes on along the minus strand of CM042397.1, from coordinate 41,964,592 downwards.
TCTCACTGGTCACCCCCAAAGCCAACACCTCCTTTGGTCGCCATTCCTTCCAGTTCTCTGCTGCCAATGACTGGAACGAATTGCAAAAATCATTGAAGCTAGAGGTTCCTATCTCCCTCACTAACTTTAAGCATCAGCTGTCAAAGCTGCTTATTGATCACTGCACCTGTATACAGCCCTTCTGTAAATAGCCCACCCTACTACCTCACCCCCATATTTATTATTGTTATTTTCACTAATCTTGCACTCCAGTATCTCTATTTGCACATCATCATTTGCACATCCTTCATTCCTGTGTTAATGATGATAATCTGTAATTTATTTCACCACTATGGTCTATTTATTGTCCTACCTCCTAACCTTACTACATTTTGCACTACATTTTGCACTCTGTATATAGATTTTCTATTGTGTTTTTGACTATGTTTGTTTACTGTGTAACTCTGTGTTGTTGTTTTTGTCGCACTGCTTTGCTTTGTCTTGGCCAGGTCGCATTTGCAAATGAGAACTTGTTCTCAACTGACCTACCTGGTTAAATAAAGGTGAAATAAAAAATAAATAAAAATAAAAATAAAATAAAATATACAGAGTCCCTCCATGACCAGAGTATCTGAGGATAACTCTCCCTCTCTTTTTTCAGAGGAGAAAATACAGGAAGTTTGGTTTCAGTCCTGCTGGGAAAGTACCTGCCTCACCAGCCTGTGTATCTGTGTGGCAGGCTGTTATTGGAATACCAGTCTGATAGGCACATACACACACGCACGCGTAGACACACACGCACGCACGCGCAAAGGTAATACATAAACAGACACCACCCATGCCACTTTGTTCACCATACTTTTTCTCACAGAAATGCTGCCACACCCCCCTCATTCCTTTCTCTGGCATTGTAGCTAGCATGGTAATTATGGACCACCTGCAAGCGCATTTGCACGCATTATTTGACGCATGTAGGCGTTAATTTAGCGACTGCACGTGCTTCGTTTACACGGGTAGCATTAAAAAGATCGCGTTTTGACCACGTGCTTTTTGACCTTATCTGCGTCAATAACATCGGACTCAAATCCAACTAAACTAACTGAATGACCATATCATTATGTCTACTAACTGAATGACTATATCATTATGATGTCTACTAACTGAATGACCATATCATTATGATGTCTACTAACTGAATGAGTAAATCATTATGTCTACTAACTGAATGACCATATCATTATGTCTACTAACTGAATGACCATATCATTATGTCTACTAACTGAATGACTATCATTATGATGTCTACTAACTGAATGAGTAAATCATTATGTCTACTAACTGAATGACCATATCATTATGTCTACTAACTGAATGACTATATCATTATGATGTCTACTAACTGAATGACCATATCATTATGATGTCTACTAACTGAATGAGTAAATCATTATGTCTACTAACTGAATGACCATATCATTATGTCTACTAACTGAATGACCATATCATTATGTCTACTAACTGAATGACCATATCATTATGTCTACTAACTGAATGACTATCATTATGATGTCTACTAACTGAATGAGTAAATCATTATGTCTACTAACTGAATGAGTATATCATTATGTCTGGTAACTGAATGACCATATAACTATGTCTACTAACTGAATGACTATATCATTATGATGTCTACTAACTGAATGAGTAAATCATTATGTCTACTAACTGAATGAGTATATCATTATGATGTCTACTAACTGAATGACCATATAACTATGATGTCTACTAACTGAATGACCATATCATTATGATGTCTACTAACTGAATGACCATATCATTATGATGTCTACTAACTGAATGACCATATCATTATGATGTCTACTAACTGAATGACCATATCATTATGATGTCTACTAACTGAATGACCATATCATTATGATGTCTACTAACTGAATGACCATATCATTATGATGTCTACTAACTGAATGACTATATCATTATGATGTCTACTAACTGAATGACTATCATTGTGATGTCTACTAACTGAATGACCATATAACTATGTCTACTAACTGAATGACTATATCATTATGATGTCTACTAACTGAATGACTATATAATTTTGTCTACTAACGGAATGACTATCATTGATGTCTGCAGTAGCCTAGTAGCTAACAGTGGTGACTGTTGATTTTGTTGATAGAGTTTCACATGCTTTTTCTGTACAGTACAAGCCACAATACAATAGCTGGTGTTGGACGTTGTTGTTGATGTGTGTGATGATGCAGCAGCATTCCACTGTAGTTTCACTTGTAGTTGCCTGTTGTCCGCAGATGACTATAAAGACGTCACTCTCTAGCTGGTTCTCATTTCACTTCTTTATTTTAATACACTGGAACAGTGGTATTACCCAATCTGTAGTCTAAACTACTGAACTGCTGCAGAGTGGTATTACCAGTAGGTCTGCAACACACACACCCACATACACTTTAAGAAACTCAGATGATATTCGACAGTAGCAGTTAACAAGACAACGAAACATCTATCTTCATATGATAATAAAACATCCGCTGAGGGAAGGAACCCTAACCCTAAAATAAATAAATAGGGTGAGCTCCCCTCAGGCACTTCCAGCAGTGCTAGAGGCCTAACACATGGGACCTCAGTGCTAGAGGCCTAACACATGGGACCTCAGTGCTAGAGGCCTAACACATGGGACCTCAGTGCTAGAGGCCTAACACATGGGACCTCAGTGCTAGAGGCCTAACACATGGGACCTCAGTGCTAGAGGCCTAACACATGGGACCTCAGTGCTAGAGGCCTAACACATGGGACCTCAGTGCTAGAGGCCTAACACACTGCACCTCAGTGCTAGAGGCCTAACACATGGGACCTCAGTGCTAGAGGCCTAACACATGGGACCTCAGTGCTAGAGGCCTAACACACGGGACCTCAGTGCTAGAGGCCTAACACACTGCACCTCAGTGCTAGAGGCCTAACACACGGGACCTCAGTGCTAGAGGCCTAACACACGGGACCTCAGTGCTAGAGGCCTAACACATGGGACCTCAGTGCTAGAGGCCTAACACATGGGACCTCAGTGCTAGAGGCCTAACACATGGGACCTCAGTGCTAGAGGCCTAACACATGGGACCTCAGTGCTAGAGGCCTAACACATGGGACCTCAGTGCTAGAGGCCTAACACATGGGACCTCAGTGCTAGAGGCCTAACACATGGGACCTCAGTGCTAGAGGCCTAACACATGGGACCTCAGTGCTAGAGGCCTAACACACGGGACCTCAGTGCTAGAGGCCTAACACACGGGACCTCAGTGCTAGAGGCCTAACACACGGGACCTCAGTGCTAGAGGCCTAACACATGGGACCTCAGTGCTAGAGGCCTAACACATGGGACCTCAGTGCTAGAGGCCTAACACATGGGACCTCAGTGCTAGAGGCCTAACACATGGGACCTCAGTGCTAGAGGCCTAACACATGGGACCTCAGTGCTAGAGGCCTAACACATGGGACCTCAGTGCTAGAGGCCTAACACACGGGACCTCAGTGCTAGAGGCCTAACACACGGGACCTCAGTGCTAGAGGCCTAACACACGGGACCTCAGTGCTAGAGGCCTAACACACGGGACCTCAGTGCTAGAGGCCTGCACACTAAGGACTGTATTTTAAGGGAATTACTATTATTACCCCAAATTATATCATACACACATTTAGCTATTAAAGTATCTCTTCCTGTCATTTACCTGTACAGTTTGTGTAACCATGCAAGTATTCACTTATCTGTAAATATAACTGTATACCTAACTGTACAGCTAATTTAACCATGCAAAATATTAACTTACCTGTTCATTTGGCCAGTCTGTCTATTAAGTAAACTATTATTACCCTCGCTCATATCACATGCATTTTTAGCTACTGAAGTATTTCTCTGCCATCGACCTGTATAGTATAGTTAACCATCCAACATCCACCAATGTATAGTGTACATATTCAGCCAACCACTCATACTATGCTATGTCTTTTTATAGCTTTTATATTTTTTTTGCACTCCAGATATCTTGTATTTCTATACTTTTTCATACTGCCGCTCTATGTATCATGTACCGTGTATCTGTCGTTTGTGTATTTTCGTTCTGGCATTTTGCACCTGCCCTATGTTTTGTTGTAGCTGCTTGACAATGAAATTTCGCCTCGAGGATCAATAAAGTATCCATCCATCCATCCATCCATCCATCCATCCATCCATCCATCCATCCATCCATCCATCCATCCATCCATCCATCCATCCATCCAGAGGCGTCACTGCAGACCCTGGTTCGATCCCGGGCTGTATCACAAGCGGCCGTAATCGGGAGTCCCATAGGGCGGCGCACAATTGGCCCAGCGTCGTCCGGATAAGAGGAGGCCGGGGTAGGCCGTCATTTTTAATAAAATGTGTTCTTAACTGACTTGCCCTAGTTAAAAATAAAAACATTAAGCACATCCCGGGCCGTTCTAAAACCTGGCAACTAGGACCAGACCGCTAATAGACCTCTCACTCAAACCCAGTCCGGAGAGGTGTGGCCACTTGGAGACACCAGTTAGACCTCTCACTCAAACCCAGTCCGGAGAGGTGTGGCCACTTGGAGACACCAGTTAGACCTCTCACTCAAACCCAGTCCGGAGAGGTGTGGCCACTTGGAGACACCAGTTAGACCTCTCACTCAAACCCAGTCTGGAGAGGTGTGGCCACTTGGAGACACCAGTTAGACCTCTCACTCAAACCCAGTCCGGAGAGGTGTGGCCACTTGGAGACACCAGTTAGACCTCTCACTCAAACCCAGTCTGGAGAGGTGTGGCCACTTGGAGACACCAGTTAGACCTCTCACTCAAACCCAGTCCGGAGAGGTGTGGCCACTTGGAGACACCAGTTAGACCTCTCACTCAAACCCAGTCTGGAGAGGTGTGGCCACTTGGAGACACCAGTTAGACCTCTCACTCAAACCCAGTCCGGAGAGGTGTGGCCACTTGGAGACACCAGTTAGACCTCTCACTCAAACCCAGTCCGGAGAGGTGTGGCCACTTGGAGACACCAGTTAGACCTCTCACTCAAACCCAGTCCGGAGAGGTGTGGCCACTTGGAGACACCAGTTAGACCTCTCACTCAAACCCAGTCCGGAGAGGTGTGGCCACTTGGAGACACCAGTTAGACCTCTCACTCAAACCCAGTCTGGAGAGGTGTGGCCACTTGGAGACACCAGTTAGACCTCTCACTCAAACCCAGTCCGGAGAGGTGTGGCCACTTGGAGACACCAGTTAGACCTCTCACTCAAACCCAGTCTGGAGAGGTGTGGCCACTTGGAGACACCAGTTAGACCTCTCACTCAAACCCAGTCCGGAGAGGTGTGGCCACTTGGAGACACCAGTTAGACCTCTCACTCAAACCCAGTCTGGAGAGGTGTGGCCACTTGGAGACACCAGTTAGACCTCTCACTCAAACCCAGTCCGGAGAGGTGTGGCCACTTGGAGACACCAGTTAGACCTCTCACTCAAACCCAGTCTGGAGAGGTGTGGCCACTTGGAGACACCAGTTAGACCTCTCACTCAAACCCAGTCCGGAGAGGTGTGGCCACTTGGAGACACCAGTTAGACCTCTCACTCAAACCCAGTCCGGAGAGGTGTGGCCACTTGGAGACACCAGTTAGACCTCTCACTCAAACCCAGTCCGGAGAGGTGTGGCCACTTGGAGACACCAGTTAGACCTCTACATTTTACAGGAATATTCTGATGTTACTGAATGTATCCAGAGTATTCTACATTTTCCAGGAATATCCAGAGTATTTTCAGATTTCGTTATCAACAATGTTTGGATTCAGTCTTGTGTCAGGTGAACTGTTGTGTCCTCACGGTCTAACAATTTTCCCATAATCTCTTAAAAAAACAGTTTTCTTTTTAATTACTACCATGTTTATGCATATGTGTTCCATATTTCTTCTGTAAGCCTGTCCATATAGGTACACAAGTGTAAGGGGTTAAAGGGATAGTTCATCCAGGACATGAAATGAAAAGAAAATGCTAACAAAAGGGATATTGACTTGCAGGTTTATGGACAAAAACGATACAAAGTTAGCATTTGGACCCAGTGTCCAGGTAAACAAAGCCAAGCATGGATCGATGGCTTACTTTGTCCCAAGTCTGCTTACAGGGCAAGGAAACCAATACATCATTTTAGGTGAACTATCGCTTTAAAAGGTCAGAGCTGATACTGAGACATGGATCCATATTCACACAGTCTCAGAGTAACAGAACTGATCTAGGATCAGGTCCCATATTCACAGTCTCAGTAACATGGGGCCCTAATCCTAGATCAGCAGTACTACTCAGACACTTTGTGAATAGGGTTCCTGATCCTAGATCAGGTCCTAACCAGAGCATGTGGTTTATTCAATCACCAGACAGTAGGACCCTCGACATGTGATCTGTCCCTGGCATCCAGAGCAACATGGCGGACTCCAGACGGGCTTCTAGCCAGCACTCTCCTCCTGTGTCACACGGGACAAGCAGTAGGCCTGGACACCTGGATACAAAGTGGGGAGGGAGGGAGGGAGGGACAGTAGGAGAGAGAGAGAAATGAGGATGTATCAGATATGGGTTTGATAATGTCAAGGAGTTGTGTCAGTGTAAAGGGTGTCACTCTGCTTGCTTAGTGAATACCAATTCCATCTGATTCAGCCCATATATGGTGTCAACTCGTGACCTCTGCCTCACAAACACACATTAACGCACTCCTCAAGCGTCTTAGCCGATCGCGCAACCTCAAAGGCAAGATAATGACGCAACACGAGTGGCACACTTCAGGCTGAGGAGTAAGTTTCAAACATCAACACATACCTAGCAGTAATCCTAGGTGTTATACTTCTACATATTACTGTTGTACCAGTCTGATGACCCCCAGGTCTATATTTAATGTTGTTATACTTCTACATATTACTGTTGTACCAGTCTGATGACCCCCAGGTCTATATTTAATGTTGTTATACTTCTACATATTACTGTTGTACCAGTCTGATGACCCCCAGGTCTATATTTAATGTTGTTATACTTCTACATATTACTGTTGTACCAGTCTGATGACCCCCAGGTCTATATTTAATGTTGTTATACTTCTACATATTACTGTTGTACCAGTCTGATGACCCCCAGGTCTATATTTAATGTTGTTATACTTCTACATATTACTTTTGTACCAGTCTGATGACCCCCAGGTCTATATTTAATGTTGTTATACTTCTACATATTACTGTTGTACCAGTCTGATGACCCCCAGGTCTATATTTAATGTTGTTATACTTCTACATATTACTGTTGTACCAGTCTGATGACCCCCAGGTCTATATTTAATGTTGTTATACTTCTACATATTACTGTTGTACCAGTCTGATGACCCCCAGGTCTATATTTAATGTTGTTATACTTCTACATATTACTGTTGTACCAGTCTGATGACCCCCAGGTCTATATTTAATGTTGTTACACTTCTACATATTACTGTTGTACCAGTCTGATGACCCCCAGGTCTATATTTAATGTTGTTATACTTCTACATATTACTGTTGTACCAGTCTGATGACCCCCAGGTCTATATTTAATGTTGTTATACTTCTACATATTACTTTTGTACCAGTCTGATGACCCCCAGGTCTATATTTAATGTTGTTATACTTCTACATATTACTGTTGTACCAGTCTGATGACCCCCAGGTCTATATTTAATGTTGTTATACTTCTACATATTACTGTTGTACCAGTCTGATGACCCCCAGGTCTATATTTAATGTTGTTATACTTCTACATATTACTGTTGTACCAGTCTGATGAC